>OY796858.1:11200000-12400000 GCA_963680765.1 Agrochola lychnidis
TGATATTAAACATTGATTTAAAATATAACTATCAATGCTATGTTTGTCTTTAATACATTAAATATGCATCTGTATACCAAAATAAATAGATAATTATACACTGATAATTTTATTGATGCGGAAAAATAGCAATCCTATAGTGTTTTATAATGCCAGTTATTATATAATTAAAATCTTTAAGTGAATCTATTTTTTACTGAACTAATAAATGTGTAATCATTCTACCATTGTGCATTTCTGTGGATTGAGCAATAATATACCTGGCTATTTTAAGAACTTCGAAATAGAAGCGAGGTTGAAGGCAAGTACTATAGTTGCACAATTATTTCGATAAATTCATGCAATTTTTAATGTTTAAAAATAAATGATGAGGCAACAAATTTTTATTGCTCTTAATTGAGGTCAAAGAACAAACAAAACATGTGATTCTGATATAATCACTCTTTGAATACGCATTTGATACGATAGGCTACAAATTATACAAGATTGTTTGATATATGTTTACAAAGACATTCCTTGAAACAATTCAGTATTTCTAAGTCGAGCATCTACAAATTTACACTTCAATGGTCAACCACACAAATCAACCATCATTCATTATAATCACCAGATCTTTTCCTTTTATCATGTCACAATATATCACCTAAATCTAATCTTGGAATAACTTCACTAAACAAATACAAGCCCTTTTAGTGTTGTGACCACTGAATCGTTTTGATGTCTACCCCCTCTTGGACCATCTCCCAAAGTGGGCTCATTTCCCTCAGGCGCTCTACGTGTTTGATTGTCTTTTCAGCTGTGTAATCTACTTCTTCAATTGTTGTGAATCTCCCAAATCCAAATCTGTAATGAAACATTTTGACATTCATTAGGACCTATAATTGACTGAGTAGAATGTCAATAAAAAACTATTATTCCTTGTTAAGATTTATGGGAGCTGAAATAAACATAGTGTGATTTAAAGATATGAAGGTTAAGTAGGGATTTACTCTATATCTTACCTGATAGAACTGTGTGCCAAATCTTCATCTGATCCAATAGCTCTCAATACATAAGATGGTTCTAATGATGCTGAAGTACAAGCAGACCCACTTGATAATGCAATGTCTTTTAGAGCCATCAATAAAGATTCCCCTGAAAGATAAAAAAAGTTATATTTTTATTTATCAAGCATGATATCAGAATTTATATTTATTACTGTAAATTGTCAAAGAATATATAAAAAATAATCTTATCTATAATACCTTCGACATATGCAAAAGACAAATTAAGACAGCCACAATATGTTTGTTCTGCATCTCCATTTCTGATGACATGAGTTAATTTTGAATATATTTTGTCTAAGAATCTTTGTGACAATTTTTCCATCCATGCATGATCATAAGCCATCTCACGTTGTGCTATTTCACAAGCTGCACCTGTAAATAAACAATAAACACTAATGAGTGGTGCACTTATGAGATTTACAGCATTTAAAAGTAGATTATGAGTATTATTACCTAGTCCTACGACTATTGGGGTTGGAACTGTCCCGCTGCGCATGCCTCTCTCCTGCCCACCTCCACTTTGGATGGGCTCCACTCTCACTCTAGGTCTACGCCTTATGTACAGGGCACCCACACCCTTTGGCCCATATAACTTGTGTCCAGAAATTGACATCAAGTCAATATTCATTTGATTGACATTTAAGGGTATTTTGCCCACTGCTTGGGCTGCATCAGTGTGAAAGTATACTTTCTTGCTCTTGCACAATGCACCAATTTCAGCAATGGGTTGCACAACACCTGAAATATTTTTTTGAATTTGTATGATCTTTGTTCTTATTTTATAACAGTTAGCATAAATTTGTAACATTAAGTAAATTAGTAACGGGGCACGCATAATACTGTAAAAATGATTATAAATTTATTATTTTTATTGAGACTGAATTTACACAAATGATCTTGTATTTATTCAACCACAAAGAGGTTGCTATCGGGCAAGTGTAAGGTGTATTTACCTATCAAAATATATTTTGAATTTTCTTTAAAGTTTTGAGCTTATGCCAAGAGCAATTCTAATTTCATAGTAAAATATTAGGATCTTGCCAACTACAGTAAAAGTAAAATACTATATTACCTATTTCATTGTTCACAGTCATAATGGAAACTAAGCTAGTTTCTGGTGTTAGTGCCTTTTCCAATTCTTTCATATCTATGATTCCATTTTCTTTTACAGGCAAGTAAGTAATCTTGAATCCTTCTCCTTCCAGTGCTCTGCAAGAGTCCAACACACATTTGTGTTCCTGAAAAATATACAACCCAGTTTTATTACTATCTTCGTCTTTTTAGGGTTCCATACCCGAAGGATGCTAAATGGAACCCTGTTACCAAGCCTCCGGTGTCCATCTGTCTGTCAGGGGGCTGTATCTTATGAATCGTAATAGGTAGACAGTTGAAATTTTCACAGATTGTGTATATCTATTAATGCTATGATAATAAAAATTAAACAAAGTTAAAAATTAAAGAGGGGTCGCCGTACAATAAACTTCGATTTTGTAAAAAAAAAACTTGCCCTGGCATGTGGATGTCATTTTCTTGAGCTTATTGAGTAGAATACAAATATAATTATTGTTTTTTTTTAATCTTCAAAATTGAAGAAATAGGAGGCTGTAAAACTTGTCAGTCTTACACCATTTTTGTACAAGCTCTATCGCAACAACTAAACGAGTTAGTTACTTTGTAAAATTTGAATCAAGGGCGTCGCTAACCAATGGCCCCCCCGGGGGGGGGGGCAAGTTGATATATGGAGGATGGGAAAAGTACGATTTGTAGGTACAGTCAAAAGTCAAGAGCACAGAAGCTTTACACTTGTAGCACATGTAGTGCGAGTCTTCTAACCCCTACGGCGCACGATGGGGCCAAAATCGACACTGGTGGACATTTGATTTTTGACAAGTCAGTTTCATCTCGGTAGTCCCGATAGGAACTGAGAAAAATCATATTTTCCATATTCAATCTATGAATTGGAAACGGACCTTTTGGGTCCTTTTTCCCAGATATATTCAGAACTGTAGAGCTGAAACATAATAGGTATTATGACTGGGCCTACCACCAGCACATAGATACGAATATTACATACGGACCCTGGATTAGACCCTGTTTAGGATATATGGAACTTTAAAAACCAAATAATTTGCTGTATGAATAAGTATAGAGTTTCTTTATATTAAAATGCCTTGTATTTACTAAATTTTTGAAATCTCTAGGGGGCGGCAGCTGCCCCCTTGGCGACGCCCTTGATTAGTATCATTATGAAATACAGATTTTTCTTTGCGATTTTTTTAAGTTAAGATGAAAAATAATAATATTCTTCGTTTAGTATTTTCATTTATTTGTTTAATATTGTAGTGGCACGGAACCCTTAGTGTGTGGGTCCGACTCGCACTTCGCTATTTTTTTAGTGAGTTTTTAACATTCCATAGCAGTTACTGTCGTTAATTTATCATTTAAGGTTACTTACAATTTGAGTAGTAACAACATGTTTCTTCCTTGGTGCATAAAACCGTGCCACTCCCTTTACGGATATGTTATTTGACTCTGTTGCCCCCGATGTAAATATAATTTCTTTAGGATCAGCTCCTATCAAATTTGCTACTTGTTCTCTGGCCTTTTCAATTGCTGTCTCACTCTCCCATCCGTAGGCATGAGTACGGGAGTGTGGGTTACCATGGTAACTTACGAAATATGGTAACATAGCATCCAGGACTCTTGGATCCTAGAACATAAAAAAATAATGCAAAAAAAATGGGTAAAAACACAATGTTCTAGTTTAAGAAGTTAGGAGAAATTACTTACAATAGGTGTTGTGGCTTGAGCATCAAAATATAATGGTCGGCCAATGTCTTCATGTTTTACACGGAATTTACCAGAAGCAGCTGAAAAAATAACATTTAATTTGAGGTTACAATATCGTAATAAGTCCTTGAAGTACCTTAGCAAGTTTAAACTTATCGTGAACAGAATGTTTCCTCTAAGTTTCTAGTTTTCTTCATACTTTTATTTTATCGGTTGGTTTTAAGTGCAATTTGGCTAATAATTACGACAGGCCGACATAAGTTTCATGAAGGTAAATGTAATACTTTGTTTATATGTTGTGCCATATAAAATAAATTAAATTAGTATTAAGTTGTACGGAATATTACTATAATAGAAAATCAATTAGGGTCACTGAAATGAAATCAATAGGAAGGTATGCAAAAATATAACATCGGATAATTTTTGTTTTGTTTACCTACCAGAATCTGAAAATAATCTTTGTCCATGCAAGAATATCAAAATACTGGGGCTCTGGCTTTGGTTAGTCCTTGTCAACGTTTTCGTAAGCGCAGGTATAATATTTTTTGATAAACGAATCATTTTGCAATTTTTTTGATCGATTTTGTAATTTTCCTGTCACTGGCTCACTGGCTGCACAGATGACTGATGTCTTTGCTGATGTCTGCTGATGTCAAACAAACTGTCATCTGTCGGAACAGTCTGAAGCAGTGTTGCCAACTCCAAAAGTTCGAATTATCTAGTTCCCACGTCAAAACTATCGAACAAAAATAAACCCTAAATTCAAATCAAATAGCTAAGTCAAAAGTCGAAATCAAATAATTTATTTCAATTAGGCAATTAAAAGGCACTTTTGAACGTCAAACTAGCAATAAGCAAATGGCTATCAAAAGATGATTAATAATTTAGGTACAGACGCCAGCATATCAAGCTACCCGAAACTGTCAAATTTTCCCAATCAACTTTGAACCTTAGACATCAGCAATAAAGTTGAAAATCTATTAAATAAATTTGACAGTTTGTAGTAGCTTGATGTGCTGGCGTCTGTACTAGATTCAAAGGGGAAGTACAGACGCCAGCACATCAAGCTACCCGAAACTGTCATATTTTCCCAATCAACTTTGAACCTTATGATTCAGCAATAAAGTTGAAAATCTATTAAATAAATTTGACAGATTGTAGTAGCTTGATGTGCTGGCGTCTGTACTTATATGCCAAGTTTCACCAGTAGTGGCGCTAGCAGCACAAACCGTAAACATGTTTAGTCATAGTTTTTAGTTGATATTTTTGTATTTTCACTGTAAAATTAAATAAAAACTAAAGAGGGAAAGAGAGAGAGAGATACTTGTTGATATTGACATACTTGACAGTTGATATTTTTTGCATTTAATCATGTTTGATAAACTCGTTTTGATAATAGAACTTAATATATATTATATAAATTCATTATCGTACATCGTACCATAGCCCAAATTATTATTTAACATTTTATTTTATTTTTCCATTCTGACATTTTTATAATTTTTTGACAATTTAATTTAAGTTATTTTGGTTTGAATATTTAAAGGTTATTGTATTTTGGGTTTTTATCTGAGAGTTTATAATTTAAATGTAAGCGTGATAAATATGGACTAGAATGATGTCTGAAATAAATAAATATAATGCCCCCATAATTATCGTATGGTTTGGCAACACTGGTCTGAAGTGAAGAAAAGCAAAAGCAAGATAAAACACGTGCATCGCCTACAATGTAGGCGATGCACGTGTTTTATCTTGCAGGCCATTCAAGGCCATCATTTGACATGTCATATCAAATGATGGCCTTGAATGGCCTGCCATCAACTGCCATCAAGCACGATTGTAGAGTGCTGGAATGGAAAAAATATGAATCTAAAGGGCTTGCTACAGGGCTCCCAACCGCGTCCCAACAGAGGTGACCTTGGTGGTTTACAACCGTGTAGTTGGTAGTTTATGACCAAATTTCAAACAGCTCTGCCTGTCGCCAACCAAGGTCACCTCTGTCGGGGATGCGATTGGCAGCCGTGTAGCAATCCCATAAAGGGCTTGCTACACGGCTGCCAACCGCGTCCCAACAGAGGTGACCTTGGTGGTTTACAACCATGTAGTTGGTGGTTTACGACCAAATTTCATACAGCTCTGCCTGTCGCCAACCAAGGTTACCTCTGTTGGGGACGCGGTTGGCAGCCGTGTAGCAAGCCTTTTAGAGTATATGTTCTAAAGGTTCTAAGTTGGAACCCCAAAAAAATAACATGACATTTTACTTTTGACAGCTGTTTTATCAAACAGAGTTGACATTGACGTTTTATTGACATTTTAAAATAATTTGTTGTGATAATTATTGCACTTGTTGTGTTTTAGGGTTTGCCAGGCTTTGCCTTGTCGTTGCAAAGTGTAGTATTTAGATCGTTACCTAAATGGTTTACCTACATTTTCCGTCTAATTTAACTGAAGAAGAATTAATGTTACAAGCAAAATATCAGAAGTTGAAAAAGAAAAAGAAGGCTTTACAAGCATTGAAAGCTCCCAAACAAGAGCCTGAAAAGCCGATATTACCGAAGCGGCCAACGGAAGCACGCGATGCTCGTGAAATTGCTCGCAAGTTGATAAAGAGCGGAGCTATTCAAGCCATAAAAAGTCCTCCGCCACAGCCACAAAATGCTACATTTAAGCGACCAAGAGCAGGTATAATTTTGTTACGGGTACTTCTGGATACACAATGTGTTAGGTTTTATGTCAGATCTTATTATCCACCATTCTCGTGTTCAGCTGAAAAAAAAAAAAAAACTATAATTATTACAATTTGATTTTGATGTATCATTGTATTTGAAATCTTTAATTTAATGTTTCAGGTAGGGAGAGGAAACTCAGTGGGTCAGCGAGTGCCGCAGGTGGTGTGGCTTCTTATCAACCATTTAGTGCTTCTCAAGAGCCACCACCTCCTGACGAAAAGCAGAGTCCTCGAGTCAAGTATCTCTATGACTCATTTGTCACAGCAAGGGAGAAGTAAGTATTAAGTTCAAGTTGGACTGTCTTCCTCATTAGCCATCTGGTTTACTTATGGTAGGATATGACGACATCATTGGTGAAGCAATCACCAGTAAATATGCCAAAACTCATCAAAATAGTTGCTTCCTGAGGGTTTTATTAACACTTAGGTGACTATGAGAAACTCAAGAGAACAGAGATCACTCCCCCTTGTATTGATCACAAATCTGCTTTCTGAGGTTAGCATTACCCATAAAGACTATTTACTATAAAGGGTTAGATAGAGGTCAAGGTCCTTCAACGTACTTTGATGTTACTAATAATTTGTAACAATATTTGATTTAAAAGACTTCTACATAGAACCCTACTATATTTTAGAATGAGCAAGTAGCTTCATGTTTCTAACTGCCCACCTCTTTGACGATTGAAAATTGCCTGTAAATGGTTTATTTGAAATAAATACTTTGAATTTGTAATTTTGTTCCAGTCCAAGAGATGAGAAGTCCCCTCGCACCCCTGTCCCTGCTGGTGCAGAAACCCCAGCACCACCAGCAACTGGTGTAAGCAGGAGTTCAGTAGTGCTAGTAGCTGGTGCCCGCATCTCAGAGGAAACTATCAGAAGACGTTTGGCCACATATGAACCTTTCTCGTTCCAACAAGAGCCTGAGGATGAAAAGTAAGTTGTCATTCTATTTAGTAACGGTTGTATTATTAGGTAGGTACTCCCTTTTTTAAGGTGTGACTGACTGACTGACCTAATACAGACTGCATAATATGCAGTCTGTATTAGGTCAGTCAGTCAGTCATTTGGGTAGTGATAAAATATATTTTATCACTAGCCAAATGCCCTGAACCAGTATGTATGTTCAGTGTTACTCCGATCAGTTTACTATAAAGGAATATTAGTTTTTTCTCATAACAATATGTCTGCGTTCAGCGCTCGGTGTGGCAACATGCCGCTTTCGGGTTCGCGACAAGCCAATCGTCATCCTGAGAATGCCTTGTTGAGAGGTGAAACACGTCGATTTCTTTCAGGAGTTTTTTTATGGCTCTTTAGAAATAGCTAAGCGGAACAGGTTACTAAATATATCCACGTCTATTGTATTTCATAATGGATTTCCGCAAGGTAAGCAATTGACATAATATTGCTTCTTTATTATTCCAGAGCATTCCTGTCTTTTGACACGCCAGAGATAGCTGCTCAAGCCCTCACATCATTGGATGGCTTGGAGGACGGGTGGCGTATCTCAATTGCTCGCGGCAGGCCTCCGACGCAGGCGCCGGGTTGGACCCCCTCGCCCTCGCCCCGCAACGCGCCGCCGCCTAAAGACGCCAAGCGCACTCTGCTGACTTACGACGATATATTTGATTAAATTATCCAATGAGCGGGATTAAATGAATAGAATAATTATGTAAGTGAAAAATATATTGGGCAGATTAAACCAGTTCAAAAGTAACAATTTTCTTTTCCTAAATCTTTTTCATGTCTCTCTTACACCAGTCATCGAATGTGATGCATCTCATTTCTACCCGTTACACTTTTTATGTATGATTGCTGATCAGGATCTAATGCTGTTGTATCTATCAGTAATTCCTATTGCAAAATCATAAAATTTTATAAAGATAAAAAAAACAGTGGCACTCCGAGAGTGCCGATAACGGTAACGGTAGCAGTGTCGCGAATTCAATTGTTTTTTCCCATCTCAAAAATGCCCAACGCGCCTAAAGAAGTATTCACTTTAAAAAAAAACCCCTGGAAGCAAAGAGCATACGATCTCGAAAAAGGCATCACCTACTAGGTACACTAATCAACCCTACTAGGCACTAATCAACCCTACCAGGCAATTTTTAACTAACTAGGTACTTACATTACTTATTATAGAATTCGATTCAATTCGATTATTATTTCGATTTCGATTTGAATTTCTGTATTAATGTCTGTAATTTTTATGGTGTACATAATAAAGAATATTCTATCTATCTATAAGAATAGATTACCTTACCTTACCTTTCTTCAAAATGGGTTCCGTAGTTTTGATAAAATCGCGAAGAATACATACCTACGTACGGGTTGACCAAAGAAACCTCCTTCTCTTACCGACATTCCGTAATTCCGTTTGTCTGAAGATGGTCTTAAGGTGTCACAAACAGTTGGACATCGAATCGATAACCACTCAGGTACACTGCCGCGCTAGCGATAAGTGCAGTAAGTACGTTTTGCATAGTTTCGAGTAATTGGCGCTCAAAGTTTTTCGACGCATTTTACCTTTCCTGACTTGTGTTATTAACTTATTTAAATTCTGATTTTTGATATGTGTAGCCTAAGTAAAGTATTATTTTATTGTGTAATCATTAAAAATGTATTTCTATTAGACTACTTTTAAATGAAAAAAAACTATTTTATACCCATCTGGTATGAGTTTAATAACTTCGGCATCAATTGCTTAATATAACCGCAGTAAGTATGAAGTTACTGCATTTATCATAAGCAATTCAGGTTGAACTTGGGAATTAAAATGAATAAGCTAAACTGTGACAATTAACTGTTTATTAACATTTATTTTCTTGTAAGTTTACAATCTCTTACACTAAATAGCTAGATTTATAATAATGGCAATCACAGTCCGAGATCAAATCTAAGTGACTTTAAATTATTTTTTGCGATCACTTTTTTGGAGCATCTAACATCTTGTAGTGACACAGTACCTGTCACACAGTCACCAGAGAACCGTATACCACATACCACCGAACCAGCTACCATATACCACTGAACCAGCTACCATATACCACATACCACTGAACCATTACCACGTTTTTGACAGTCCGCAAGAAATAGAGAAGCAATCATCTTGATAAAGACGAGTAACGAGTATCTTAATAAAGAAACAAGATAATCGACGCAGCACGAGCGTTATCACAACGCCGCACTCGTTCGCCGGTTCGCTTCGAAAGAAGCGGTTTGTAAGCGCAAGCAAAATAAGCAGAAGCACCAGCACCCTCCGTATCTTCACGCTTCGAGACCACGCAGATGAACATCTTCACTCGACGACGGCTCACGGCGAAAAGGACCGAGCTAGGGATGTTAAAAAATAATCGATTTTTATTTAAATCGATTATTATTTTCTAATAATCGATTTTTTATTGTCGATTTTTATTTTAATATTAATCGATTTTTAATAAATCGATTATATAAATTACGTGTTTAAATCGATTTTCAGAAACAGCTTGTATCTATGAGACTAATGAAAAAATCTAGTAGTAAGTTTCAATTTTATAAACAGCGCCGTCTATGCGTTGGATGAAAAATCTTGAATTAAGTTCATACGTATAAGTTGATTAAATAAAAACGACGCCATATGTAGGCATTTATTTTTTATTTGATTTATATTTTAGTTTTTGAGACAATAAGTTTGTCATTTTGTTGGGATGCTCATCATTCATCATCACAAACGATTAATAGAACTAAAATTTGTTTCAATAATGTTATTTGGTTTCCTAATTCCTTACCTTGAAATTTTAAAGGAACCTTTGATTTTTAGTTTTGAATTGGTTATTTTTTTATTCATTTTACTTGATTTTTTATCTGAAAAATTGTTAATATGAATCTCTTAGGTTTATTATTGGAATTTGAAAAGCATGTTTTTTTTAAATAATACAAAAAAAATCGATTTTTTCGCAGAAATCGATTATTTATTTTTAATAAAATCGATTTTTGACAAATCGATTAATTTTGAATAAAGAAAAATCGATTTTTATTTAATCGATTATTTTCCATTAATCTCACATCCCTAGACCGAGCTCTGCGCGCGACTTCTATTTATGCCTTCGCAGCGAATAATGCCGTGTGCAACGCAGCGCCCTGCGCCCCTCGCGCGGCGCGCCCTACGGCGCATCGCTATTGGTCGATTTATTGTTAAGTAACATGCTAGTGCCTAAGAGTATCAATGTATGAATAGTATAAAATAAGGTGTTTTAGGAAATAAAATATAGTCTATCTGATTTCGTTCTTCTGTACAGTCTAGTTTTATTTACGACAATAAGAGTACCCTAATACACTCTACCTAAATAGCGACCCAAACGCTTAAAGTGGTGACCCCTTCGCTTAAAGTGGTGACCCCGTGAAGCTGAACACAATCCTGAAGCCGAAGTCTAAGTTCCTGCAACATAGAACTCCTGCAAGATCCCACTAGAATCTCAGAAGAACCATCATCATGCCGAACGATACCGACGGATTTAGCGATGCTCAGGGCATCACAACAGTGAAGAGCGACGTGGCATCAGTCTCACTTCCTGCACGTCTACCACCATTTTGGCGCCAAAACCCACGTCTGTGGTTCGCGCAATTTGAAGCCGCCGTTGCTGCCAGCAAGATAGGTGATGAGCAGAAATTCAACCTCGTCGTACCTACCGCTACTAGGCAACAGTGACCTAGAACAAATCGGAGACATCATATTACATCCACCGATCACCGGCAAGTACAGTGCGCTCAAGGACAGACTCATTTCTACGTACCAAGAGTCAGACCACCGGCAGTTACAGAAGCTACTCAGCGGCCTCGAACTCGGCGATAACAAGCCAAGCCAGCTGCTGCGTAAAATGCGAGACCTCAGTGGCAAGCTACTATCGGATGAAGCGTTGAAGGTTATGTGGTTCAACCAGCTGCCCACACAAGTTCGCGCCGTGCTCTCTGTCAACACCGAGTCATCGCTCGAAGTGCTAGCTGCGATGGCAGACAAAATGATGGAGCATTTTGAACCCGCTACAGTCGCCGCAGTCTCCACAGCAAACCCTCCGTTAACAAGTCCAACAGTCAATGAGGTACAGCTAAACGCGATAACAACCCTTCAAATCAACATGCTTATGAAGCAAATAGAGAAATTGTCACTCGAAGTCGCCGAACTCCGCAACCATCAGTATTCGTCGTATCGCCGTTCCCGCCAAAACTCCGCACATCGTAGCCGCTCACGCACACAATCAAGACAGCGTACTGATAACGCCCGCAAGCCCGGCGATCCCGACTGGCTGTGCCGTTATCACTACCGATTCGGCAACGGGGCACGCAAATGTGAATCGCCATGTTCCTTCGTAAAGCGGGAAAACTAGAACGTACATCGATAGTGGCGGGTGTCGATGTAAACCAAACAAGTCGCCGCCTATGTGTAATCGACACCAACAACAGAGAAAAATTCCTTGTCGACACAGGAGCCGACATATCAGTATTAGCCGCTCGAAACCAGAAATATTCAAGGCCGGCGGAGAACGCAGGCTACAAACTTTTCGCGGCAAACGGAACAGAGATTCGTACCTACGGAGAGCGCACACTCGAGCTCAACCTAGGCTTACGAAGAAGTTTTAAGTGGACTTTCGTCGTCGCCAATGTGAAGACATCATTACTGGGTGCCGACTTTCTAGTGCATCATAAACTGTTAGTCGACTTGCACCAAAGAAAACTCATCGACCGTGTAACCGAGCTCAGTGTAAACGCCATCAAAATAAACAGCAAAGAAGAATCGGTCTACATTATCAACCGCGACCACACTCATCACGACCTGCTGAAGAAATATCCAGATGTACTTCGACCAATGACATTAAAAACTCCAGCCAAGCATGACGTCACACATCACATCGAGACAGCTGGGCCGCCGATCTACTCACGGCCGCGCCCTCTACCGCCCGACAAATATAAAGCAGCTAAACTCGAATTTGAGCGAATGATCGAGATTAGGGGTGGGTCGTTACGTGATTTTCGCGAAACGTAACGTAACTAGTGACTTCGAGGACGTCACCGGTTTTGAAAACTAGTGATTTTAGTAACTAGTTATTTTTCAAATTCTATTCGGTGATTTCGTTTCGCAAATAACTGTAACATTTCGAGTATTACAGTTATTTGCGAAACGAAAATATAAATGGTTACCTACGTAATACGTTACATATTAAGTTTTTGGACCGAATAAGTTTTGTAGTTACATATCGTCGCTCGGCATCCAATACACCGATTGTGACATTTTTTACGAAAATCGGATTTTTGTTTTAATTCATTCTACACGTTCAAATACGTGATACTGCATTAAAAAATATTTTTTGTCAAAAATGACACATTCGCGGTATTGGATGCCGAGCGACGATATGCAATTACTTTATTAACGTAATACTAAAGTTATTACGCTCGAAAGAAACAACATGCGTCGCAACGTACTTTTGTTTCGTTTCACTCTTTTCATTCGATCACTGCATTGTGATGTAACTAGTTACAAAAATCACGTGTTTATGTGTGACTCGAAACTAGTTATTGGGTTACATGTCCCGTAACCAGTTATTGTAACTAGTGACGTTAAATAACGCCCATGCCTAATCGAGATGGGAATTTGCAAGCCGTCAAACAGTCCGTGGGCGAGTCCACTTCACATCGTGAAAAAGAAAGACGGAACACTGCGAGTATGTGGCGATTATAGAAGACTCAACGCCGTCACCGTTCCCGACCGATACCCCATTCCACGAATTCAAGATTTTACATACCAACTCCACGGCAAGAAAATATTCTCGAAACTCGATTTGAAAATGGCATATTTCTGGATACCTATCGCTTAACAAGATGCTCAAAAAACAGCAATAATAACACCGTTCGGACTTTTCGAATTCACCTGCATGACGTTCGGCTTAAGAAACTCCGGTCAAACTTTTCAACGTTTCATACACGAAGTTCTACGAGGACTAGATGAGAACGTATTCTGTTTCGTCGACGATCTGCTCGTACACTCGAGAAATAAGGAAGAACACCGCCGCCACTTAGAATTAGTACTCGAACGCCTAAATACCTACGGCGTCAGTCTAAACATCGACAAGTGTGAGTTTGACAAGGAAAACATCGAGTTCCTCGGATACGAAGTGTCATCAGAAGGAATCAACCCCACTCAAGAACGAATACAAGCCATAGTAAACTATCCGAAACCACAAACAGTCCAAGAACTTAGAAGATTTTTGGGTATGATAAACTTCTACCGTAGTTGTTTACCCCATCAAGCCGAGTACCAACATGAATTGAACAAATACCTACACAACAGCAAGAAGAACGATAAAACTCTGATAAAATGATCTCAAGTTGCAGAACAAGCCTTTGAGAAATGCCGACAAAGCATTCTCGAGGCAACGACACTGACTCACCCGATACCTAACGCGCCGCTATGTTTATTTACCGACGCATCGAATACTAGCATCGGCGCCGTTTTGCAACAAAAAGTGGACAACATTTGGAAACCTCTGGCATTCTTCTCAAAAACTATGAGTGAGACGCAGCGACGCTACAGCGTGTACGATCGCGAATTACTAGCAATGTACACCGCCGTGCAACACTTACGACGACTGATAGAGGGCAGTGACCTAACAATATTCACAGATCACAAGCCGCTAACTTACGCGCTGACAAGAACGCCCAGTAGCAGCGATACACCACGAAGAGAACGCCAGCTACACTACATTAGTCAGTTCTGTGCAAAGATCGAATACATTCACGGTGATAAGAACGAAGCAGCGGACGCCTTATCACGCATCGAAGAAATCAACTTGTCGCACTCCACGATCGACTACAACCAACTCGCTCAAGACCAAGAAAATGATGAAGAACTGAAGATCTGCATGTCCAACCCAAGTCTAAAATTCGCGCCTATCACATTGCCCGGAGGTCAACGACCCATCATATGTGAAACATCAACTGGCAACGTTCGCCCATACCTACCATCAACTTATCGTTTTGTAGCATTCAAAGCGCAACACGAACTAAGTCACCCTGGTGTGCGAACAACAAGAAAAATAATGGCTACAAAGTTTTTTTGGCCCAGTATGAACAGAGAAGTTGGATTGTGGGCAAAATCATGCATCGGTTGCCAGCGCGGGAAAATACATCGACACGTCATCAGTCCACTCGGCGAGTTTCAAAAATCATCGCGTTTCGAACACATTCACGTTGACATCGTGGGACCTCTGCCACCATCTAATGACTACAGATATTTAGTAACGATGATCGATCGCTGTACTAAATGGCCGGAAGCAATACCTATTCGTGACGTCACCGCCGACACTGTTGCTAAGGCGATTTACGAGGGATGGATAACGCGATTTGGCTGTCCGTTACGTGTAACAACGGATCAAGGAAGACAATTTGAATCGTCGTTATTCAACGCACTGATGAAGAAATTTGGCATCACCAGGATTCGAACTACTGCATACCACCCGCAAGCAAATGGTCAAGTCGAACGCTGGCATCGAACGTTGAAGGCCGCGCTCATGGCGAGAAGCGCCGGCACACACTGGAGCAATGAATTAGCCACCGTGCTACTTGGACTACGTACAGCGCTTCGTGAAGACACACAAGTCAGCCCTGCCCTGATGACCTACGGATCGACACTAAGAATACCGTCAGATTTCTTCGTGCCTACACAGCCGAAAAATGAAGATGCCGAATTCGTCCGCCAGCTGACCGAAACAATGGCATCACTCACACCAAGCAGCAAGGCACGTGGCAACAAAATGAGCACGTTTGTTTACAAGGACCTAGCGAAGTGTAGTTATGTTTTCGTGCGCAATGATACCGTGCGAAGTCCATTGACCCCGCCTTACGACGGCCCGTTCAAGGTGATTCATCGTGAGAGCAAGCATTTCACCATACAGATGCCACTTCGAACTACAGTTGTCTCAATAGACAGACTCAAGCCAGCGCACCTACTCAATGAAGAAGAGTTTACCACTACTTCAACAACATGTGCGCAACAACAATCACCGCCCACTAAGAGCACAACCTTGACGGTCGAGCCGCGATCATCGACCCCCAGTCCACCACGCGACGCATACGTCACTCGATCCGGCCGCGCAGTGAAACCGAAAGTACGCTTCGCTTAGGGGGGAGTGATGTAGTGACACAGTACCTGTCACACAGTCACCAGAGAACCGTATACCACATACCACCGAACCAGCTACCATATACCACTGAACCAGCTACCATATACCACTGAACCATTACCACGTTTTTGACAGTCCGCAAGAAATAGAGAAGCAATCATCTTGATAAAGACGAGTAACGAGTATCTTAATAAAGAAACAAGATAATCGACGCAGCACGAGCGTTATCACAACGCCGCACTCGTTCGCCGGTTCGCTTCGAAAGAAGCGGTTTGTAAGCGCAAGCAAAATAAGCAGAAGCACCAGCACCCTCCGTATCTTCACGCTTCGAGACCACGCAGATGAACATCTTCACTCGACGACGGCTCACGGCGAAAAGGACCGAGCTCTTTTTTTTTTTTTTTTTTTTTTGAAAATGTCTTCTCGCAGTTTTGACCACTAAGGTCGTGGCTGCTTAACCGGATTTTCCT
Organism: Agrochola lychnidis; assembly: GCA_963680765.1. Taxonomy (NCBI): domain Eukaryota; kingdom Metazoa; phylum Arthropoda; class Insecta; order Lepidoptera; family Noctuidae; genus Agrochola; species Agrochola lychnidis. The sequence continues at coordinate 11,216,184 of OY796858.1, forward strand.
GTGGGTGCCATAAGCTTCTACACTTAGAGCCTCCAGCCAGGAGCTTTTTGAACTATTCTAAATTAAAATTAAGCGAATGCTCGCTAAGGGCACCCCCTGTGGGGTACGGACCTCGGCTTAGGGCATCGCTGACGGGAGGACAGCAAGAGGGGACAGGCTGGATCAAATTTATATTTATATCATGATTATTATTCGGGGTATTTAAAGCTACGTGCTCATCTGCAACAACTGCTGGCACCTCGTTATCGAGCAAGGGTCGGGGGGGGGATTCGTTTACTCGGGGAGTAGATCGCGTACGTAAAGGACCTCGGCGGCGAGGTCGGAATGACGGGAGGCGTCTGTGTTTGTGCACTGTACTGGTGGCCCTATTCTGCTCCTGGAGGAGTGTAATGGGGTCATCTGGGTCGGAGAGTACATGCCTCGGACGGCGGATCTGACTGATTTGGGACGGGACATAATTGGCTGCCTCGACTATCAGAGGGTTCCGATGTCGAGGAGCGGACTCAAAGTGGCGCTTTGCCATGCGTTTGAGGAACTGGTGGATCGTGGGGATCTTACAGTCGAGATGGAGGATCTCGTTTCTGACGTACCACGGGGCTCCCGTGGCCTTGTGAAGGAATCTGTTTTGAAGGGTCTGCATCCTATGGATGTAACGGGGTTTGGCGTGGGCGAAGACTGCTCCCGCATAGGTCATTATGGGACGGACACACGCTGTGTAGATACGCAATTTGCACTTTAGTAACAATTTGCTGCGTGAATTTAGGATACAGTGAAGCCTACCTAGAGCGAAAGCGGCTCGCGAACGAACCGTCTTTATGTGCTCTGAAAAGGAGAGACGGTGGTCTAAGATCACACCTAGGTACTTGGCTCGCTTCTCCCAAGGGATCGGCTTGCCGAACAGGGTGATCGTTCGGGGGGGAGGGGGGGACCGAGCTCTGCGCGCGACTTCTATTTATGCCTTCGCAGCGAATAATGCCGTGTGCAACGCAGCGCCCCGCGCCCCTCGCGCGGCGCGCCCTACGGCGCATCGCTATTGGTCGATTTATTGTTAAGTAACATGCTAGTGCCTAAGAGTATCAATGTATGAATAGTATAAAATAAGGTGTTTTAGGAAATAAAATATACATATACGCTCCGGCATCGGTCGCGAACGGTTGTGTGCTTGCGCTCTCCCGTTCATGACTCATTGCTCTGAGTCATATATTCGTTGAATTTCGTAACGATTTTCGTAGTCGCTCGACTACACCCGATCTCCGATCGTTTATCGATCGGGCACAGATCCACCAAAAAGGCCTTTTTCAAGGCTATTTTATTTCTCTAACAAGAGATACTCGTCTGTAGATTCACTAGGCCCCTTCCGGGCAAAACCACAGTTTCGTGGTCACTCGTTGGATACCATACGGTGCCAACGAAACCGAGTGGGGTGTTGACCCAACACACCCGCCGACCCCCTTCAGGGTTAGGCAGTGAATTGGCCGGGTCCCAGTGTTTGGCCTTGGGGGATCTCCTAGTCAACACGTGGTGACAGTTTTGCCTCCACAGCAACACACCTAGCGTGGTCGGGTATCTTCATACCCTTCACACTAGACTGGATAGGACCCCGTTGCACATTAAGATAGGCAACGGGCCAAATCAAGCTTAGGGCTCACCGATAGGCACTCATCCTCCCTGTCTTACCCGACAGGGAGGGATTGTACACATCCCCGGCATTCCCACCGGGGAGACAGGCATAGTTAGGCTATTCCCCCCCCCCCCCCTGCCATTATGGCTACCAAAGTGGTAGACCTCGAGCTTCTCTCGAAACAATTAACTCTCTTTCTCGAATATATACTCGAGTCGGAGCCTTCCCTCCGCGGGAAATATAAGGATCAGCTCTCCAACCTCTTGAGCATCTCAAGGGGCGAAAACCCCCACCAAGATGTCACGTCGCTACTTTCAGCGACGCTCTTGACACCCCTCCGACTGTAGAGTCGCCCAGACCCCCCTCCCCCTCCCCCTCGTCGGAGTCAATGGACACCGACGCCCCCGCTGCTTCTTCAAAGCAACCCTCCTACCCCTCTGGCTCGGAGGAGGAAGACGAGCTAAAGTCCGCTGCTTCCTCTACCTCTTCCTCCCCCTCCGACGACGGCTTCATAGCCGTCCAAGGAAAGGGAAGAAAGAGGAAGAACAGGAAGCAGACCTCTGCGCAGGCCAGTAAGGTCGCCGCAATAGAGGACTCGGACTCCTCTTCATCCACCGTCACCATCAAACCAGCTGTGGTTAAACAGCGTGCTACCGTCGCGACTTGCGCTACCGTAGCTTCCCCCTCCCCCTCCACCGCCCCACCGATCACGTTTACATCCTCCGTGAAGGCCCCCCCCGCGCCCCTCGCCCCCCGAACCGCGTCATCCTCCGCAAAGGATCCCCCCGCGCCCCCTGCCTCCCCGTCTGCATCATCCACCGCCATGGATTGCTCCGCGCCCATTAGTTCCGGCCCTAAAAAGGTCGCGCCTCCACCTCCTGTCTTCATACAAGACAAGGAGAAGTGGACGGCTGTATCCAAGTGGTGTATGGAGATGAAAATCTCCTACACAAATGCCCGATCTACCCAACAGGGTATCAAGGTTCTAGTCCCTACGTCGAAAGACTACAGGGACCTTACCAGAGTTCTGAGAGAGAGAGGAGTTTCATTCCACACCTACTCCCTCCCAGAAGATAGGCAGATCCGTGTGGTGATAAAAAAGATCCCCAAGCAAATCTCTCCCGCCGAAATTTTAGCCGACCTTCAGTCGCAAAAAATCCCAGTCGATGAGGTGCACCGCATGCATCGTTCGCGCGGCAGGGAAGCATACGACATGGTATTAGTCGTGTGCTCCCCCACCGAGGGGCATCACCCCATCTTTAACATCAAGACCTTATGTAACCTCATGGGCTTCTCGATCGAGAAGCCCTGGAAGAACAGCGCGATCGGACAGTGTCACCGCTGTCAATTGTATGGCCATTCTCAAAAGAATTGCCATGCAAAACCCAGGTGCGTAAAGTGCCTGGGTGACCACGGCACCGCTGACTGCTCGCGTCCAAAAGACCGTAGTCAATGCAACAGCCCGCCTAGTTGCGTGTTGTGCGGCCTCGAGGGCCACACAGCCAACTACCGCGGCTGCTCTAAAGCCCCTAAGGCTACAGCCAACAAGCTGACCAAACGTCTAGACGTGAGGCAGCAAAAACAGAGGGACTTCCATCCCCTCCCCTCCTCCCAGATTCCTGAGCGGCTAAGCCCTCAGAGGCCTAGTCCCTGGACTATGCTCAATCACCAGCAGGCTTTCCCAGCCCTGGGTATTCCGCGCCCCCCCCCCCCCCTCATACCCCTCTCTATACAATGATGGACCCGCTAGTCCATCACCTCCCCCCTCCCCCCGGCTTCCGCGGCCCCTCTTTCGTGCCTTCTGCGCCCCCCGCGAAACCCGCCACCGCTCTAAAACCCCCGCGCCCCGCTCCCACTCCCGTGGCCCCAATTAAACCCGTTGACGAACGTTTTGACGTAATCAGTACGGCGTTCGAACTTTTCTGTTCCCCCAGGGCTACGCAGATGGCCCTGGACATCTCTACAGCCAAGAAATCGGGTAGCCTAGCGGCAATCCGTAACGTTTTCAATGCGTATCCCGAGATCACGCAAGCCCTCACCTCTTTCTCTACCCCCCATCATGTCTAACACCACTCAGGTTAGGTTTAAACCCCGATCCCTCAAGCTTGGCACCTTCAATGCCAATGGCTTAAATCAACAAAAAGATGAAATCGCGGACTTCCTCCGCGTTCATCAACTAGATATCCTCCTCATCCAGGAAACTTTTCTAAAGCCCCACAGAGGCAATCCTTCCTTAGCTAACTATCGTATCGTTCGGAACGATAGAACGCGTTGTCATGGGGGCGGCACCCTCATTTATTACAAAAAGGATCTGTACTGCATCCCAATGGATCCTCCCCCCCTCTCACGATTAGAAGTATCAGCATGCCATCTGGGCATGACCGGTCACGCACCGATCACTCTAGTGTCGGTCTATATCCCTCCCATTGCTACCAACGCTTCGGAAAATTTCCAAAATCTCTCGGACGATATCCAACTGTTGTTAAACATGAGTGACTCCGTCATCTTGGCGGGGGATCTCAATGCGAAACATCCCTCTTGGAATAGCTCCACCACCAACACCAGAGGTCGGCACTTGTTCGACCTCTCCTCCTCCCTAAACTTCGACATCATCGCTCCGATGAGTCCCACTCATTATCCCCATACCATCAGTCATACCCCTGACGTACTCGACGTAACGCTCCTTAAGAACGTTAATCTAAGACTAGATTCAATAGAAACGGTGTACGAGCTTACCTCTGACCACCGACCGGTAATCGTTAAACTCACCTCCCGCATAGGTCCCTCCGACCCTGACCAACCCCTCCCCACTAAAAAGGTGACGGACTGGAGGAAAGTAAGCACTCAGCTGAAATCCAACACATCCCCCTTACTAGACTCGATCCCCGACAATTTCGACTCAGTCGCTGACACGACTGCCGCGATCGACTCACTCACGGAGCACGTACAGACCGTCCTGAGCGAATGCTCCAGGGAGGTTCCAGCAACAGAACCCTGTTACTTGAATCTCCCCGACGATGTGCGTGCCCTGATGACTGAGAAGAACGCGGCTACTCGAGCCTACAGCGTCTTCCCCTGTGCCGCCAACAAAGCCCATATGCGCTACTATCAGAGATCTGTTAGGACACGTATAGCGGAGCTGCGTGAAGCGGGATGGGATAAGATGGTGAGCGATCTAGAGCCCTCTCATCTAGCCTTCTGGGAACTCCAGAGGAAACTCAGGTCCCCCCAGTCGGCCCCCGTACCCCCGTTAGTCCGCCCCGATAAAACCATTGCCTTCGACGACATCGACAAAGCCGAGTGCCTAGCCGACAGTCTAGAAGCTCAATGCTCTCCCAGCACCCTACCAGTAGACAAAGCTCACCTCGATGAGGTCGACGCCGAAGTCGAACGTAGAGCCTCCCTTCCTCCCGTTGAAGACCCAGATTTTCCCCTGCCCCCCATCGAACCAGATGAGGTGCACGAGATAATCAAAGGTCTGCATACGCGCAAAGCCCCCGGTTCAGACGGACTCACCAATAGGGTGGTCCAGCTCTTCCCAGCCCACTTGATCATGCTACTGACCACCATCTTCAATGGTGCTCTAAGCAATAACATCTTTCCCCAGACGTGGAAAGAGGCCACGGTCATAGGTATCCCAAAGCCCGGCAAGCCTAAAAACGAGCCCTCTAGTTATCGCCCAATCAGTCTGCTCAAAGTTCTCGGAAAAATCTACGAGAGGCTTATTTATAAGCGTCTTAGAGACTACGCCGAGACTAAGGGCCTCATACCCGACGAGCAGTTCGGCTTCAGAACTCAGCACTCTAGCGTGCATCAGGTCCACCGCATAGTCGAGCTGGTCAAAGGTGGTCTCACCCGCGGCTATCCGACATGCGCAGTCTTCTTCGATATTGCGAAAGCTTTCGACAAAGTCTGGCACAACGGCTTAGTATATAAGCTATACAAACTCGGAGTGCCGGATCGTCTCGTACTCATCTTACGAGACTACTTGTCGAATCGCACCTTCCGCTACCGTATCGAAGGAGCCCTATCCTCCCCTCGCCCCATAAGGGCAGGAGTCCCTCAGGGCTCAGTGATAGCCCCCCTCGCGTTCACGCTGTTCACCAGCGACATCCCCAGACACAGAGGGACGCAGCTCGCTCTGTTCGCAGACGACACTGCGATCATCTGTAAAGGCAACGCCCGTTCGTCTCTCCTAAATCTACAACGGGCCGTCAGTAACCTTGGCGCCTGGTTTAGACGGTGGAGGATCGAAGTTAATCCCGACAAAAGTCAAGCGGTTTCATTCTCGAAACCGAGATCTAGACCCCCCCCTCCCCCCCGAATGATCACCCTGTTCGGCAAGCCGATCCCTTGGGAGAAGCGAGCCAAGTACCTAGGTGTGATCTTAGACCACCGTCTCTCCTTTTCAGAGCACATAAAGACGGTTCGTTCGCGAGCCGCTTTCGCTCTAGGTAGGCTTCACTGTATCCTAAATTCACGCAGCAAATTGTCACTAAAGTGCAAATTGCGTATCTACACAGCGTGTGTCCGTCCCATAATGACCTATGCGGGAGCAGTCTTCGCCCACGCCAAACCCCGTTCCATCCATAGGATGCAGACCCTTCAAAACAGATTCCTTCGCAAGGCCACGGGAGCCCCGTGGTACGTCAGAAACGAGATCCTCCATCTCGACTGTAAGATCCCTACGATCCACCAGTTCCTCAAACGCATGGCCAAGCGCCACTTTGAGTCCGCTCCTCGACATCGGAACCCTCTGATAGTCGAGGCAGCCAATTATGTCCCGTCCCAAATCAGTCAGATCCGCCGTCCGAGGCATGTACTCTCCGACCCAGATGACCCCATTACACTCCTCCAGGAGCAGAATAGGGCCACCAGTACAGTGCACAAACACAGACGCCTCCCGTCATTCCGACCTCGCCGCCGAGGTCCTTTACGTACGCGATCTACTCCCCGAGTAAACGAATCCCCCCCCCGACCCTTGCTCGATAACGAGGTGCCAGCAGTTGTTGCAGCTGAGCACGTAGCTTTAAATACCCCGAATAATAATCATGATATAAATATAAATTTGATCCAGCCTGTCCCCTCTTGCTGTCCTCCCGTCAGCGATGCCCTAAGCCGAGGTCCGTACCCCACAGGGGGTGCCCTTAGCGAGCATTCGCTTAATTTTAATTTAGAATAGTTCAAAAAGCTCCTGGCTGGAGGCTCTAAGTGTAGAAGCTTATGGCACCCACAGGAAAATCCGGTTAAGCAGCCACGACCTTAGTGGTCAAAACTGCGAGAAGCCATTTAAAAAAAAAAAAAATATATAGTCTATCTGATTTCGTTCTTCTGTACAGTCTAGTTTTATTTACGACAATAAGAGTACCCTAATACACTCTACCTAAATAGCGACCCAAACGCTTAAAATCTGTTTGTATAGGTAATTAGATAAAACAGGCTAGCTTCGCCATTTTTGCAATCAAATGTAACGTAAAGTTAACAAAATAAGAATGAACTATTTTGAGCTTTTAGGCAAACAAAATTTGAATTCCTTTTTCATTACAGTCATATTGTTATACTTAATCTTAGAAAGATAATAAAAAAGCCCTTCTTGCTTTGATGAAAATAATAAGTACCTATTGGTACATATCAATTAACAAATCATTATCACAATCATTGATAATATCAATATCAGTAGTAACTAAAAAATAAAAATAAAGCCTATAAAGTACAAATGATGCCTACCGCATCTTAATGAAATTTCCATAGTACTGTTTCGCGTCGAGCATGTTCGCTGAAGTGCACTGAAGTGAGAGTACGTCGACCGGCCGGCCGGTAGCGTATGACTTTTATGCCGTATTCGATCACGCATAGGAACGTTTTCCAGCAGCTTGAGAAAATCTACTAATCAACTGTTGAGGATTGGAGCAGTCCGATCCACAGGTATTGGCTCGAAGTCCATCGGAGTGCCAACAGACGATAGATAAAGTCGATAAAGATAAATATATATTTATTGCATAACTGTGTACATTAGTTCCTATTTTAAACGTAAACATTTTTAAGCTCAACAGTCTACCCATGTCGGATATGCAATAGTATTATAAGGCAACAAGATTTCAAATCAATTACAAAAAGATTAATAGATTACAAACAAATTACAAATAAATTACATAGGTACCAACATTATTTTTTCTCAAAAATCTCATTCATATAATGATATTTTGTTTTGTTTTTGTTAGATAGTGATGATGTAATGTAATGAAATTTTATTTTAATGGCTAGGTACTTAGTTTTAATGTAATTTATTTAGAGATTGTATGGAATTTTGAATTTGAATTTTAATGTACCTACATAATTTTCTATCTTCCTTGTCACTTTCGCCCAATTTCCATCCTTCCCTTTATATCTAAAGTGCTCGAGGCCTGTGTTCATAAACAACTCTCCCACTTTATTCACCGCAACTCCCTCATCAGTCCATTTCAATCCGGTTTCAGGCCTGGGCACAGTACCGTTTCAGCTCTCTTTAAAGTGACTGACGATATAAGGCGGGGAATGGAAGACACTAAAGTTACTGTCTTAGTGTTAATTGATTTCTCCAATGCTTTTAATGCCGTCAGTCACGAAGTCCTTTTATCCATCCTTTCCTATCTTATGGTCTCTCGGGACGTATTGGAATGGTTTTCCTCTTATCTTCAGGGGCGTCAGCAGTCTGTTCGTGCTGGAGACTCTTAGTCGGGTTGGTGTGATCTTGCAGCTGGCGTCCCTCAAGGCGGTATACTATCTCCTCTTTTGTTCTCAATTTTTATTAATCTCATTACCACCGAACTTCGCACTGCGTATCATCTTTATGCTGACGATTTGCAGCTTTACTGCCAGGCTAGTGTGGACAACATATCCGATGCGATTGAGGAGCTAAACCGGGATTTAAGTGTGGTTAAAAACTGGTCTGATCGTTTTGGGTTGGCGGTTAATCCCACCAAATGTCAGGTTATCATTGTAGGGAGCACTCATAGTATGCGGAAGCTGAATGGCTTAACTGTGCCACCTGTAATGTTTGACAACTCGGTCATCCCGTTTAGCTCCGATGTTAAGGACTCGGCCTGCATGTGGACACATGTCTTGACTGGCGAAAGCAGGTCACGACTGTAAGTAAAACAGTCACCGGAACGCTGCGGTCACTCTATCGGTTGAAAAAACTTCTCCCATCACACATTAAGGCAATGCTTGTACAGTCCCTAATCTTTAACATAATAGACTATGGTGATGTGTGTTACTATGACCTGAATGCAGATCTCCTCAATAAACTTGACCGCCTTCTAAATAACTGCATTCAATTCGTCTTTAATCTTCGTAAGTATGATCATGTGTCTGCGCATCGATTGCTTTTAAAATGGTTACCCATACGTCAGCGCAGAGAGTTGAGGGCTCTGTCTATGTTGTATTCTATACTCGACAAACCCACTTCTCCTTCTTACCTCACTTCCCATGTTCAATACCTATGCTCTGCCCATAGTAAAAATCTTCGTTCTACCAACAATCGTCTTCTACGTTGTCCTTCTCACCGCTCCGGTTTTATTCACTCTTCTTTCTTTGTCCAGGCGGTATTTCTTTGGAATGCGCTCCCTCTGAACATCAGGATGGCAACCAGTCGGTTATCTTTCAAAGTGAAAGCACGTGAACATATTCGTGAAAAGTTGGCAAAATCTTTGTAGCGCTGGTTTGCTGGATTTGTTTTCTCCTCTACTTATCGTTATTTCTCCTGACAAAGTTTATTCGGTTTATATGTATGTATTTATGTATACATTTATTAGTATGTATAAATTTTCAAGTTATCTGTCATTTATGTTGCACCTGCCATATTTTGTCTCTGCATCACCCTAAGGTTGACTGGTAGAAAATGCCTTTAGGCATTAAGTCCGCCTTTGTACAGTATTTTTACTTGTGCATAAAGTTTTAATAAATAATAAATATATTATTTTAATGATCTAATGAATTGTAATGTACCTACTTCTAAGTAAATATATAAAGCTATCCTTGCTTTGATAAATAAGTAGTTATCGTACCAAACAAAACTTAAACAAGATTAGTAACTTTATCTATTACTGGTAAATTCAACCAAAACTCTGTTCTATTATTTGGCATTAAATCCAACAATTTCTTTATGATCTCATTTTTCGTGGACTCTAAAATTCCTCTGGGTGACGATTTTTGAATAAATTCCGGTAAGTTCTTGATTTCATGCATTTTATCTGAAGAAAGTCTAAATTCAGATTTTCTTGATCATTGTGATTTATCTTGTTGGAGCGTGAACTCACCTCGACTTGCCAATATTTCCATAATATTTTTAAGGTATATACAGGGCTCTAATTTGCGCATTTTATGCTGCGAGGGTAAATAATTATAATTGTAAAAATCAACGACTTCCATTATTTTAACAAAGCTTTTTCCAGAGTTAGCTTGCCGCACCGCATCGACAAAGTCTTCAAAATCATACACCTTTTGTTGTCTTTGTAAGGCCTGCTCCACCTGATGATGATAGCTGTCTTCGGATATAAACCATTATCTAAACCATTAATGGCGACATTGAATAGATTTCACTTTATTAAACAGCAATAATGTGTAGTTACTGCCGGTATACTAAATCATTGATTCTGCAATTTATTCAACTTTGCTTAATATAAACGCAGTATGTGTAGTTACTGTTAATATGCTAAGCAATAAATGCTTAAATAAATACAGACTTCGCTTATTATAACCGCAGTATGTGTAGTTACTGTTGATATGCTAAGTAATCAATGCCAAAATAAAAACAGACTTCGCTTATTATAACGGCAGTATGTATAGTTACTGCTCATATAATTAGCAAAAGTAAAACATGAATGACGATCTACACTTAGAAACTCGTCGTAAGTAGGTATGGTTACTCTGTTATGCTAAGGAAAACTTTTCATAAAATCGACTTACTGCCGGTATGCTTATTGAAAAATAAAGGTTCCCGTTAAGATATTAAAATGGCAGTCAGATCAAATTGCGCATCTCATTGCGCTGATTCCAAATCTATATTTAACTCAATTTTGACAAAATGATACTTACTGCAGTTATCGCAAGCGCGGCAGTACACACAGGCGTACAAATATTTGTATCGATAGACGATAACAATACATGAATGTAGGAATTGGATACGCGACCTTGACGCGCACACGGGAGGTCGAGGCTAAAACAATTCGCAGTCTAAGCTGCGCCGTGCATATTGCCTATTTTTCAGATTTCTTTCGTTATTGGACGACGCGTGACGTCCGAGTTGCAGGGGAGCTGATAGACTGAAAATCAGATCTGAAGTAACGTTTTGAAAGTGTGGGTCAGTCCTCCTGGTGACATTGATCAATTTTCAGGCAATTCCAAATCCGAAATAAACCAGTAGGGTAGGTTTCTCATCTCTCAACTACCTTGTTGGTTTAGTGGTCGTAAGCATTACTGCTGAATATGAGGTGCTGGGTAAGATTCCTGGGTCGGGCAAAGTGTTATTGGGTTTTTCCATATGGAATTTCTCAGTAGCAGCCCGGAGTCTGGATTTGTTCCCGGTTGATGACAATAGGTTCGCCCCCTATTACATGGGACTTAAACATAACTGGCGAAATCTGGGTGTGGGACGGGTACACCTCTGGCTAACCGTTTCGGGAATACAGGCTTGACATGTTATGTATTTCATCATCTACTTCTAGATTGATCTTATCCTGGCAACTCACAAGTTCGAGTAGGTATTATATCAATTCTTGGGGTCGGTAATGTAGAGATCTTAATCCTTTTCTGGTTATTATAATAACTATGGCATAAAATTATAAGATAAACGTTTATGTTGGGACACAGGCCTCTTCTAGGTGAGAGGGAGTGGGCCGTAATCCACCACGCGGGCCCAGTGCGGGTTGGTAGACATGCCGGTTTCCTCACGATGTTTTCCTTCACCGTTTTAAGAGCAGTGGTGATGAAATAATTTACACAAAGTAAATCGCCTAGCTGGGTTCGAACCTACGACCTCCAACTCGTAAGAAGTGGCCGTTACCACTGGCCCACCACTGCTCACAGTGATAAACGTTTATACAAATAAAGAATAGAAGAAAAGTGTAGACCAGCCCGTCCCATCGTTGATGTCCTCCCTCCGGTTGATGCCCTAAGCCGAGGTTCGTACCCCACAGGGGGTGCCCTTAGCGAGCGTTCACCTAGTTTTAATTAGCATAGTTGAATAACCCCTCCCAGCCAGCACAAACCTTCTGAGTAAGTTTTTTTTAACAGCAGTCATAGAAACTAATCGCTGAATAAGACAATTAGCTGATTAAGCGCTTACTCAGAGGTTATTCAAGCAATTTGGGCACAAAATTATATTGCTAATAGCTGTGTAACAGCAACGTAACAGCTGAATAAGTTTTGAATAATTGTACGACAAGCTGAGTATCTTCTGTGTAAAAGCATTTTGGTCTTTAATACAAGTATTACAGCTCTGTTAGCCAGATGATGAATGAATGATGAATGAACTAATGGTTAAGTCCTTCAAAGCACAGATATTCAGACGATACAAAGCGTTTAGCTCATTTCAGTATTTTTATCAAGAAGTTAATCAAATTAAATTGAAATTGACAAATCCGAACAGCGTGACTGCGACATTGAAAATATAATAACCTATCGTAAATCAATTTTACCCTTATTTATGTTTAGAGGAAGAAATTGTTGGTGCGCATGCAACTTTACCGTGTATTTATATATACATTTCGTGTAAAATTTTCACGCGCTACCTGATAAGCCGGGTTTTGGAGAAATAAACAACATTTCGTCTATTGATATGTTTTTACGTGTGAAATATTTTTTATATTTTATGCAGTTTAAGGGTTCAAAAATAACCTTGTAATTAATTAAATCTTTTATTTCAGACCCATAAATGTAGTCCATTTGGTTAGTATACACACGACTTAAAAACTAGTGTTAGTACTTACATCTATCAAAAAACACAAACTATACATTAATACGCCACAGTGGCATGTAGGCGTATCCAATGTCCCAGTATGGGACTGTCCCACCTATCAGCTATAGTTTTCAGGATGCTGTTGGGGCTGGCGCGTACCCTGCGCATAATGGAAGCACAACGTTTGCGCATAATGGCGTGAAAACCATCGATTCGCGCCTCTGCGAACATGCCGGAAGCACTGTAGTAGCGCGGCAACCCCATCAACACTCTGAAAGCATTATTGTACTGTACGCGCAGGGCGCTGTATGCTCTCTGCGTGTAGTTGACCCACAGACTACATGTATAAAACGACTGACAGTACGCTGTAAATAGTGTAGCCTTCACTTCAGTCGTGCACTTTGCAAATCTGCGAGCTAACATATTGCAGCTGACAGCCAACGCCCTGCGCTCACGCTCAATGTCCAGACTGTCTTTTAGGTCTTCGGAAACCCAGTGGCCCAGATACTTGAAAGAAGTGACTTGTTTCAAGGAACTTCCGCAAAGTTTCAGCTGTAGGTCAATCGGGTAAGTTTTAGTGCCCGCCTTGAAGACTAGTACCTCACTTTTCTTGACATCGTATCTGAGCCCATGAGTCTCCGTGTACCTCTCACATATCGTAAGCAGGCTTATAGTTGTGTTAATCGATGGGCTCAGCAACACCATATCATCAGCATAACTAATATTGTTGACGTATACTCCGTCCACATGGCAACCCTGATAGGTGTTGCTGAGCTCGACGATCAACCGGTTTATTTATTTATTTATTTATTAGGGACAAAAAACAGTTACATGCTACAAATTACAGAGAAATAAATTAAGATTTAACAAACATGTAACCCACACCATTGTCCACGTTTTAACAAAAGGTTAAAAGAAGTGCTGAAGACAAGTGATAAAAAATAGAAATAAAAATAAAACAAAAGTCGCTGCCACAATATTGCTGTGTTAGCTTAGCTCACTTTAACATAAATTACTCGCTTGATAAAATATCCAGAGCCATTTTCTTAAATAATTGCTTAGATAAACAAAATATATCCAGTTCCATAAAATGCGTGTTGTAAGAATCAACAAGGCGACGAAGAGGTGCACGTTCCCCAGCGTTAGTCCTGCATATGTCTGTATGGAACAGTTGAGGCACGCGCACCCCCCTTCGAATAACACTTCTGGGTACCTTGTAACACAATTTGTTTGTAAGGTCAATACAGTCAAATTTACTATTGCATATGCCGTGCAGTGTCATAGCATCAAGTAACAGCCGCCTAGATCTCAATTCTAGAACGTCATACCGTTTTAAAAGCTGCACATAAGGAACCTTTGATTGGAAGCACTTATAGTTCATAGACCGTAAGAACTTCTTCTGTACCCTTTCCATTCTAGTGCCGTATTTGTCGTAGAAAGGATTCCAGATGGGGACGGCATATTCTAACTGGGATCGTACCAAAGTCTTATAAAGCAATAAGAACGTAGAGGGCCGCACAAAGTCACGTGACGATCTCATAATGAAACCATACATCTGATACGCCTTGTTTACTATATTGTCAACGTGCTTGTCGAAGTGTAAACAGGCATCTAGTGTAACACCCAAGTCACGAACAAAGCTAACTTTATTTAAGAGTGCGTTATGAATAGAATAATTAAAATTTATTTTAATTTTCTTTTTGGTAAATGAGATGGCATGACATTTGGGAAGACTGAGAAAGAGTCTATTATTGCCACAGTATGTATATAACCTATCCAGGTCCATTTGAAGAAGTATACAGTCTTGTATATTCTTGCAAGATCTGTAAATTTTTATATCATCCGCATACATTAAAAACTTAGAATTGACAAAACATTGTTTAATGTCATTAATGAATATAATGAAGAGAAGAGGGCCTAAAATAGATCCCTGTGGTACGCCAGATGTAACAACTATAGGGTCTGACTCGTAACCATTAACAACAATTCTCTGGGTCCTGTTATAAATATATGAAACAAACCATCTAAGCAAATTACCACGTATTCCGTTGAAAGCAATTTTTTCTAAAAGCAGTGTATGATCCACCCTATCGAAAGCCTTCTGAAAGTCCGTGTACACAGCGTCCACTTGAACTTTTTGATCCAATTTTTCAAATAAGTAGTTCGTAAATACTAACAGATTAGTTGCAGTTGAACGACGTTTGATGAAACCATGTTGCTCGGGTAAAATAAGCTGATGAATGTGGGGGTACACGACGCCATGCACAAGACTCTCGAAAACCTTAGACAAAGTAGAAAGGATAGAGATGGGGCGATAATTTTCTACATTGTTCTTGTCACCAGTCTTATAAACAGGGGTTATAAACGCACGTTTCCAAATCGCAGGAAAAACACCCGCACGCAAACATTTATTAAAAATTATATGTAATGCAGTACACAAGCTATCACGTGTTCTTATGAAAAAGCTGGCTGGTAAGCCGTCAGGTCCGGCCCCTTTAGAGGAATCTAAAGATTTTAAAGCCGCGCGCACAACTTCCGTAGATAGAGAGATTTCGGCCATGCAAGACGAGCTATCTGCATAGCGACCAGATGGCTGCCATTTAACAGAGTCCAAAGTAGAGGGTTCGTAGACAGAAGAAAAGAAAGATGAAAATAGATTGCAAATGGCTGTGGGGTCATCTGAAGAAACATTTCTGAAATACATACTAGCAGGATAGTTAGCTTTTCCTTTTCTAGATGAGATGTAGGACCAGAAATGCTTTATATTCTTAGGAATGCTGTCTTCGACCGAATCAATGTATTTCCGATAACATTCAATTAACTCTCCGTGAAAAAGCTTGCGATGGTTAGAAAATTTAAAGTAGTCAGATTGATTATTGTACTTCTTCCATCTTATCCAAGCCCGTTCTTTTGTTTTAAAGATTCTTATGAGAGAGGGTGTAAACCAGACAGGAAAACTTGAGTTTCTTATTCTAGTCAGCGGAACATGTGACTTGATAATACCGTACAATGTCTCATAAAAGACGTCAACAGCTTTATCAGAGTCAAGGTGTGATAGTACCAAATTCCAGTTAATTTTGCTCAGGTCAAAATTTATATGATCGTAATTTGCTTTATGAAAGTTATGTCTACGGACCGAGCGGTATTTTAACGGAGTGTAATGCATGTTCAGACAAGTCAATACAGAAAAAACTGGATGATGACCATCAGGGTCAAGCAGCGCATTGCATGATATGGACTGGCAGTCAACATTTGAGATAAACAAGTCTAGTATTCGACCCAATTTATTTTTAGTAATATTGAATTGTGAGCCACCAATTAAATTAATGAAATTCAACAATATTTGTCCGATTGTGTTCGAAACTTGTGCGATTGCTTGATTCCCACTGTCCAACCAGTCAATGTCAGGTAGGTTAAAATCACCGATAATAAAGTAAGAGTCGGTAGTAGGATCGTTAGCTAAGTCTTGCAGCATGTCTAAGTAATGTGTGTATATTACCTCATTTGTTCGCGGTGGTATGTACGTAGCACTGATGATGTGGCGTTTATTGTGCTGGGAAGCAGGCAGTTGGACAATTACTTGTTCAATTTCTGCCCGGACGAATTGTGTCGGTAACTTAGTAGGACGCAGTTCACGGAGAACAGCTATTAGAACTCCTCCACCGTCACCCTTATTTGTCGCAGAACGATCACGATCACATCGGAAGACCACATAACGATCGTCAATAAATTCGTTATCCTGGATGCTAGGAATCAGCCAGGTTTCCGTCAGTATAATGATGTCATAGGAACACGCCACAATATTCATGTACAATGTGTGTAACTTCGTGCGGACCCCTCTACAGTTCTGATAATAAATCACAATGTTATTAGTAGCCATTGATAACTAGAATTATACAACAATAATAATTAACGTATTTGCTTTCGATGCAAGACACTGAAAAAGCAATTTTAAATTTGAGGTCTGGTACAGTACTATGTAAAACTTTATGCAGGCACTTAGGCAGTAAAATATAAAATTGTAACAACACACAATTAAAAAACTGGAGGAAATATAACTTTGGAACTGTCGTTAACAGCACATAGCATGAAAACAAGCAAATATGACAAGTTGAAAAAGGACAGCAGTACATACATAGCTCTGAGGAAGCGTAGATTAGAGCACATACCATACATAAAAGCGACAAACAAAAGCAAAAGAATAATCTAAAAAACAAAACAGTAGCGCACATCGAGTCGTTAAATTGAATTCTCAGTACCGGTCTTCTCACCAGCAGAGATCCTTTTGAGATCTTCAGTGAATCGAATCGCAAATGACTTTTCTCCATCCCGCTCACGCACAAGTATCGTCGAGTTTCTGATCCAAACATATTTAAATCCATGTTTCCTGGCGAGTACTTTAGCTTCACGAAATAAAGCCTTATTTTTCAGAGTTAGATGCTCATTCAAGTAGACAGATACCGTAGTAGTGCCGGGAATTCCTATCTGATCAGACTTGAGACTCTTCGCATTACGGTAGGCGCTGAGTATATTGTCACGAACGATCCGCGATCTGAGCTTTACAATTAAGTTCTTAGGTTTGCTATCTCGTTGTTGTGCATGTGGGACTCGATGTATTGACACGATATCATTTTGCGGCACCGGCGAATGAATGGCTTTTCCTATAGACTCCATAATGGTTATAAGGTTTTCATTCCGTTTTTCGGGCACATTGCAAATCTCGATGTTGCACTGGCGTGCCTGCTGTTCCATGGAGTCAATTTTTGCTTCAAGTATGGCCACCTTATTTTCGCAATTATTGTTGGCCAATACATGGAAGCGCTTCACGTATTCTTTATGCTCCGCCTCTACGGTATCTAAGCGAATCTTCATGTCCTCGTATTCTACATTAAAGAATTTAATAGATTTCTCAATCTCTACAAAGGATTTTTGAATAGATAGATTCTGCAGCCTTAATTCAGAGACATCTGTCACTAATTTATCAAGTATTTTATCCTGGTCGGCCTTCCAAGACTGCAGCATGCTCTTTAATTCTTCGATACCATCCGGCTCCACACAGCCATCATCGCCTCGAAAACGCTTTTTGCTCGGCCTTGTAGTAGCCTTTACCGAACCATAGGTGCTACTTTCCGGGGCCAACATGGCAGGAGAAAGGTCGGGTTCCGATTGCGTCTCCGATAGAACACAGGCATTTGGGGAGCCCTGTGGGGGTGAGCGAATCATGCGAGGCATGGTTGGCCAACTGGCTCAAAATCCGTAGAAACGTAAAACGTACCCGGCAGTTGATAGGACTCAGTTAATTTGCACAAACAGCTATATGTCGAGTTGGCTCGGAGTGCACAAGCGTTGACTCAAACACCGTGCGTCGAAAAGGTGCGGGTTCGCGCCCAGGCGAACGCAAAAGTTTTTGTAAGTTTTCAATGAAGATTTTAATCTTGTCACTCAAAGTGTGAGCACACCGAAATCTTCTATCTCACTTCAGCTCCGCCCACTGGGCGTAGACTGCACGTAACAGCACCTCAAGAGCGACAAGGAATCGCAAATAAGAGCGACAGCCAATCGGAGCACAGATAGTCACACACAAATTAAAAATCACAGCGCGGCGCGCACACGTCTGCTCACTTCTGAGTACGAAAGCTAACTATTATTATGTACAGACTGAAAAGGCGAGGAGAGGTCAGGCCGCCCTGCCTCACCCCGCACTCTAGCCTATACACATCCGATAACGAGCCAGCCTACCTTACACAATTTGTCTGATTCCTATACCAAAACCGTAGAATTGATATAACTTCTCTATCCACTGAAGTATCATTTAATAGTTTCTGCCACAGCAATTCGTACGACACCAGATCAAATGCTTTGGAAAGGACTAGGAAACACGCATTAACAGGCGTTTTCCTAGACGTATAATACTTTTATAAGAATATTATACCGATTTCGTTATTAAACTTGAGTATTTGAGTATAAAATTCCACATCATTATAATAGGTTATGTTATTCGATATGGCGACGCTCATTCTGAATAAAGTCTGATTGCACAGCGGCTTATCAGCTTATGTCTGTATAACAGACCTTATGTGTCCACTTATTAAGTTGTGCTCTGGTTAAAAGTGGTTTGCACTCAACATTTTTCGATAACTGTTCTATAATCACACACATTCGTACTGTAAATCAAACAGGATTCAGTCATAATTATAGTAATGAAAACCCACAGTATAGGTATATTATTTCTTCTTTTTAGCTCTTATCAAAGCAAGCACTTTTTTCGTATGCCTCCTGGGGGCCTACCACCAGCTCATAAAGCAATATTATTTTAATATTACATCAGTGTGGGAAAGAGATGAAGCTCTACAGGACGTATAGCTCCATCTCTTTCTCCCACTGAAGTAATATTAAAATAATAATGCTTTTGAGCTGGTGGTAGGCCCCCTGTTCTTTTTCTATTTTTCCATGAATGTGGAGTATTTTTTAACATTTTTTTGTAAGGAGGCATTTTCACACAACCACTACAAAACAAAGCGCAGTTAGCCGCTCAAATGCTGACTAACGTTCCAGAACAGTTCTTCTAGCTTAAAAAATGTCTACTTTTCGTGAATACCCAGCAAACTTCTGCATAAGAATCTGTTACTATTGCTTTAACCACAGTTAGCTGCAAATGACGGTAATTTCGTACTTAAAGCGGCATAAAGTAGTTATAACAGCTATCTTAACTTCTGTTAAGTCACTATATGCTTCATAACAGAAATAACGCCTATTTTATACAGCAGTTGAATAACTGTCAAGATGTAGTGTGTAATACAGCTAACAGAGAACAGAATATAACTTATCCAGCATCATGCTTGATAATGGAATTTTAAACCCATATTATACAAAAAGTTACACAAACTCTTGAGTAACAGGTCTTTTTATGATGATTATTCAGTTTTAAGAAATTAAATCCGCAAATTACAAAACTAACTCAGCTAATAGCATTATTATAGCAAAAAAAAAAACTTTAATACAGAACTTCGTAATACACACAGCTTCTATACATATATAATTAAGCTTAACTCTGCATAAGGTAAAAATTGCTGGCCAGTTATCTGACTTAACTTATATGTGTGCTGCCTGGGCCTGGCTGGAGATTTAAAGTGTAGTAGTTTAAGGCACACACAGGAAAGCCCGGTTAAGTAGTCATGATCTCAGAGGTCAACTACGAGATGCCCTGTCTAAAAAAAAATATATTTTAGACAGACAGACGCGCGACGGCCGGCCCTTCGATCTGACAACCACACGTCATAATAAAATAGAATAAGCGTTAACGGTACCTATACTCCGTTTGAAATACAAACATTTTTTACAGTCCGTTCAACCGATTTTGACTTCTATTGCGTAGGCATAAGGATGGCATTAAAGGCAAAAAAAGTGGTTACAAACCAACTGTTTACTGCAGCTGCTATTTGTCATGCCACCAACACAATAGAAGTCAAAATCGGTTGAACGGACTGTAAAAAAGGTTTGTTTAAATGTCTAATCTTATTTCAAACGGAGTATAGGTACAGCAGACCGCCCGTTGGAGCACTGACCTTGAGCTGGCCTAGCGTACCTATTAGCACCACAGATTTAGTAGCACTGTTTAATAAAGTAACATGCGAGGCCAGCTTATACTGGTTTTATTACCACTGACGAACGGTCTACTGTTGGTACCTATACTGCCCCCGATAGAAAAAAAGACGCATCTAAAAAATTTTCTAGATTTGTGTTAACTCAAATCTGGAAAAAAATTATATTCGTCTTTTTTTCTATCGGGGTCAGTATAGGTACCTACCTTTCGCTGTATACCAAAAGTTAATGGCTCCCGAAGACAGGTGCGACGTGACGCGAAGATGCGACTCGATTCTAGTAGAGCGATTTCCATAAAGTTTTCTTAGAAATTAGAGTCACGTCACGCAGTCGCGCTGTTGTGTCGGGCCTGTCTGCGGAGCCTTATTTTTGGACTCGCACATTGAAGCTCCTCGACATAGGCTTATAACCTATCCAAGGCTAGTTCTGTACTTTTGAGTGCTATTGTGCTGGACTGGGAATTGTGCCCGCTGGGCAGTGCTGGGTGACAAAAACCGATGAGTACATATACATAGGTACCTATCTACTTGAATGAGTCAATTGAGTCATACATTCATTATTCACAGTTCTTAATAAGAATACTTTATATACTCATACACAATGCTGTTACCTACCCACCTACTGCCAAATCCTTTGGGAATTACAGCCATACCTAACTATAGAGCGTGGTCATGGAATAATTTACAGAAAAAAAAAAATGTTTATTCTGCACACATTAGACGCATATTATAAAATAAACATAAAATAGGTAGGTACCTACAAGTAAGAATGCTAAGAATGGTATGCTTTCAACAATGGTTTTATGAACAATAAATAATAGACTTGAATATAAATAAATTGCAAAATTACTAATGATTTTAATTGTGTTAAGTTAATTAACGCTAATAGGTGTTGATCACACTATTTTACCTAGTTAGTTAGTTAGGCACAAATACTAATAAACTTGAACCTTTACCTATATACTACAGGGTCCAATAAATTTAGTAGACGAAACTTTACAGACGGTACCTATCGATATCATAATTTCAAGAAGTTAACTAGGTACAACGCGGAAACGCCTAAATTCATACCTAACTTTCTAGGATTAAATTTCTCACCTACTTATTCATAGGCTAAAGAACGCGGAGGTCATTTAACTCGTCCATTTAGCATGCACGCATGCATATTCAAACGTAAAATAACAAAAAAAACTGATATTTTTTTAAATAAAATCATCGTACGCGTTTCATTTTCGACTTGTTTCTGCGAACACACAACATAAGAGAATATAATATAATGTAAGTAGGTATATAGGGCAGGAGGCTGGAGAGACGGCATGGCGGCCTTACTTTCCGGCTGACACAGGTGCTCAGCGGACATGGGTACGGAGACGGGCTGCGGATGGAACGTATGCGGGCCAATACCTGGCCAGACCAGTTATGGGCCCGCATAACTTGCATCCAACCAACTTTCACGCAGAGCGGGACGAACTGCGCAAGTCTTTCAGCGCCCCGGCCAAAGGTAGTTGAAGAACATCGTGTGAGTTTAGTCAGCCGACGTTCGCACGGACGTAATAAAATCGCGGCGATTTTTTTTCGTGCACTTGATTCTCAACGCCGCGATAAAATCCCGTTGCGATTTTATTACGTCCGTGCGAACATCGTCGGCTTAGAGTTTGACAGCTCTCCATTTGCCCCAGGGAGGTAGACATTCAGGAGGATTAACATACGCAAAAAAAGGGTTGGTTATATTAGAGGTAGGTTTAGTTAAGTAAGGGTAGGTTTTTTTTATCTTATATATATATAACACCAATGTTTATCCATACAAATAAAATGCTGTTGGTTTTCGTTAATAAATAAGTAACACAATCGTTTAATTACATATTACGTACAGCTCAGTAGGAGAACCAAAAGACAGCTTACTCCCCAGTGTGAATCAGACTGATAGACAAAACGGGTTACCATCGCTTGTATTCAGGTCCCTACATTTAATTAGCAAATTAGATTAATTATGCTAACGAGGTACCTTTGGACTTTTAATACTTACTTAGAAAAATGTATCTAAGTAGTTGTCACTACGGGTCCGCTTTCCGCTGTGCCATGTTTTCGTGTTTTTTATACATCAAACATGAACCGATTTTGTTTGTGGTTTTTTTAAACCACGCCCCCAAATCGGTTCGTGTTTGATGTTAACAAATGTCAGTAGATGATTACCTAAATCTTATAGAAGTGTGACAAATGGGTACCTATGTATGCAGGTGTGTAGGTAATAATAATATAAAAGTAGGTAGGTAAATATCGCTAGTTCAAGGTGCCAAAGCGCGTACGCCTAATCTATTTCATACTTACTTGCGACGAATTCATTATTGTATTCTTAAATTAGTACAAACAAAGTCGCATGATTCATCTTTCCTCGAATCAGTCTTACCAAAGAAACGATCAATGCATTACTCATTGAGTGAGTGGGTTGTTTGTGTGAGTACGTAAGTACATACTGACTTGTCCACTGTCAATTTGAATGCACAATATATAAGGCCGCTTCTGTTGACCTTTCATCACATTGTGTTCGTCTATTCTTGTGCCGTAATACGTCGGTTATTTATTAATTAGCCGTGGAACAATAACCACGTTTATTTCCTTGTAGCAATAATAAACGAACAAAGAAATAATGGGTTTAAAGGTAGTAAATGTGGTTCTGCTAATTGCGTTAACGGCTTGTTTGATACAAACTGCGTTTGGCAAGCCTAAGCCGAGGGACAGTTCCGTGGTGGAGGACCAGAGTGTTGTGCCCATTCATAACGAGGCCTTGTCACCGAAGGAGGACATCACACCGAAATCTGCTGCCGATGGAACTACTACAGGTATGCATTTACTATACTTATTATGCGTTTCATTTAACTTGTGAATGTCCAACTAGGCACCTAAATATTGTTTTAAGTGATTGATAACGAGTTAGTATTATAGTTGTGAAATTATTTTTAAATTTACCATAATGAAACGAAGTACTTATCAGTGTTGCTTAGTTAGGTATTAATGTATTTTTAATTACCTAATTACAGCGACTGTGACCGTGGTTTAGTCTGTGTTCAAAAAGTTATTCCTGGTTTTCCTGGGTTGTGCTAATTCAGTACTAACATTTTTCCTTATTGTGATACCTAATAGAAATAGCCATCAATCCCTATGTACTACCTACTTAGCTAATTGTATTCATATTCAAATAGGTACGTTTACATACTTGAACATTTGACTTTTAGTAGGTGGGTAGGTCAGACAATGACTTGCACTAATATGCAAGGTAGAGTCCGCGCCACCATTCAAGTCCGTTAGCCGACGACGTTCGCACGGACGTAATAAAATTAACATCGCGGCGGGATTTTATCGCGCACT
Source organism: Agrochola lychnidis (assembly GCA_963680765.1). Classification (NCBI taxonomy): domain Eukaryota; kingdom Metazoa; phylum Arthropoda; class Insecta; order Lepidoptera; family Noctuidae; genus Agrochola; species Agrochola lychnidis. The sequence goes on from OY796858.1 coordinate 11,239,708, forward strand.
GGATTTCCAACTCTCGGTGTTAACCCGAGCGGTGAGAATCCAACGCGCTGGGACGCACTCTCGTCCCAGCGCGTTGAAAATACACACTGTTGGATTTTCAACTCTCGGCGTTAAGCAGAGCGTTGAAAATCCAGTGCATGAAAAAAATCGCCGCGATTTTATTACGTCATTGCATAAAATTGCATTAAAAAAAATGTAGTTTCACAATTTTCTGCCGGACTTCAGCGGTAGCGCAGACTCTATGTACCTAATATCTAACCGTAGTAGGTATTAAAGAAGATTCCATTGTTTTTGCCAATTAGTTTGCATTTTATATTTCAGAATACAAGATCCCTGGTCGAGTGCCGTGCGATTTCGAAGAAGCCACCGAGGACAAGGTGTGTCAGGAGCACTGTCTTCCGAAAGGATACACTTACGGTATCTGCGTTAGTCATACCTGTAGTTGTATATAAATAGATAGAGGTAGTTAGTAGCAGTGTATAGGTATAAGCATGACGCCAATGATAATTATAAGTTCGAAATAAAACATGTACTTATCTTATAAATTTTATTTTTGTTATTTTAAGTCTAACAGAACCAGGATACCGTTTCATAGGTCTTACCACAAGTGCTTCATTAACAATAACATTATTGTAAATTTAATTATTAACTTAATTAATTTCTTAAATTGCGAGTTGATTATTTTTGTGAAACCCAACTTTCTATTCATCGACATTTGCCTGTGTTCTAAGTACCAAACAAGAAAAACGGATTTAAAACAACTAAGTAGGTACCTATTCGTATACAAGTATCTCACATGCAATATCTTGACATGTTCTTAATCAACGTGTTATTTGGATTTCTCACAAATCTCTCTCGCTACTATTTGATCGATAGCTGGTATTTGTGCTTTTGTGTGTATTTTGTCCGGGCAAAGTAAATCGGCTTCGTCTTTAATTTGTTTCCAGCTGTAGTCTACATCTTCCTTGACCGTTAAACGCGAACATATAACAAATCTAATAATGTATCTGTCCCTGTAAGTACCAGCTACCATGAACACCTTTTTCTTCTCAGTTAACTTTTCTAGTAATTTTTTCGTTATAATGTCTCCTCCGTTTAGTCTAAAGCACACTAATCCCATAGACGGCTCGGGCTCAACTAAGAATCTTTCATCAGCACGAACCAATTTAGCAAAATACTGAGCTAAGGATATTTGATCCCTCACGTGTTTCCTTAGACCTTCCGCTCCATAAATCCTCATAACAGTCCATAGTTTCAGAGCTCTAAATCTGCGGCCGAGTGGTATCTGCCAGTGGCGATAATCAGGAATCTTGTTTTCTGTTTTGACATCGTCCAAATAAATCCTCTGAACATCAAATGCCCTAACAAGGTCATATCCATCTTTCACCCACATAGCAGAACAATCGAAACTGACAGGCATCCATTTGTGTGCGTTTACATCGATGGAATCAGATAATTCGATGCCTCTCATCAGGTGTCTATACTCAGGACACATGAACGCTGCGCCTGCATACGCGGCGTCAACATGCAGCCACACATCAGCTTCATTGCACACCGGTCCTAGTTCGTATAAGGGGTCAAACGCGCAGGTTCCAGTGGTGCCTACGTTTGCGATGACATAGCACGGTATTAGACCTTGAGCCCTATCTTCTTCGAAGGCGTTTTTGAGTGTCTCTCCACGAAGCCTGCCGTCACTGTCTGCCTTTAGCAATCGCATTTTCATAGATCCTAGCAAGCCAGCTTTCTCCACTGACGAGTTACATTGATCAGACGTGTAAGCTATAAGTTTTGGTTTTATTTCGTCTTCATCCAGGCTTGGGTCGTTCTTTATAAGCTTACGAACCGTTTTGTCTTTAGCTGCTAAGAGTCCTACCAGTGTCGCTTCACTTGCCGAACCCTGCAAGATTTAGAACATAATAATCTTCTTTACTACTGGTTACAAATCAACAATTCATTATAGGCAAGGTGTTGATAACAGTAAGTATTTACCTGAATGACACCTCCTCCGGGTCCACTGGAACAATGCAGAAATTCTTCAGGGATTCCAAGCAGTTTGCCCAACCAATTCATAGTTAGAACCTCCAGTTCTGTGCATGCAGGACTCGATAACTATTAGATAAAATAATCCAAAATAAGTTATGGTAAATAAGTTAAGATAAGAATTTTTACATTAGGCGATTTAAGTGGATACTGGTGCCGATTCCCTTGTTCACAAACTAAACTAAATTTAAGTTCAGTGCATCTTTGTCTTTCATTAAGAAAAGGACAGAAGATGAATTTTAGTTTAGTCCTGTCAAATTAATCAGCGCTTGACGTAAATTAACGTAATTTTAGTTGGCAAGTTTTTAATCACGTCTAAACTTGTATGGAGACTGACAGGCGCTGATTAATTTGGCAGGACTAAACTAAAATTTATCTTCTGTCCTTTTCTTAATGAAATAGAAAGAAAAAGATGCACTGAACTTAAATTTAGTTTAGTTTGTGAACAAGGGAATCGGCACCAATGTAGAGCAAAAACGATATATTCCGTAAAAAAAAAAAAACGAATGTTGCCAAGAAACGTGAAAACTTACCCAACTAAATCCAATGACAGAAAGGCCGTCGCTCAGCATGTTTCCTACGATGCTTGCATAAGATGTGCCGGTCGGGTAGAACGCGTGGAAACGTGGAGAATGCCAGTGCGTAATCTAGAAAAGTATTAACGTTAATGCATGTTAGAGCACCAACTAGAGTTTAACTGCCACCAACGAGACACAATAGAATTTTTATTGTTATCGACTTCTAAAGGTAAATCAACAATTGAGCGGTTGTGTGGGAACATGTTATTCATTTTCATATCTTTCATATTCGTAGATATCTTTATTTGCATTCCTTAAAGGTGTTACACCTAAACCCATTGCTCCGTGCCTACACTTACCATTTAGGTACACAAAGTAATGTTGGTGTATTAGTAAAAGAAACTGGTGCCGATTCCCTTGTTCACAAACTAAACTAAATTTAAGTTCAGTGCATCTTTTTCTTTCTATTTCATTAAGAAAAGGACAGAAGATGAATTTTAGTTTAGTCCTGTCAAATTAAGCAGCGCTTGATGTAAATTGACGTAATTTTAGTAGGCAAGTTTTTAATCACGTCTAAACTTGTATGGAGACTGACAGGCGCTGATTAATTTGACAGGACTAAACTAAAATTTATCTTCTGTCCTTTTGTTAATGAAATAGAAAGAAAAAGATGCACTGAACTTACATTTAGTTTAGTTTGTGAACAAGGGAATCGGCACCAATGTCACTTCTTCAGTGGTTTGAGAGAAAACAAAAGATTGACGGAATTCGGTAACAAAAAGTACCTATTCACATTAGGAAATATGGTTGAGTTCTAGATCAAGGTCGCATTCAATTACTAATTGTAATTGGCTTATAAATCGATCATGTATGTATACATGATCGATTTATAAGCCAATTTACACAGCTCAGAAGCCTAGTGATGTAAGTACCTACATATATGTATGTTGAGATTAATGCGACGAAGAAACAGAACCTTGGTCCGTGTACTCACCCCCGGCATTATCGATTGGTTGAAGTCTTTCAGAATCTCTTGCCAATCTTCCGGCTGCTCCGGAGCATCTTCAGGGAGTGAGTTTAGCAAGTAGCCAGGTTCCACCGAAGGTAGGACATCTCTGGAAGTGAAGTAGGTTGTTATTAAACAATCAAGGGGACAGCCAAAGTGCGATACCATCTAAATCTTAAACCAGTGGTCGTAGACTACAACAATTTATTTTTCTCAAACATGCATGGAAATTCGAGCATTATTTTGACAACCTTCTTTGAGATAAATCGAAATTGCTATACTGGCTGAATACATGACATGCGAGCGCCCGGCCGGCAATATTTGTATGAAAATCCATAAGTATCTGTCGTATTTAGCGGTGAAATAAATTACTATGAAAACTCATATCTGTTGTGTTATTTAATAAAACCCGACTACTGAAAAAAACGCTTTAAAAAGTACGAAACAAGAAAATATTTCAGACACAAATCAAGACATAGGTACAAAAATTGTCACCTGTACACTTAAAAAAAAAAATGGCATGCGACCACGGCTTTATCTGACGGCTTTTTATACTTTTTAGAGCGTGATTTTTTAGTAGTCGGGTTTTAGTTTTTGAACTTACTTTTTATTAAAATTGTTTTGGGGATATAATTTCGTTATAAAGTATTTGCAGAGCAGCTATAAAAATGTTTTGTTTGGGTTTTATTGAATAATAGATATTAATTTTTACAGCCGCGCCGAACGCAGCAGTCTCACTTTTGGTTTTTAACAATTTAAACTTATTTATTTACTTAGACAATATGATATAGGTAGATACATATTTGTAATGTGCTCGTCAAGCCCTTTCATTTGATACCCAACATGGTACGATTAAAAACTTTTTTTTTAGTCATGACTTTATGTCCTCTAGAGGGCACCATATTGCATTTAATGTGACGTGACGACACATAGCCTGTAACCAGCAGACGATCAAGAAGCTTCCAATGATACCTCATTTGTCAAATTATGATCGGTAGTTTAATACATACCGGCCAAAATCATAACCCTCCTTTTTGCTTCGCCGTAGTCTGGTAAAAATGGAACGAACTTTTTACTTCAACACACGGCAACCAAGGAGGTAGTTTATCAAAGATTTTATTTAAATTTCAATTTGGTTTGCAAATAGAGCTGTTTATAGAACAAATGAACATAACGGCGCGTGAAAAATTATCGTTGTTCGTTATTGATTCTGGAATTTATAATGAATTTACTTAGTTTGAATTTCCGCGCATTATTTGAGAAAAGTACTGTACAAGCCTTGGCCGTAACCAGGCATTGATGGACTAACATATATGTTGCCCTAGTTGCAGGCCGCGACAGTAAAGTACTAATATAGTACTTCAACGACTTACTCACTAAAACATACACGAACAAAATTTTTTACGGTAAATAGTAGATTGTTACACGAGGGGCTAAAATAACCCATTCGACGGTTGAAAGGCTAATTGATCTAAGCGACATTTTGTAAAACTTGCTCCTGCAAGTTCATAATAAGATCTTATTATGATTAAAAAAAAACAACCAATCCATCCTCCTGCAAGTTTTACAAAATGTCGCTCCTTTCAACCGTCGCATTGTAACGAGGTAGTTTTACTCCCGAGTTTTAGCAAGGGAGTAAATAGAAACCGAGTTATAATGGGTTTTAGCGCCGTATGTACTTTTACCCTCTACTTTTCACTACGATTGCCAGAAAATAAAGTAATTTAAATCCAATACAATATTAAATAGTTTATTTTATTTAAATGTACAATTTGTACAATTCTGGATATTTAACGAGATGTTTTTTTCCGGTAACTTAATTTCAGTCCTCTGTGAAGATGTTCTCACTAGATGATGACATTTTCACTGTTTTAAATTATCCTAGTGGACCCGACAGACGTTGTCCTGTCAAAACATTGTCCAGCGGACAAAATTGTGAATCTAAACCATTCCCAGATCCCCTTGAACACACACAAAAAATTTCATCAAAATCGGTCCAGTCGTTTGAGAGAAGTTCAGTGACATACACACTCACAGAAGAATTATATATATAAAGATTACGGTCACCAATTCAATTCGTAATTAGAGAAAAATTCTAAAGATTTCGCGCCAATGCCTTTTTTATTTCTTCTGTAGCCGCAACGCAATGCACGCATTCTACCAAACAGATAGCCGCATTTAGTTCCATTTTCAAAAATAAAATGTTCTTTTTTTTATGAATCAGTAATAAGTCGAGTCCATAATCATGATTATTCTACATAAGAATAAAGACTTTTTCGTTTTTCAAGGCTCGTTGGAACAGACAAAAATGAAAAAGAAATTACTAGAACAAGAAATGCAATTTTTTCCCCGCTCTGGTACTCTACAATGACGCCTTTTTGAGCAAGAGGAGTGAAAAAGCTATAAAAAGCATGAGAAGAATCTTAGGAGACCATAATTCGTGCATGATCCACAACCAAATCTGTGTAACCTACTCAATTCCAATTTAGAACTTTTCAGTTCAGTTTAAATGTTACAGATACTTCTTGAATTTATGTAACACTAGCTTTTGACCGCGGCTTCGTCCGCGTGGATGTCGGAAAATATCCCACAGGAACGTGCTATCGGGATTCAGAGTATCCTATCCTCCAAAGCAAATAACCTGATAATAATTTAAAAAATCTATATATGTTTCCATTATTTGACTTATAGATTATTTTTACCAATTTTCAAGTTAATCAAGCCACACAGTAAAATTCTCCACTTTAAAATGAATACCCCGTTTTATCCCGTTAATGGTAGATTTTCAAAAAATCCTGACATAAGTTTTTATTAATTTTCAGTTTTAATTATAAGTACTGAATTTCGAGTTAATCAGACAACTCGTTAAAATTCTTCCATACAAACTTTGACACCCCTCAATTCTCCTTTAGGGGTAGTTTAGAAAAACTAAAACTGGAAAATTTTATAATGTACATAGAAAAGTATTCATGCCAAGTTTCAAGTTTAATAACTCAAGGAATAAGATTTTTCATTCAAACAAAATCCCCCCTTTTCACCCCCTTAAAGGTCGAATTTCCAAAAATTCATTCTTAGCGAACGTCTACTAACTATTAACTACCTTCCTGCCAAATTTCATCTTTATATGTCAAGCGGTTTTCGATATTTCGTAATAAATGAGTGAGTGAGTGAGTGACCTTTCGCTTTTATATATTTAAGATAGATTAGTATCTACATACTTATTAAACAATACGTAGATAATAATGTTACTTGTTGTTTATATTTTCCTTAAGATTTATTAGATATAAATCTATTATTTATATTAGGTATTTTAATAAAAGGAGTAAAAAATTATAATAATTTTCAGTCAACGACTAGGTATGCAATCACGCTAAAAGATCGTTTAGTTTTCCTTTCGTGCATCTGTTCATAATATTCAAAGATGGTGACCGAACAATAGTAGGAAAATTGCCTCTGTGGAGACGTTCCTACTCTCATTGGCTTGTTTTTATTTCATAACCTGTGGTTTAATTGTATAATTGATGGAATGTTTCGTGTCTATAGTATTTTTTATGCGATTATCTTGTAGAATCTACTGATGACTAGGTATTGCGGCAGTGCGCATCGTATTAATTAGCAAATTAATTGGTATTACTAAAAACACAATTAAACTGAAAGGAAAATTATATTGATTTGCATAATTATTTTGCAGTAACATAACATAACATAACATCACGCCTTGTTTCCCCGAAGGGTTGGGCAGAGGTGGTCCTGTAGCAGATACACCCACATTTCGCCAGTTATGGTCCCATGGGGCGAGCCTATTGCCATCAACCGGGCACAAATCCAGACTCCGAGCTGCTACTGAGAAATTTCAGATAGAAAAACCCAATAACACTTTGCTCGACTCGGGAATCGAACCCAGGACTTCATACTCAGCAGTAGCGCTTGCGACCACTAGACCAACGAGGCAGTTGAGTCGAATTTATTTATTTTCTTCCCTTGTTCACAAACTAAACTAAATTTAAGTCCAGTGCATCTTTTTCTTTCTATTTCATTAAGAAAAGGACAGAAGATAAATTTTAGTTTAGTCCTGTCAAATTAATCAGCGCCTGTTAGTCTCTATACAAGTTTAGACGTGATTAAAAACTTGCCAACTAAAATTACGTCAATTTACGTCAAGCGCTGATTAATTTGACAGGACTAAACTAAAATGTATCTTCTGTCCTTTTCTTAATGAAATAGAAAGAAAAAGATGCACTAAACTTAAATTTAGTTTAGTTTGTGAACAAGGGAATCGGCACCAATGTGGGACTAATGTTAACTTGAATCTCACAAAAACAGTTTATCTATCGGTTATTGTACAAATATTAACAAAATTTAAAAGCGATTTTCTCGTGGAATTCAATTTTGCTATTGTAGATTTGAGATAAGACCTATTTCATCATGGTATATGGGTTTAAAATCTATGTAACAAAATATAAAATTAAATAAATACCTACAGTAGGAAAAAAAATCACTTTTAAAAGTTGCTCTGTGTTGGTCTGTATACCTATCTACATATCAGTGCTCGTGACTACACCTTTGTTATTCAAGTATATTATTGTAAATGAAAAACATCTAGACTTGATAGGAAATACATCCACTACAAACAGCTTCCTGCTGTTTCTGACAACATCGGGAATCGAACCTGCGTCAGCTCTTTACAAAGACGTAAGCCGTTTTATCATATTTTAAACAAACAAACTCACTTTTGCATATAATATTATCAGGGTGGGCAGGGACATCGACGCGAGAACTGTTACCATGGATTCAGAACATGATTCTGAACCCTCCTGCGTTGAAATTTTTCGTCTGTGAAATTTAAAAAATCTGCTGTTTCATAGAAAAGTGCATAGACCTATGCGGTCAAAATGTATGGAACCGTAGATTTTTTTCAAATTACTTACCGATGAAAAATTTCAACGCGGGATTCAGAATCATGTATTGAATCCATGATAACAGTTTTCGTATGTCCCTGCCACCCTGTATATGTAGTTAGGATGCAAAGATTATAAGCTTACATTCAATAGTGCAACAATGTAATTATTTCATTATTTCCGAGAAGTGACTTAATCTAAACGTAAAATGACGTAAATATGCACTGCAAATGGTTGACCAACAATGTTTATTTTATATTTAGCCATCTGTTTTTGCATTTGAGGTGGTAGGACATAGGTAATTATGACGAATGAAGTCGTTGCATTTAATATTCATCATTAATTAAAATATCTTCTATTTATGAACTGTACCTACTATATGTTGCTCATGATTCTACGCAAGTTACAGAAAATTTGTTGTTTTAGATAGAACTTAGTTGTAATAAACCTAATCATTTAGCTGTTTATAGAAAATGCTTATCGAATCCCTCATTGCACCTACTAAGTGCTTATTTAATTAACGTGGGAGCTTCTTATTTGCAAATCAAGATAATGAAAACGGTACTTACTTATCTCTGATGTTTTCAACATAATCAGCCAACAGATCGATGGCTGCTTTGCCAAATTCCCGAAACTGCTGCGCGTCCATTTTACACCACAGGCACTTTGTTCTAATTCATAAAAATAACAAACTAAAAAGTTTAAAAGATACAAGAAGGGTATGTTTGAACTTGAATCTAAAACAATGGTCAGGTTCAAAGATAAAATGACACTTGAAGTTAAGAGGACGATCAGCGAGACAATGGTGGTAGTGGCTGGCGTCAGGTGGATTTATAGGCGCAGATCAGCTTTCTACGGCTGCCGAGTGCCGAGGCGCCCGCGCACTCGGTAGTTATACTGGGTATCACAAGACGGGGTGAGGCGTTGCGGCTGAGGCTGAGATGGACGAACATTTTAACAGTACCGGTTTATTCTTGTGATCGGTGTCAATATTTACATGGCTTGTTGCTACGTGCATCTCTCGTAGAATACATAAAAGTGCATGTAAAAAAACGAGTTCTGAATCTGTCAAACTTCATGAAAACTTGAATTAGTGTGCACCTCCCGATTTTTTTCTAGGATGAATAACAGCTTTTTTTTTCTATTTTATAAAAAGGTACCTTTCACAGATCTTTCCCTTTTTGGTCATGAAAGATACATATTAATTATGAATGTGGAAAATTTGATATTTTTACGTGATCATAATATTCATATACAAGCATTTGATCTGGTACACTTTCTGTTTATCAAACTCGTTAACAGTAAAATATTCGACGGTGCAGTAGAGAGCAACAGTTTCACGACAATTTTGCATATTATGAAGACGACAATAACTTGTTTTCGCAGCGTCTTTTACCTACAACTTGTGGGATGAGAAGCATTGGGTTAATGATGTTTGTTTTACTTAAATTGTCCAATAAGACGGAAAGTGTGAATTAAATAAATATGAACCTTTGCTAATTATATAAACCGATATAATCCGCTGGGGAGTTTGTTGCGCCACTTCTTCCTAGCTAAAGCACTAGGAAGTGGTGAAAGGTGGGCGTTTTGGAGGACTGTTTTATGTAATTTTGACTTCAGGAAAGTGCTGATTCTCAGCCTAGTTTGAATAAATGACTTTTGGATTTGAATTTTGAAACATTCATCTTTGGGAATTAAAGTGATGCTACGTACAGGGTTTTATCTCATCAGCCCGTAAATCCACTGCTGCTGGGTGGGTCAAATGTGTCTGACAATGCTCGCTGTAATGAACAATTAAAGAGGAATAGAGCCTGTAGCAGATTTCAGCTGACATTTATGTGTTTTGTGTTTTTGATTTTTATTAATTGAAAGTACTTAGCTGAGTCAACAAAAATTATGCTTCGCAATGCAACTCGCATTTCTCCTTTAAGATCCTATTTATAGATTTATCGTAAACATGTTTTTTGTTATCAATTAAAAGGATCTTCCAGTTCATCTTCAGATTCTTTTAATTTGGATTTTAAGTTAATAATTTCCGGGAATTCAGGCTTAAGTAAATACCTACCTATACCTAAATGTTTTTTTTAAATATAATATTTCACGTACCACTTACGCACAGTGTCCAGTAACGTCTCAGCCGGCCGGTTTTATATTTAAAAATAAATGGGTAACCATTTAGCTACCACAACTTGATTTATAAAGCAAAACAGTGAATGTATTTGTCGTATTTTTTCTTCCTTATAGACCTATGCGGCCAGAATTATTGTAAAAGGTGAAGGACACTATGCACGCGTTTACTGCACTTGGATATTTCAACAGACTAGTTAGATTATATTCGTTCAAGTTCAAAGATAAACTTTATTCTTACGCAGACAGATTTTACTGTCACGAATAAAGACCAACCCGCACTGGGCCCGCGTGGAGGATTACGGCCCACTCCCTCTCACAGAGAGGAGGTCTGTGTCCCAGCAGTGGGAACATTATAGGCTGATTATGCTATGCTTATGCTATGAATAAAGACTTTTTAACATTCAGTGTTATCCAAGTTTACCTACTCGAACTGAGCGATATCGTAAGTTGAAATTGACAAATGTTGAAGCTACTATGATTCAGTTACTCACTTTTGTCAAATTCAGCTACTTATATAACTATGTATAAAGGAATTTTTATTGAATTATGAAGGATCCATATTATGGCTACCTAAATTGGTTTCCATTGGTAATACTAAAATCTTCAATTAGTCAACAAGAAAATAAATTTCAGAAATTGGGAATAAGTAACGGCAGCAAAAACCAAATTGTAGGAATTTGTCGATTATACTTATTTGTGATTAGTTAGGTGTCTTGTAGGTTAGGGAGCGTGACTGCCATGGGAAATCAATCATTATGATGAATGGTACCTACGTCTTGTAATAACGATGATGTTTGTTGCCCTATTTCTTGGCCCAGTAAATAATGAAGGACCAAATTTTTGGAAATGGGTAGTAACTACTTCCCGAAAAAATATTACATTATAACTACACTTGTTAAATGACAAACTTCCTTATCTTCTTTAACTTTTCCACGTTAAACTTTAACGTGAAGCCAGGTAACATACATATGGGGGGTTGCGGTTATTGTCCGAAAGGGTTACCGTGGCCCCTGGCAATGTAGGCAACTGAAGAAACACGTGTGGGTTTTAGTCAGTAAGAGTCTGACACTCCCTCCCGCTCTACCCAGAGCGGGAGAAGTTATTTGATAATTTCCCACCAAAAAAAAAGAAGATGACACAAAAACAAATAAAGTGACCTAATTTTCCGTAAGGTAAAGGTTTCCGTGTGTTATGTGGTGTCTGCCATGACCGGTCAACAGTCAGCGTGCCGGATGAGTGGCGCGGTCAAGGCGGCAGGCGAGGCGGCGCGGGCACATCGCTGCTGCACGCTTCCGATGCGATTGCGCATCATTGACGAGCGCCCGCGCCATCGCCTGTTGACGCTTCCGCCAAATGCGGATGCTTCGGTGAAATAAATTGTAAGATGAGTGGGTTAGTAGGTACACTTTCGACCGATTAATAGGTACATTCTTTATTTACCAATCTCTCACGCCTTTTTGGGTCGCTGATTTTATTGCAGTAAAGAGAGTTGATCTCTACATAAATAATAAAATAGTAACTTGTCTGTTTGGATGTATAATCCGGATTAGCGCAAAAACGACTGAACGTATTTGGATGAAATGTGGCGTACAGATACCTGAACCTGGATTAACACATAGGGTACCTACTTTTAATCCCGTTAATACCTACGTTCTCGTGGGATATCTTCCGACATCCACGCGGGCTAATTTGAAATGGTCCTGTAGACCTAAACGCAAGTCTCATAACGCCTAAAAGTATTATGACCCATTGCAGTTAAAAAAATCTGAAAAAAATTGTGCGCTTAAGCTGTTGTCAGCCTCTTAAGTAGATTAGGTTGGGTGGCGGAATTTGCGTAACATAGAACATGTCTACCGACTCCTTCGAGGACTATTACCTGCTGATATTATGTGAGTTAGGTTTTAGTTTTTATTCGGTAACGTTTAGCACTTGTTGGCGATTTTATTATGTTTGAAATAAGACAAATATATTTATTTAGTTACGATGAAATAAATTTATTTCAAAACAAATGTTACATTATATATTAGAAAAGAAATGAGTGTCAATCACGATCACGATCACTCGAATAAGTAGGTAAAGTATTCAAGATATTGTATAATTTTCATGAAAAATATAAAATCACTAATCATACATAATAGATTATATATAGTGGAACTTCCGCTGTATCAAGATAAATAATGCTCTAAATGATGTAATAGGTATTAAATGAAATGGTAGATAATAAATAAGTAGTAATTAATTCATAAATTGAAATATTTTATAAAACCCATAAATACCATACGGAAAACAATTAGAATATAACATAACATCACGCCTTGTTATCCCGAAGGGTTAACAAGAGGTGTACCCATAGTACACCCACATTTCGTGAGTTATGTTTAAGACCTCATGTTCAGCAGTAGAGTCTGGTCACGCTAAGTCTGCAATGGAATAAATGGGCAACCCCAAAAAGTTTTATGTATGGTATACTTTTACATCAGTCACTTATGTCAGTTTCGGGATTGTAAGTAGATCTAATGATTTTGATATTTTGCCTTTTGATTTTTGCTTAATAGATTATGTGTAATAGACGGTGTCCTACCTATGCTCTACCTCCATACGATTACAAAACTGTATCATATCCACACTGCAACGTGCTAAAATGACTATTCTTTACCAGGAATAAATCAGAATATAAACAAAATAACCTATCAAAAACAAAAAGACAAACAAAGTATCAAATTCTTTTTTTGTAGGACAGGATGGTGTTGCCGTCTATAGATTTTCAAATTCCCCCGTTTTTTTAATGCAGACTTAGCGTGGCCAGACTCTAGCGTTTGTGAGCACTGGACCAACAAGGCAGTCATTTAGAATAAATATTAATAAATCTAGGAAAAAAGTAAAGGTAACCCAATTACCTAGTAAACGTGTAATAATTGGTAAATCCTGCCATCTTATTATAAACGCGAAAGTTTGTGAGGATTGATGGAGGATTGTTAATTTTATTACGCAAAAACGGCTGAACGGATTTGGATGAAATTTGGCACACAGATAGTTTATAACCTGGATTAACACTTAGGATACTTTTTATCCCGCCAGTACGTTTCCGTGGGATAATTTCTGACATCCACGCGAGCGAAGCCCCTGGCAAAAGCTATTACATAATAAGTAGACAAGTAGATATAGTTATAATTTAGTTTTGTGGCTAAATGAATACCTGCGATGAAGCAAATATTTTTATTCGACTTGACTAAGATACCTTTTCTGTAAATGTTTTAACGACAACGTTAATAAAATAATTAAGTTAGATAATATAATAATTAAGGGATTGTTGTTGATCTGATCATGTTAAATTGTAGAAAATAACATTCTGTAGAGTAATGAATTTGCTTCATTAATGATTACTCTGTTATTTTTTAATAAGGTAGGATCTCGCGAACTAGACGGCCACGACCACGACCAGTGGTCGCTCCGACCAGGTAATCTATAGAAACGTGGCCGTTGGCCGTAGCGATCAAGTGCACGATTTGTATCGGTTTCCTATATGTATGTTTCTAAAATTAATGAAAACAATTACTTCAAAAATAATTTCTACAGATAATATGTAGTGGTTCAGAATTCATACTTGAATGCTTTCCAAACGGCTTCTACAAACGCCATAAGTACCTGGTCGCGCCTGACATTTTAGGTCCTGCTGGATGCGAGCACAGAAATTAGAAACACCACTCGTGTCGCGTGTCGCGTACGCGACACTCACGACGGGAGAATGAACTGGCAAATAATTACCAACCTAGCACGTTGTGGAATATCTGTTCCATGTTAACAACTACGATTAGAACCTAAAAATGGCGTTGCCATAAAAAACTAATTGTTTTAATTAAATATGACAAAATAAATTTGTGTTTCATTTATTTATTTCTTCGTAAGTGTGTTGAAAACCGGCATTTGATACTCATGTGAATTTGTCACTGTCGGCTCAAATGTACGGTAGGAATACCTATACGTTTCGATATTACCGTAAAAACATACAATTATCTCGCTCTTGTCCAACAGTGTGAATAAGTAAGTTAATTAAACTTATTTTGTTAGTAACTACGGATTTAAGGCGAAAGCGTCAGGCACGCCCGTGAAATTAAAATTTTCTAACGTTTTTTGCAATTCGCTGGTCAGTATCAGATTATATGTTGATTTAAATATGATTCGCGGCCGAATCAAATATTTATTTATAGAATTATAATCATAAAATCATCAATACAACTCTCTAAGTTCATATAATTCGATTGAATGACTATTTCATGAAATTATGACATTTTAGGATTATTCTAATATAAGGAGTTGTATTGCTGGTTCTATTGATTATAATTCTGTAAAGGTATATTTGATACGTTCGCGAATCATATTGACGTGATAACGTCTTATAAATCGATGAACGCCAGCTGCACGCACGAAAAAGTGTCACGTTCCGCCTGAGCCGAGCGTGCAAACGAGAGCGCGGAACAAGCGATAGAGAGGCACAATCGGCCTAAGCGATCAGCTTGTGACGTTATCACGTAAAATTAGCGTCCGTAAACCGACTTTTCAGACAACCAATTTAATCAAGATACACCATTGACCAGCAAATTGTGAAAAACGTAAGAAAATTTAAAATTTCACGAGCTACCTTAGCGCATTCCCCTTAACTACAGCCAATCGACAGACATCGTCGATTTGCTTGCTGTCCCGTTGTACTGGTTTCATGCAAGTAATAAAAATACACGTCTACATATATTTTTATACCTCATTGAAAAAATTCTTTGAACGAGTAACATATTTGATTTCAGTTAGTGAAACTAATATTCAATCATTCTACAGTAAATATAATGAGATGGGTGAATATGTTAGGCATTATAATCACATCACATACAACTCAGTTTAAGATTCAACGGATTCTTTACTACTCCATGACTCGCCAGTTGCAGTCTTACTTAACTGAGTGAAGAATATTCTGTAATTGCGAATATCCATGCCACAGTCTGAAGTGAACGTAATGGAATATTTCTCAAACTTTTCTTTAGCCGGTATAGTGACGGGCAATGGCAATATTTTATTGGTGTGATGGAACAGCTTCACATGCTCGATGCGCGGCAGTAGAGCCCGCGATGTGATCCTGTACGAATTACTGTTACGAAGAATATGCATCACTTCTGACATAGTGGTTCCTCCTTCGTCCAACAACATCGTTAGAATTATTTTACCAGTCCTCGATTCTGCAAGTTTTACAAAAAAAAGTACTTTGGCAATCATTTGATTATTTAGAACGGTATTATACAGTACGTAAATAAATAATTTTAATTGTTTTATACATACCGATTAATCGATCAAATATTTGCATCATGGTGCTAGACGCATGTTCAAATAAAGCATATCGCAATGCTTTAATCATAAGTTCATTTTGATGCGGTATCATGAGGATAGTAGTTCTGTAGCACTCGCAAGCCTCTCCGCAGCTGCAGGGGTCCATCGGCCACGACTGTACACTCGCATGCAGACTGTCTATTGGTAAGTCCCAGCGAGGTTGCGTCGTTATCCTTATGAAAAATTGACCAACGTCGCCGATAAACCAAATCCATGTGTTTCCTATTTGAGTGCTAAGACAAATCATTTGTAAATAGAGCTTATGATCTGGGACATCTTGTTGGTCCTTTGGGTCCTTTGGGATACCAATCAAATTGATTTCTTTATCAATTAAGTTTAGTCTGCTTAAGTAAAAGCTCGGTTTAGACATTTCTTCAAAATGAACCGGAATCGATGGTTCCACATCTGTGATATAAATTTTAAACGTAGATGGATTTGTAAATGGTGACGCCACCTGCACGTCAACCCTATTCGGTCGATATAATGGCCCAGTCACTTTGCATTTTCTCAGTGGATTTAATATGCCGACTTGTCCACGAAGCGAAAATACAATGTACGCGTCAAAAATTCTTGTTTTGTTGTACCCGTGTACTAGAAGAATACAACTTTCGTCAGTTACAAAATTGGCCGTATATTTGACGCTCAAAAACATTTTCTTCCCGTTGTCCGCCGCAGGAGCTTTTTCAACGAAAAAGCTATTCCGCGTATTGTTACCAAGGATAAAAAAAGAAAAAATAAGAGATTCTTGACTGGTCGGATAAATTGACACTAACCGCGAAGAACTTCTTAAAAGTGGTGGGTGAAAATGTATTGTATCTTTTATTTCAAACATCGGAAGTACAACGTATAAGTGTATGGATAAAAATAGCATTTGTAGATTATTAGGCTGAAAGAAGTCTTTAGCTGATATTGGAAAAAAGATTCTTAGAAGATTCATTGCTTCAATAATGAGACAAGCGTTATTAATGACGTCACCTACTCTGCTTTTCTCTCCTATCTCACAGAACAACGAAAAGTGTTCTATTAGGAATGGACAATAAGTCATTATTGCTGATGCTAGGGCGATGCCATCCGTGAAATCTGTCGTTAAGTTGGTAATTTGTTTTACTGGTATGTTTTTTCCAAGAAGCTTGTTATGTTGTTTCTGTATCTGTTGATTGAACCAATCTATTAACACTTTGATTATGTCTCTGGATTGAGAACTGACGCAAACACATTCAAAGAAGCAGCTGTCCATGACGAAAACTTTATAACTTTGTAAAATGAAGTCAATCCAACTTTGTTTACTTAATCTCTGGAATAAATTGAAATCCGCCAATAATTTTTGTGTTAGTACAATATCTGCATTGCATTTCGGGGTGACGTTCTCAGAATAAATAACAAATTGGTCATGACTTAGTAGGAATTTCGGTTGTAAGACCGACACATTTCCACCACGAGATCTCAATAAATTTAGTATCTCTCTATATGTGTCATGAATTTCTTTTACAAACTTAAATGTATCGTTAATATCATGAGCTCTGAAATTAATTTCTAGATTAGTAAATGAAGAGTTTACGATTGTAATATCTTAATTAATACTCATTATTATACTTACGATATTTTTCGAACGTATTTCATGAGTGGTCCTGCGATCCTTCTGACGAAATTCAAGTAAGAAACATTAATTCCTTTTGTTTTCATTCCACCTTGCGATGATAATGAAGAAGATAATGCATGAAATGTATCAGGAATAACCGGGTATAAATCTCTACGAAATCCTTGCTGAAACATCCATTTTTCTAAAAATGTAGAACACTTCTCCATGTATTGATGCAGATCTCTTTGGCTGCTTAAAGGAAAGTAGGGGTAAGGATTGTCTTCAGGTTTAACTAGATGATTGGCATGTAAAGTAATTAAGCAATAAGTGATGCAAAAATGTACTTCTACATCACATGCAGATCCGCTATCGTGGTTAAAATGAAGCATTGCATTTCCTCTACAAGGAGCCGTAGTAAAAATTTTCAATGTAACAGTTACAATCGTATGAAATACTTCATCTTTTTCTATTATTTCATGGTCAATGAATTCAACTGCAAGATTAACATCTTCTTTGAAAAAATATTTAAATGCATCCAAGTCAGACACGGCTTCCATATCAATAGTTATTTTTCTTGTGATTTCCGTTCCAACATGACAAGGCGGGAATATTACTCTGTAAGTACTGGGCGTCATTAGAGCTGACTCTCTCCTCCCAATAAATGTTAAATTAGAATAAGGTGTAGTCATATACTTGTCCAAAAACAAGATAGCTGTAGTTACAAATCTGCCATGACCCTTGGGATGGAATTTTAAAGCGAACTCTGCTTTCATTTGTCGATCTAGGTCAAATTTTATGGTAGTTTCTGATACGACTACGGTGTCCTTTGCCTCTTGATTGGGTAGCAGCTCTAAAGTGAAGTGAGGTGCTAATTTTGATATAACAATGGCTACGTTTAAGTAATACTTAGATACATTAGTCATTTGAAATTCTATCGTATTTTTTCCATTAACTATATAATCAAATTCAAATTTTTCAACAGAAAAGTCTATCCAGGATACAGTTATCACTCCAGTAATACGACAGTAGCTAATATCTTTGTTCACGGGTCGTAACTTAACTTTTGGATTATGTTCATAACACCTAAAAGAAATCGTCGTTTAGTAAGTTTATAATATGACATGTTTTTAAATCATGATATCTACTCCTAATGAATGCTATCCCAAAATAACCAGCCAGTAACTATGAATTCGGGTAGAGCATTAAAATAAAATACTGTCTATAATTATGCTATTCTAATGAAGTGCCATTACGACAGAAAGGGATCCCAAACAGTAAAAGTTCGAAGAATATTATTTTATACAGAAATCGGTGGCTTCGACAAACTTCGGAATGAATACGATAAGAATTACATCCCGAAGCAGTTTTCGGCTGAAGAGTCATTTCGGATAGCGTTTTTAGGGGAACAGTGATTTGAGTTTACGTTTTTAATACGAAAAAAAGAGTCAATGTGCTCATAAGAATTCGACCTCCTGAAATACAGGTGGAGTGTCCATTTAGGTATAGGGTAGTCTAATATTAAATTGAGCGCCCCTTTACAAAATGTTTTATACACATACTTCGACTGTGTATGTAGCAAGCAGTGTAGGGGCGCACGATTTTAAATAAGACAATCTATACTACTCTATGAGTGTGAATATTAAAAGACTAGTTCTTACTGCTCATAGTCGCCAATATAATAGTTAAGTTCTGTAGATAAAGCATTTCCATTAGGAGGCCCTAATAATCCGTTGATTTTAAATGGAATATACATTTCGTACTCTCTACGAAATATATCGCATACTTTTATATAAACAATTTTAGAATTCCCGGATTCGATGTTAAATTCGGATACTCTATGTTTTTCATTTCCAATTGCAATATAAACATCAAATATGTTTTCATCGTTAGTATCCACAACCTCCACATGAGATCGCACAGGGCCGAGGTTCTGGAAAGTGACGGGGACGTAGCTCACCATGTAACATGGTATTCGTGCCATGTAAATGTTTTTGGGGTGTATTACAATTTTTGGTTCAACAACGTTTCCAGTTATTGGCAAAATTACATTTTCTTTATTATTAATCTTAACACAAATATCAAAGAAGAAATCTATAACACATGATATTTTTATAATAATATCGAACGTCATTATCATTTTTGGTCGAATTATGCCACTCATTGGTTCCATTCTTAAACCTGGAATTAAGGGCTCCACAACGTGAAAAAAGGCAATCTCTCTTGAAGAATTCTCTAATTTTACTTTTTCTACAGTCTCCAAGTTTAAAGGAATATCTTTTAATGTGACAGCTTGTTGTAAGAACTTTATGGAAAGTTTACGTGTAATGACACTTAATTCAATCGGTATGGCTCTAGAAATATTACTTTTAGAGATTAAGTCAACCTCGTGGACTTTTGTTTTGGTTGGTTTAGAAACATATACAACATTACATATCTTACAACTGTGACTTGGTATGGAGCCAGAAATTGGCGATATTTTAAATGGAGTGTCTGGGAGTAGTTCGTCCCACTTGAAGTCAACCGTAATGTTAAAATGATTGTATATTCGTACAGGGACCGAAGTGATAAAACTGTCTGATGAAACCATACCAAACTTTAAGTATTTCTCTTGTATCATTAGCAAGGGATTTCCCACTTCCAGAGAATATGAGTGTTTGCCTCGGAAAATATCATCAATGATATAGTTGAAAGTACCTTTATAAAATCCTTCTACAAAACCTTGGCAAAATACAACTAATTTAGTTTCTTGTAACGATTTCAATTTAATCACTATGTCTGGTAGCATATTTTCAGTATAAAAAATATAGTTTTCATAAACCATTTTTATGGTAATGTCATACTTCGTTTTATTCTTAATTGTCAATTCACTTTCTCCGTACGTTGATACAGCAACTTTTCCAAAATCCACAGAATACGGAAACAACAACACATTAAACAAGTCATAGGTTGTAATTTTAACCTTTTTCTTTTTACAAAAGTTTTTGTCTAGTTTTTGAATTTTGTTCAATAAGTCTGTGCAGCAGCTATCTCTCCCGGTAGTAAATTTTTCTTTTACCGTTTTTCTTGGAATTGCCGATTTGCAATGTTCTAGGTATTTTTTACCTTGAGATTTGCGTTCGTTCTGTATTTCCACTTCTTCATTTAGATAAGTATAGCATGGAAGTTGTTCATTTAATTTATGTAAAGATTCAATCACTTGCACCTTTGGTATTTTATTGTATGATATATTAATTTTATTAGAAATTACATAAGTAATATAGTTTTCGTCTACGGGAGTTTTCTCGCCTTGAGCATCAAACAATAAGTCATGCGGATTTCTTATTTTTAAACTGAAACTCCTTGCAACTTTTAAACCTGTCGGTTTGATGGAAACTGATAATCGTATTGAAGAGTTGGGAGCTATCGTAAACTTCATAGGTGAAAATTCAAAACATGTTACTCTATCAAGCCATACTTTAGCAGCGATTAAATTTGACTCGTTCCGTACACGGATATATTTCGTTACTTTACTATTAATTGCTACGTCGCCAAATTCAATAATTTTAGGATAATGACTAATTTTACAATATTCATATTGTCCACATATATAATATCGGCCAATTTCTGCATGAAGTTCTAGGTCACAACACCTTATTTCATCCACTTGTATTAATCGTAAGTCAAAAACAAATCTTTTATCAAATTGCATGTTGCGTTTTGCTTTAGATACGCAATCATTTCTGGGCTGAAATGTTACTTCCACGGTATGTTCATCTTTGATATCTATGTTGAAAGCTCTATGTGACGCAGTAATAAGACGTGCTTCTTCAAAATTCTGAAATAAGATAGGCAATTTAATTGAAATATCCATTTGTCAAGTATTCCTGGGAACTGCTTGTAGCTTCGTCTGCTTTTTATCGCCGAGGCTTTGGAAACCATACATATTTTGGGATGAGTGATACTTATTCCAAAGAATCCCCTGGATTTCCTGACTCCACGGTCACCTAGCATCCTACCCTAAAGCAAAGTTATCTAGTCTTACGAAGTACCATTAGGCGTCCTTCGCACATTGTCTTAAGATATGCCGATCTGCTAAGATCCACGTCCACATCGAGAATTTGTGTAGTCGACAGTTCAACGAAAGATGTTGGGAACTCAACCACCTTGAATCGTTTAAACACATTGTCTGGATTATAATTGTTACATTTCGACATCTTTCAACTAGTTTATAAAATAATTGATTAAAAAGAAATATTATATAAAACCACAATATCACAAACATATATGTCAATTACTGTCAAAATGATGCATAGATGATAGAAAAAAAAAGTTAATTTCTATAAGTGGTATGGTCTATGGCATATATTCTGCCTCTCGTAATAGAGTAGATAAATTCCTTGAATTCTAATGGATATCCACGTTACACTGCTACAAGCGGCTACACAAGGATATTTGGCGTTCATATGACATTAACAGGGGGCGCTGTTGGTAACCATTTGTGCAATAAAATTGTTTTGTGAAATGCCACTTGAAATGTTTTAAAAAATCAAGATAACGGCATTAGTTAAAACTTTGGCCATGCGCCACAATAACCTTGTAACGCTATAGACTTTTCAGGGATGAATGAAGTATTTATAGCACCATACAAGTCAAGGCCGCACAAGGAAGACTTTGAAGACAATACTGATTTCCTTTTCTTCTTTATATCACGTTAAAAATATTTGTTTTTGTGGCTAAGTAATAATAACGGGTCGATCAATCAGGTTAAGCTACGCTCGCCAGGGTTGGTTCGTGGATGGGTGACCATCTTTACATACCGAGACTACTCCGTGCCTTGGATAGCACGTTAAGCCTGGACCAACGGGTCCTGGCTGTCATTCGTGGATCTTTGACAGTCGTTACGGGTCGTCAGAAGCCCGAAAGTCTGTCAACCAGTCTTACCAAGGGGTATCGTATTACCCAATTACTGGGTTGTGGCGGTCAGGGTTGTGGAGGCCAGGTAGGCAGTGGCTCCATGTAAAATACTGGTATTCAGCTGCATTCGGTTAGACTGGAAGCTGACCCCAACATAGTTGGGAAAAGGCTAGGCAGATTGATTTTTTACAAATATTTGCTTTTGGTCTAGAACGTGTCTAGAACATAGGTACCTATAACTAGATGCATTTAGTCGCATAGTTAGTTGGGAAAAAGTTTTGCAACTGATATGGGCAACGAAAAAGTAGCATGCAGCAGGCAGAAACCGGCAAAGTCACGTTGGTGTCGCACCACCGTGATTTTGAACTAGTCTAAATTCTAATTGTATAAAAAGGAAAATGTGGTTACGATTTCAGAAATTCTTTCATCACAATGACTAGATGACTAGAAACGAAGTGCCTCCGCGAACGGGATAACGTGCTAGAGTAATATTGTAGATGGATGTAAGTACCCGGGGTGTGTCGTACGACTCCAGCAAATTAGTTCGGGGCGGGGGAGCCGCGCTCGCCGCCGCGCCTCCCCGCTCGCCCCAGGGTTTATCAGATTCAGGGGGTAAAAAATGACTTCTCAATGGGAGGCAGGAGGGCGGCGCGGCGGCGGCGAGGGGCGGGCGTGGGCGGCGCCGCCACGTGGCTCCGGCTCTCAGCCGCGTCGCGACGCCCGCTGCAGCCGCTCCCTGCGCGCCGTGAGGAACTAGGCACAGGTGTTCGTCTGCGTTGTTTACGTGACTCGTGCGGGATGCTAAATCGTGAAGGTGGCGCTGGAGGTTTACAGTGTGTTTATGGGACGTAGTGTCGGGTCGATGGAGGCTACGGCGTACGGCGAGGTGGTGGCGGGCTGTGAGGCGCGGCGCGACGTGCCCATGGACGCCACGCTGGACCCCATGCACCCGCTGGACCCGCCACCGCCAGACGTGCTGCTGGCGCTGCTCGCCAGAAACAAAGCGCTCGAAGGTAGATACGCTGACTGAACCTTTTCTGCTAAAGGCTAGTTTTGCTCTTTGTTGATCGATACGGTTTTATTATTTCTCTGTCTCAAAAACTACCGGCATCCGGCACCAAAGAAGCGACAAATTGGGCTTTTTTCAACATTTTCACATTGTATTGTGCTAAGCCTGTAGCCAGGGGCACCCCAAGCTATGGCGATGACTCATCAGCATGACTTGGGTAGGTGCACCTCACTGATGAGCTATGAAGTGAGTTTCTTTCTCTCCTCCGTGGTTTAGGCTTAGTGATCAGCGAGTGGTACAACAGACCTTGAAGCAGTCCTTAATTAAGAACGTCATTAAAGTTTATTATTAAATGCCTGATGTGTTTTGTTTCTTCTTTTGCTTATTTACAGTTCCTAATCACTGCACAAGATTGAATTATTAATGATGTAAGTCTGTATTTATATCTAGCAGTCGTAAATTGTTGCAACGCGGAAATAGTAATAGGCGCTGTAATATTGTGTGTAATATAAGTAATTATATGCTTTATGTATCTGTGTATCTGTTGTATATGTAAATGGTACACCACTGACTACCTGCAGTATTGTCTCTCCTTTTCCATTTAAATCCATCCAAAGGTTGTCTGTAAAAGATCGCTTTTAGCGAAAAGACCGCCCATTGTGTCACCCAATGTAAAATTTCTATATTTGTCTGTAATTTATTTAGAGGAGCTCGTGGCTAAATACTAACAGCCGCTCGGATCGATCTGTCAGGTTAAGCTACGCTTGCCGGGGTTGGTCCGTGGATGGGTGACCATTTCTACATACCGAGACTCCTCCGTGCCTCGGAAAGCACGTTAAGCCGTAGGTCCCGGCTGTCATTCGTGGATCTTTGACAGTCGTTACGGGTCGTCAGAAGCCCGAAAGTCTGACAACCAGTCTTACCAAGGGTATCGTATTACCTAGTTACTGGGTTATGGAGGTCAGATAGGCAGTCGCTCCATATAAAATACTGGTATTCAGCTGCATCCGGTTAGACTGGAAGCCGACCCCAATATAGTTGGCAAAAGGCTAGGCAGATGTCTGTAATTTATATGGTGTACATAATAAAGAATATTCTATCTATCTATTGTTTGCTGAGATAATCGCATTTAACTGTAGGTACTTAAGTATATTTGATTCAACAACTAGCATTCAAAATATTGTATAGAAACAGAGCTTTAAAACCAAAATGTGCTTAGATATTTTGCAAATATTTCATATTTATACCTATTGCAGAAGGATAATTAGATAGGTCCTTCGTTTAAAAAACGTAAAATTACATGCTCATGGTTATTTATTTGTGACATTTGAATAATGATAAGTATATTTGCATACTTTAAGTAATTACTTTTTTGCATACACACGAGTAATGGATAGTAGGTATTATAATTATATCTATCTAGGTATGATGATGGATGAGCCAGCCTCAGACGCCGCGATTTGCAAAGCAGAATATATTTTACTTAACAAATTTTCACGCCTGTATACCCCGAAGGGTTAGGCAGATATGTACCTACCTATAGTACACCCACATTTAAGTCCCATTTATAAATAAATTGTTTTATTTGGGACAACAGGAACCATTTTTCACACCTTAGATTAGAACTTATACACTAGGAATAGTAACAAATTTAAGAATAGCAGACAAGTTAGTGTTTCATGTTCTTACGAGGCATTTCATGCGGACAATGATTTCGCATGAGACGCCTCAGTTCAGGAGCTCTCGGGTCCTCAGCCACGACTTTCAGGATGCTATTGCTACTCCTTTGAATCCTCCTCACAAGCGATGCCACCTTTTTCCTGATGATAGCATGGAAACCATCTGTACGCGATTGGGCAAACATCCCCGAGGCACTACAGAAACAAGGGAGTTTCAATATCATCTTGAAAACATTGTTATATTGGACGCGCAAGGCATTTAGCAGGGGGCGAGTCTATTTTAGATATTGCAAAAAAAGTCCAGTGACTATCTAACGACATGCATACAGCCTACAATTACAGGCCTATAGCCACGTGCTAGGGTTTTAGTGAAGGACGCACACGCGTAGGGGTGGCCTTGTTTCCTACGGCTTTCACCCACGCACGCCATACGGCTTCGAATAATCAAGTTAAGTGCCCCACACAGGAGTGGCGATGAGCTTTTTTTGATTTTAACACCAGACAAGAGCTTACACTGGTACCATTGTGCCGATAACGCACCTATTAGTAAATTGACGAGTACTGCCTATGCTTTTATGGACCTTTTTGTAGTTTTAAGTTGTAACCAACTTTCTTCTTTTTGTTCTGAGTATTTAGATTTAGTTTCAAAACAAATAAGTCAAGTAGTCTAGGGTGTTATTTTCCTGTTCCACCAAGATGTCTTACAGCAAAAAAGACGGCTGTGCTCAGTCATGTCATGTTCCCTATAGTTTCGTTGAAAACACCAAATATATGCTAACTTTTCTTTGAGGGGTATAACCTACAAATACAATATTTATGAAGTAATTGTAAACATATCAACAAATTAACGAGCCGTGTTTTATGTTGGTCAGTAGATAGGATACTACTAGGAAGGATATGGGGCACATAAGACTCGCTCAGACTTCTCATTGATTTGTTTCAACTAAAGAGAAATCCTTGTTCTTCAAAATTAAATATATTTTTTCGATAGATCCAAGTTCAGTAGCAAATGTTTTGATGGCTGAAATATTTATTTTTCATAAGTCCTTTTAATCTTTTCAATAGTAATTTTGATCGATATAATAGACGTATTTAAGATTAATCTACGATAAATGGTCTATGAATGACTGGTATTGTACTAAACCCTTGTATAATACATTGAAGCCTGTGATTACGGAGCTAGGGAGTCCGGCCGGCTGCCGTACCGTCGTTCCCGCCGGGGACGGCAACCGGCGCCGGCGGTTATTATAACTTCACTAATCTCTGACTATTATAAATATAGCTTTGTTATTATACGTACCTACTCTAAGAAAATATTGTGTTTATCAGCTGGTACCGCGCGTCGCATCTCGTGAGAAAATAATATCTGAACAAAATATCTGATCATTGTGGGTTTATTTATAAATTCATAATATGTTTGAATTATAAACATTTTGATAAAATAATATGAATGCAAATTATCTTGTTTTTATTGACGTCATCTCATTTACATATTTCCAAATCACATTTTGAAAACAATGCAAAAGTGTCTGCAGTATAAACGCACGCTTTGAAAGTCGTGTGAAACGTAACATTTTTTTTTTCGGTGAATCAACTCTTTTAATAAAAAGTGTGAGAAAATATCGTGGTAAATATTTACAAAGTATTTTGACTAAACGAGGAGGAGATGTCTCCTATTATGTTATCGCATTAGAACCGGAAGTGAGCACGTGGCGGCGCGTGCGCGACGAATCGCCTCCATCCGGTTTCCACTACACCTAGCTATTGTTCTGTGGGATATTTCTGGTCAAATGTAACCTGTACTTAATTTTGATATAATGTCTTATTACGTTTAATAATGTGTCCTTGTTTGTTTGTGTATGATTTCGAAACACTGTTTTTTCTAATTTTATTTAAAAAGAAGAGCATGGCGTGATGTTTATTTATTTTTTGTGGTAAGACTGGTAGTGTCTTCATGCTTTTAAACTTTTATTTTAAATTCTCTGACAGAAGTTTTCTCAGATTTTTTTCTAAGACATTGATGTAGAAGAAATCATTATTAATCTGTATACATACATTTTCTTCCTCACACGGTCTGCCTGGTCAAATAGGTAACAGCAATCCATTTTATAAAATATTTTTTTTGACTGAATATGGAGGTAATAATATCACCTAAGTTAAAACAAGGAAACAGAGATACCATACATCAAATACGTAATTGGCGTCTGAAATATCAAATAATTTATAACAACAAAATTTATGAGGCATACTTTAGTTGGGGGCCGATCATCATCCGCGCTGCGGGGGTCGACATCTGTCGGGCATCGGGCATTGAGCATCGGGCACTGTCGGGCTGCGACCCCTCGATCTCTGCCTACCTTAGCTCACCTGATTTAGATCAGCTATGATTACTTTGCTACGGGCCTACGAATGGCTACGGGCTACGGGCCTACGCAGCTACGCTTGGGAATTGGGATACGATTTTCGTAGACGTAGAGATGTTACTTTTTTTTCAAATTGTGTTCATCTTCTAGAGTAATTTTATGTTTTTTTTTGTCGTTTAGTAACTACTGTTAGGTATGTACGCAAAATAAGCTTTTTGACGTGGAGTCATTGCGGACATCAGCTCGTGTTACCTATACCTAATTACTGTTTAAGACTTTGGCCACAGAATAAAGTTTTGTTCTATTGTATAACTCTACCTGCAAGGAACTAAAATACCTTTTATTGAATATCTTTTACTAGTTCGATATCTCCATAAAATGATCTGAGATTTATAGATAAATATTTTAGTTGGTATGTAGCTAACTACATAAATTTTAAATGTAAACGTAGAATTAATTAAAATATTATCTTTTATTTGAAGAGACGACAAAATCACAAACAAAAAGTCAGACAAAAAATTCATTCAAACTTTTGAAATTAACAACGAGAAACATGTCAAACATCAAACAATAATTATTTTTGTTGAGACGAAAACCTCAATACGTTTCCATCCCACAATACTTTACTCACAAAAGGGAGAGCGGTGGAAAGTTATAATTTCCGTGGGTGATTTTTATAGAGGGCTGGTTTGATTACTCTGAGGCTGTAGGTACATAAAGGGCTTCGGTACAAAGCTCGCAGTGATCAGCATTATCCCTTTGTTAGCGTTTTAATCAATCAGAGAAATGGTACGCCTCTCAGAGCCGAGGGCTTAGTGCGTATTCGATATCGGTTCAGACGATCAAATTATGCTTTTACTTTTTGGTATATACGTTGATATATTTGGATTTTAGTTTTCAAGTATCGGTAATCATAAGTATTGTCATTTGAAGTGGTTTACCTGCACGTGAAACTGGAAAGAAAATTAATAACTTTGTTTTGAATTTGTCAGAGACCTGCTTAAAATAAGTGAGATGCAGGCCAAGAACGGACCCGTTGTGGATGAAAAATAAGCTCACATAACATTATGCTTGTTTTCCGAAGGGTTGGGCAGAGGTGTACCTACACTATTGCCAAAAACTCTTTTAAGTTCATGTAATCGTGAGTGTGTCGAAAAGTTGAGATCGCGAAGACGACTTCAAAGATCTGTCTTCGTCCTAATGGACTAAGACAGATATTTGAAGTCGTCTTGTATTTGTAACTGTCTAGAGGTAACACCTCGTAAGTGTGAAAGAAGTAACTTTTCAGGAGGAAGAAAAAACTGCGTGCTGTAAATTTTTGTACGGCGTCTTTTATGTTCGCAGTTCTAGATATAAAAGCGGGTTAAATTTCGATATCAATTAATTAAAAAAACATAAAAGACGCAGTACTAAAACTTTACAGCACGTTTTTTTTTTCCACCTGAAAAGTTACTTATTTTTTACTTACAAGGTGTTCACTCTTAGGCGTCGTAAAGTACTTCAAGCTAAATCGATTTGACAGATTCCTAAGTTTGCTCTGATTTTTTTCTCTACGCACCCATTTAATTAAGACAGCGCAGATTACTTAGTTGGTGCTTAGGACAAGATTCGCAATTCGCACTTTGACTTTAGTTTACTAAGTAAGCGTTCTTTCTATACGAATATGCGCATTCTAATACGTGAAATAATAGATAATAATAATAGGAAAACATCGTGAGGAAACCAGAATTCCTGAGGGATATTTCTCGACGGCATGTAAAGCCAAGTCAGAGGCCCATGGATGATAAAAACTCTGACACCAGTTTAGTCACTAATCACACGAAGAAGAAGAAGAAGATACGTGAAATATTCATATACCTTAGCGAAAGTGAGCAAGCATTTCATTCGAATATGGATATTAACACTATATGAATGGTGTTCACATTCGTATGCGACGCTTACTTTACTAAAGCTATGGATACGCCACATAACGGCCGCAGTGAGGACTCTCATGGAAATGATGGCAGCGGGGTTTGACTATACGGTGTCAAAAAACGTTCTCTAGGAAAACACACTTACTTTCATAAATAACGTTTCAGTGACGTCATTCACGCGTGGTCTGTGAATTTCGCCCTTAGTGTGCTTACTAAACTTTCGTCTGGCATGATAATAATGAAGCTTTAAGTATTACAATATTAACCATTAATGATCTCTATCTAAACAAATATTTTCCCTACTATTCATAATAATGAAAACAAAATGGGCGCAGCATGTGGCCCATCCGCTTACGTAACATACCGGCGAAGGGGGCTCATGGTTCGCGTGGCTAATTATGAGGTAGCCGGCTTTTTGATTCCAATTACCGTAAATTGAAGTAGACCGATAATAAATAAATTGTGTTTTAATAAATTAGTGCTGATGCATCATAAAAATTAAACCCTAGCGACCCGCCACTGCTTCGCAAGGTTTTTACGAGAGATTTAATATTAATATATAATACACCTTCTGGAATAAGTTCTCTAAAAACCGCATCAAAATCCATTGTGAAGATCCGGTCACACACTCCATAGATAGATAAGCGCCTTTGTTTTATGATATAGATATTACTATGATATAGATATATAACCAATCAACGAATTAGCAACAATTCATGGTAGCGCCTTAACTACGTCAACTTTTAATCGGCAATTTAACAAACTTACCGGGTAGACACGTCGTCTGTAACACCCCCACGATAAACTTTTATGTGAGCCCGCCTTCCCGTTGTAAAGCAATTAATAAGGCCTAACAATTTACCTGAATAGGCCGGTAAAGAGAAAATTAAGGAGTCTGCCGACCTCGGCTGCTCATTACGGCGCTGTATTAAAAGCATCCGCCCTTCCGCTTGAATATGCATTTTTACGAGCGAGCGGGGCGAATGCTCGTGCATGTTTGATGTGGACAATCTCAGCGCTCCCACCTGCGACCCTGACTGAATCTTCACGTATTTCACTAGATTTGTTTCAGTAGTGGAGTTCGGGGAAATTGTTTGGTGGATTCTGATTAGAGGCAGAGGCTCTCCACGAGTAAACTTTCTTTAGGTATACTTAGTAGAGATAATGTTTTGTGTTATCAACTCAATTAAGCCACTATTCACGAAGCCATGTTCGTTCTAATACAAAAACTTAATTTCACTAAAATATGTAAGTTATTAATGTACAATTCCAAGCGAGCATGTAAGTTAAAATTAAATATTTTCTGTAACCTGAACAATGAAAGTTATACACGACTGTCATTGTGTAGGCTTATGTGTATTGCAGCAAGGCGGGGGAGTACTGTGGGGGTCGGAGTGGGGGGGAGGGGGTTATAGGGAGCGCTGTAATCAAGAAGAGTACCCCCGTCCCCTGGCGCAGGCTGCGCACCGTACTACCCTCCCCCGCCGCACCCCGCATCCCGCCCGTCTCGCGCCTCTCTAACCACCTCGAGGGCAATGCCTCAAACCTCTATTGACTTAACGTTTGGTAAAGAAATATTTTCACGTTTTCTTTGTTGATATGAAAAGTCAATACCCCCAGACAGAGGTTTTATAAAAGAGGGAAAAATATATCCAGTGAGGTTTGATGTATTTTATGCATCTTGTTACTTTACTATGATGCATAGAATGATGCTGTGTGGTTTTGGTTATCGTTCTTGTAAAAATACCACTCTAGTTCTTGTCGAGGTTAACGGAAAACTCGCAAGAAAGGAAAGACAAACTACCATGACTACTTGTGTGTATGTTATCTACCCTAGGTTTTATGTAGTGTGCTTTTTCTAGTTTCTCTACCTTGAGTTTATGATTTGTGTGTTCGTATCTTGTCAAGGAAGTGGAAGGTATCAAGGAGGGTGTAGGTGTCTATCTCTAATAACCGAAACAAAGATAAAGCACCCTTATTAAACTGCCCAAACTGGTTCTTAAGGATACATGCATATACAAGGTGGGGCAAAAGTAATGTCATATTGTGAATATGACATTATTTTTGCAATTGGCGTCATAATGTCATTGTGATTTGACACTTTTGTTGTAGACAGATAGAGAATTAGTTGATAATACAATGGAACCATGGACACACAACTCAGGAGCCTCAGGCAATGATGAAGATTTTGAAACACCAATTATGGGCCGTATAATCTCTCGTTTTGGTGATTTGAACTGGCTGGCTAGATCGCCAGTTCTGACGGCACCAGACTTCTTCCTTGGGGCTTTTTGAAATCTTGCGTTTACCAACATAAACCACAACCTTGCAAGTCTTGAAAGCCAACATTGAACAAGAGATCACCAAAATGGAGCCAGATTAATTCAAAATGCCGTAAAACGAGAACAAATGTGCATCAACTGAGAAGGTGGTCATTCGACTGATATAATTAGTGTCATCAATTTTACACTTTTAAATGAGAAGGTTTTTTTCAAAACTTGATTATTCCACTTTCGACAGAACACCTTTTTTTAGGGTTCCGTAGTAAACAAGGAACCCTTATAGTTTCGTCATGTCTGTCTGTCTGTCTGTCTGTCCGCGGTCTAGCTCCGAGACCCTTAGTACTAGAAAGCTGTAAATTGGCATAGGTATACATATTAATTATGTCGACAAAGTGGTAAAACAAAATTATGAAAAACATTTTGTTTTAGGGTACCTCCCATACACGTAAAGCGATTATGTTTTTTTTTTATTTTTTTATCCCACCATGTGTGGTATCAAGGAAATCATTTTTGAATTCAGAGATCCGTTTGCGAAATATTAAGCTTTAAGGTGAAAATTTTTGTTAGAGTCAAGTGTCCCCCCCCCCCTGCCAGCTAAATGGTTGGTTTCACATATGTGAAAAAATTCACAACAGTAGTTTATATAACGAATTTAAAAGGAAAACTATCACAGCTGAGTAAGCTTTACAAGTTAACGAGTAATAATCGACCAACTTAGATTTGCGGTTGTAAAAACATGTTCTCCCATACAGAATGTATCGGAGAACATGTTTCTCAACTACAAAGTTAAGTTTGTTCTTGGGATAAATTCATTCCAACTACGGAACCCTACATTGTGCGTGGTCCGACATGCACTTGGCCGGTTTTTATTGGTAATATTGAAATTTACATGCGGCGAAAAAAAAACAGTGATAGATCAAGCAGAAAAAAAAACGCATGATTTCATCAAAAGTAGTTAATTTAAGTCCAAAATTCAGTCTTAAAAACTATTTAAAAAAAATTATAAAATAATTAGAAAGTGGAAAATTCAAATTTTGAAAAGAACCTTCTCAAATAATAATCTTTCCGTGAAAACAAGTGACCAATTATTTTTTTCAACTAAATGCCAGCCAATTCACATTATAACATTACTTTTGCCGCACCTTGTATAACATCACACGCCTGCAATCCCCGAAGAATTAGGCAGAGGTTTACTTAAGGCACACTCACATTTCGCCAGTTTTGCTTTTTTAAGTCCCATATAGCAAGCCTATTGCCATCAACCGGCCACAAATCCAGACTACGGACTGCTACTGATAAATTCCTGATGGAAACACCCAATAACACTTTGCCCGACCTGGGTTTCGAACCCCGGGTATCATACTCAGCAGTAGTACTTGCGACCACTAAACCAACGTATATCTAACTAGCGGACGTCACACGGTTTCACCCACGTAGTTCCCGTTCCCTTGGGAGTACGGGGATAAAATATTGTCTATGTTACTCGCTGATAATGTAGCTATCCATTGCATTGAATTTTTCAAATCGGTCCAGTAGTTTTTAAGTTTATTCGTTACATACAAAGTACAAATCTTTCCTCTATATAATACTAGCTGACCCCGGCAAACGTTTTTTTGCCAATTATTTGTTTGGGGTGGACAACCCTTATCACTTAGGGGTATGAAAAATAGATAGTAGCCGATTCTCAGACCTACTGAGTATGCATATAGAATTTGGTAAAAATCAGTAAAGCCGTTTCGGAGGAGTATGGTAACTAACATTGTGACACGAGAATTTCGCATGGGCATTCGCTTGGTGTGCGTTGGAAAAACCACTTTTTTAGTTAGGTATAGGTATCTATCTACAGGGAGTCTATATTGCAATTTTATATTTCTTATAATTAGAAAATAGTTAAAATCATTCTGCAAAGCCAAAAAGTGAAATCGTTTACCTTCCTATTGATTAAAGATTACCCTAAAACGTAGAATGATTCGCATATTCACTTACACTTGAAATAATCGTTAGCGAACACAAAATGCTTTATAATATCCGACATTTGTGCCAACAATCGGACTGTAATGCGCGGCTTTTGTAGAATAACAAAAGTTAACCTGTCGGCTCGTCCGGCGGCAGAATGGAATCATTTTAGGGTTGGAGGGAAGCAATGACAAGCCGGGGCCCGCAATGCACTCAATAAAACCAGCGCGTCACTACACATAGCCAATAAAACGACAGGGGAAACGCGACTTTATTCTATTGTCAGAAGGGCGATTTGCAATTTTTTTCATGCAGCATTTCTTCTTATTTGAACAAAAACCCGCCATGTGCTTCCCGTGCCGCATGGCGCGCTGACAGCACCATGCGATCATTATGCTCACAGACATTGACTTACTGATTTATTTCAATGGACTTTAATGTCTGCCAAGTGCCGTGACAGGGCTTTAATAAAGTGCAGTGACACCAAACAATAGCACACCTGTCAATTCGTTTTTAAGGTATTTCAGTTTCTGTGGAAAATAATAATTGGATCGAGTGATTTAAAGGTGAGGATAAAACGTTTATATTTGAATTATTGCAAATATTTATCTTGTCACATTACATTACATTAGAAATAAACTACTAGCATAATTCTAGTTAACATGAATTGTAAAACTTGAATTCGGCCATAAAGTCGCAAATCGAGCGATTAAACGATCTAATAGCTAATACCATTAAGTGATAAATGCAACGGGTCGCGTATGAATAATTCCACTGGATGGATACAATGTACGGCTTTCGCTAAACGGCTCCATATTTTCAAAATCCCCATGGAGCAATAATATTCAATGAGCTGCGTGAAATGGATGTATGGTTTTGTCGTTGGTGCGAGTGAGATGAGGATGTCGAGGGACATTGGATGGCAAATCCTGGAGATTAGCACGACGAGAGTGACATGTGGCCTCCCGGCACTTAGCACCCCCTGCCTCCCCTCGCGTGCCCGCACTACACCTATGGCTATGATACACTGCGCACTAAATCCGAACCCATAAATATTTATTGCGACCATTACGTAAAGTTAATCGAAGACATAATTTTTATATTCACCACACGTTAACTTAACAGGTTCTTTATTCTTTTCTTAGTATAGCAGTAAATAAAATGATCCAGAAATAGAGATCAAATCTGACAGGTATTTAGTTTCATATTCAATTAGAGTGGGTGTACTGGAGTAGCTCTAACCATTCTCGTTTTATCCGCCTCTTCCAAGGCTTTGAGTGATAGCCCTCAAAGGCTTCCTGGTACGAAACTCGATTTTCTGTTAAAAAGCTTGCTCATGTATTAAACCAGGAAAGTATAACTCGTCTTGCGATATGTTTACATGGTCCATCACATAGTAGAACCACGGTACGATGTTTGTACATTAAAAAAATATACACTTGTTTGTTGTTGTTTAGAATATCGTACAAAAAGATTACACAGATTAAATGCGGATAATTTGCAAATGGATGTATAACATCCATTGAATTCGTCGTCAATGTAACATTTGTCATTGACGTGTACTTCACAAAGGGTTGGCTATAATAGGTGCTTTAAAGGCTAGTGTCCACTTGTGCAGTGAGATCTGCTGTGATATGGTCTAAGGTCGCTGCGGGTCACTTGGGCCTGATGTGGGTCCGTTGGGCCCGCCGGAGCGGAACGACTAGGGCCGATGACGCCATATGTGGCGCGCATTATGGCGCTCCACACCCCTTCAAGATTGATGACAATTCTCTCTTTGCTGCATTCAAACGTATTAGGGCATGTAAATGTTATGCGATCACTTAGTGTAATAGCTTGCGAAATTCGTTTGAAATGTTAATACCGTAAGTATGGATTATGCGTAAATTCTTACTATAGAAACTTTGTTTATCTATGTAGAGATGAACAAAGTTTTCTATTGAGTTCTACTACAGGTTTCTAGTCACTAAAAAGTTTATCGGTGATACAACCAGAAAACTGTCTTGCTGATCCTGTTAATCTTAAAATAAATACCAATTAAAAATGTAGGACCACAAACGTTTTACGTAAAACATCACATCTTCATCCGTTCGGTTCACAAAGGCTCATTAAATTATTCTCACCGACTTAATCACCGAGTTGGAGATCGTTATCAGGTCATCGAACCCCCATTCGGTTTTCACTTCACTTCATTAGCTTACTCTCGCTGCGCAAATTCTCTCGTTCGCCAATAAAATATTAAAAGTAAGCGTTTCTTATATTTTTTGTTCGTAGAATAAATGTAAGAGAGGATTCTCATCGTTAGTGGGTTAAGTAGAGTATTATTTAAAAGTTATGAGAAATAGGGAATAAAATTGCTGATAGTTTCTACAAACCGCAAAACTAAGTCGAGATAACGATCTCAGAGGATATACACCTAGCCGTAACGGTGTTGACAACTAATTTAGTCACATAATTTAATTAAGTTATTTTTAAAGATATTTTTAGCCAGAAAGTCTGTAAAGACTTATTTCGGAAGAAAAGGTCAGGAAGTGACTGATGGTATCTGTAGTTATTATTTTAACAACTTTGATAGTTATATTTATCAAAAAGATTTACTACTATCGGAAAGTTAAAATCTCATATTTATTTTGATACTCCCAAAAATCAACCCAACCAAACACAAAGTCTATCATCTAACAAAAAGTCACTACAAAATATTTTCCTTTCTCACAAACGATAAAAACAGTGAGAGCATGTCATTCGTTTTGTAGGGTCGTTTTCACCCTTGTTATACCACCAAAACACTTGGCACAAAAAGTGTAATGGAGTTTAGTAATGACCCCCTCCCACAGGAGAACAAACAAACTGGGAGCCCGCTGAGAGATGCTGCTGTTGTTTCTACTTGTTTTATGTCAATAGGCACTTCCCGATCGGCATTCAATTTGTCGCGTACCTTGCACAGTTTGAGGCCGATTAACCTGTCTTCCAGGCGTTACTGTCGTCTAATAGGGTTAACTTTCTAATATCTAAAGATTATGTTGCTAGATGTTACTCGCACACAATAAATAAAACAAATAGAGAACCACTAAGTAAGTAATAGAAAAAAAAAGACAGAGAAAATAAAAAAGAACACACAGTCATTGTTTCCAAAAATACATGTAGCTCAGCTTATAGATAAGTAACATTGTTTCATACAATATTTTATGCTCCCACTTTCGAAAAAAAAACAATAATTGCGAGAACAATCTTACAGCAGAAAATAGAGACACTGTCTTTGTAGTGTGGGTCACATACGAATCAAATGTAACACTAATGTGAGCCGTGGGGTCGGTCAGACCCTCTCGATTCAATTATCACGCGGGGCTTACATTCTATTGTCGGGTGAAAACGATACTTGTGAGAGATTGCTTTATTGTTTTTTCTCGTGATTAAAAAGCATTGCCACGTGCCTCCGTTTTGACAGGACGATGGTTGACTTTGGACTATGTTTTCGAAGAACGTTAAGCAGAACCAAGTGGTAAACAACTAACCGATTTTATTCATCATTTTAAAAATATTTTATCATTGTAGTACGTAAGTAACATTTTTACAGATAAACCCTGAGAGGTTTTCGTTGTGAAGCTAAAACCAAAATGTAATACCTATAGGTTAAGTGTTTTAGAAATAAATAAATAATGTATATACCGGGTGATTTTTTCTACAGTCTCGAAATTTTTACAGGCTGTTCTACCCATGAATATAAACAACTTTCACTATGGGAGCAACTCTGAAATCACGAAAAGAAAATCTACTGTTTATACAAAAGTTCAATACCTACTTGACCAAAATGTATGAAACAGCAGATTTTTTTTTTTTCGTGATTTCAGATTTGCTCCCATAGTGAAAGTCGTTTATATTCATGGGTAGAACACCCTGTAAAAATTTCGAGACGGTAAAAAAATCATCCGGTATATGTATTCTGGAAATAAGATTATTAAATAAGATTATTCTGCAAATTAAGAGAAAAACAATCGTTGGGGCTAGCAATAAAAACAAATAACTTTTTAGTTTTTCTTTTTTATGAATACCACAAAATCAAGTAAATCGTAATTTCATGCATTAAGTTATCGTGGAACACTTTCTCACTCTAACCCTTACTCGGGACCCAAAAGAAGTGAAAAGGGGAGTTCATTATTTGTTTACCCAGGACCATAAATATATTTGGGTTTCTTTTATCTAATAAAATAGTGAACAGGTGCGTGCTTGGCGTGCGTGTTGCGAATGTATCCGAACGCGGCGCGGGAAACTGATTGTTCTCCAAATTCAATTACAACTCCACCGCAAGCCGACTTCTCGCCTTTGATTCTGCAGTAAACTACACTAAATCAACGTGGATCCTACGCGTGTGAAAGTTCATTGTTTTTACGTAAAACCACGCACATTTTTCTTTTTGTCTTAATATGGAGGAACATTGTGGTGGGAAATGTGTCTCTACATTTCTTTTTGTATTGTACGCTCTCATGTTAGACTCCAGACGCTTGCACCTGCACGCGTAGCATGACCACCGTAGAAACGAGTTTTGTCGACGGAAGAATAGACAAAATGACAGATTGTGATTGTTTATCTGTCGTTTTGTCTATTCTTCCGTCGACAAAATTCGTTTCTACGGTGGTCATGCTACGCGTGCTGTGGGCTGTATCACCTGTGTGCAACGGATCTATTTTGTTCTCGTTTTATGAAAAATAAGTTTTGATAGTTTATGTGTATTAATAGACTATTCCGTATTGGACGTTATTAGACTTTACACGCTGATTTAGGACTTTAGGACATTCTTTACGTTGTCCATGTATTTTTAAATAAATATTTCTATTTAATAGGGATGCCGAATGGTCAGCGGATATACAAAGAGAAAGATGTGTCATAATTTCAGAAACATCAAAGCCTTGGATACTTATCGATATATATATGTATATCTTCTAGGTCTCTCAATGAGACGTCACTGGACCATGTACCCGTTGTATTAAGGAAAAGGAAAATCAAGGAAAATTTTAACGCTATTACGCCATAGTACTTATCTTCAGTTACTTAATGGTAATTGATCTATGAATATTAATTAAAAGTTATGTAAATTGATGGATAGTGCCCTTAACACAGTAACTTCATGATTCTACTTCAGGTAGGTACGCACGGCTACACATCAAGCTATACATTTCTAGTATAAGCTGATCTCGCATTGTTTAGGATTTCCGTACAATGCGAGGTCAGCTTAAACTAGAAATGTATAGGCTGTAGACTTTTGGACCATTTTTTATTTTACTACGTACCTGGTACTTGTTGATAGGCCTACACTGTCCTCCCATACCTATTAACACTGTAATTTGAAAACATTGTAGAAACAATTTATTTTGAAAAGAGTAACCGTGGAGTTTCTTGCCGGCTCTTCTCCATAGGAAGCGACCAATTGGAACCGTGCACCTAGCTTCTGACGTTTCATAAGTGCCCTTGTAGGTTTATGTGAAATAAAATATTTTGATTTTTGATTTTGATTTTTATAGCTTGATGTGTAGCCCTGTGTACTAGATAATTTTGCCAGTAACATTAAAAATTACAAAAAAATGGAGCTAAAAGTGTATAAAGATCAATTAGTATTTTTTCAATGCTAGGTACCGAATCATCGTTGTAAATAGGATACTTAAGTACCTAAATAGTTAGGTTTGACAAAAAAAAATTACTCATGGATTTTTTTCTCCCAAAGGTCTTATAGATAAAAGGAGAGGTACGTATCTAGTCCGAATATTTACGAGTAGTTGACTCATCAGAAAAGTTTTAGATACATATTTTTAAATTAAATCTAGCATATAATGTCAGTCCTGCCCTTGAAAAGTTAGGTAACTATTTCGACCATCACTCATCATGAACATCTTATTTGGCTGAGTTTTTACTCTACCTCATCAAAAACACTGCAAGGTTCGTCTAAGATCTGAAATCCTGGTGGGCCATTCTGTAATAAAACTATTTATTTAACTCACTTCTACATTCACCGTGTCTGACTGTTCAAAACTGCGTAGGTATTATTTTTGCAGAATAGTACTGCTGAAAAGTTTTTGTTTCTTCTTTTCACTACTAATAAACGCAAAGGTAAATCATTTGCTTTAAATCTGGAAAGATGCAAACCTCTAGAGTGGAAACAAGGAAAAGTGATAGAAGTTTTATTTTTATCCTAGCGCAGTTAAAGCGACTCAATGACTTTTGGCAATTAAGTAATGGACGCCGTCTGTAGCGACGATCGATGGAAAACGAGGCGATACGTATTAAAACACGAGGGCCTTGCTGTCACGTTGTTGTTTAAGTATTTTTATGTAGATGTGCAGATACCTAGAAGTATCTACGTAAGATCCACACACCAATATAGGTATCAAAATAAATGTTGGTATATTACTATGAGATTGATAAACTCCAACAACGTTTGACCAATCACCAAAAAATATATCTAACTAGCTGACCCAGCAAACTTCGTTCCGCCTAACAGTCAATGAATGTGCATGTTTAGGATTTTAAAATTTCTAGCCTACCTACTCTACCTATCCCATATATACCTATCCTATACCTAGATATCAAAAAAGCCGATCCACACAAAATGTATGAGAACATGAATTTTCTTCGTATTTTTTTTAAGTGAGTTTTTCCATATTTTCTCACCGTTTAAACCTTCCCTGGACTACGACAAACATTTCTCGAGTTTTAGCGAGACTAACGAACAGCAATTGATTTTTATATATATAGATTAGCTGTTGCCCGCGACTTCGTCTGCAAATTAAGGATGAAAAGTAGGCTATGTCCTTCTCCATGTCAAGGTCTACCCCTGTGCCAAATTTCATACAAATCTTTTCAGCCGTTTTAGCGTGAAAGCGTAACAAACAAACTCACTTTCGCTTTTATAATGTTAGTTATAGGATATTATCGATTGTACTTTGATATTTTTATATAATTATGGCATTAAAACACGGTGGTTAGTTAATTTAAAAAATAAATAATAATTTATTAATGTCAAGAATAAGAATAATAAAAAGACACAATGTACTTGCTATGTTGGACGCTGTTCGCGGATAAAAGGGCCAGTGCAAAACGCTTTAACTTTCTTTGCATGAAGACCTTACTTATTAGCCTTCAATTAAGGTCTGTTAAATGAGAGCATCAAAACTTCACAAGGCCTACAGTAATTTAGTACAAAGCTGTCAGAAAACCCACTTAAAAAACATTTTCAACTGATATTATGCTAACTTTTTTTGTATGAAACTCATTATTTAAAGATTTACTTACTTATTTATTCTTTTACTAAAGAAAAAAAATTCTAGAAAAAAAATAATGAGTTGTATTTACATGGTTCACTATGACACATGACTAGTAGTAGCGCACTGGCAGCGAAGGGAGGAGCTCTATTTGCCTCTATTATGCCAAGTGCCAATCATACCTACTTAGTACCGACAGAGACATACAGTCGATATACCTACTGACGTAGTATGTACGAATCAATAAGTACTTTGAATAGAAATGAGACTGAATTACAGAAATGGATTCCTCGTGTTTATTTTTAAGGAAAGGGGAATTTGAGCTTTATTATTATGAATATAGCTAAACTAATCAGGAAGTTATTGTAATGATAAATTACGTTAGGGTACTGTGTTATTTCGCTGTCCCCGGTGAATAAAATGGTAATCGTAAAAACCAAATTTTACAGGAAAAATAAAAAACAGTTTTTTGTGAATATCTTATTAACTAATATACATAGCGGAATTGTTCAAATATCAAAAGAAAAGTGATTTTTTACATTCATTACAATATACCTTAAAATCTTTTAACTTCTGAAATAACCTTAGGAAATGAAGAAAATAATTTACAGAGTGTAATCGGACCTCTTAATATCGAATATGCAATAACCTTAAAACTATCGTAGTACCACATTACCATTTTATTCGCCGGGGACAGCGAATTATTCAAATGAAAACTTTAACTTAAGCACTAGGCATTGTTACTGGTATATATTCTATATTTAGCACAGAATGAATCAATCTAGGAAATATTTATAACAACAGCTGTCTTAATTAGATACGTGCCCATTGATCAACCGTTGCGATTTCCTTATTAGCCTAACATGCTTTGCCGAAATTCTGCAAAAACTGTTCATAACAACCGATACTAAATGTTACTATAGCAATAATTCTAAAGTGGCAGAACTTGAGCGTAATGAATTTGCTTCATGCGGTAGGAAAATTACTTAATGACATTTTGTAGAATAACGTGGAAAATTTAGTTCGCTGCATCATTTATCAATCTACGTTGAGATGCATCACTCAACGTAGATTGTACGGTGTGGTTATACTTAGTGGTTAGACACCCGCGACTTCGTTCGCGTGGAATTCTATAATATAATTTAATTTATTTGTATGGCTTGCAGTACAAGTTTTGAAGTAGTGAAAGTTTTAGAGATTAGCCAGAACAAATAGATAGACAGACACTTCAATTACATTTATTTGTATATAGATGTATAAATACAGATTTCATGGGAACATGGGATTTTTTTGTGCGGAACTCTAATTCTGTTGCTAAAATAAAAGTTGCCTAAGTAACTCCTTATAACATAAGCTATCTTCCAGTGAAAGTCCAGACGTTTTGGAGATTAGCCGGAACAAACAGACAGAAAGACAAAATTAAAAAAAAAATATGTTTGTTGTATGACCTCGTGGAGCTCATGGCTAAATACTAACAGCCGCTCGGGTCGATCTGTCAGGTTAAGCTACGCTTGCCGGGGTTGGTCCGTGGATGGGTGACCATTTCTACATACCGAGATACCGAGACTCCTCCGTGCCTCGGAAAGCACGTTAAGCCGTTAGTCCCGGCTGTCATTCGTGGATCTTTGACAGTCGTTACGGGTCGTCAGAAGTCCGAAAGTCTTACAACCAGTCTTACCAAGATTATCGTATTACCCAGTTACTGGGTTGTGGAGGTCAGATAGGCAGTCGCTCCATGTAAAATACTGGTATTCAGCTGCATCCGGTTAGACTGGAAGCCGACCCCAATATAGTTGGGAAAAGGCTTGGCAGATTGATGTTTGTTGTATGACCGTATATAATTTCATATGCATACATAACATAACATCACGCCTTGTTTTCCCGAAGGGTTGGGCAGAGGTGTCCCTGTAGCAGGTACACCCACATTTCGCCAGTTATGTTTAAGTCCCATGTAATGGGGGGCGAGCCTATTGCCATCAACCGGGCACAAATCCAGACTCCGAGCTGCTACTGAGAAATTTCAGATAGAAAAACCCAATGACACTTTGCCCGACCCGGGAATCGAACCCATGACCTCATGCTCAGCAGTAACGCTTGCGATCACTAGACCAACAAGGCACAATAATCATAGTCATCATCATAGTCATATGCATTTAGTAAAAAGCTGTTATTTTAACATTACAAACAGACACTTCAATTTCATTTATTTGTTTGTATAGATATAGTTTCATTAGCTTCTCTGTAGGGTTTTTTCTCTTCCCACTTGTCTCTATCTAAACTGTTGGATCATTCGGTTCCCTACAAAATGGTTGAGCTGGATGGTGCTGATCCACGCGTCATGTTCGTGAACGGGCGCCGTCAGTTGAGACTGGTCATCTCTTATCTGCCAGGGCTTATTTTTAATCTTATATTTTTCAATTGTTTTGATTATTTTT
Source organism: Agrochola lychnidis (assembly GCA_963680765.1). NCBI lineage: Eukaryota > Metazoa > Arthropoda > Insecta > Lepidoptera > Noctuidae > Agrochola > Agrochola lychnidis. Next base: position 11,283,032 of record OY796858.1, read on the forward strand.
GTACATTGTTCTCACATATACAACCAACCAAAATAATGTACCCAACCAGAATAATGTACCCAGAATTTTGTAATATCTATATTTAAAAGAGTGGCCTTGGAGTTTCTTGCCCGTTCTTCTCCATAGAGATCTACGTTTTGGAATGGGCAACAAGCTTCAACTTTCTGACTAACTGACCGATTCTTTGACAGTTCAAAAGTGCCGATATATGGTTTAATTGAAATAAATGCTTTGAGTTTGAGTTTGTCGTTTGAAGCCAGTCTTTAAGATACGAGTTTGTCATTCATCCCGCCATTTTCTTTCCGTAGTCTTCATGCTATTCAGTAACCACGTGTAGGTACGTTTTCGCCCAAAGCACATCCGGCATGGACAACACCAAGAATCAGTCTCATTTGAGTATGGCATGCTAGTAAAATAATCGAACGATATTATAATATGTAGGCACCTTTTATAGTATCAAACTATAACAAGTTTGATACTTGATTTATCTTTTCTATTGTTAAAAAGTGTCATGCACCGTCTTCTTCAGTAGAAGTATTACATAATGTGTTCATTACCTATTCATTATTACCTACTTATTTGCAGAAAAGGCAAGCTCAAATAATTTTGAACAAAAAAAAACTTATTTTACTATGTATTTTACCATTTTTTTTAATTTTTTTTTAGTTTTTGGAAGTTCGTGGCCTACATCTCACCTGATGGTAATTGATGATCAGGTCGAGGGTGGAAGCGAGCTTCACCCAGAATTTACAACCACAGAGGAACTGCCTATCATACCTCTAACTGCCGAAACACAACAACGCTGTTAACATTGTTGTTAAGGTGATAGACTTAGATAAGATGGTGGTAGCTAGACAGGCGGACTTAGAACAAGCCGTACCACTAACCAAACCGAGCAGAAATGTTTGCCCACACTGGGAATTGAACCTCTGGGTCTGAGACAGGTTGTCTAACCACAGAGGCGGTTAATTAATTAAATAGGAATAAGGAAAAATATATAACATTTGGTATTGAACGCGGATATTAACAAATGTATTCAATGTCAGAAAGAAAAAGTTCCTAACTGTAGCCGGTTGATACATTTGTATGTTATTTTTAGTACAAGACTCACAAGTAAAGTACCTACAGAAATTAGTCCCCATTTAATAACGTTGATTCATATTATGTCAAGTTATCATTTATTTACCTAGTTATAGGTAGGTAAGTACAATTATTCAGCGACAGAACCATTTATCACCCGACATTTTTCATTGTTAAACTTGTTGATAATAAAAGCAGTGTAATTATTGGATTTATTGTGTTTGAATAAGCAAATTATATTATTGCTGGTCGAGGACAACAATTCTATTTTATCATTTATGTAATTATATTATTATTATTTTTTGCTGGTGCAGCGTGCTAGGGTAAATAAATAAGCTTACGAGTACTTGGAAACTTACCTACCTCTGCTATAAGATAATTTTGATTTGATTAAATTCAGGACATGTTTGAAAATTAATACACTTACATGTCTATTTTTAGGGTTCCGTACCATAAAAGGAAAAAACTGAACCCTTATAGAATCACTCGTGTGTCTGTCTGTCAGTCACAGCCAATTTTCTCCGAATCTAATTGACCGATTAAATTGAAATTTGGTACACATGTGTATGCATTTCTGTGATTCAAATACGGACGTGTAACGTTAATAAACGAATTTTGAATATGGGGATTCACTTTTGGGGGGCAAATAAGAAAATTTAAAAAAAGTTTTGTAAACTGTACCCCGAGTGGCATATCAAATGAAACGGCTTGTTGAGAGGATCTAAATTTTTTTAAACAGTTTTAAAGTAAATACTTTTAAAGATATTTAAGAAAATAAATGAAACATGACCATTACCCCCAGCGCTCGGTGTGGCAACACACTGTGTTCGGGTTCGCGACAAGTCAATCGTCATCCTGAAGATGCCTCATTGAGAGGTGAAACACGTGTCGATTTCTTTCAGGGTTTCTTATGGCTCTTTAGAAATAGCTAAGCGGAACAGGTTACTAAATATATCCACTCTATTGTATTTTATAATGGATTTCTGCCAGGTTACGCCTAAATCAATTAACTGTTTTTTAACTACAATGTTCAGTTTGTTCTTGGGATAAATTCATTCCAACTACGAAACCTTTCAATGTGCGTGGTCCGATACGCACTTGACCGGTATTTTATTTAAACTTGATTTTTTTTAATTTTTTCCTCTGTATATAGTTAGTTCTATATAGTGCATTTAATTTAAATAAATATAACTTGAATTAGATATTAGAGAAATCCAGTACCTGCTTATCTTTATGCAAATACTCACTAGTTATAAAAAACCGGCTAAGTGCGAATGGGACTCGCCCACGAAGGGTTCCGTACCACCGTACAATATTTAGCAAAAACGTTTCTTGTGTGGAGGACACCTTTTAATTTGTTGTTATAGCTGCAATAGAAATACATAATCTGTGAAAAATTCAATGGTTGCGAGTCGCCTGGACTGCGAATACGTGGGTCACTGTTGTGTCGTCTCTCATGGGATGTCGCAGCAATGACCAACCGTTACTGATTGTTTTGTTTTCCTTGTTTTTGTTTAGTGTCTGTGTTTACTAACATAGTCGTAAGTTTTACTAACAATCTTGTTGAGTCTTGGTTACTCCAATAAAGAAAAATTCTATTCTATTCTGTTACGGTTCATGCGATACAGCCCGCTGACATACAGACGGACCGACGGACAGCGGAGGCTTAGTAATAGGGTTCCGAATGGCACCCTTCGGGTACGGAACTTTAAAAAATGTAGGTAGGAATTAAAACGAAAATATTTGTTTGGGAAGGATCTTCCCGTCCCTTGCTTCACCTAGGTCTAGCAGCAGTTTATTTTTAATTTGGAATCTATTTGCGGCTGAAAGAGTTAATAGACTATTTGTAAAATTCATCAATAAGCACGGGGACATAAAAAGTCTTCAGAGCATTCATATTTATTGCCATAATATGCATATTAATATTATAAGTTACGTGCCCGCAGACATAATGTAATATTAATAAATTCATGATCAAATGAGCAAGCACTTAATTAGCCAGTTACATAAATATAGTAATGGATCTGGCGTGTTGTGGCATATGGCGTACGGCGGCCCTACATAACGTCAAATCACTTACTATTATGATGATGCTATACGGTAATTACCGTTTTACTCAGTCATAAAAACAATGGGGTTGTGTGGTACACGCAACTGGGTATGTGGTGCGTGCGTGTGTGATGTTAATATTAAAGTATTTGAAAATTGGGCACTTTCGCACTCATCAAAAAAACAAAAAAAAAACAAACATTGGAAACAAAATAATGACTGAAGTATTATTAAAAAACCTTAGTTGTAATTAAATATTACTGATAATTCATGCGTTTATTTTTGTCAAGCTATTTTATAATCATTATTTTAATGAAAAAAACTTATTTGAACCTTTTCGGATTTATTAAAAACCTACATTTCAAGTATCTGTATTTTTAATATCTTTAGGAAAAAAGGTTTTAACTTTGAGAGTTTGTTCAAGTAGGTGGAAATGGGAGTGCTGGCATTTCATTGCAAAAAAAAAAAATGTTGATGCCAATATATTTTTTTCTGGAAAATGACGAATGCGGATTTTTTTGATAGTTTCGGCCAGTGTACGTGTTTTTAATAGTGGAGTCCATAGAGCTTTCTATGAAGTAGGTATTCCTTTATCAGGTTAGTTAAATGGTCAGTACTATGCATTACCTGACCCCTCTTAGGCCCACTTGCGCGTTCATGGGTTATCCTAAAAAACTCGGAGTTAACAGGTAAATCTGGGTTAATCAAATAATTCATCTTGCGCTACCAAGAGTTAGAGGTAAACTTAGAGTTAAACTTTTAAAAACTCTGGGTTTGAGTTAGTAATGTCAAAATAAATTGACGGTATGAGGTAGGTACCACTGATAACATATTTTGTATTTTTAACCGACTTCAAAAAAAGAGATTACTCAATTCGACCGTATATATATATTTTTTATTTATTTTTATGTGTGTTCGCGGATAACTTCGTTGTTTATGAACCGATTTTGATGATTCTTTTTTTGTTGGAAAGGAGATATTTCAAGGGTAGTACCATGGTAAGGAAGCCATCCCAGATCTGATGATGGCATCCCAGAGAAATCGAGGGAACTCTTCAAATATTATAGGCAAACCTATAGCGATTTGGGTATTTTTTATAGTAACTCGTGCTCTTGGAAAGCACCATTTGGTTAAGTGGAACTGATGATGAAGACCACAATTAGCCTCCAGAACTACTCAATAATAGTATTTCACGGGTTGCGATTCGATTACTTTAATATGATTGCAATGCAATTTAAGCTCGTCACAATGCATATGGAGAAGTGGAGTTGATGGTGAAGTACCAGGAGAACTCCTCAACGATGAACGTCCCTGCATCGGGAAAAGCAATATTTTGTAAAAGGTGATGAGCAGTTGGCATTAGGCTAATGTATCTTTGATAAATTACAAATTGACCCACTAAAAAGCGAGAAATAAAAACTTTTTTACAAAAAAAAAACAACCGACTTCCAAAAAGCCACTACAAAGTGAAAAATAACTTAAATTTCGGAAGTCGGTGGCAAATAACGAAAATACAAAACCAAAGACACCGACTTCCGATATTTAAGTTTTTTTTCACTTTGTAGTGGTTTTTTTATTAAAAAGTTTTATCGACGTTATAGTAAGTGAAAATTCGGTACTACGTAATATCAGTTGGCAATATACAGGGTTATTTGGGGATTACCGACGTATAATCATTAACCCTGTATATCAAGGTGGGTACCTACATTTTATATTTTTATTTAATACATTTTAAAATATAAAATGTCAAATTACTCGAAAATGGTTGACATTGGCATAGGGGTCATCAGGGGTAATTTGGTTGTAAATGACCTCTTCCACATCCCCTTAACGGATTGCCGACGTATAACCAATAACCATGTATTCATGACCCCATATGAAAATAAATACAAATTGTAAAATAAAAACTTTTTACAAAAAAAAAAAACAACTTCCAATAAAAACACACGTGTCTTTGGTTTGGAATTTTCATTATTTGTCACCGACTTCCAAAATTAAAATTATTTTTCACTTTGTAGCGTTTTTTTTGGAAGTCGGTTGTTTTTTTATAAAAAGTTTTTATTTTTCACTTTTTAGTTGTGGTATTTACCCCACACAAATTCGAATACCACCAGGGCCGCGCCGACCCTCGGCAGCGCCTGTGTGCGAAACCTATGAAGCGCCTCTTTTTTTGTCGTCCTGTTTCGCCACGTATTTTTTTTTTCTAATTTTACGTAAATTTGTTCTCTAGTTTTACATTATTTTCGTAAAAATAAAAAAAAAAAACGATTTGCTACCGCTTGGCAATTACTGAGAAAAGGAAAACGCGAATTAAGTTATTTACATTCTATATTCAAGATATTTATAATATGACTGTCTTATTTTTCTCGGAAGAGCTAGTGTACAAAAAAAAAACAATAATTGGCGCTGATATTAAGGGCATGGGCACGAGGGTCTCCTCCGGCGGGCGCCCCTAGTGCCCTGGCGCCTGTGTGCGCCGCACACTTCGCACATACGGGCGGCGCGGCCCTGAATACCACTACCTGCTATGTACATATATAACAGTGAGAGGAACTTAACATATCATCCACATACTAAGTGGGAAAAAATACGTATTATTGAAGCTAACTCAAAAACTACCTAAGCAAAGTTATTAAAATTTATATGGAACCACCTCTGAAGTATTAGCTACCAAACAAAAAAAGAATCATTAAAATCAATTCTTAATTGGCCGAGTTATCGCGTAACAAACATACAAAAAAAAAACATACAGTTGAATTGAGAACCTCCTCCTTTTGGAAGTCGGTTAAAAACTTATAACATACTTTTCCTTAACTGACGTTTTTGTCAATCAATAAACTAAATCTCCATGGAAACCAATACACACGACTAAAATGAAATATCACGTTATAAAATTCAAAGACAAGAATATTACGCATCGTAATGTAGTGTGAAAGAGATGGGTACTTCTACAATTTCCTTTCATTAATTTTTGATCGGATTTCATATCAGGGCACAGACAATGCAATTCTATTTTTAACCGACTTCAAAAAAAAGGAGGATGTTCTCAATTCGTCGGGATATTTTTTTTTATGTATGTTCCCCGATTACTCAAAGACGGCTGGACCGATTTAAAAAAATATTTTTTTGTTTGAAAGGGTATACTTTCAAGTTGGTCCCATTGTCATTTGGTCACGATCTGATGATGGGATCTTGGAGAAATTGAGGGAACTCTTCAAATATTAAAGGCATATCTATAGCGATTTGGGTATTTTTGATGAGCAGTTGGCATAAAGCTATTGTAACTTAGATACATTACAAATCAACCCACGAAAAGTGAAAAAAAAAACTTTTTTACAAAAAATACAACCGACTTCCAAACTACAAAGTGAAAAATAACTTTAATTTCGGAAGTCGGTGTCTTTGGATCAGTATTTTAGTTTTTTGACACCGACTTCCGAAATTAAAGTTATTTTTCACTTTGTAGTTTGGAAGTCGGTTGTATTTTTTGTAAAAAAGTTTTTTATGTTTCGTTGATTGAACTGCAATATTCCCAACTCAAAAAACACAAATGTCAGGTTAACTAAGCCGGTGTTACTTTTTTGTGGCGTAACGCGTAATAAGAGTTAAAATGTTAATTACTTAACTCCGAGTTTACAAAGTCTACATGTATACATTAAACCCGACTAAACGTGCAAGCGAGCCTTACAAAGAAGAAGAGCAAGAGGGGTTGAGCACCAACTGGTGGAGCAAAAGTAATGTCACAATATGAATGTGCCATAATTTTTGCAAATGGCGTCATATTGTCATTGTGGTTTGACATTTGTGTTGTAGACAGATAGAGAATTAGTTGACAATTGAATGGAGCGATACACACAGCTCAGGCAATGACGCAGATTTTGAAACACCAATTATTGGGCCGTGTAATCTCCCGTTTTTAGGGTTCCGTAGTAAACAAGGAACCCTTATAGTTTCGTCATGTCCGTCTGTCTGTCTGTCTGTCCGCGGTCTAGCTCCGAGACCCTTCGTACTAGAAAGCTGTAATTTGGCATAGGTATACATATTATTAATTACGCCGACAAAGTGGTAAAACAAAATTATGAAAAAAAAAATTTTTTTAGGTTACCTCTCATACACGTAAGTGGTGATGTTTTTTTTTTGTTTTTTTACCCATGTTGAGGGGTACCATTGGAAAGGTCCTTCAAAAACATTGCGAGTTTGTGAAAACCATTTTTGGATTCAGGGATCCGTTTGCGAAATATTAAGCTTTAAAGTGCAAATTTTTGTTGGAGTCAAGTGTCCCCCCCCCCTACCGGCTTAATGGTTGGTTTTGGGTGTGTGAAAAAAATCAAAACAGTAGTTTATATAACGAAATTAAAAGGAAAACCATCACATCTAAGTTGGCTCTACAAGTTAACGAGTAATAATCGACCAACTTAACTTTGCAGTTTCAAAAACATGTTTTACCATACATTCCGTATGGGGGAACATATTTTTCAACTACAAAGTTAAGTTTGTTTTTGGGACAAATTCATCCTAACTACGGAACCCTTCATTGTGCGTGGTTCGACACGCACTTGGCCGGTTTTTCGATTTGAACTGGCCGGCGAGACGGCTAGATCTGACAGCGCCAGATTTTTTTCTGTGGGGCTTTTTGAAATCTCGTGTTTGAAACACAAACCACAAACCTTGCAAGTCTTGAAACCTAATATTGTATTGTATTGTATTTATTTATTTCTCAGTAAATGGTACATTGAGATCTTAAATTAAACATTGTTTCACACATACTACCATTGCTGGTGTAGAAACATTAAATAATAAGCTAAGTACATGCAAATGAGAACTAGGTACATTATAAGAATATAAAATTAAGAAATCTTGTATTAAGTTATCAATTTATAATTTTAATGACAAATTAATAGACTGGTTAAGATTAATCAAAAATACGTTATTTATAATGTCATAATATCATTATTTAAATCAAAAATATAAATCATAATGTCGAAAATATAAATCAATGTCAAAGAATAAATCATAATGTCAAAATGTAAATCATAATGTCAAAACAAAAATTACAATATCCACGAATTCATAATAATGTTAAAGTACTAATGTTATTATTAAGATTTTAATTACAATATCAAAAACTATGATTTAAAAATTCATTGACAGAATAATAACACAACATAAGCCAATCAAATATTTTACATTTAAACTTATTGGTATACTTATGGAGCCTGAACTTATATACCATAATTGGTAACATTCTCAGGGCAGGTGGTAATTTATTATAAATTTTAATTGTCATACAAATTGAACAAGAAATCACCAAATTGGAGCCTGATTAATTGAAAATGCCGTAAAACGAGCACAAATGTCTTTCAACTCTGGAGGTGGTCAATTGACCGATATAATTTTTTCGACTTAATGTCATCAATTTTACAGCTTTAATAATCAGATTTCACGGAAATCAGGGCACAATTTTTTTCATTTTCAACAATATGACAGTCAATTCATATTATAAAATTACTTTTGCCACACCTTGTATAATGATGAACATTAGGAATTGAGCAGTTAGGATTGTGAATCTTTACAAACCTAACTGCTGAGGTAATTCCAATATTCCAAACATTTAGACAATTTACATATTTATCCATTATCAACCTTAGAAAACTTATAAATAAGGGCTTTTAATGTAGGTGGCTGCAATGCTACATGTTTAGGTCGTGGTAAAAAAATCCCTTGAGTGTTTGTGACCTATTTCTACAAGAATAAAAATCCCGATATCATGACAATTTTGAATGTGTATCGAAAGACCAAACGGACATAAAGTTCTATTACACACAACTCCAGTTCATACCTGATTTGATTTCGTGGAAAGTGTTGGTGCGTGCGGTGTGCGATATTATCTGGTGAGCGAGGGTGCGCCATCTGGCGGGCAGATGCGCTGACGTCACGCGAAGCCCTGCGCCCGTGCCGCAGGGTGGAAGGGCTTCGATAGCACACGCCGCATCTCCCCGCAACAGCTGACCCATACTGATTTACTGACTCCCACTGTTCCTGTCGGTAGCGGCTTGTAGAAGTCATCACTGTTAATTACCGCTATCTATCTATTAAGGATAATATAGAAAAGACCCATGAAAAATATGTGAAGTACATAAAGTATGTGAGTGAACTAGATATCGATCGTGTTGTGCTTGTAATTTGAAATATCAATCTTACGCATTGGATTACGCACAAAAATAATTTAGATGATCAATGATTGGAAATATTGAGCCGTTTGTACATAGCATACATTGATACATAGCAAGGGCATGTCTTAATTTCATCCTAACCATAATGAAAACAATTAGGGAGTCATCAAATTTTTCTAGGTACCTTAGAACAGTTAGCCTACTGCCCTAAATATCTATCAGATGATAAAAAATACTCAAATGCCTCAACGATTGCTTGTTATAACATAAACAATCGTTGTACATAGTTTAAGGTTAGTTCATTCGATTTATTTTTACTTGTTTTTACCTTAACTGCAAAATTATCGGTCAGCAATAAGACCATTTCACTGCCAAACCGTTTAATTGGATCATCTCGCCTGTGACAATCGATCATTAAAGCGTTCGATCTTTATTTAATCGACTATAATTTAGCGATTGTAATCGGGACTACAATAATAATTGATTATCGATTTATCACTTGAAGGTCTGAAATGAATTCCTGCAAAATGCTACAAGCCTTCGCTCTTTGGCAAGACAATAAAACAATAGCGATAGAACCATTTGTGGTGTAAAAATTGTGATTAAAAAGAGCCTTTGAATCAGTAGATATAATGTGGGTTAATATATTTTTCAACGCGACCTTTGGTATATTTGGCGATCGCAGTTAGCGTGACCAGATGGATGGCAGTTCTAAATAAAATTATTCATCAAAGTAAAGCTGGTCTTCTGAGTACGAAACCAGTTGATAGCGAAGTGTAGGAAGTATAGGTACTTACGGTGTTTCGGGAAGTAATTTGACAGCGGTCTTTAAGTGTCTAGCCCACGATTCCGACTGAATTCATTGGTTGTTTATTGTTTACGACATGATAGAGCGAAACTGGGAATTGGAGCCAAAGCATTACTAATGCTGACACCATTATTATCTAAGGTTAACACTCATCCTTACATTACATTCACCTCTCCACACACATATATTAAATAGGTAGGTAATACATAATAGTTAAGCATTTATTGTTTTTCCTAATATAACATTTATACAATAAGTTACGCTCCACAATGTGTCTGGCAGGAAGGAACGCTGACACCTGAGATACAGGACATATCCTAGTTTGAGTGTCAGGAGTTTCACAAATTCGAGCATGTACTTAGTCTAATTACTATCATCAGCCTATAAATGTTCCCACTGCTGGGACACAGGCCTCTTCTCTGTGAGAGGGAGTGGGCCGTAATCCACCACGCGGGCCCAGTGCGGGTTGGTAGATGTCACATGTCTTCGAATTTTCGGTTCTAGGACATGCCGGTTTCCTCACGATGTTTTCCTTCACCGTTTTGAGAGCAGTGGTGATGAAATAATCAACACAAAGTAAAGCGCCTGTCTGGGTTCGAACCTACGACCTACAACACGTAAGTTGCGGCTATTACCTCTGGGCCACCACTGCTCGTAGTCTAATTACTATAAGGATCTAAATTACTTAAGAAATTCATTGTTAACCCTTTCTCTCCTTATGAAATAAATTTAATTTAAAAGGAAAAGAGCCCGTTGAGAAAGAGTTGTTTTGCTAAAAAAGCGTTTAATGTGATACTACTTCTACTGACCACCTTTAAGTAAATTAATACTAGACTTTTTGTCTCATACAAAGAATATTGCAACATAACGTCGACGTAACATCTCAATCGTCGCCTATTTTCAGACAGACACGGTAAATTAGGGTCAGACGATACAAAGGCCGTGATTACAGCATGATTACATTATCGTTATTCCTACACGTCGTTATCTTAGGGCATGTATCTGAAGCGTTAGCCTTAGCTGTAATGGACCACTCTGGTGGTAACACGCGACGCTCGCAACAGGCACAAGGGCAGGACGATCACAGTAATTGTAGCGAACCCATCGAGGACATGGTGTCCACTCTAGGTCATGTTTACTATTATAGCATATTAAATGTGTCTTTATTATAGTCGGTCAAACAAATGACGACAGTGTGTGAGTCAATTTGATCGGCCTGCTGATTGATGTTCCCTTCAAAACCTTGCATGTGTTTTTCTCATCTCATCATCAGCCTATAATGTTCCCACTGCTGGGACACAGGCCTCCTCTCTCTGAGAGGGAGTAGGCCGTAATCCACCACGCGGGCCCAGTGCGGGTTGATAGATGTCACATGTCGTCGAATTTTCGGTTCTAGGACATGCCGGTTTCCTCACGATGTTTTCCTTCACCGTTTTGAGAGCAGTGGTGATGAAATAATTTAAAGTAAAGCGCCTGTCTGGGTACGAACCTACGACCTACAATTCGTAAGTCGCGGCCGTTACCACTGCTTTTCTCATCGCATGCAGTGTCAATTGAAAGAATAAGTTTGTTGATAAATTGAGCCCTCCTTTTTAATTCAGGATCCTTTAGATTTGAGAATAATTGATTTTTAAATTAGTCAAAATGTCGTAAAGATCGTGCAGAAGAATCCTTAATAGTTGGAGATTTATGGTTCAACTCATGGAGTAATCTAAATAAGCTGTACAAGGTAATGAGTTGGTGGTTTCCAATCGTTACCACGATCCGACAAAGACGGATATACTCGTATTTAACCACTAAGAAATCGCTACCAGGCACATGATCAATAGATTTTTTATATACGGAAGCTGTTCAGTTACGGAAGACGAATGTTAAGATAATAATGAAAATTAACTTGTAGGTAGGTACTTGCAGAATTACAGAGGGTTCATAAAAATATTTTGCAAAAGAATATATGAAACGGATGTTCGTATTTATAGTTTTTACTTAACTCTGGCCTTTAGAGAATAAAATTAATAAGCAAACAATATCCAAGATATTATCAAAATTGCAGACTTATAAAACAGCATTACCTGCCACAAAAAAGGGTACCTTTTTTTTGTTTTTTGTAAATACGCGAGTTTGTTTTATAGATTTAATAAGCGTTTCACGAGCCCTGGATCTGAGTCAGGACACAAATAATAAAATTAACTGTAGGTAGGCAGGTACTAGGTAAATATAAACCTCCTTTTTTGACTTCGCCGCAGTCGGGTAAAAATGGTTAACTTCGCGTTGTTCAGCCACAACTCGTTCAAGTCGAGAGTTCTATAAAAGTTTGTTTACATTTTTTGTTTGTCGGTGCCCGGTACAGAACGCACTAGTTCTAGTATAACAAAAAATACTACGTTTTTTACACAAACTGGACGATGAGTTACGGTCACTTTTTTGTTAAGTTCACACAAAAAACGAGGAAGCAACAGATTTAAAGCTAATTTGTAGTACTAGCTCTTTAATTCATTGCCTAGTTATTGAAACTAATGCACCGCATCGGGTCAAATGTCATCGTGGGTTGTCCCCGTTTTTTATACGACTTAAAAAGGGAGGTCTTCTTGGCGCCTGCCTGCGTGTGAAAATGACCGTTATTTGCTCAAAAAAAGGCTTGACCGAATTTAGTCATCTTTTTTTGGGGATACACAGTAAAATAAAAAGATAACCAAATTCGGTAAGACTAATGTATGATTATGATTACTTAGTTGTGTTTATAATTTCATGGGTTGAAAAAATCCCTATGAACCTGGTTGCTTTTATAGACACCGCGTGATTTCATCTCGTGAATGAACTGCTTCTTTTATTTCAGAAGCAACTGTCCAAAGGTCAATGCCAGATGAGTTTACACAGAAACTAATTACAAGCGAATCTGTCTCAGTTATGCTCGTAATTAGTCTATTATCCTGTTTAACATGGACAGATGAATTGACAAAAACATTCCAATCTTACAAAAAAAAAAAATAGAGCATGTCTCTAACAAGTGGCATTGTTTAATTATTCGTTGGGTATTTGCGTTGTTTTTATACTGATTCACGTCTCAACTGGCTTCGTCTACTTTACTGTGAACTATTTATTTTCACAGTAACCACATGCCAGTAAATATGAATCGTAGTAGTCATACTGTGGGAGGCATTGCATGGAAGCAGAACTAAACGCGAGCCGTCGCAGCAGGCATGCGCTCGAGATTCAATTTCTGCCACCGGAGCCCCGGGCCGCGGCGACTTCGCCACGCTCGCATTGTGGGTTAATGAGGTAGCGTTAAAAATAATGCTTTCTTTTTTAATCCGACCTCATTAACCGACAAAACCGCGTAAACAATAACATCGCGTCGTGTTCCTACTTGCAACCCGACGCTCAGTGCTTAACAGAATAGGCACTTATATTTCAGTGCTGTGAACCACGAATAAGGCTGCAATTTTATATTAGCTAGGCATTTAAGTTCGAACAATTAAAATGTGGTGGGAACAGAAGAATGTGGGTCTGAGTGCATAAAATTACTTTTGATTACCTACTGTTGTTTTTGTTATCCATAAAAATTGCTTTAAGTTTTAGTTAGGTAGGAATGTATTACGAACGAAAACATACAACCGTATGCCATTAAACAATTAATTAATTAATGGTGAAATCACAAACATATCCTGTCATAATGAATTATTAGGCAAGTAATGCAAGTGCGTTTATGAAAAATATTTATTTAGCAAACACTGTGGCCCTTCCTTTGGTTACCCAGTTACCCTTGGTGGGGTTTGCAGTGGTTGAGCAAACAAGGATCAAAGACTCAGAGTATGCACTTCAATTCAAAGTGAAGAGTCATTAATGCGGACATTTTTATACTCCTCTATTTGGAAAAAAGGATAAGGACGATGTCACACCAGTATTTTATTTTCTTCAGTATCTCAAAACATATGTATTATATAGCGGTTCAAGACTGACTGACCCTGTGTTTTTTTGGATTCTTATTTTAGTCTCATTTTCTTTCTACCTTTGGGGTTCAAGTTTTCTAAAGTCTCTTAAAAGAAAGTAGATCTTTCGTTATCGTTTTTTTGTTGGTAACTAAACTAGCGCCTTATTTTGTCATTAACGCCAGCACGCGTAGTATGACCACCGTAGAAACGAGTTTTGTCGACGGAAGAGTAGACAAAATGACTGATAAACAATCACAATCTCTAATTTTGTCTATTCTTCCGTCGACAAAACTGTTTGACGAATTTTGTTTTTATCAAAGGACATGTCCTAAAATGGTTTTTTATTATTCAATAATTCTAACCAGGATAAGTTAATTATATTTGGATAGATAACCCAAAAACTAGTGGTTCTAACTATATCATACATTTTTAAAGACCTCCAATTTTGAGAAAAATCGTTTTTTATTTTAGTTAGAATTTACTCCTAAAACGAACAAACCTTTCTAATTATCTAGGATAATATAGTGAATACACCCCATAAAATAGTAAATTTGTCAAAGTTGACACATGTTATTGTCATTACTGTCAATTCATTGACAGTAATGACAGTACTATGTGTCAATTTATGTCATATTGACATAATCAAATAGTAAACTTGTCAAAATTGGCACATGTTACTGTCATCACTGTCAATTGATTGACAGTAATGACTGTACCATGTGTCAATTTATCTCATATTTGTCATAGTTGCCATCAACAAATAAAATGTTTGTACTTTAAATAGTTTATAATTTTTCTCTTAAATGGAGGGACCTAAAAATATTATTTCAGTGGTTCCTAGTTCCATATTTTGTCGTTTTTATTTAGACGTAGTTTGATGCTGGTTAGATTTTTCTCGGAATAAAAAACCAACGTCCCTACAAAAAGCGGACATCTCCTTTGTTTTTATCGAATTTGTTTTATCGAATTTGTTTTTATCGAATTTGTTTTTATCAATTTGTTTTTATCGACTTTAGAAACAAAGTCGATAAAAACAAAGTCGATAGAAACAAAGTCGATAAAAACAAAATCGATAAAAACAAAGTCGATAAAAATAAAGTCGATAAAAACAAAGTCGATAAAAACAAAGTCGATGAAAACAAAGTCGATAAAAACAAAGTCGATAAAAACAATTTCTTTTTATCGACTTTGTTTTTATCGACTTTGTTTTTATCGACTTTGTCTTTATCGACTTTGTTTTTATCGACTTTGCCTTTATCGACTTTGTTTTTATCGACTTTGCCTTTATCGACTTTAAAAACAAAGTCGATAAAAACAAATTCGATAAAAACATTTTCGTCAAACAGTTTTGTCGACGGAAAAATAGACAAAATTAGAGATTGTGATTGTTTATCAGTCATTTTGTCTCGTAAAACTCGTTTCTACGGTGGTCATGCTACGCGTGCAGGAGTTGTTTATTAGATAGATTTATTTTTTATTTTTATGTTGTAGACAAGAGAAGAGATAGGTAACAAGCCGAAACGAGCAAAAAGATCCTTTAGACTTAGACTACGCCCTACATTTGGTCAAAGCTGTTATTAAATAGGTTATTTTGATTTTTTTTCTAAATCTTATCCTTACGACTCGGTCCTAAAGCCAGTGGTCGCCACGGAACATCAAACTGCCCGGCGAATGTTAGCCACGATCTGGTTAACGTTGTTTGTCAAATATATTACATCTCTATTGACACAAGGCGATCATTAATGCAGGCAAGGGCCCACTTATTAATTTTAATAAGTGGGGTTCGTCGCGTTTTGGAGGGGCGACGACAGCCCGCTAGGTTTATTTTGTTAGGTTTGATTTTATGGTCTTTGTTAGTGCTTTTAGTTTGTGGTTTATGATTATAGTCAAATAATTAAGATGTTTACCGATTTTAGGCTCAACTTATAGGTAAGAAGGTGAGGGAGTATTCACTGCCTCAAATAATTATTAGTTTGTATCGATGGGTAGGTAAAGCTAAGAATTTTTATCAATATATTCCTTTACCTTGAAAGGAATAATTTCAGTAAAGTAATTAATAGCCAGTTTTAAGTCTCAAACTAATAGAAATTGCCTAATTAAGACCATTATAAATATAAAAATTAAATACTATAACGCCTGACAACAATCTATTACTACTACGTCGATCTGCGTTACCTTCCACAAAGCAACCTTTCGCAAAGGAGACAGTTTACACTAGAAATAATCTCATAAATAATTAAACAATAAAAACGGCTAGTGTCCCGCTCAAAAGAACAATAAGCAATCACTCGCATCTCTAGTTATCATCGTATGATCCGACGTCACGTCAGGGTAGGGTTGCTCTACAACCCCCAGCTGCTAAAGTACCATAAAAGTGTTCGGCGAGCGCGTGCCGCCCGCGGCGCATCTCTAAATTGCATTTTAACCTAATTAGGGAACGATATAATTTTTCGGTTCCGCTATAATCAGATCAAGCAGACATTATGAAATTAAAGCGCTTTACAGCGGGCGGGATCGCAGCCTGGCTGTCGCATTCACAGTACTTAATTCTGTTATGAGTCCATATTTTCTTAAGTTTAAAATGATTTTATAATTGTTACTTTTATGGTCAACTCATAAAGATAAACTACTGATTTGTAGGGAATAGGTGCCAATCAAGATATTAAGTATGTAGATCTCTGTTAGGTTATCCAAGTGTCGTACTATAGGACCAACGCCTCCCAATTAACACACTTCAATTCGCATTCAAACTGCAAATAACAAAAAATAATAATTGAGAAGCCTTGCTGTATATTTAACGAAACACATTAAGGACTTACAAGTTACGAGTTACATAACATCGGTAGTCAATATTTGTCAGCTGATCATGGGAACTTGTCAAGGTCCATTGCGGAGCGGTTTCCCACAGAAACTGGACACCGCAGCGCACCGGCACGCGTTCGGAATAGTTCGGATACGTCGCGCACAAATAGGGACAAATTTTTATCTGACGCAGTATCTGATCAGTTTGTTGATCGTTTAGTGTGTGAGAGAAGAAAATTCAGACGAATATTCAATGTGAGTGAATTCTATAATTTGACTGAAAATGAATTTCATTAAAGTAATTGCTGTACTCACTTATTGTAAATAAAAAAGGTCGCGAAAAGTTTTACTTCACTTTAAAATTATCGGCTAGCAGGTTAGCACCAAAAATGCTTGTTAGTGCTAAGTAACAAACTAAAAGGTTACTTCTGTATTATGGCTGAACGGCTAAAGTCACCAATTCCCTAAAGAAAAGTTAGTTCACACTAAAAAGGTTTAGTGTGGCTATTGTTTCATTTTCAACTCACATACACGATTTTGCAAGGGGATCTTTTGAAGAAGCACTAATGCTTCCCTAGTGTTTCCAAGCGAGTTGGTTGCTGTCGCATCCGATGTGCAGATTGAAGGGAAAGAAGCTCCAGGAGTGCTCGGTAACCGTCAATTACGTAGGGCCGCGCACGCGCCGATGCCCCAGGGACCGGTGGCACACGACCGCCCCACACAATTTATGGAACAAAGTACATACATCACTACGCCCCGGTTGTATGTTTAAAATTTATAAAAATATTTTTCGATGTGTTCCTTTTATGAATCATAATTTTATGGTACGCTGTGCCAGTGTTTTCTAGAGTAGGGTAGTCTTTGAAAATTCAAATTCAATCATTTTATTTCAGACCAAGGGATCCATATAATGTTAGAAAAGCTGTAAGTTCGGATTTTCAAGAAGTTTTCAATTACAAAAAAAAAAGTTGACGTCATTTCAGTTTATTTTCCGTAGATGTCTCTTATTGCAATAGGCAGCTTATCTGCGATATTATACTACGGTGCTGTTGGTTAACCTAGAGTACCTACCTAACGACAAACAAATTGCTGATTATTTAACTACCTACCAAAGACTATCAAGGTACATCGATTGTAGGTACACCTTTCTTCCTGTTCGATAGTGTACAAAATAAATAAATTATGGAAAACTACACGATTAGATAGAATATTCTTTATTATGTACACCATAAAAATTAATTTAGAAATTTTACATTGGGTGACACAATGGGGATCTTTTACAGACAACCTTTGGATGGATTTAAATGGAAAAGGAGAGACAATACTGCAGCTAGTCAGTGGTGTACCATTTACATATACAACAGATACACAGATACATAAAGCATATAAATATTACGATTATTACGATTAATAATACGATTTATACGATTTTTTTTTTCTTTTTTTTATCTACTTTATGGTATGACTTTGACTTCCTTTATGTAGAACAGCAGCATGTGTAACAAACAAACGTTCTTTAACAACGGGACTTTCAGCGAGACTATTAATAAAACATCATGTTGACCCACTGGCCGCAGTCCGTAACATCCGCGGCTCACACCGAATCAAGGCTCGCTCACGTTTCATAATGTATAACCTTGTAACCTGGTCTGCGCACGCGTTTAGGGTGGTTCCAGCGACGCTAAGCCGTGATTTATGCCGTCGTAAAGTTGCACACGGCTAGCCTCGCGTTCACTTGGATAATTTATCGTAGCAACCACGGGCCACGGTTGACCACGGCCTAGCCGGATTGAGCCGACGATTCATATTGAGTATTTATAGTATCGTTCCACCATAAAATAGCCGAATGGGTCGTGGTAGTTAGGTATGTGCGTGCCCATTTAGATTTGATGGAGGGAGAGCTCGTTATGCACAGTCTTGTTAGTGACTAGGGCTAACTGTGATCACGTTTTTTTCTTTTGTTTTGTCTTTTAACACATTTGGATAAGGTTGTTCATAGATGTTTGGCAAGTTAATAGTGGATGATGAAGTAAGTCCAAGCTACTCCATCCATAAGTCACTTTTACTATACATAGATATGTAGGTACACAATAGCGAAAGTTCGACAGAAATGCACCCACTTAACACTTGATTTAGGGACCTACAGTTGAACATTGAATCAGTTAATGTGATTATGAGCAAAGCGTAAAACAGCTGAAAGGTCATACAAATTAAATAATTTTTTATTGATATAATTAGGCAAAAACCTGTAGGGTCAGGTCAGTAGGGTCACCAGAGTCATAAATTTATTAAGTATACAAATTTTTGTACCAAACACTTACAGACACAGCTTAGAGCCAGATTTAGGTACTGTAAATAAAAATTATAATGTAAAGTTTTATAGAGAAAGCATGCAAAGTGTTAATGATTGATAAAAATATCAAACTCCACAATCTTTATGCTCTCCTAGCTTTATGTGTTTTTTCTATTGAGGGCTTTGTATGTAAGTACATAAATAAATAAACTCACATCCTATCTAGCAGTAAATAATTTTCTACACTACTATACGAATTCTGAACAAAACAAACAGCTAATAGAACATACCAATCCAGCCAAACTTGCAATAAGTTAAGCTGCAGACTCAGCGACTTGTCATCATGATATACTCCCAAAGTTCTGCTAAGTTACACGATGGTCCATGCTTATGTATGTAAGCAGACGGCCATGTTTCTCTCTTACTGTCTTAGATTTTCAGAAAGCCAAGTGAATTTACAAATTTTTTGCTCTTTGTTTTCAGTTGCCGTTTGATTTTATTCATAAGATATCATCATCTACCTAGCCTTTTCCCAACCATGTTGAGGTCAGCTTCCAGTCTAACCGGATGCAGCTGAATACTAGTATTTTACATGGAGCGACTGCCTATCTAACCACCGTAACCCAGTTACTGGGTAATACGATACCCCTTGGTGAGACTGATCGTCAAACTTTCGGGTTTCTGACGAACCGGGACGATTTTTTTTGTTTTTTTTGGGTGGGATATTATCAAATAACTTCTGCGGTAGCGAGAGGGCGTGTCAGACTCTTACTGACTAAAACCCACCCGTGTTTCTTCGGTTGCGCTATTGTCGAGAGTCACGATTGCCCTATCGGTTTTCTTTGCACCCCCGGCAGGCATTGGCCTTAGCGGACCCCGTCAAGGGACTAACGGCTTAACATGCTTTCGACTGCTACGAGGCACGGAGGGGTCTCGGTATGTAAAGATGGTCACCCACCCAATCCATGGATGGATCGACCCGTGCGGCTATTATTACTTAGCCACGGGCCCCTTATAAGATATGTAGGTACCTAAATAACAAGTATCTTTGTATAGTACATTACTGTCGCGGCCAGCAATTAGGGCATTGATGGACGATCGTGAAAATTTTGGTCGAGGCGAAGCCGAGGCACACTTACATGATATGTTAATTTGTTTCTTCTTTACTTTATAGAGCTTTATTTGCAAGCCAAATCAAAAATTAAATAAAATCTTTGATAAGTTACCTCCTTGGTTGCCATGTGTTGAAGTAAGCAGTTCGTTCCATTTTTAAATAACACGACAGTTAAGAGTTTTCATAGTATGGCCGCTAAACACGATAGATGGTATGGATTTTCATAGTAAAATTGCCAGCCGCCTACACGTTTGTTTTTGACCAGTGCAAACTGCAAGTGCAGCAATTCCGATTTATCTCGAAGAAGGTTGTCCAAATAATATTCAACAAAGCATGTTTGAAAAAAGGATTTTTTTGTTGACCATATTGTGCAAACTTCGAATGTAAATCATTATAAATTAATGTGTGCATTATAATAAGTAGGTACTTAGTTAAACATTTTATAGGGCTGGCATGTGTTAGGTCATACTTAGGCTAATAAATATAAAAAAGGTGGCTCTGCCCGGAGTCTGAATTTGTGCCTAGTTTTTAGCCTGATTCCCTATTACATGGAACTTATGACTTGCAAATAAATAGCAATCAGTGAACTATTGATGACCTACCTGGAATAAACACAACCTTGCTGTACATCGCACACGTCTCCACAAAGTAGGCAACTCATTCATGGGTCAATGTATACGCTTTTACAACAAACTTCCCATTGATATTCGAAACTTACCGATTAAACGATTTAAAATATGTATTAAAACCAAACTTTGTAAAAAAAGAGTATACAATTTCAGATTATTTATAAGATAAAAAGCTTGGGATTGAACTGCTCGCTCTGCTAAGCCTTGTGATAAAACCATAAAATTTGACATTTTAATTATTATGTAAAATCATCAAAGTATACCAGTTTTATATACACATTGACATTGTTGAAAATTATATTCAAAATGACATGATTACTTTGTAAAGTATTATATTATTTTAATTATTGTGAATGTGAGGACTATGTGGTGGAGGACTGTTTTATTTCTCTGCTAGTTTCTGTCAGTTTGAGTAGTTTATGCGGCCTACCCAAATGTTCTTTCTTTGGTATTGTTCGTTGAGTTGAGCTCCTTGAGTTCTGAGTTGAGCTCCACGATTACTGACAAATGCTTACTTACACTGACTGGACAGGTCCACTCAAATCTATGTGATTCTTTCCTCAAAAGACCATTTCAGACACTAATCGACATGGTCCTCATATGGCCTGACCAAGATTATGTCCGGATTTTAAAAGAGACTGCTACCTCTTAGTTTGTTTCGGCCTTTCTTCTCAGAGTATTCAGATAGGAAACGCCGAACTCATCTAGCAAATTTTTTATTTCTATATGACATGTAAAAGTGATTCCGATATCCTATTTACAGAATAAACAATTTCATTTCATTTCCTAACCTTCGAAGAATAAAGGATGATTCTCTTCAATTCCACATTCGACTGTATAAATAGCAGTGAAACATAATCCTAACTAATCCTAATAATAAAAAAAATCCTAATTATAATATTATAAATGCGAAAGTGAGTTTGTTTGTTTGTTTGTTTACTTATGTGTTTCAAAGTCAAAGTCAAATAATTTATTAAAATTAGGCACAAAAAGGCACTTTTGAACGTCAAAAACTTGTTTGTTTGTTACGCTTTCACGCTAAAACGGCTAAACAGATTTGCATGAAACTTAGCACATCGGTAGACCATAATCTGAATTAGGACATAGGATACTTTTATCCCAATATTCCCACTGGAGCGAGATTTATGCGAGTGAAACAACGGCGCGCAGCTAGTAATAATATTATAAATGCGAAAGTGAGTTTGTTTGTTATGCCTTCACGCTAAAACGGCTAAACGGATTTGGATGATATTTGGCACATGGGCACTGGGCAGACCATGACCTGAGTTAGGACATAGGTACGATACTTTTTATTCCGGTAGTACCCGTGGGATAATTTCCGACCTTCACGCGGACAAAGCCGCAGGCAAAAGCTAGTGATCGATATTTACTCACAAGGTCATCAGTGATCAGGGTCATCTGTGTTTAGGTAGAAATCTGGGCCCTATACAACAAAACTTTACAAATGTTAAGAATTCTACGAAATTTGTTAAATATATTATAACAATAAATAATAACAATAATGATATAATAACAATTAACAAATATTTCGCATTTTTAAAGCATAAGCTAAGCGTGAGAGCTATCTCACGACGCCCTACATAATTGTACGATTTGTAGATTTGTGTAAATACTAGTCTACAAATCGTACAATTTATGTTTAGTTGTTTGTATAAAATACTTGTGGTGGATCGAAAGACTGATTTTTTCTTATACTTAACTTGTTAAATGTTGTAAATTTTATTTCATTGCAGATTTACTCACTCTAAATCGTTCAATAAAAGTGAAATCTGGAATATTATAATTACAAGCTGCGTCTTAATCCCGTGGAAATATCGGGATTAAATGTACCCTATGTCCTAATCTGGGTCATAGTCTACCCATGTGCCAAATTTCATCTAAATCTGTTCAGTAGTTGTTGCGTGAAAGTGTAACAAACAAATAAACAAACAAACTCACTTTCGCTTTTATATTGATACTAGCTGCGCCCCGCGGTTTCACCCGCATAAGTCTCGATCCCGTGGGAAAAAAAAAGTTTCCTATGTTCTTTTCCAGGGCATCATCTATATATGTGCCAAATTTCATCCAAATCCGTTCAGCCGTTTTAGCGTGAAGGCGTAACAAACAAACTTACTTTCGCATTTATAATATTAAGGATTATATTAGTATATAAATATTTATAAAATTATGTTAAAGTAAGTTATAATTTATTTTAAAGTTTTTTTGGTATAGGGCCCTGATATACACTTGAGCTACAAGTGATGCAAGTGATGAGTGTGTAATGTACTTGTTCTGATAATATAAAATCAAAATGTCATAGGTATTATTTATAGTTGATCTGAACGATAAAAAGTTTATTATTTATAATTAAAAGCTTTTCAATTAATTTCCTAACTTAATTACCCAAAAAAATCGTATATAAAAATAAACAATCATAAAATCTATTTATAAAAAACAACAAATGTAATTGTTTGATTACTATTAGTATTATAAATATACTTACCTATTGATCAAGCAATTAATTGAATATAGTAGTATTGTTAATTTAATACCAAATACCTTTTTCTGTAATTAAGTACCAATTAACATGACCTAAATAAGATCTTACTTTACAATAAAATGCTTATACAATGACTGTTTTGAAAAATCTAAACGATTAAGTTTATTTCTATAATATTAATTAAGGATGTTTCAATACTCTTGTACCAATATTCATATAACAAGCTTTTAATAAGAACGCAGATTAAAATGTATAAACAACACAAATATATTTTCTTAAATTCATGACAACAAACAAAAACTATTTAAAATATTGCAGTAAAATGATAAAAAAAAAAAAAACTGACAAAAGAATATTGAACCCTATCTTAACTCATAATTATGTAGACGTAGCTCTTGAGATGCTACGAAGATGCTACGCGACGCGCCGCCCAATCATGGCAATAGATGTGTGTCACCTACACCGTAGCACGTAGCCGAGCAACGTAGCCGGTCGACTGAGCTTTCACCAACAGTTTCATATTTGTAGCAAGCACGCACGTAAAATAAACATCCGATTTATGAATATTTATAGCTACATTCCGATTTACCTTTAATCCTCTATTGATGCAAAAGAATGGTGCATAAAAAGTAAAGTGGTGTAGCGGCGCTCATCTGTAAACACTTGAGCGATGTAAAGTGTTCAATATCGGTGGGAAATGCTGCGAAAATTCTTTTTACAATCGATCGGTGGGTGTAGCCGTGTACGTGTGGATTGGTCGGTGGGCGTGGTGGTTGTTATCGGCGACCAATGGGACTAGGTTGGTGATAAGAGGGTTGGGGGTTGCGCGGCGGGGTGGCGGCAGTGCGCCGGACGGAGCGGCCCGGGTCGGCCGCGTCACCATGCTGGGGGCCATGATGTATCCGGGCGCTGAAGAAGCCGAGCTCGAGGACATGCGAGTACCACCGATACAGCTCGAGCACTTGCCCGAAGTATTCCTATGTACGTAACGTTGTGTCCTATGTGTGTGAGTGTTCCGTGTGCTGTGCTATTTTCTGTGCTGCGTTTGTAAACGTTGCGCGTGCGCTCGTTTTAGTAGCAATTGTGACGTTTAACAATATGTTGATATGTGAAAACCATGAAAAACTGTACCTATTTCCATTTAAATCAAAGTTTCCGTAAACAAAATTTCGCTTCATGATTGTACCAGCTACACAGATAAACTACTCAACGTTGGCTCAGTACGTACTTACTCTTTTCTGCACTAACAAATACCAAAAATCAACAGTATCTCAGGACAATATGCAAATACACTTTACAGCACTTTCGCTTATGACTTGTTAGCTGCGATTAAACAACAGTATGTACTTACTATAGCTATTCCAGTTTATGCTGATCTCGCATTGTATAGGATTTCCGTACAATGCGAAGTCAGCTTTTACTAGAAATGTATAGCTGGATGTGTAGTCGTGTGTGCATACCTAGTGTGGATATTATATTGGAGAAATTACCTATTATCTAATAACACTGAAATCCATACATATAAATAAATACAAATAAGGCTATAGTCGAATTAATAAAAAGGAGCTTTTAAGAGACGAACATTATCGTGAAGAACATTATCGTGTTGTGAATTGTAATCAAAATCACATAAGTTGACCTAATTTTGTATCACGAATTATCGAAAATGTGTTGAAAAATCGATCATAAACTGTTAGTCATTCACCAACAGTTCTATCCATTTTTACGTATTGTGAAACTGAAAGAAAACATGTGATGAAAACAAAAACATAAACTGGATCAACTTTCATCTTTGAAGCTACTATTAATATAATAATAATAATTGTGCCGATAGTCGTGACAGCCAATTACATAATAGCCAAGAGCCTCGACCAACACCTGAGAGGGCTCTCGTTAGGTAGCTAGACCAAGGGCTTTATCCAGAAAGCAGTACTTCTGGGCTCGTGCGTATCGTTAGGAGGTACCTCTCTCAGGAGCTCTGACCACCGGTAGCTAGGACCCTGTTCCCGATACCACTGGGCTACAATTTTTTTTAAATGTTTGTCTAATAAATATTTAAAAATGTAACTTATAGGTATGTCTATGTATGTCTAAAGTGAAATAATGATAATTATAATTGTACTGAAAAGATGAAAATACATAAAGTTATTACTGTTATAATTACTAGAAGCTTATTTCTTTTACATCACATCTGAATTCATTCAAAATTATTCAATGAAACCTTTCAACGAAAAGCTTAGAATAGTTTTATACAGGTGACAGGGACATGGACGCACAACCTGTTACTATGGATTCAGTATATAGTTTTTCTGGACCCCCTGAGTTGAAATTCATCGTTGGTTTTTTTTTTAAACAGATGTTTCCTACCTACTCGGTCAAAATGTATGGAATAGCAATTTTTTTTTATTATTGAACGATGAATAATTTCAACTCAGGGGGTCCTAAATCATGTACTTAATCGGGTAACAGGTTGTGCGTCGATGATCGTGCCAACCTGTATACAGTATAACCATAATATATCGAACAGAGGGCTGAAATGGATGCGGATATCACTTGTGGCATGAAACTTTCCATAGTATGTTCAAAAGAATCTGATGAAAGTATTAACAAATCTTGTTCAGTTTATTCTTGTGCAGTACTCACTAAAGGGAATTAGTAACACGTTAATCTGTATAAAACGGTTTTAACTTTATATCTCAGCACTTTTACCAACAATTATTATTGTTTGAACTATATTCATAAATTGTAATTGAAAAACCATCGATGAAACTTGAGGTTATAAAATTAATTACGTCCGTGCACGAAATAAAAATATCTTATTGGGAGATTGAAATATAGGTTTGTGTGATTATAAAAGTACAGTTTTCGTGGCGTAAAACCATTCGTATCACTTTTGCAAACTCGAAATTATGGTTAATTACGCCTTTGATTTACGCATTGACGATATTATATTTTCAGATTTAAATGAAAGGATAATTGAAAATTAATTTCTTATGTTTTAGGAAGTTTTGCTAAATAATAGGAAAAAAAAATCTGGTTTTTTCCACATCGTTTTTTTGCTATATTTTGCATAGAAATTGAAAAAGTACCAGCACCATATGATAATGTTTTTACTTGTAAATTGATGATCAAACGTCACTCTCGCATAATTTTTTGAAAAACTTGTGGCGTACCTTATTGATTTGCCAGTGTTACTTAAATTATTTGAAAAATCCCTTCAAGCTATCTATCTGCAGATTAAAAACTCGACTTTTCAAATCACTAACAACTTAGTTTAAATTATTTTCCCTTTCTCACAAACAGTTAATAAAATTGATCAAAATTGGCAAATAGGTTTCGAAAATTCAACACATAGACTCAAATTACGTGCTCAATACATGCTACTTTTCAAATACATAGTGATGAGACACAATAATTATATGGATGTAAGATTGCATCATGAATACCGTGCGATATTAGCGCGATCAGTGCTTCACCGTAACAGGTTAAACTGTAACAGGTTTTATGAAAGATAAAGATTCCGACGAACTGAAAACCTCCTCCTTTTTTAACCGACTTCCAAAAGGAGGAAGTTCTGAATTCGACTGTATGTTGTTTTTTTTTTATGTTTGTTACGTGATTACTCCGTCATTTATGAATTGATTTTGATAGTTCTTTTTTTATTTGGTAGATCATACTTCAGAGGTGGTCCCATATAAATTTTATTAACTTTGCTTGGGTAGTTTTTGAGTTAGCTTCAATAATACGTATTTTTGCCTCACTTAGTATGTGGATGATATTATGATAACTTCCTGTCACTGTTATTTACATAGCAGGTAGTGGTATTCGAATTTGTGTGGGGTAGGTATCACAACTAAAAAGTGAAAAATAAAAACTTTTTACAAAAAAAAAAAAAACAACCGACTTCAAAAAGAACACTACAAAGTGAAAAATAACTTTAATTTCGGAAGTCGGTGACAAAGAAAGAAAATAAAAATTGCTATGCAGTAGATTCAGTAAATTGTAATTGCCACATTTCAGTTTTTCTGGTTTTATCAGCAAGATATTGTTTTGACGTTTGGTTCTAGTGCTTATCTAGTGTAAAAGTGCACGAATTTTTAAAGTGTACCTAGTGGTGAGCTGCTGATGAACTTCATTAAACTATTAAAGTAAAGTATAGAACCACTATATTTTGACAAGGCTAGCACATAACATCACACATGCAATCTCCGAAGGGTAAGGCAGAGGTGTACTTATAGTACACCCACATTTCTCCAGTTATGTTTAAGGACTTTTTATTGTAAATGAAAGGTTAACACATTTTCCTGAAAGCAATTAATACAAGGCATTAAATTATCTGAACTCGAAGTAGCTGCTGCATAAAGTAGATACCTACTCACGTATCAGATAGTTGCGGTTAATATAATTTTATCGGGAAACTGCGAATCTGTAACGAATTATTTGAAATCATTAAAGCATAAAAAACAAGCGTGGAAAATGTACCAGAATAATATCCATTGTAAATAAAACTCGTGTAAGTACTTATGCGATCTACTGGGTATGCGGACATGTAGGTAATAGGTAACATATATTATAGCATTTTAAATTAGCGAATGAATAACTACAACATTTTGTAGCAGTTACCAAATAATTGAAAAACTGTGAGCTATGGCCAAACTAAGGAGAATCCCGCGCTGAATGCGAGACGAAATTTGCTCTTACCAACGATTGTGTCAACTAACTTGTACATACAGGTGTTCAAACTGACACTAAAATTCGCGTCATTTCTGTCGCCTAAGTGGGGCCAGAGCTTAAAAAAATTGTCTCGGCCCAATAGACGTCTTGAGATCCGGATATCATACAAAATAGGCAGGCAGTAGTAAGGAAGCAGCGTCATTATTTGCGCATTTGGAGCCCATTTAAACTAACTGTCATCCAGCGCAACAATATACAGTGTGAGTCTTTATAATGTGCACATATCGAAATGAAGGAATCTATGATTAATTTTATCGACGGTTTTTTTTTTAAACAAATATTTTTACATATTTTTATGCAATTTGGAGTGGCGACCACGTACCGGAAGATGTAGCGTTGACCTTGTGAAGGCCGCAGGAATTCGCTGGATGCGGAAAGCACAGAATCGGTCGAAGTGGCGGTGCTTGTGGGAGGCCTATGTCCAGCAGTGGACTTTCGGCTGAAATGATGACGACGCAATTTAAAAAAAAAAATTATAACAAGACGGTGTGATTTTTAAACTAAATGATCTATCGCGATAAAACAAACTCCATAATGATTGGAAGTATTAGACGTCCTCATAAAATGATAATTGTGGAAAAAAACTACCCTCAATTGAAAATAGACATGTTTTTTTAGCAAATTTCTGTTTTGTTTTTCATAATTTCTTACAATAATCGTATTTCTCAATAGGATGCCAAACAGAAAAAAAAAGAAAAAAACTTTTATATTTCTTCTGTCGATAAAATTAAGCATAGATTCCCTCATTTCGATATGTGCACATTATTAAGACTCACACTATATATCATCTCGTTGTTTGCCTGTTTGCTCATTAATACAATTTTCTGTATTTAGTGATCCCTTTCAATGGAAAGCTTTGCTCATCTGTTTGCGACTTAAGTAGTTTAGAGTAAGGTAGGCAAGACAGCACTTCACATCTGATGAATAGGTACTTAACGAATGAAATAATAACATCCCCTGAACACTAGGCGTAATATAAGCAAACTGGTTTAAAAATTGGTACCTACAATCCGTCTCCGCTGGATACGAGAAGCACAGAACCGGTCGAAGTGGCAGTGCTTGGGGAAAGCCTATGTCCAGCAGTGGACGCCTTTCTGCTGAAATGATGATGATGATGACGATGACCTACATTATTTTAATAATCTGTATTTACATCTTTCACTAAGAATCGTTTAGGCCTACAAACTGCGTAATAGGTAAGTACCGTTGTTCAAGTTGGCATAAATGAAAAACCACGAACACCCTTTTTAAAACCTGTGGTCTGTATTAATTACAGACTAGATAATATAGCTGAAATCGAAGCAAAAATGTTAAATCTTATTTTTCCTTGGTAATCACCAATAATAATATAAAAGGCTCATGCCAAAACCGTTCCCGTACATAAATTTACAAGCATGAGAATTCGAAACGACAACACGAAATGCAGTGGCTTACTGTCCCAATTCTATTTGCAGCTAAGAATTGCAGTTACATATATGTGTTCTAATATTATGTGAGTTTCAAGCGCGTCTAGTCGTTTCTGGTATTTTTTCCTGTGGGTTTACAATTTAAAGGAAAGGTTTAAAAGAATTCCTTCCTCATGAAGGTTTTTTTACTGTAAATGCAATGCTGATAAATAATGCTCTAGCACTATCTTTTATCGTGTCGGTACTGCTGCTTATAGGCCTTGCTCAAGCTTCACCTTCGCCGGTCCTGGGCTTCTCGCATTTACCCGGAAGCTAGGACACAATAAATCGATATTAGGTAAACACTGTTAAAACATTGATAAAACCTACTATCATCTTTCGTTCATCAACATGGTTCTGCATGTCTATCGGGTTACTATTGATTATCTGGTAGCATAGCATAGTACGTACAGTCTGTGATCAACATTATCTGAACCCCCTTGAGTAATAGTGAACTTGTATTGGAGCTTATCGCGAAATTGGAATACTCCTCGAGCATTTCAATAAATCATGTTATTAAGCGATTTTAATCTTTATCTTGTTGTCATTAAAGTTGAAAAGCTAATGAGTAATACGTAACACGGCTACTGAAAGGAGATGGATAAAGATATCCCATACAGCTCGGCCTAGAATAGATACAAATAACACAGTGTATATTATAAAACAATAATAGTGTTTCATAACCCTGCATTTTTTTATTCGTCATACAACTTGGTGAAGAGACAAAAGACCCTTCCGTAATCTAATTACTTAAAAAAAAAATTCAAACCTGCCAATCGCGGAGTAAAGCAGTCTTCCAACGGATTGAATTTCAATTACCAATATAGGGAAGATGTTATAAATAAAAAATCCGCGCGTCAGTGACAATAAAGTTAAATATCTGCACTTAATAGCAGTGACAATGCACGAACACTTGTATACATTTTACGTAAATCTCTCACTCGTAATCACTTTTAGACAAGTTAATTCTTATAATACAAATTTTGTTGTAACCAAAACAGTTGTCGCAACTAAGTTATTATACAGAATAGAAAATGATATTTCTGTATGAGGAGAATATTGGAATCAAAGAGATTGTTGAGTGTGTTTGTTGAGACTTAATATAGCTGTAAGTGTTCTAATTTTATCTTTAAAACTGACTAATTAATAATTTTATCAAATAATAATATATTTTAACCGTAATAAAAACAGATGTTATAAAACGAAGTGTGATGAATAAAGAGGTGCTTTTTAGGTACGATTACAATAAGGTCTAAATTCATTATTGATCAAAGGGGGTTAGGTAATATAAGAAACACTCTGTACAACGCATGCAGACCAAAACTAATACTCATAATTTCGTTCTCTCGTTACAATTATCCAAACTAACATTCCATACCAACGTCTTTATTTGTTTCTACGCATTATGTTACGTTTTCACAGCTATACCGCTCTGAACCAAATGTGATAAAAGTTATTGATATCTTGAACGCTGAGGAAGGATATTGGTATTAAATATTTTTTATATCGACTGCTAAATGGGTGAAATGATATTGTGTTGACGTTTATTTCGGACTTACCGAAATTTACGCGGACGTGTTGCGGAAAAACTGCTAGCATCTACCTATTCCCGTCAGTGTTTAACAACTCGATATGTGTTGCAGCCAGTATCCCGAAATGCGGCGGCTGTCACGAGATGATCGTGGACCGCTACGTGCTGAAGGTGTCGGACCGCACCTGGCACGCTGGCTGTCTGCGGTGCGTGGAGTGCCGCGCGATGCTCTCCGGCAAATGCTTCGCAAGGAACAACCAGCTTTACTGCACTGATGACTTCTTCAAGTAAGCCTCTTTTACTGGGTGTTTTATTATGATCTTGGGTCTCTCCCTCAAACTGAAGAAGAAGAACGACAAGTTAAATGACGGCATTAATCATTTGCTCTGGTAGCAGTTGTTAGCGTATTACGGCATTAGCTTGGTTAGAGTAGGCCTAAGGGTGTCTATAATAAAATTATAGCTAGTATTTTTGACCTTTGAAATTATTTATTTGCATCTGGCAAGTTACGTGGTTAACGTTTGCCCAAGGCTACTGTTGTAACTAAAATTTTGGGTCAGGAAACCTAGATGTTATGCGTCCAAGTCCAGCAAACAAAAAATATTGAACTACAAAGTCTGTTATTTTTATAAAGTGCAAATGTTTTAATGGCCTTTAGTAGTTTGCTGTTTGTAATAGCGTCTGTCACGTTGATAATGTTGTTGTGATTGCGGCTGTTGTCCTAGGCGGTTCGGCACCAAGTGCGCTGGCTGCGGGCAGGGCATCCCCCCCACACAAGTGGTGCGGCGCGCGCAGTCGCATGTCTACCATCTCCGGTGCTTCGCCTGCGCCGCCTGCGCAAGGACGCTCAATACTGGCGACGAATTCTATCTCATGGAAGATGGGAAGCTTGTCTGTAAACCTGACTATGAAGCGGCGAGAGCGAAAGGTATGCAATCGTATATATAATATTAAACTAGTAGGTACTTTACTTTCTATCTTTTTCTCAATGTATCTTACAAATTCCAACTTCACTATATTTGTGAAGGACAGTAGCTGCAGCATGTTAGCGTAGTGTTATTTGAATTAATGAAATATAGTTCCGTTTCCCTGTTTTAAAATATCATGGAGTAGATAGAACAAATAACTGCTACTTTTCCCTCTTCTATAAACAATTATTCACTCCTTAGGAAAAGAAAATGGCAAAATCTACATCAAAATCACTTCTAATGTGCAATGTCCAGGCGGCGAGGGTTCCTTAGACGGCGACGCTGCGAGCAAGAGGCCGCGGACAACGATCACGGCGAAGCAGCTAGAGACCTTGAAGAACGCGTACAGCAGTAGTCCGAAGCCAGCGCGGCATGTGAGGGAACAGCTGGCTCACGATACGGGGCTGGATATGAGGGTGGTGCAAGTCTGGTTTCAGAACAGGTCAGTTGGTTTACTGTTGTTTTTGTTTGTTGTAGGGAAGGAGGAAGGATGATTGTGTTGGGATGAAAATCATGCAAGAACAGCTTAACTTTGGTTTATCAGTATACACGCATAACCTAGGCCGTAAATGTTGTTCTCCAGTAAGTAGCAAAATAGGTCTAATTACGGTCGGATTCTGGTTGCAAAATTGTACATAATAATTATTAAAGATAGATGTAATAGGTACGGGAAGGGTGCAGTGCCACTAAAGACATTAATGTAATTTTAATATCCCACCATTAAAATAAAATTTACACGACTTTGTGGCATTACAAACCGGGTTAAATTCGCCATAACTGACATTTATTTCTTTTATGACGTTGAAAAATTAGACATGCAAACCTAAGTAACGCCTCTTTAACCGTACCGAATACCGAAACATTCGATATCTGTAATCAATGTTAGTTGCGCAGGGGCACCTTCCGAGTAGTTCGAGTTAACGAAATGATTTTGAAATGGTCAAGTGAATTAACAAGACGTAAAGAGAGATTAGGGCTTTTATGGGCACGCAGAGCTAAACATTAAAATGTTCAGTAAAATTAATGTAGGTTTCGAGCAAATGCGTCAGTTCTTTAGTAACTTTAGTACCACAGGGAATTAAAACAACAGTAGCTGAAGAACGATGACTGTTTGTCTATAAGTAATATGGCTGATGATCTGCCAATTTTTTTTATTACTATTGAGGAAAGTCTTTGAGTGCAGGAGGACATCTTGTGATTTAATAGCATTTCATCATCATTATAATCCACAGCCCGACTTCACCCACTGCTGGGCATAGACCTTTCTTTTCTTGTGCCAATTCCGACGCTCCTGTGCTAGCCTCATCCAGGTTCTACCCGCGATGGCAATCGCCTCTCCGATCGCGATCGCCTCACCGCCGGACGACCGACACTCGGTCACTGCCTTACTCCACCTGTCATCACTGTTCCATAATTCGTTTTGCGATATCGAAAACCTTCGTACGTTTCGGATCTCGTCGCAATCAATAAGCGTTTAATAACAGTCAACTCCACAAACGAAGTATGCTATGCATTTATAAGATTTCGTGGCCATGAGCCGTTGTAGGCAGCAGGTTACACCCATGCAATTGATCTACATAGCATTTAAGAGAAATCCCGACGCGTGACTAGCTTTTAAGTCAGGCTTGCGACTATATTCTTGTTGACCTACAAATTCGAAAGTTCCAACTGGATTGAGACTATTTATTTAAAGTAATAAGAGTTGCTAGATAAATGGTAGGTACACAAAGGAATTAATTAGTATTTATTAACTATAAAGATTACCTATCCTTTATTCTCGATATTGTTATATTCTCTTTTTTCAGTCGAACTTGTCTACATTTCATATAGTAGTACAATACAGATAACACTGGTTTCAACCAATAAATCTGCCTAGCCTTTTCCCAACTATGTTAGGGTCGGCTTCCAGTCTAACCATGCAGCTGAATACCAGTATTTTACATGGAACGACTGCCTATCTGACCTCCATAACCCAGTCCTATCTGCATGGTTCTTTCCTCAAAAGACCTTTTTCAGACACTAATCTACATGGTCCTCATATGGCCTGACCAAGATTATGTCTGGACTTTAAAAGAGACTGCGACCTCTGAGTTTGTTTCGGCCTTTCTTCTCAGAGTAGTCAGATAGGAAACGCCGAACTCATCTAGCTTATTTTTATATGACGTGTAAAAGTGATTTTGATATCCTATTTACAGAATAAACAATTTCATTTCATTTCATTTCCAGTAACTAGGTAATACGATACCCCTTGGTAAGACTGGTTGTCAGACTTTCGAGCTCCTGAAGACCCGTAACGACTGTCAAGGATCCACGAATAATAGCCGGGACCAACGACTTAACGTGCTTTCCGAGGCACGGAGGAGTCTCGGTATGTAGAAATGGTCGCCCATTCACGGACCAACCCCGGCAAGCGTAGCTTAACCTGATGGATCGACCCGTGCGGCTGTTAGTACTTAGCCACGAGCTCATTAGTGGTTTCAGCCACTGCTTGCAATATTCTAAGGAAAGTTTTCAGAAGTTTTTCACGATTCTACATGAATATTTTGATCGTATTCTCTGACATTCTCATGACATTCGATAGGTACTGACTTATCCGCTGATTCTGTCGTATCCCGTCATAAAGGTCTTCTTACAAAAGCACGTCCTTCGGATATTTGCGTATTGTGTATCTACGGCAATGTTTGTTGGTGTGTTTGGGAGCATAGTCGCGGAACTATGTTGTGTCGCGCGCGACTGGCCACAGTCACGGCAGCGGTCACGCCGGTGGTCACGCCCTGCACATCGGCCTCGCCTCGTAAACGTGAACGCGATATCACAATGCTCGACTTCTTTACTTTATGTGCTCGATATAACCACAATACGTGCTCATGTAAACATGTTGTTAGCGTTTCGCATTTTATTGGCATGCCTTTTTACTTTGAGTTGTATAGTAGGTAGGTTTTTGTTAATTTTCATGGCTTTTCCGTAAATTTATCAAGAGACTCACATAACATAAATAAATAAAATAAAATAAAAAAATAAAATTCATTTAATTCAGACAATTTATAAAGAACTGCTAAAATATTTTACCAATAAACTATAAACAGAAACGTTACTTCTATATTATTAATGTGGCCTTCAGATACGTTTAATTTTCATCAAATCAATCCATTTTTCTGTAAAGTAAAGTAAAAATTTATTTGCATAGATTGCAGGTACAGTAAATAAGATGAACATCTGATCTGATCTGTCATTAGAGAATTATTTTTGAAGTTCGAATTCGAAATGTCTCATTTAAGAATTAAAAAGTTTATAATTTTGAGGTTTTCTTTCAGTTTATTTTATTGGTAGTGCTGGCAATTTATTTGAAAAAATTCTGTAGATGCCATTAAGTATTTTTTTCTTTATATCGTCTTTTTATTGTCAAATGGCTGTTTGCTGATTTTTTTGGCAACATAGACCAGTATGAATTATATAAGTGACGTTCAAAGAGGTTTTCCAAAAAGTCTTTCTTTACAGTTTTATAAAATGAAATCAATTATTTTGAATTGATATTATTTATCTGTGTTTGTTCTCAATTATGAATTTTCGATGCAATGCAGTGGCATTGTTATACCTACAAAGTTCTTAAACCTTAGATAGTCGTAAAATTTAGCGACGATTTATTTAAAGAATTTTCAATAGGGGGGACTTATTCAGATTGGACCATTAACTTATACAAATTACGAAGAAGGCAATTCAGGACAATGTATCAATAATCCGCATGAGGTACATCGCAGCACGCGCTTCCCTCCCAGCGGACTGGGCGGAGGTACTTTAATTAATCAAGCTCTTTGTTGAAAGCCGGCGCCCCGCCGCTGCGCTAATAACAACACACGCAATACATGCGACGGGGTGTTTTGTTTATACATCGAATATACGATAATTTGTTTAAATCGAAAGTAATCGAAGCGTTATAACGAGTTTGCGTTATTAAATCAAAGTTCAGTCATTATTCGAAGTGCCCATCGTTGAAAATAAACAGGGTTATAGTAATGTTTCCGTTGAACTATTGTTTGAGGAAAGCTTTTTACGAAAGCATATCGTTTTTGCATCAGTGTAATATCATAGCTTAATACATTTGTTTTAGAGTTAAAATATTAGTGATTAGTTTATAACGAGAGTAACTATTATGACTTAATATATCTTTATCACTTCCTTTTGCAATGAAAAGGGGAAAGAAATACTAATAATATTTCTTCTTATTATATATTATTAAATCAATTGTGTCTATTCTAGTACGTACGGGACTGTATTAGCCGACGTTCGCACGGACGTAATAATATCGCGGTGGAATTTTATTTTGAACTCTCGGCGCTGAGCAGAGCGCTGAAAATCAAGTGCACGAAAAAAAAATCGCCGGGATTTTATTACGTCCCTGCGAACGTGGGCTTACACGTCACTCTAGTTTTTGCTCTTGCAATAATTACCAATAAACATGACCCAGAAATCATAGCTTGATTTTCATCAAATCATCATTGAAACTAAGAATTATTTATGATTAAATAACTGCTTTGTAAAAATATAAAAAATCTGATTAATTAAAACAAAACTTTGTTTTTGAAGTCTGATAGATCTTGCCTGTTTTGAGAATTAAAATGTTTATACTTTGGAGGTTTCCTTTGAGCATATTTAAAGTGCTGGCAATTTTCTTGCAAAAAAAAAACTTTGGATGCCATTAAGTTTTTTTTTTGTTGTCGTTTTATTTTGGACTTTAATGGTATTTGTGAATTTTTTTGACGAATTCGGCCAGGTAACGTCTTTTTTATGAGGAACAAAGAGGTGTTTCAAAAAGTATTTCCTTGTCAGTTTTATAAAATGAAATCTTAAATAAGAACGAGGTTGCGTCTTAGGATTGCGGTATTAAAGTTTAGAATTATTCAAAGTGCCCTTAATTTATAATAAACAGGGTTGTAGTGTTATAACAATTATCAAGCGGTTTTTTCTTTTTATTGTAGAAATTGAATATTTTTAGGGATCCCGTGGAAGTTACCTACTTTTACAATGCTTGTAAATATGTGAACACTATGTATCCATTACATAATTATTTTTTCTGTCATTGCTTCATTTTTAATTATTTTTACCTATTGTGGTATAGTAATCTTATTCCAGGTGCATCGTCTTCACATATAATTAATGTATACAAAATATTGTAAAACATTTTAAAAGAGTAACGGTGGAGTTTCTTGCCCATTCTTCTCCATACGAAAACTACCTTTTGGAAGGGGCGACTAGAATCAATTTTATTATTTTGTAATTTTTGACGTTCAAAAGTGCCATACATGGGCCTATTTGAAATAAATGATTTGACTTTGACTTTGACTTTGAGTTTTTACTCATCTTTATACTTTTGCCAAAATAATGGATTTATTTATGCTTTTGTCTTTATACAAAATGCTTTGGTCGCTAGTTATGATCCAATTGCTTAGCGGGTCGATATTCTAAAAGTAAGTAGCCTACTAGTTGTACTCGGAACCAGAACTTAGAACTCAGAACCCAAAACAGAGAACTTTTTTTAAATATGTGCCTACTTGTTTCTGTGAAAAATTATTATTCTTTTCTTCCCCTTTTTTTGTAGGCTACTTTATGAAGTGCTGCAGTTTACAATATAATAAAGATTTATTTTCATCAACATTACACATTTTACCCAACAGACGAGCAAAAGAAAAGCGGCTAAAGAAAGACGCGGGGCGCACGCGCTGGTCTCAATACTTCAGGTCTATGAAGAGTGGAAGTGGGTCTCCTCGACACGACAGGCTGCTGGATAAGGACGAGCTCAAGATCGACTTGGACTCGTTTAGTCATCACGGTACATAATGTTTTCCTTTTAATTTTTGTACACACGGCTACACAACAAGCAATAATTTTCCAGTTTATGCTGATCTCGCATTGTATAGGATTTCCGTACAATGCAAGGTCAGCTTGCTTAACTACAAACTCCAATACGCAGTTTAAATAGCAATGCTAAATAATTACATTCACATTTCCACCAATTTTCTGGACTACATCAGTCATACTGTTATTTCAGAGCTAAGCAACGACAGCTATAGTACCGTGGCGCTGGGCGGCGAGGAGGGCTCCCCTGCCGGTGGAGGTGCGGCCTCAGGGGGGGCTCGCTACGCCGCTACGCCGCCATACCTACGCGCGCACTCACCGCCACATCCTCACTACCACTACCCGCCTGACCATCTTGTTTACACAAACATAGGTAAGAAAAGTGACGTCATAAATTTCATTGGTAGTTACTACGAAGAAGGCTCTTCTACTAGTACGCATGGTGAGTCACTGCGGCTGTACCAACGTTTGTAGCAGCTGCCAAAGACCCGTAATTGTACGTGACGCTTTTCTTAACTACGACTAGGCGATCTCGTCATCGTCAGACATGATGGCTTTCTCATATTACTGTTACTCTGCTGCCAGCTTTCTTGAATTTAGACTGATTAAAAGTTTCGTATTTATCAGGTCAAGCGATGAGCGGTGCTGGCATAGGCGGGGCAGGAGGTGCGGGTGGCGCATCAGACCTGAGCAGTTCATCCTCTCCGGCGGCGGGCGGTTACCCGGACTTCCCACCGTCGCCGGACTCCTGGCTGGGTGAGGCGCACCACTACTCGCCGCGCGCTTTCCCCTAGCGGCGGCCGCCGCCGGCGCACGCGCAGCCCACCCCTCCCGCGCCACCGCCGCCGCCCCCCACCCCCCGCGCCTCCTACCCGCACATGCTCGCGCAGCAACCACTCGAACTGGTCGTCAAGCGCGAGCTGTGACTGCACCACACTGAACATTTCCACGCACTGGACGTTTATGAAAGTTAGTGAAAGTTTGATGACCTGCAACTCTAGCACAGATCACCACAGTTGTTTGGACTCTCATTGCCAGTCAAATTAAAGACTGCAAATGCGACGTC
Organism: Agrochola lychnidis; assembly: GCA_963680765.1. Classification (NCBI taxonomy): domain Eukaryota; kingdom Metazoa; phylum Arthropoda; class Insecta; order Lepidoptera; family Noctuidae; genus Agrochola; species Agrochola lychnidis. Next base: position 11,322,009 of record OY796858.1, read on the forward strand.
GCTTTAGCAGGGCACACTGAAATGCACTGAACTTGAATGACTTTAATGTGGTGGTGGTGGTTGCACATTGATGTGAGTGTAATTGTCGTTGTTCGATGTTCCACAAGACTTGTAATTTTGTATATAAGAAGATATTTAACTTACATTGACACTGCATACAATAAATCCCCGAATTTGTTTGTCACTCATCTTAAAGTGACTCCTGTACACTTACCAACACATGTATAAGTAGGTAAGATTCCTACATTGATGTTTTGTTAAAGTCTTTATTTATTAATTCGTATCTTTGTGTTTGTACCTTTCGTTTGGAATTGTAAAATAATAAATATAAATATGTGTACATAAAGTACGAGCACAAGATAATGATTAAACGCCTTATACTAGCAAGGTACATAAATTGTTGTAAATAAAATATGATTCTAGAGTCATTTATAAATGTTAAGATGTAAGAGTAACAATTATATTATATGTACATTATTATAATAATGATACAAAGGAAAATATGATTTACGTAGATATAACGCAATATTTATTTAACATTCGACAGAAATTATCACAATATTGTACATAGAATTAATGTAATATAAGTAATAATAGCTGATATAGGCAAGTCCATAGTGATTATAATACTTTGTGCAAAAAATCTAGTCGACAGATGAATGGTATCTATATAAATAATTGTACATGTAATTACAATAAAGTTTTATTTACAACTTATGAACTATCAGTACCTATGGTCCACTAAATATTTATAGTTCCGTCGTGGCCACTCCCCAGTACTGTTGCATGCGACCCTCGAGGTCTAAAGAGTCTTGTGTTGATTTCTCCTGTATCACAGCAAAGTCGTATTCCAGATGATAAGGCATCAGCCGCTGGAGTGATCCGAAATATGCTGCATTTGGACCCCCGTTCGGTAACCTCCCGGAACCGAAACGAAAATCTGGCTTCAACGCAGTACCGAACGATCTCGCGCTACCAAAATGTTTTGACAAGAACGGCACACCTTTTGATTGCTTTCCAGTTAAATGTAACTGTGGACTACTTCCCGACAAACCTTTCAAGTTTCTAAGACTACTGACATTCGACTTAATTCCTTTCGACAGGTTATCCAATTCCTTGTCAAATAACATCTGTGTGTTTTGCTCGAGCATGTACTCCCAACATTTGAACTGTTCCTCGGGGTTGGAAACATCCTCGTGTCTGTGGTCTTCTTCCTTATCCTCTTCGACTCGGACACGTATGGCGCGAGCGACGCCCCCGCGACAACTCCTGCGTTCGGACGCTTTGGCTTGTGATCTTACGCTGGCGTAGTGTTGGTGACTGACCGCTTCACTGGGCGGGCGGTCACTCTGGCCGCTTGGGGATGATCGATCACTGCTCGGCTTCGGCGGTGTCACCGAGTGACAACATGGTTCCAAACGTGAGCAGCAACAATCCGATCGACACACTGACTTATTACTGTTTATAGTCTGCCGTAGCTCTCGCATTAGCAAGTCGACGTCCGAGCGAGCTGAATCAAAGCGAATAATTAACACGGATATACAGTCCTCTACGCCGTAGCTTTGTGCCAGATCCTGTAATCTTTTGGCCGCAAGCACAGGATTACGTTCAGCTCGAACTTCAGACACGGCAGTTTCCATACTGACAGCATTCCAAAATTTACCATTCCCTAATATTAAAAACTCATCGTCTTCTTTTATGACAGTTTGTATGACGTCAGGATCAGGCACGGTATTAGGATACCTCGTCGAATACCCTAGTCGTTTATTATTTTCAATACCCAAACTTAGGGGTCCGTTTCGTCTGCTTAGAACTGCTTTAGTATCCCCTACATTGGCAAGTCTCAAGCTATACTTCCGGGCTGTGTGACCAAATCCATTTTCTTGCGCAGTTATGGGCGATAAGTGACACATAATTAAACAAGCACCTTTCCTCTGCCCTTTTTCTTTTAATTCCCTATGTGCGGATAAGACAACATATTTCATGTACTCGTTTACAGTTTCCTTTATTGATTTCTCCTCAAGCACGAGTCCGGGTATGCACGTTTGTAAAATTTTTGGCACTTCGATATCGGTTTCACCATCAATTATTGCAAATAAACCTTCCCTGTTGCAGAAGGCCGGAAGACGGATTTGAGCACAACATAATTGTAACGACTTATTCGGGCATTCGGAAAATCCTGTGGTCCAAGGTGTTGAACCATTTAACTCTTCGTGGTAACCACTTTTTTGTGTCCAAGGTAAAGAGTGTCGTCCAGTGACATCAACTAAACTAAGAGGACGTTGACACCTATAGGCACTAAACTGCGAGGGATCCACTTGTAACTTTTTGTTACATGATATATCTAAAAACTTTAACTGCTTTGGGGCAAGAAGTCGTAAATCTATACTATCCAGCTCGTTGTGAGCAAAATCTAATATTTTTACAGATGCACTGCACGCAAACATTGGAACAGAGCGTAATCTGTTCGAATGAGCTCTAAGTACTTTGATATTGTTGAGCTGTGGCAAGTTTTCCGGAAGTCTCGAAAGGCAGTTCCCAGATAGAACGAGCTCTTCTATATCTGGCCAAAAGTTGATGCATGTTTCCGGTAGGATCGTCAAACAGTTGTACGCAATGTGCAATATTTTTAATCCTCTGAAGGCTATTATAACATCTGCTACTTCATCGGTGAGACAATTTGCTGTTAGGTAGAGTCGTTCTAAACAATGTGAGGATGGTCCTCTCGCGTGGGGTAGGCGGCTCAGCCTGTTGTTTGTGAGATTTAAGACGCACATTCTATCACAGGCAGAGAAAAAGTTTTCTGGTAAGGACTGTATGCAGTTGTCGTGGAGGAGTAATTCTCGTAAAGGTGACCTCAGTCTTGGCATGGAAGGTATGCAGGATATTTTGTTGTGGGCGAGGTGAAGGCTGCTTAGACTGGACAGTTCGCTGCAAAATAGGTGCTCTGGTAGCGAAGTGAGCTGATTGTTGCTGGCGTGCAGCGTGGTGAGGTCAGAGCAGCCGCTGAGCCACTGCGGTAGTGACGTCAGTTTGTTGTGTGACACGTCGATTTCGACTAGATTGATCGGTGGTACTGTTGTTGTTAGGGTTTCTAGTTCTGAAAAGAAAATAAATGATTGGATTATTATTTTGAACGCAGCATTTTAGTGTACAGTTTGGGAGCAGCTGCTAATATCCACGTATACGCTAATTAGATGAAACAGATTTTAAAAAATTGCAACAAAAAAAAACTTAAAATTCTTTTAAATAACTTACGGTTATGTGGAGCGCGCAACGTTCTAAGCATAGCACCATGCAACGCGAGGTGCTGCAACGTGTTGTGTGCTGCGTACAACTCACGGAGTCCGCGCAACGCTGACACGACCAACACTTCTACGCTGTTGTAGGAGAGGTCCAGAGATACTAGGTGCTGAAACAGGACATATAAAACTTGGTTTTAGAACAGGATATGGCATGCAACTTCTCGATGATAAAGAGTTTAGCTTAAAATATAAATCAATCAGTGTCATAATTCGGACCTGAATTCATGATAATACGTAAGTAATTGGATTTTAGAAACTGCTTGAAACTGTGCTATAATGTGATATTGTTTACAATAAAGATTGCTGCAATTTCATTAGCTGAAATTGATGCCGATTATTGAATTACAATGATTGCGCTCAATCTCATAATTCATGAGTAGAAAACGTTTTAGCGTGTGTGTATATGAAAATTTGAGCAACATTTTACACGAGGTATATTTTCTAGGTTAGATGCTACTCGATAAATTACCTTAATGTAAAAATTATAAGTGCTGATGGAATCTACGGCATACTGACCATGGCCTCCGCTATGAAACGGACATCCGAACTGATTCAGTTACCTAAAATGTTTATAAAACAGTAGGTAGGTATTGTTAACGTACTTCATAGTTTCCAAGTATGATGCTTCCTTTGAGCTTGTTGTGCCGCAGGTCCACGGTGGTGAGGGGGGCGCGGTATTCTGATTTATTTTCGTCGTCGGGCGCCATTTGTGGTTTGTTACTGGACTGAAATGTCGAAAGTTACACTATTAGTTGTAGATCAATTTCTTGTTATAGTAGGTATAGGTATATGAATCAATGTGATACATTCGCGAATTCCTTTGATACCTTTGCTATTTAGGTTTTAGCCTTAGGTATTTTAACAAGAAAATATCAATCATTATTTATAAAATATGTGGTAGGAAATAAAAGGAAAAAATACATGTATTAGGGGAGTCTTTTGCCCAGAAGTGGAACAATCTTACGCATCACTATAGTATTCAGATCAAAGCTCGTAAATTTAGGTAGACTTACCCCAAAACTGGTGATCAGGTTCCGGTTGGCTACGAGTGTTCTTAGTCGAGGCAGTTGAAGCACGCAGTCTATAGATCGCAGTTCGTTGTCGCTTACTTGAAGTTCTTCTAATCTGAAGACAAGAGAAAACAAATAATTATAATGGGAACAAAATTATGACAACATAATTTTTGGGAATTGACTGGTGACCGAATCTTCAACAGCTATAACGTTTCTCAACAAAATCAATCGTGACTTAAAAATTGTTTTAAAATAAATAAAATTGTTATTTATTATTTTTTCATACCTATGAAAGTAATCTTACTCCAAACAGAACAAATGCATAATGCAACAGAGTATGGAGTTGAATATACCTGCAAATTAGTATATGTAAATGAATGTTAGATACCCAGCCGACACAACAAGTCTACCTATTTGATAGCCAACGACGACGTAACAGAGATTGTATCGAGACGTGACGGACGGACTGTGGATAACTCTAAGAGGATAAAACAAAAACATTACAACCGCTAAGCTGTAGAAAGTAATGTTGTTAATTACTATGTTTACTTAAAAGAAAGAAATTAATTAGTAAAACATTAATATTTTCGACGTTGTTATCTTCAAAGTGGTTGTAATTGCTGCGAAAGCTGCTTATGTAGAAAGTTGCCTTTTCTCTGATATAGGGATCATAGAGGCCAAATGAAAAAACCTGAAACTACTACAATTTCCGATCAATTCACCTAGCACAGTGATCGCCAAACTCATTATTCAATAGAGCTAAATATCAATATTATAACGACTAAGATTTCTTATGAGAGCCAATCCTTTCAGTGTGTCCAAACTGTCTCAATATACTTTTCTTAATCCTTAAAACTCCCATCCTCTTTCACTCCACAACATTTCCTAAAATTAACTTACTAAGAAGTAGGATCCATTTATTATCATCATCATATCGGCTGATAGCTGAGCAGTGGTGGCCCAGTGGTAACGGCCGCGACTTACGAGTTGTAGGTCGTAGGTTCGATCCCAGACAGGCGCTTTACTTTGTGTAAATTATTTCATCACCACTGCTCTCAAAACGGTGAAGGAAAACATCGTGAGGAAACCGGCATGTCCTAGAACCGAAAATTCGAAGACATGTGACATCTACCAACACGTACTGGGCCAGCATGGTGGATTACGGCGCACTCCCTCTCACAGAGAGGAGGTCTGTGTCCCAGCAGTGGGAACATTATAGGCTGATGATGATGATGATGATGATCGGCTGATAATAATATAATGAAGGCATGTTACATATTAACAAGTTAACCTTGGAAAACTTTGTAAGGTACTGTAAATAATTAATTATTATCAATGTCCTGTTAATATTTGGTGAAAATACTTTAGAAATAAATCTTTGACCGAAACTCCGACTCCTGCGTGTATCTACCCTCGTAGTTGTATCTACTCATCGACATTTGTACAGAATAAAGAGCCGCACTCAATAGGACACAGATCCGTTATGTTGAATGACAGCATATCTTATGATAGTTTTTCTTATCATTAAATGCACTAAATTATTATAACAATAATATCGTTGCATCATATAGATTCAACAATAGATTTTCACAATTTCGCAGCTCTTTAACTGAGACCGCGCATGTTAATGTATGGCCCACTAGCTCGGACACCGTGACCGATGCAATTAGAAGCTTTTTTACTAATAATTGTTATAAACATATTTAAGTAGCGCTATACTTGGGAGGAAAGTATTGTTTCGTGTGTTTAATTAGTTATTAACTTAACAAATGGCTTCCACAATTTCCTCTTGCAGAACTATCGAAGGATTGATTTCTCAAGAATTTACACATGACTTAATTTTAATATAAATTAGAATTTAGTATTAATGTTTACCAGGAAATCTGATTAAATCTGTATCCTATTGTAATAATTATGTTCATATTCAATAGATTGTAATCAAGAAACACTCTCGAACGTTCTTCTTTATGGATGCTATAAAGCATTCTAAACAATGCCTTCATTATAAAGAGTTCTTTTATCTAATCTTGATGTTGAAACTTGATTGATTCTATTTACTTTTTAACACTAGTCATGGTTTCAGTTTCTGAAACTATGGACATAACCTACTCGTAGGTTTTCCCTGAAACTATGGTTAAGCTGTAAAATATCAGCTCGGCTATACCATCTTTATCAATTTGCAGTTTATTCTTTTTTCAAACAACTTGATATTGTAACTTCAAATTTTGTTGATCCAAAATGTGACTCGTAAAAGACATCAACGCGTTTTAACTTTTATTATTTACATACTTTACGAATTAGGTATAATTTATTTATTGATAACAAGCAGAAGCTAGCGACTTCACCCACGTGGTTCTTTATAAATAGGGTAGTTGCCTAGGTAAAAAATAAAAATTTCTATTTAGTCCGTCTTTCAGATAATCTTTAATATTATAAATGCGAAAGTAAGTTTGTTTGTTACGCCTTCACGCTAAAACGGCTGAACGGATTTGGATGAAATTTGGCACATATATAGATGATGCCCTGGAGAAGAACATAGAATACTTTTTTTTTCCCACGGGGTCGAGACTTATGCGGGTGAAACCGCGAGGCGCAGCTAGTAAAAAAATATTAGACACTATTTTTTGCTTTATCGTGTTAATCAAAAATAAGTTAGAAAACACGCATTAAAGTTGGGGAGAGGGGCTCGCTACGTTACTTAGTGCCTATGTTACTTAGTGATTATATAGCACTACTGGTGAAACATAAAAAAATATTAGACACTATTTTTTGCTTTATCGTGTCAATCAAAAATAAGTTAAAAAACACGCATTAAAGTTGGGGAGTAGGGGCTCGCTACGTTACTTAGTGCCTATGTTACTTAGTGATTATATAGCACTACTGGTGCAACAATTGTTTAAATCGGTCCATTAGTTTTTGAGTTTATTCATTACAAACAAACATACAAAAATCAAATCTTTTCTCTTTATAATATTAGTTCAGATTACTTTTCTTACTCTATAAAAGTGTAATATTTAATGACCTTCATATAGAATTCTAAAGTGCTTTAGACAAAGCTAAATCTTGCAACTAATTTTTTTTCCGGGTTTTCTATACAATTTCGTCTACACCCTTTCCTTTACAACCCTATTATTTCACAAGCCATTATTAAAACCCCGTCTAAGTTACATGCCTTTTAACTTATAAAACACATTTCTTATTAAATGATTACCACGCAATGATTGTCATCTCGAGGTAACATGACAATGTGGACTTATGGAGCAACGAGAGCGACACGTGCTAATTACTGGGTAAACAATTATTATGTACAAGTTCATAACTGTTGCCCGACATAAAAAGGACTTTACGGTAGTCTGACTTAGCGGTAACATGAAATTCTTAAGGTGAAGAAAATTGCATGGTGTTATGAATTTTCGTCAAGAGATGAAAGGCAGGTGTACCTACTAATGTGGCCGTTTTGTATTATTTTTTTTACTTCAATATAGGCAAAATACATAAGTAATTATAAGTACTTAAGGTAATATAATAAGGACATTGGAAATAGGTGCCCTATACCTACTTAAAAGAATTTTATATAGTTGACCGAAAATGAAAATGACATGAGAAAATCGATATTCTCATTCCTCTTGCCTTCTGGATAATTTGACAAAAATAACGACTTACCAGTAACAGGTAAAATAAAATTATAAAGACGTATCGTAGCTGTAGAACAAACTACAGAACCAAGTTAAAACACATTCACTGTTCCACCAATACATCATACAGTATGAACGTTGCACCGTTAAAGTATTCGTGTTGCAATTGAAAACATCAAATTATTCTTTAAAATAATAAAAACAAATAATGCTGCTAACGTAAGGTGAGTGTGTGCGCAGACTGACCGCGGTTGCGCCGGCGTCGCCCCGCTGACCACGCAGCTGAAGCAACTTGACTCGACTCCGACCGACTCCAACCACCATTGATGTTACATGCAAGCATTGTTGTGCCTCTATCTATCAATGAATCTATGCAATACCACAAACCTTAACTACCAAACATTCATCATGTTTCTTCATATTAAGATTTCCTTTCATTTGATTTTATTTTTGCAGATTATAATGTTTACGTTAAGAAATTGAGGTGAGCTTTGGTAGATAGTTCGACATATTATAATGACGGTCCAGAATGTTTGCCTGAAGACAGAGAAGTGGTTCTGGCCGCGACATAATGACAAACACAGTTGGAGATGTATCCAACCACTGAACCAGAAACAAATCACTTCACAAAAACATACATGCAATCAATATTACTTTAATAATAGTGCCTTGTACTTGTTATGAGCATACAAGAATTAAGTCAAACCACAAGTAGCCAATCAATATAAAATTGCCTATAAAAAATTTCTATTAAATGTGTGCATAATATATTATGTCCAATGTTTACAACTTATCACGAAGTTAACTACCTATTAGGCACCATTGTCGTTCTACAAAGAACTTTAATTGCGAATACAACAAAACATAAATATACGGAATCTTTATTGGGTACCTACAGTAGAATGTACGGAAATGGCAAAGGACGAATAAATACTTCAAATGACTCACAAACGCTTGTTGATACGATCAAATAATTGTTATTAAGTATCTGTTTTTATTAGCCTTACCTCGACATTCCCTGTTTAGATGTTATTTCAGCTAATTGATGGGATATCTATTTATAGGAATGACGATTTAGGTAAGTACATCGAATGCTGCTAAGTAAATCTTGGGGAGATAGATTTGATTTCGAGTACAGAGATTCAATATACTGAGCTGTTGCTAGACTTATGTAAAGGGTATGTAGAAGTATGAAAAGAAAAGATTTTGAAATTCTGACACTTATGTTTAATAGATACTAGCTTTTGCCCGCGACTTCGCCCGCGTGGATGTCGCATTCACACTAAAACGGCTGAACGGATTTGGATTAAATTTGGCACAAGTGTAGACCATGACCTGGGTTAGGACATTGGATACTTTTTATCCTGGTATTCCCATTGGATCGAGACCTATGAGGGTGAAAACGCGGGGCGCAGCTAGTAATTTATACACTTAAAACCTTCCTCATGAATCATTCTGTCCATTGCTGAAAACCGTATGAAAATCCGTTGGGTGGTTTTTGAGTTAATCGCGTTCAGAAAGACAGACGTGGGGGGGAGAATTTGTTTAATAAAATGTACTGATAACAAAAATATACATCGGGGTAAAGACTACCCTGGTGATCACCATTTAGACAACTTCATTGGTCATACCATACAGAAAAGAAAACCAAATTTTGAAAATGATCCTGAAAGCATATAAATAAAGGGTAGATCAAACAAAAGAAAATCCTTCTAAACAATTGAATATCGATAAGTAGTTAGAATGAGTGTGCCGTATAGATTAGCTAACAGGGGTTGCAGTACGGCGAAGCAAAGTGAACGTAACGCGCACGGTCCGGCGAGCAGATGTAGATAGCCCCGCCCCGCGGCGCGTACGCAAGCACTCACTTAAAAAAATTAGCACACAACGGAAACTCCGTGTCTTACACTAACATATGATGACTGCTTACTTGGACAGCACAAATACAAGAAACGTGGCAATTGTTTACGATGATCGACAAACATGTACTTGGAATGGATGCAGATTTAACTCTAAACCTTCAACAATACAAACAACAAATGGCCTAGGCATAAACAGATACTTCGTGAAGTAAGATTCGAAGTATGACAGCTCTGCATGCAAAAAATCTGATAAATGGTATATTGCATAGAATAGGATTTGAGCTTTTTCCAGATACGGAGGTTTCAAGGCTAGATTAGAATAAATATAAAAAGACATGAAGTAAAGCATGAAGAAAAATAATTCTTTGATTATAAGAAAACATTGTGACAAATCTAACCATTTCCTTCCAGAAAACTCTCAAGCTATTAGAAAACCATTTTTCATTTGTCATACTCTGAAAGTAGTGTTTGTTTGATCCGAGTAGCGGGTGGAAGACGCTGCTCCCCACCCTTGGGCGGGAAAGACTCATAGTAATTGCTTCCCTCTATAGGACAGGAATGAACTTTAAAAATAGAACAAAATTGGGTTAGGTAGTCGGCTAGGATTTTTTTTACTAAGGGGGTATTACACTATCATATCTATGATCAAAGGTAATGAAATTGTAAAATAGACATTTATTATAGGTATATCCCCCTTAGGGGATATTACACTATCATATTATATCATATACCTATCTACGAAGCTCACAAATTACCCATAATATGTCTATTATACAATTTCATTACCTTTGATCATAGATATGATAGTGTAATAACCCCATTATAGAAAAATCTCGCAAAAAAAAAATGTCGCAGTCTTGTCAGTGTATAAATGTCGTGGCCAAATCTTAGAATTGATCATTTCATGAAATGATCGACCACTTCATGAAATGGTTGTGTTTCATGAAATGGCCAGCTAAAATTGACCATATCATTCAAACGTCAACGTTTAATGATATGTCACTCGACGTTTGGCCATATCATTAAGTAGGGTTATCCATGTAAATATTACTGACATTCATTAACTTTGGTAATATGGGTCAGTGGATGAATAAAACATTTTAAATGGCTTTTATTCCAGAAGAAAAATAATAGTAATAAGATTTGAATAGTTAAATACTAACCTGTGAAAAACGTTCCAAACTCTATAGTTTTTAAGGTTGCACTCGTTTTTCGAGTGAATTTCATAAAAGTCACGTAGCTTGGTATAATAACGATACTTCACTGCACTTTCATCTTCTATTTGCATATTTATAATTGCTTTTCCAATCGAATTATCGTCCTCCGCCATGATGCACAACAAAAACAAAACGACATCAACGCCTCTACCGGTGAATAATCTAACTATTTTACGATATGATCACTAATGTTTGGCCACATCATGAAGTAGTCGTGCGTTTAACTGTTCATATCGTCAAATGTTGAGTATTGAAAGATCTGGCCAGACCACATCGTGATGTGGCCAGCGGTCGATGTTCTATTTCATGAAATGCAACCATTTCATGAAATGGTTGATCATTTCGTGCAATAATCAATTCTAAGATCTGGCCACGACATAAATACTAAACAGCCAGTGTGAATTAAAAAATACCTAGGTATAAGCGGGACGACCCGCGGCGGTGACGTGGTGTGTTTAGGCCGTGCAAACCCGGTTTTCCGGTTTTGCTAAAAACCGGAAACCGGACAAAATTTACCGATTTTTTAAAACCGGGCTTGAGAGACAAAACCGGAGTTACCTCCGGTTTTCCCGTTATTGAATTACATTTTGATTAAATCAACTTTTTTCGAACGCACTCAAGAAATATTTAATTTAATGCTGACATAGATATGTCAGCATTAAATTAAATATTTCTTGAGTGATACTATTACAAACTTATTGCAGCAGCTAAAATATAAGCCCAAGGACTATCCCCATAGTTTTCTCTGAGCGGTTCGTGCCAACGTTATTGTCAACATCTGACGCTGAAGTTGTAGCTGATAAACTAACTCTTCAATAGCATCTTGATAAGGAATTGGATAAATGCAGGAAAACCCCCATGAATCGGTCTGATTTCGACTTTACAGGTTTGTCAAGGTAGAGCAAGTCATGTATGAAAGCGGAGGGCATCGGGGTGTGTATCTCACAGAAGCTTATAGATAGTGCAATCCACGAAGACGCGCCCCACTCCGCTCTGCTCCGTACTAAAAGTACAGCTTACAGTACAGTAATCGCGGAGTGGGGTGCGTCTTCGTGGATCGCACTATCTATACCTACAACTATTTGATGTGTGTACTACCAACAACTGTTGAGAGTGAGAGGGCCTTTTCGAGTGCTGGGTACTTTTGCAACAAAATAAGAAGTACGCTATCTGATAAAATGTTAGATGCACTTTTATTCTTAAGAACACATTATCAAGAACAGTGGTCTCTTGGAAAAAAATGATTATTACCAGCCCTTCCATAGGAATTAAAGAGGTCAAGATTCAAGAAATTGAGACGTAAGTATAGTAATGGTGGTTGTGTTTAGTATCTTAAGATGATGAATGTGTTTTGTATGTTAATATAGAATATATTATTCTTTCTAACAGAATTGTTAGGTACCTACTAAAGGAACCACAAACTTACTTGTTGTTGATTTGATCTCAGTTAATCTTTATATTATTTTATGTTCATGTTATCCAAACTATTAATGTTGTCTACTTGGTATTGGTAGGCATAAATGGTTGATTAAAAAAGGTATATGATAAAATTTGTTATATTTGTAGATTTTGTGGGTATCTAAGAATATTGTTTTCTTGTAAAAATTCTACTGTATAAAAACTATAAAAATGTAGCCAAAACCGGGGCTAACACCGGTTTCCGGTTTTGAGCCCCCAAAACCGAAATTCAAAACCGGTTTTGAAGACTTTCCGGTTTTGCACGCCCTAGGTGTGTTCCATATTTAAAGTTGAAAAAAGACTAATAGGTACTAGAATAGTCATGTTATTATTATCAATAAATATTTTACTTTCCTGCCTCGTTGGTCTAGTGGTCGCAAGCGCTACTGCTGAGCATGAGGTCCTGGGTTCGATTCCCGGGTCGGGAAAAGTGTTATTGGGTTTTTCTATCTGAAATTTCTCAGTAGCAGCCCGGAGTCTGGATTTGTGCCCGGTTGATGGCAATAGGCTCGCCCCCTATTACATGGGACTTAAACATAACTGGCGAAATGTGGGTGTACCTGTTACAGGGACACCTCTGCCCAACCCTTCGGGGAAACAAGGCGTGATGTTATGTTATGTTATTTTACTTTCCTTAAATTTGAAATAAAAAGTAGAGTGTTTAACACGGGTGAAAGTCATCAATCCCTACTCGGGCTATAGCCGCCCGAGCGCAGCGAAGGCGTCTAAATACCTCGTATGGGAATAAATTCCTTTCGACGCTTGTATGCCTTGTTTTTATTTGATATTTTAAGTACCTATGGATTTATTTTAATAGATTAAGATTATGCTATACTATGGAAGAGCGGAGTCTCCTAACACAGGCATTGTTTGCTTAAAAGGAGACTCCAAAAACGAAACCCTTTTTTGTAAACTGAAGCATAAATAAAAACATTTTAATTTTTTAAGCTATTGCATAGCTTTTATCGCGGGCTTTGAGCGCGGCGACCGAATCAAGAAATTCCGTAACAAAAAAAACCTAACACCCCCCACTCCGCCTACCATGTAATGACGGTTCCCATGACAACGTGATGTTGTCATGGGAACGTAATTTTTGTTTTATGTCATCATCCCAAGTGTAGCGTTGACAAATAGGAAGTATGGAGGTTACAAATGCTATGCAATACCTTTACCGCGGCAGTCCCCGAGTGCCACACGTTTTTTTTTTCTTTTAATAACAATCTACTATTCCTCATTGATAGGCACAATTCTAAGATCAAATTATAAGGAACAAGGTACATACTGGAACAATTTCATCAAGTCAATGTTATTCCCTTTTGAAACTAAAGTACATAGATATCGAAACAAAAGGCCGAAGGCTAAGATTGATGCGAGAGGTGCCGCGAATGCCACGCTCTGCCGGCCGAGCGTTACTGAATGGGACTAGTAATGATCGCATACCCAAACGTGAACACTATACTCTGCTTCAGTCAACCAACATCTAAAATGATTGCGTTTAACGTGATGCCTCGCGTATTGTTTTTGTATTAAACTGACGTAGGATTGATGTAGAAAATCAGTATTGTGTTCGCTTTCTAAAGAAGTCAAGATTTGTTTTAGGAGTCAGAGAGATTACGATTTATAAACGTACTGTTTTGCTAAGGTGTTTGAACTATAAGAAAATTTTAGGTAACTGGAGAAATGTTGGTGTTACAGTTCACTTCTACCTTAACCTCCGAGGAATACAGGCCTCAAAAATCAATCTGCCTAGCCATTACCGAACTATGTTGGGGTCGACTTCCAATCTAACCGGATGCAGCTGAATATCAGTATTTTACATGGAGCGACTGCCTATCTGACCTTCACAACCCAGTAACTGGGTAATACGATACCCCTTGGAAAGACTGGTTGCCAGACTTTCGGGCTTCTGACGATCCGTAACGACTGTCAAAGATCCACGATGAACAGCCGGGACCAACAGCTTAACGTACTTTCCAAGGCACGGAGGAGTCTCGGTATGTAAATATGGTCACTCATCCACGGACCAACCCCGGCAAGCGTAGCTTAACCTGATTGATCGACCCGTGCGGCTGTTACTTAGCCACGAGGTCTTCCTCGGGGAATACAGGCCTAATGATATACATATAATGTTTATTGGGCCATGAATAAGTTCAACAGTATTTTTCTTTTATTTATTGTTTTATTATTGTACGTCTTTCTAGGATATGTTACAAAGACACTTTTTTAATTTTGACCCGCTGTATTTGTAAACTGGGATAACAACAATATTATATTCTAAAGTTTGAGCTGTAATAAATACAGATAGCAGATAATTTTTTAACAACAAAATTTTTTTTTTTCTTAGCCGTTATTGTCCCACTGCTGGTCAAAGGCCTCCCTACCCTCTTTCCACCTCTCTCTGTCCAGTAACATCTAAATAGATAATGATAAATAGCTCTTAGCTTTGATATTCAATTCTATCAATTAAATGCTTCGTAGCAATATAGACCAGTCACCATAGACGCGAAAATCGCGTTACGTCACCCAGAGCTACGTCGCTCTACAGAGCTACGGTTCTACGCTCAAATTGTATACTTTAAAAATGTAAGCATAACTTTTTCTGTAGGATGTACCTTAAAGAAATTATGAGCAAAACTCTAAAAAAAGTCCGAAAATTTTGAGGTTTTTCGAGCACCACGCAGTTGGCACAGATCTTTCGAAGCTGTAAACTTGATTTTACACTATTGGTATCTATTTTAACAACAACCTAAAAAATCAGTACAGTGCAATTTTTTGCGACCTTAAACCGACCGATGTCTTAAATGACTGGACTAATATTATAACATGCAATCTTACATACCTGCCTATAATTTCTTTCAGCTAATTCAGAAATTTCAAAAGTGTATGGAATCGACTCTACATTTTCTTACCGATCAGGAGATTCTTGATGATTTTTTTATTTCTACAAGCTTTGTTCTTATAGATATTTTTGTTTCAGTGTATGCCTCTATGAGTAATTTAAGCAAAATAATTATTCCTAGTCAATTCTAAAAGATAGTCTCTAATTGATTTGCCAGTTATTTCAGAAATATTACATGTTTATGTTATTCTGCTCTGTTACTGGACGCAAGTTTGAATCACTGTTCTTATGCACTTAATCTTGAGAGCATAATTTCAGGACCGGGCTAATGCATAACTGACTCTCATAAGTCATAAGCTGACATGTTTCTACAATGCGCCTACTGGTACTTATTTCGTTAGTCAAATTCAACTTTTCATAAATAGGGAACTTATGAAAAGTCGAATTTAGTATCTAGTACTCAGTAGTGTAGGCTTGGTCGTAGTTCTGCCATATTTTCTTTATAATACCTACTTGTTACATGATAGACATGATGCTTGAGTTTTTTTTAAAGGAAGCCATTAAAATAAATGGAAGAACCAAGAGAGACTCACTGTGTCAGCTGGCATATTTCCGGGGGTACTTCTGTGATCCTGTTGTCGCTGATGTCGAGGTGTGTGAGAGCCTGTAGGGTCCAGGCCTGGGCCGGCAGTGCTGCGAGCGCGTTGCTGCGCAGCCGCAGCACTCGCACCGTGAACGCGCCAGCAGCATGCTGCGCCAGCGCCGCGCCGAGAGACGCTCGACCACCCCCACTGAGGTCCAGGACATTTGGGGGCTGCGTGCTTTGTGTGCCCTAGAACAATGTAAGATTTGGTTTACTGGCTTGATCAGAAAAATGTTAAAGATAAATTATTTTTGTCCATTTTCAGAACACGTGTTTTCATAAACATTTGAAGTCAATGTTTTTGTAATATTTGAAAGTTTTCAGCACATAGGTACTGTAACAGCTAAGGCTTGCATGTGATGAAAACAATATAGGGAAAAAGAATAATGATGAAGATAATAAAAATAATGCACACAATTACGATATATGAGAGTGATTGTCTACATTACAAAGTAACTAATTGTGAGAAAGTTTATGTTTACGAAGCATGAACATTAACCAACCGAAAGTTCAATTTTTTCCCTGAAAGTGTTAGGTTCCAAGCTGTCCAGGAATATGTCGTCAGAGCTCGGTTGTGTGAACACATCCAAACTGTCGACCTCCTCTTCTTCACACTTCATTGTTTTTCTTTCTACCATCACATTTAACTAACACTCGCGCACAACACAAACAATAGAACTGAAGAGTTTTGTGGTAAACGTATCGTTGTCGCTACATCAAATGACATTTTAAAAGCAACTGCAGTAAGTCAGTGTTCGTCTGTCTCGGTGTGTAACCACGATGGGGCCGACGAACTCCTTCGAGCATTGTTATTCCCAAAGACTACAGAATAGCTCCTGTACAGTTCATTATTCCATTCACGTCGCTGTTGCTTGCATAAATGGCGTTTTGTCCTTGATTAATACCGATTTCTAGAAACCATGATCATTGAATTATTTGCCAGAACTGCTAAATATGGTTATAGTTAATTAACCTGAAGTTGAACTACTATTTATTAGGAGCACCACTATTGTTTACAAATAAGTTACGTAGCACAGGTAATGAAAGCGAATTGTGCACTGAGGGTGAGCTTAGTGCGACCGCTGCGAGTGACTTTTTACTTGTGAAGCATGCGCGTGCGCGCAGGCCACTATCACCGGCACGGTGGCGCAGACGCAGCCACACTCTGCACATCTCGACCGTGACATTTCTTTCAGGGTGTAGTGCACACTATTTTTAATTAACACACTTTTCATACCTTCCATCACAAAGACTAACAAATTCTTTTTCGTGTATAAACCTTATCTTTTTAATGAATCAGATGATAACAATTTTTTAATGTACCTATATGACTTTGTTCAAACTTCGTAAATTATCCACATGTTCATGAATAATTTCACACAAGTATCTAATAATTGCTACTTTACGAAGTAATTTGCAATAAACAAGATTTTCTTGCAAGTTATTGAATGGAACAAGTTTATTATTGTACCAATAGTAACCCAGCAACTGTTAGTATGTACCTATCTACAAGAGCCAGAATTATGTAAAGATTTTCTGTAAAATTATATTATGTTCACAGTACCATGTATAATCTAATTCGCAGTTACACAACCCTAATGTGATTGACGTCAAATTGCACATTGAAACGTCAAAAACTTGATAAGTTAAAGATTTCTAACAATTTACCTCTGTTAACTTGACGGTTCGTTAGTTTGAGAAGTGTACCGGAATCAAATCCTCAATGATCTGCTAAGAGCTCATATCTGCACGCTGTGGAGCGCGCGACGGAACTAAACATGAAACTACGTAAGATTTGCTCCAATTACACTGCTTAAACTACTGCTTACCAACCGTGGTAAACCAATTTGCCTACACATGTTTAACTTTATGAACTGATTAGTTTTCTCCACGCGCCCTCCATATCAGGCTAATCAATATTATTATACACGCGTGTTAGCAGTACGTACCTCTTTTAACCAGCAGAACCACATGTTTCGCTCCCAAATAGTACTGAATCCGAGGAAGAGGTGATTCATGCTGTTGTCTCCGGATACTATGTTGCCTTGACAACGCGGCTTCACGCAGAGCACCAGTCTCTGAGCCTTGGGTTGACATAACTCAATGCTACCGCCACTTAGTTCCAACATGTCCCAAGTTGGACCTGAAAAGTTTTTCAAACGATTATTCTAGCGGCGGTAAATAAATAGGTAAATTATCAAAAGCTTATGTATCAAACTGTTACAAACCATAAGAATGCAATCTGGATCCAATTACGTAAGCAGATCTCGGCTTCCACTGCGGAAATACGTGCCCTTTCAGCACATACACTGTACCAGACCGCAGTACTCCTCCAGTGCGTGGAGCGGGTCCTGCACACCATCGCAAGGAGTGTCGCAGCTCTGGATCCACTGCCAGCCGCAACCTTCGAGCCTGTGACCTCCAACCACATATTGCTAAATACTGCTCCTGGATCCGCAGAGGAAATTCATCCTGTTCCAATCGCCGTGCGTTCGCCCCACCGATTTGCAGCCACAGCGATAGCTCATCGTTAAAGCCGAGGTTTTTGTTTACTTCTTCTACGGTGGTATTGAGAGTGACCTTGATGAGCTTGCTGGGTGCATCCATGGCGAAAGGTTCGAGGCCTTCGAAGACACGTATCCAGCCGTATTCGTTGACGGCACGGGGTTTGAAGCCTCGCGTGGACGCGAGGCGGCGCAGCGACTTGCGCGGCGCGGGAGGCGATGAGGCGTGCAGCGCCCGGCTGGCGACCATGTCGCGCGGCGGCAGGTGGTGGCGGGTGCGGGCGCGCGCTCACAATGCGTGCGCGCCGGACCCGCGCCCGCCGCTGCATTACAATTGGGTCGGACTCGTGGTGGGGGTGGGAAACATGTTGCTCGGTCAGTCGGGAACATGACTGAATACAAATTGATGCCAATAAAATTCACGATAA
This sequence comes from Agrochola lychnidis, assembly GCA_963680765.1. Lineage (NCBI taxonomy): Eukaryota > Metazoa > Arthropoda > Insecta > Lepidoptera > Noctuidae > Agrochola > Agrochola lychnidis. The sequence goes on from OY796858.1 coordinate 11,340,913, forward strand.
GTAATCATCTACAAGTAGGTATTTATATTTACATAATAAAGATGAGCACGTACCTAGTTTGTTTTTATTGACATTATTCCGCGACTCCTGCGCTAGTGTAGATTGAATTATATACAGAAGCATATAGAGCTTTTTTCAGAACTCTTGCAAAAAATTACCAATACAAAAATCACAGTTTTAAACGAATAGCAAAATTACGAACTTCCTACGCACCGTTATTAGATAATCTTCAAAACACTCAGTATTCAAAAGAAAGGGACGTTGGAACATCGAGGTTGGTTCCGCACCGGCAACCACCCCACCTGTTGACTCACCTGCTGCGCAAGAGTTGTGAACCCTTGAACCCTTCATAGCAAACAAAAATACCGGAAAATACGAATCAATTCAATAATTTAAATTAATATGTGAATGAAAAAGTTTTGGTAATTCTATTGGCTTTACAATATTCAGGGCATAGAGAGAGAGTATGTATTGATTTCGATAGTGCAGAAGTCAAAGAAAATTCTAAAGTCCAGACTGGACAAAGTCCAACACATTTATACGTTCCACACACATATCCTTTCAACTGTCATTAACGAGACACTATAGAATTTTAATTGTTATCCACCTCAATGAGGCGTCGTAACAGATGATGAGATATAATGTGTAGTTGAACTTGATGTTAGTTGTGTTGTTGAATATATAGAGCAATAGAGTTCATACATATTATTGCTAGAAGATTTTTTTATTAGCTGCAGAGCAAGCCAGTTATCACGTAGATATACACTCTCTCTTAGTTTTTGCTTTAAATTTTAAGTCCTTTATCTCAGTTGACACCACCCTGACGTCTTTTAAAAAGGTGAAAAATAAAACAAATCCATTTTTTAAAATTTTATTTACAGAAATGATTATAATAAAGGCTTACCTAAACAAGTGAATACTTAAGTAACTTTAGTGTCAACACTGGCAGTAGATGAGTACCTAACCTACAGTATCCGGGCTTAAAACACATCGAGCTTAGGAAAATTAGGTTGAGGTGTGAGTTACAGTGACGTAGCTCTGTTAAGCCGAACTGTTTCTAAAACTCCACTGTCTTATTACAAAATGAGAGCTAACTTTAGTTCTAAGCTTAAAGCCCGTATACACATGCCTGTAACTGGCACAAAAATAAGCAAGTAACTTACTTGCCATCGTGACATTTACCAATCAAACGTTGTTGTGGCTCAATAGCAAGCAAGCTACTCGTATACTTCTGTACAAGTTACAGGCATGTGTACGGGCTTAATACAAAAAAAATATTAGAACTTAGCAGCACCGGATTAAATTGACAGTTTTGTATAAAGAACTGCATTTCCATTTGCTATTGAGTTCTTAAGTCAAAAACTGGCATGGTGGCTTAAACCTGACCTAAAGAAAAACCTTATTTTGTAACAAGGGGTTACATGTGCTATATTCACGGCTGGATACAGTCCTAAATAGGTGTATTATCTCCAAGGATAGTTCCTGTGTATTTTATCAGTGGCACAGTTACAGGTAGCGTTACATACACCTTGGCGGCACACGTCTTTGGAGATGGTGATCAGGTCTGGACAGTTGGAGTAGAAGTCCATCTTATGGCAGGCGTTGGTGCATAAGGACTTGGACAAGCAGTGGTTAGGACACTCTTCGCACGGCTCCCCGGTTTTGTAAGGGTACTGTGTTATGCTGTGGTAGTTTCCACTGAAATAAAAAGTGAGAAATTGTATTCGACAGTGCCAATTTTATGTTTGACTGATATCAGTAAGGAGAACCATGTTTAACAGTGGACGTAGAGCTATGTTTGTTGAAGATAAACTTGGAAGAGAGGACAAAGCAACTGTAATGGTCTTTGACACAAATGTAGGTACAAACATATTTGTGCAGTATAATGGAGGAACTACAGACCACATTTAAGATAAGTAGGTACCTAAGTACGTCTTGTATAACAGAATTAAGATGTTTATTTTTCAAGAAATACGCAATATCATATAACATAATCAAATTAAGGGTTAATGGTGTTGGTAAAGTTAGAAAAGCACTATTATTCGTATGTATGCTTCGTATAAAGGTAAATGCGTAAATAATTAATTGCGCAATTATCGGTAAAATAAAGTTGGATTTGATTTAATTTAAGGCGAACAACTTTTGGCCTGAACTTCTTGTAGTAACCACAAAATAGGCTAGAAGTTGGTCTATTAGGTATAATTTTTGCGAATCTTAAGAAACTCTTTGCAGTTACAATCCAACACACCGGATCAACCTTTTCAAAGGTTCTAAAGAGGATTGTTATAGAAATTGACGTCGCTTTTTCAAAAAGGAAATATTAAGTTTCGTTATTCGAAGAACTTAGAGAATTAACCTTCAATCTGACACAGTATTCCAATTCCCAACTACAAAAGCTGTACTCACCCTGGACAGTAATGGCACACGTAGTTATAGAAGTGGCCCCATGGGCCCCCTTTGCAGTGAGCCATCCCGCACCCCACCTTATGACTGGTGGCCCACACCATCTGGGTGTAGTGGCCAATCGTCTTTAGGTTGTAAGTGGGGTTGCCATACGTGAAGTTTTGGTACTCGAGGAACCACGTCTTAATTGCGAAGAACCTGTAAAGTTAAATGCGTATTATGAATTTTGGACATCTTAAACTACAGCACATAGAGACGTAGACGTATTCATGGATATAAAACAAAAATAGTCATTGTGAAATGAAATTCTCTTATAACAATCTTTTTCCAGCTTTCATCAATCGAAGTTTCGCCATTACTTCAGTTTTAATTGCATTTAGGTGATGGCTTAGTCAAATATTTTTATTTATTCAGGTAAGGCGGCAGAAACTATTTAGTATTACCAAAAACTTAGCATTGAGTTTTTTATAACAGTACAATCACTTAGTAACAAACAGTTTTATTATCTTTTTATCATGTTTAAAACTGCTTATTGCTTGTTAATTTCAACCACGTCGTCTACAAATAACTCTGTCTAGTCGTATTCATTATTTGCATAAGAATCTCCTAATAAAACTACATTACACGACTATACATGAATAACGTGGAATCACGTCTGCAAAGCGATGTGTATCTCACGCTAACTCAAACCCAGCTAATTTTCCCATCAAGTCCTAAGACAGATCAAATTATATCGTGCCTAATAAGTCACAATAATTAACTTGTGGTTATTTGTGCCGGTCTAAAGGGCAATCTTCCTACAACTATTATGTGTAATGATCCATTCACGAATTAACTATTATAAAACAGAAGTATCAAGACAATCGTGAGTAGGCTGTGACGGTCGGGACTGAGAAAATAAGACGTTTTTATGGTGAAAAAAAACACAGTTATTATTCATCTTATTCATTCCATAATCAACGTGTGCGATTAATTAAATCCTTGAAAACTTCAAACTTATGAACGTGTCTCATATCGCTTGGATTACCGACGTGTTTTGCAGCTAATTAATTTGACATTATTATTCTGAATGTGACTGAAACTAATTAAATCAAGACTTAGCTACGGCTAATCTGTATTTACCTACCTATAGTTACTGCTTCGATATTTACCAGCACGTGTATTGGTTTCTTTACCTTTTGTTTTTATAAACTAATTACTAGTGTCCGACCGAAAGTTTGGTTTCGGTTTCGGCCGATTTTCGGCCAAAAATCAAGTTTCGGCGGCAGTTTTGGTTTCGGCCAAAATTGGCCGAAACTTTTGCCGAAACCGAAACTGATTTCGGAAGTTGTCGTGCACGCTCGCCTAATTTCTCGCGGCAACGCTTTGGCGGACACTGGCGGCCCTGTTCGGGAATTGTCGTGCGCCGTTCGGATAGCTCTGTAGCAACACAACTTAGTCAGTGCGTTATCGCCCGACGTAAACATTCTTTAGAGGTTATGTTTTGATGGAACTGATTACATGTAAGTTTTTGTTTCGTTTCTGTACTTGAATGATTTATATAGTTAAATATTGAGTCAGTAACTTTGTTTTGTTGTTATTAACAAATCAAGTCACATGTTAAAAAGAGCACATTTTGCTATGAGAACTTAATTTAAAAAAATAATAAAAATATTATTAATATTTTTTATATTATACCTATTAAATAAATGATCACAACAAAATTAATATACTGTGTTTCCATTTCATGTCCTAATTAATGCAGAATAATGGGTAAAATGCACCAAATTTCAGTATTTTTTAGGAATTTTAATCTTGTCCACGTGAGTTTCGGTTTCGGTTTCGGCCGAAACCGAACCCACGGCCGAATTTTCGGTTTCGGCCGGAAAACCAGTTTCAGTCGGACTCTACTAATTACTAATTTTTTCCCACGGCTTCACCCACCTGGATGCCGAAAATTATCCGACGGGAACATACCTACCGTACTACCGGTATAAAAATACCCTATGTTTACAAAGCCTATGTGATACCTGGATTAAGAAATAGGCTATGTCCTAACCCAAGTTATGGTCTACCTGTATGTCAAATGTCATTGAAATCTGTTCAGCCGTTAAGGCGTGAAAAGGTAACAAACAGACAGAATTACTTTCGCATTTATTAAATTACTAGCTGCGCCCCGCGGTTTCACCCGCATAAGTCTCGATCCCGTGGGAAAAAAAAATGTATCCTATCTTCTTTTTCAGGGCATCATTTATATATGTGCCAAATTTCATCCAAATGCGTTCAGCCGTTTTAGCGTGAAGGCGTAACAAACAAACTGACTTTCGCATTTATAATATTAAGGAAGTGTGAATACAGTTATTTTTTAGGTACATATCAGTACAATTAAAAGGGCTTTGTTAAGGCGAAAGCGTCAGGGTAGTCCGCGAAATTCAAAATTTCTTACGTTTTTTGCAATTTTCAGGTCAGTATCATGTTGTATGTTGATCTAAATATAATTCGCGACAGTAACAAATATGGCTTTACTCAATTAAAATCATTACAATCAACAATAGTGATTATGAAGAAGATAAAGGCGTCAAATGTAATGATTTCATGAAATCATGACATTTGACACCTTTACTAACTTATGCAGTTGTATTGCTGATTGTAATTTGAGTAAAGCCATATTTTTTACGGCCGCGAATCATATTTTAATCAACATAAAAACCTGTCACTGACCTGCAAAATGCAAAAAACGTAAGAAAATTTGAATTTCGCGGGCTACCCTGACGCTTCCCCCTTAACACAGATATGTTGTTTACACTATATTAATTATAATAGATAGTGGTAGGTACTACCAATTGTAAATACGATAGTACTCTTTATTCGGTCTATGTAGTAAACATAGTTCCATTTCCACACTTCCGTAATTTTTGGGCAAAACACCACATCAAAGTAGAGGGTAGTATTTTATAAAATATTAACAAAATAAAAAGTTGAATAAACTGACTACAATTAAAATAAATTAACAGTCAACTAATTTGATCAAAAGTTCAAAATCAATTAAATTGAACAAAGATTTCCAAAGAATGTAGGTAAATACCAATTGTTTGTAAGTTTTTATAAAAGACAAAAACTTTGGGAAACCGGCTTAAGTTTGTAACAGGTAATTAAATAATTTTAGAGGCCAGAAAAACAATGAAATTATAGAGGAACAATAATTAATCAATGGTGCCGATTCCCTTGTTCACAAACTAAACTAAATTTAAGTTCAGTGCATCTTTATCTTTCTATTTCATTAAGAAAAGGACAGAGGATAAATTTTAGTTTAGTCCTGTCAAATTAATCAGCGCCTGTCACTCTACATACAAGTTTAGACGAGATTAAAAACTTGCCGACTAAAATTACGTCAATTTACGTCAAGCGCTGATTAATTTGACAGGACTAAACTAAAATTTATCTTCTGTCCTTTTCTTAATGAAATAGAAAGATTAAGATGCACTGAACTTAAATTTAGTTTAGTTTGTGAACAAGGGAATCGGCACCAATAGCGTACCATGGAGTTTTCTGTGCGGCTACAAACAAATTCTGGCCGCACGTGCCGAGATGTGGCACTGTGTTTTCTTTTGCGTCATTATGTTTGAGGAACATACATTTCTCTGCGTAGTCCTGCGCCTGCCGCGCGGCGCCTGTGTGCCATGTCTGAAAACCATACGACAAAATGATATCACAACAAGAGTTTACGTCGAATGTTAAAAGTGCGCTTAACTTAAAGCGTGGTATTGTAGATTTCTGTGTGTATGACATCACAAATATCACGATAAGACGTCACATAATAATATTTTTTTTAGGTGCAATTAGGTACCTAAATAAAAACTGGAGTTATGGACCTTTAGTTATTCTAAACAAACTAAACTCACAATGATAAAACGTAAACTATTCTTGAAATAACTACAAACGGTAATATGTAGATGTAGGCATAATAAGTGATTTGAGTGTTTCAACAATATGTAGCGTGGCGCCCGAGCGTCAATTTGTTAGCCAATCGAGCCGGGCATAGGGTTAAATTAAACTACTTGAGAGAAGACCTCTTAAATGTATTTTGATAGGCAGAGCAGTGGTGCCCATTGGTAACGGCCTCGACTAACAAGTTGAGGTCGTGGGTTCGAACTCAGGCAGGCGCTTTACTTTCTGTAAATAATTTAATCACCACTGCTCTCAAAACGGTGAAGGAAAACATCGTGAGGAAATCTGTACGTCCTAGAAAAAATAAAATGAAAATTTGTGACATCTACCAACCCGCACTGGGTCCGCGTAGTGAACTACAGCCCACTCCCTCTGGAAGAAAGGAGACCTGTGTCCCAGCAGTGGGAACGTAATAAGCTGATTATGCTAGGCAGGTACACGTATCGACTAGTAGTACTCTGAAATATTATGTAACGTTTCCCATTCGTGCACTACATCATTTCAGCCGAAAGACGTCCACTGCACTGCTGGACATAGGCCTCCCCAAGCACCGCCACTTCGACCGGTTCTGTGCTTCCCGTATCTAGCGGATGTGCAGATGAATAGATAAGTTTTGTACGAATAAGTATCTTGCCTTTGCATGAAACCTAAAGAAGTTCAAAAAAGTCGCACCAGGTCACCACATTAAGGCAGAAAATTACGTCTATTTTAACGGTTTAAAATAGACGTAATTTTCTGCCTTAATGTGGTGACCTGGTGCGACTTTTTTGATCAAACTTGACTTTCCTGAAAAGGATACCGATCCTTTTCAGGAAAGTCAAGTTTCAAGAAGATAGACAGGCTTGCTCAGCTAGGATGTAAAACCCAATTAATATAGTTTTAGATTGACAATTCTCTCGCGATCAAATGTTTTCAGGTGGAGTATCCTCTATGACTTGAAGCCATTTACACTAATGTGGTTCTTTTGATACAGAATCATGGATGATATAGACAGTACGGTGAACTCTATGCGAAACTGTGGAGAGCTGTAGAATAATGTAACTCATGACATCGAAGAACGCATCACGCAAGACTTATGTACGATGGCAAAAGTTGCTCCAAAATGAGTGAAACAGTATGGAATCCTAAATATTATTGAAGCTAACTCAAAAACTATTCAAGCAAAGTTATTAAAATTTATATGGGACCACCTCTGAAGTATTACCTACCAAACAAAAAAATAATCATTAAAATCAATTCATAATTGGCCGAGTTATCGCGTAACAAACATACAAAAAAAAACACAGTTGAATTGAGAACTTCCTCCTTTTGGAAGTCGGTTAAAAAGAAGTATTCAACAATCTGTTGCGGCTAAGGGCTGATAAATAACGTTAAACCTAAAGATTCTATGCTATAGTATAGTTTAGTTTATTTTTTTCTTTCTTTCTTTCGATACTGATCCCTTTTTTTCCTAAACATTCTGTCATTACAGTTACAGATCGGTAGGTACAGTGAGCCTCAAAAAGATGTATACCTCGACAAGAATTCATTAAATTGTCTGCAATCTTTGTTTCATAGTGTCTTCTTCTCAATCGCTCTCTCACTGCTGAGATTTATAACTCCGTATCCAATTGTCAACAGTCTTTATCCATCTGTTACGATCAGTGGAGTGCGGCGCTGATTGGTATCACCAATAGCTCGGATATTAGATCCGACCACCTTTTTGGGCTTCGGCCTCTAGGTCTTTTGCCCTCTTTCCAGTCACAATTAGACGTTCCATATGTTGTTGGTACCTCTGCGAGCAATATGGCCGAAGTATCTCATGACGTATTAATGTGTAACTACAACATATTGAATAATGGGTTCTTAGGGGACACAAATTGTAGGCAATCAAATTAATTGTTGTCAATATTTTTGAACATGACTGTGCCTACCTATCTGTAACTGTAATGTAGTTATACTAATAACTCATAGCAATTTTTCCATTCTGCTCAACATCTTTATTAAAAGTGTTTAAGTAAGTTTACGCAGTCGTTGCACGTGTTCACATAAGTTTACCTATTAAGCATTCTAATCATATATGAATACGTACCATTAACAGCATGTTTGCAGCACTGGGTCGTACTTTGGTGCGAAAGAAGTTATGATACAGCACTATTTTTCTTCGCACTACCGACCGCCGAGGGTGTAAGGCATTGTCAGGTATTAAATGTGGTGGAAAAACTTCTGCAATTTTACAAACAAACTGTATACCGATACGAAAACATTCACTCCAAATTATAAAAATCGACTTCATTATTATTCATGCTAGATACGTGTTAGATACTCAAAGACATGCTAAAATGAATTGAAGTACTTAGATTTAAATTAAATTATAATTAATTTCTTACCAAAAAAATACACTTACGTTTATCACTCCAAGGTTTGAATGTTTCCAACTCAACAGCTATATTTAATAAGAGCAAAACTTGTATGAACAGTGCGCCTCGTATGTACATGCTATAAAATTAAATAAGTTATGGTTAACGTTTTAATATAGGTAAATCACAACAAAACTCCATCACGCTTCATTTTTTCTAAATCAATCAAACCGTGAATTTCATTATAACTACTACTCAAAACATTCCACTTCTTTACACATTAACTTTAATTAATTTCAAATGGTCTTAATTGAACTGTTGCATTTAATAAATCATTGCCAATTTAATTTAGATTTGGTGCGCGATTTTGCCAAGTAGAGCAGAGCACCAATGACTGATTCATTTTGCCGAAGTTAATCAAAATTTTTAAGCAAATATGTCACTTTATAACTTCTATTCGTATTAAAGTGTAATGTAAGAAAGAATATAATCGAACAAGAAAACGCCATTTTCATTATTACGTTTGAGATAACAACGATCAGCATTAATTTCAATTCAATTAAAATTACTATGCAATAAAAATTAACAGCTCTGTTTTTTAAATAAAATACAGCGTTATGGCAAGAATTGACTAGATTAGTACTTACTTTCCGAAGTTAATAATGGCACTGCTATTAATAATAAGATTTTTGTAATATAAATTTGTCTACATCACACTCCGAGGGTTGATCACACAAGACTGCTCCTCTTAACAAAGGCGACTGAAAACATTCTCACGACGAATAAGTTTATTTGATTACAATCTCTTGAGAATTTTGATGGTTTAATAAATGTGTGGCAATCACAGCCGCGCGTCGCGAACGCTTCAATTGAAATAACTACAAGTCTATAGTTCCATTCGGACCACGCCGACAACTACAAAATAAATGATCCTTGATAAACGTTTCGCAGCTACATAATACAAAAAAATTACTGACAAGGCATGCACGATTGCAGAATATGTTCAACAGGGTTCTATTGATTAAATGTTGACATGTTAATAAGTTTTAACACTAATTACGTATAGGTCATAAAATACCAGTTTCTGAAAGACTAATTGAGGAAACTGAGTACGGTTGAGAGCGTTTTATGAATTTCATCTGCACATGGCGTTAGATGGAGATAATTATCTGCTTCTTACTGGCACGCTTTAGGTATAACAATAATTATAAAATTATTTATTATGTCGATAATGTTAGAACTCTATTAATTTTGTCTGTCCACGAATTATGCTTTTTAACCGACTTCCAAAAAGGAGGTGGTTATATGTTCGTAGCGTAGGTATGTTGTTTTTTTTGTTGTTTTTTTTTAATGTCCAGCGATTTCTCCGTCATTAGTGAACCGATTTTGAAAATATTTTTTTTGTTTGAAAGGGTATGCTCTCAAATTCCCATATAAATTTTATTAAATTTACTTGGGTAGTTTTTGAGTTAGCTACAAAATACGTATTTTTTTTCCCACTTAGTATGTAGATGATATGATAAGTTCCTGTCACTGGTAGCAGGTAGTGGTATTCGAATGTATGTGGGGTAGGTACCACAACTAAAAAGTGAAAAATAAAAACTTCTTACAAAAAAAAAAAAACAACTGACTTCCAAAACAAAACACTACAAAGTGAAAAATAACTTTAATTTCGGAAGTCGGTGGCAAAAAACTAAAATACAAAACCCGAGACACCGACTTCCGAAATTAAAGTTATTTTTCACTTTGTAGTGTTTTGTTTTGGAAGTCGGTTGTTTTTTTTTTTTTTTGTAAAAAGTTTTTTGTAAGTGCCTTATTAGCTTTGGCTCTACCTTCCAATCATTTGACCCACCTTACCATACAATAGGGATGATGACAAAATTATTTTCGTCCGTCAAGTAGATTATTAAAAAATATTGGACAAGTATTGGATTGGATTCCCGGGTCGGGCAAAGTGTTATTAGGTTTTTCTATCTGAAATTTCTCAGTAGCAGGCCGGAGTCTGGATTTGTGCCCGGTTGATGGCAATAGGCTCGCCCCCTATTACATGGGACTTAAACATAACTGGCGAAATGTGGGTGTACCTGCTACAGGGACACCTCTGCCCAACCCTTCGGGGAAACAAGGCGTTATGTTATTGGACAAGTATTTTTTCTTTTTTTACGTTATTAAAAGATTACGGCGATACATGTTATCTATTATGTAATTTTTATTAATGTGATAAAGCAAAAAATACGTGTCTAATATTTTTTATTATCTGACTGACGGACTAAATTACATTTATTTTTTTGCTCATACATCATGCCTATTCTTTTGGTTGTATGGATCATTGGCCATCTAATATTGCTAGAATTGTGAAGGATCTCTAAATTTGCTTTATCTAAGTATGCATACAGTACTTTACCTACATATTATTAGTATTTTCAATTCGTAATATATTGTAAACATGTATCCTACCAAATACATTCCATTCTTGTGACTACGGAAGTGCGGAACTCACGGTGGCTAAGAATTTTGAATCTATCAGTGCTTATGACCTTACAGTTATCATCAATTATTTGTATTCAATGTATATTTGTGTACTCTTCCGGTGTGTACCTTTGGGAATAAACAGAAACATTGACCTTTGTACCGACAACCTTCGACCATGTAGATCTTTTTCGAAGGTTTTGGATGGCTGAACCATAGAACTGAAACAATTTATAGTCTTTAAAGATAAAGATAAATTTATTTGTTCAAACATGTGTAACATGATACATGAATATGCACATATAGATGGAAAAATAGTTTTACCGGTCCAACATGTTTTGCCTCACTCGGCGTACAAAATGTTTATACGTTGTTAATTATATTGGCAATTATAAATTAATTATTAATGACAGTTTTTTCTTATATAAAATTAGAGTCGAATGCAAAAATATAGTCAATAATTAAATATTATATAATAATATAATATTATATTTCTTTTATTTCATTTATAAACATACTTTTTACATTTTTAAATATTCTTATAAAAAATAATTAAATAAACATTTAAAAATATAAAAAATAGTAGCCCACCGGTGTCGGGAACAGGGTCCAAGCCACCGGTGGTCAGGGCTCCTGAGAGAGGAACCTCCTAACAATACGTGCCGTGTCCAGGAGTACTGCTTTCTGGATCAAGCCCTTGATCCAACTGCCTAACGAGAGCCTCCTCAGATGTAGGTCGAGGCTCTTAGCTATTATGCCATTGGCCGTAACGACTATCGGCACAAATATTATATTTTATTATTATTATTTGCGGTTGGTAGTTGTATGCTATAAGGAGGAAAGGGCACGGCAGGAGACATGCCTATAGGTAACCGAGGACTGTTTCAGGTATGGGTTTAAGTGTGTGTTCTGCCGTTCCGCCGTGAAATGCAATTTGTGGTATATTTCACACATAACATAACATCACGTCTGGTTTGCCCGAAGGGTTGGGCAGAGGTTTCCCTGTAGCAGGTACACCCACATTTCGCCAGTTATTTTTAAGTCCCATGTATAGGGTGGTATATTTCTTTGCCTTTTTATACATAAATGCGTAAATGAGGCATTGCCTTTTCTAAGAAAAGTTTCAAGCCAAATTTTATACTAGAAAATAGTCGTAGGAAGGTATTAAAGTGAATGCAAGTGAAGTTGTGATATTCAACTAGTTATGTGTGATGTGATAATATAACTTATCTCATTTGAAAATAATAAGTCGCTGAACGGCATTTTAACGATGCATGAGCAAGAGTCAATGAGGCAGAAAACGAAACGAATCTTGAACAAATGTAGATATTTGTATGTAATGTAAAATGTAATGGACACAAGTTATCAAGATTATGCATTGTATTAAAATATGTACATGATTCAGATACATGAGTCTGTAACTGAAATAAAATAAATACCTACCTATGCATAGATATATATACAGGTACACAGGTATGTAGGTATGGGTGACCATTTCTACATACCGAGACTCCTCCGTGCTTGGGAAAGCACGCTAAGCCGTCGGTCCCGGCTGTCATTCGTGGATCTTTGACAGTCGTTACGGGTCGTCAGAAGCCCGAAAGTCTGACAACCAGTCTTACCAAGGGGTATCGTATTACTCAGTTACTGGGTTGTTGAGGTCAGATAAGCAGTCGCTCCATGCAAAATACTGGTATTCAGCTGCATCCGGTTAGACTGGAAGCCGACCCCAACATAGTTGGGAAAAGGCTAGGCAGATTGATTGATTGATTTTAGGTATGTAGGTACATATGCGCATGATCTTTGGCAGATACTGAAGTACTAGCAGAGCAGATACTAAACTACTAGATGCTAATAAGACAGTGTCGATTCGACTCATTGAAAAAACTCGGGAACTGAAACCTTAATTTGTATAACCATTGAATGGAGAAATTAGTTTTCAGGTTGCTATTGATCAATTCCTATGGGCAGTACTCTGTTGTCGAGTAATCTAAGACATGTCTTGTTTTTCAGTAGGTAGGTAGGCGCTAAGATGAAAATCTCAGCACCCTTAACATCGTCCAGAATGTGCAGTACCAGGCATATCTACGTTTTTACTTATAAAGCTTAACCTGGGGCCTACCACCAGCTCATAAAACAGTATTATTTACTTCAGTGTGGGAAAGAGATGAAGTTCTACAGCACGCGTAGCATGAACACCGTAGAAACGAGTTTTGTCGACGGAAGAATAGAGAAAATGATAGATAAACAATCACAATATGTCATTTTGTCTATTCTTCCGTCGACAAAACTCGTTTCTACGGTGGTCATGCTACGCGTGCAGGACGTATAGCTCCATCTCTTTCTCCCACTGAAGTAATGTTAAAATAATACTGTTTATGAGCTGGTGGTAGGCCCCCTGATAACTTCCAGATGATAATATTACGTAGTTCCAATTAACCCTTCGTATATGTACCTACCGTAAAGACACAATGGGTTTAAATTGTTTCTGTAATAACGGCATTCAACCGATTAATGGCCACAATTGTAATGACATAACTTTGCTATCTTTATTGCACGAGGTTATACCTATCTGAGCAGTGATCAATGTTTACTCTTGAGGACTCATTTGCAGTAGTGTTTCAGATATGCAGTAGGTGTGATGGTGCTATTATGAGGTGTTGTATTGTCATAAAGCTGGTATACACATAACATAACATCAAGCCTTGTTTCCCCGAAGGATTAGAAATTATACCTATGGTACACCCACTTTTCGGCAGTTATAACACACCACTCGCGAGCAACGACTGAAGCGTCCACTACAAACGTATTGACCGCCGACGCTGTGCGTTGCGTTCAGACATCCGCGATGATCGGAACGATGACGTTGAAGACAGACGTCGCATATAGCATTAAAAAGAGACCAAAGTCTTGTCCCAAGTAACAGGGGGCGAGCCTATTGCCATCAAACGGGCATAAATTCAGACTCCGGGTGCTCCTGAGAGATTCCAGATGGAAAAACCCAATAACACTTTGCCCGACCTGGGAATCGAACCCAGGACCTCATGCTCAGCAGTAGCGCTTGCGACCACTAGACCAACGAGGCGTCTAAAAACATAGATTCTCTATACTTTGTGTGGATCAGGTATAAGAAGTTCGTTCGTGCAAACATTGTTCAGACGTCGTTCTGAATGCAATCATCAAAAGCATAATGTCTCCTTTAGATAGTTTAAATTTTACAGGACACATTTTACGAGTCTTGTTTCTTGTACAATAAACACTACAGATTTCTCTGAAAAAGGAAGTAACTGAATCTGTGAATTTATGTTTATAGGTACCTATGTATCATGTTTTCGTTCATTGGCCAGCACGTTGGCCATTCTAGGTAGATAAGCTAATATAAACCGTCGCTGGGAATATAACGCGAACTCACCGTTCGAGACATCCTAATTCTTCTCTCCGCTCTGGTGGATAGCGGCCCACACCTTCGTGTTCTTCATGCCAGTGGCTGTTATAGACCATGTGTGCCAATTTATCGATGCTTAAACGTTAATTTATACTTTACAAGTCATTTGCCCGGCGGGTTCTCCCATCGGCCAAAAAAGACGAAATCCATACACTTTCATCCCCATATTTAACCCCTTTAGGGCATGAACTTTCAAAAATCCTTCCCTGGAGCTCACTTTCATTATACAAGGAACTTTTAAGCCAAAATTTCATGCTTCTAGATACAGCAATTTTGAATATGCGTTGTCTGTCAATGGATAAACGAATTTAAGATTTTTATTAAGTAGATAAAAAAACTAATTAGGTAACAGTAATTTATGATGTATTGATGAATAATAATTCTTAAATCGGAAGTGTTTTCTCAGGTATACTTACTTATTTTTAATTATTTGAGTTGATTAACTACGATGCACAGGTCAAGGTTTCACACATTTATTTATTGTCTGAATCTTGCTTTTTATAATCGTGACCGGTATATCGGTACTTATATTAATATAAAAACCGGCCAAGTGCATGTCGGACCACGCACAATGTAGGGTTCCGTAGTTGGGATGAATTTATTCGAAGAACAAACTTAACTTTGTAGTTGAAAAAAAAATATTTCATACAGAATGTATGGGAGAAAATGTTTTTACAACCGCAAATCTAAGTTGGTCGACTATTACTCGTTAACTTGTACAGCCTACACAGCTGTGATAGTTTTCCTTTTAAATTCGTTATATAAGCTACTGCTGTGAATTTTTTCACATGTCTAAAACCAACCATTTAGCCGGCAGGGGGGGGGGGACACGACTCTAACAAAAATTAGCACTTTAAAGCTTAATATTTCGCAAACGGATCCCTGAATCTAAAAATGGTTTTCACAAACTCACAATGTTTTTAAAGGACCTTTCCAATGATATCCCTCACTATGGATTAAAAAAAGAAAAAAATTACATCACCACTTTACTTGTATGAGAAGTACCCTAAAAAAAATGTTTTTCATAATTTTATTTTATCACTTTGTCGGCGTAATTAAAATATATACCTATGCCAAATTACAGTTTTCTTGTACTAAGGGTCTCGGAGCTAGACCGCGGACAGACAGACAGACAGACGGACATGACGAAACTATAAGGGTTCCTTGTTTACTACGGAACCCTAAAAATATAGTCCTCTAGACAGATTGGCTGCCATGGCCGAACATGGCAACCAATCTCAACGGAGACTAGCTTTCGGTGCGGGAGATCTGTACATAGTATACCTATGTACAGATATTATAGATTATTATATTCTTATATTACAGTATAACTGTATAAGAAGTACGTTTTTTTTACTTAGGTAGGCTACACATGATCCCCTTCAAATCATGAAGATGTTTGTAGCTGGAATTCCTAACAACATAGAACAGCAATGAAAACAAGTGTTTTTTTAGGTAGGTCTTCTTGTAGTTGACCTCTGACATCATGACTACTTAACCGAGCTTTCCTGTGGGGTGCCTTAAGCTACTGCACTTAAAACCTCCAGCCAGGGATTATTCAACTATGCTAATTAAAACTAGATGAACGCTCGCTAAGAGCGACGAACAAGGTACGAACCTCGGCTTAGGGCGTCAACCGGAGGGAGGACATCAAGGATGGGACGGGCTGTACCAAAGTTTTGATCATGATTATTAGTCGGGGAATTTAAAGCTACGTGCTCAGCTGCAACAACTACTGGCACCTCGTTATCGAGCAAGGGAAAACAGTGATTGTTATGATTCCTTGTGATGTCTGTTCTATTTCTGATAGAGGCCTATTATGCTAAGCTAAGAGCTTAAGTAACGTACTTTAACAAAGCCTCCTTTGAATGTGCTGATGTTGCACACCGGGGTGGTTTCAGTAAGGTAAGAATCCCACATCCTCCGGCCAAAAGCCATTTAAGGTTTTCCACAAAGGAGGAAAGGTCTGTGGAAAATAATTCTTGTACAGTATCTTTTTTTTTTTCTGTTGGGCATCTCATAGCTGGCCTCTGAGGCCATGATTATTTAACCGAGCAAACCTGTGGGTGCCTTAAGCTGCTACACTCAAAGCCTCCAGCCAGGGACTTACAAACTAAACTTATAAACTAGGTGAACGCTCGCTAAGGGCACCCCCTGTGGGGTACGAGCCTCGGCTTAGGGCGTTTACCGGAGGGAGGACATCAAAGATGGGACGGGCTGGATCAAAGTTTTGATCATGATTATTAATCGGGGAATTTAAAGCTACGTGCTCAGCTGCAACAACTGCTGGCACCTCGTTTTCGAGCAAGGGTCGGGGGGGAGTAACATTTACTCGGGGGCGCGGTGGTCGCGATCGCAAAGGACCTCGACGGCGAGGTCGGAATGACGGGAAGCGTCTGTACTTGTGTCCTAACGTACTCGTTTCCCTACTAGACTCCTGATGGATGGTAGTCGTGTCGTCTGGGTCGGTAAGAATATGCCTTGGTCGGCGAACATGACTGATGTACAGTATCTATCTATCTTCATCATTTTATAAGATCGGCATTGGTTGGAGACGGCGTTATCTAGTGCATAACATCTAGCATCGCACTCCCATTGTAATTTACTTTTATAAACAGAGACAATCACACGTTACGTTGGTTATTTAATAATAGTCAAGAGGCACTTAGTTATTAAATGATAGGCCTCCTTTATAAACTTGTTTACATTAAGGTTTGTAAACGAATCAATTGTAAGAGGCCTACCTATTTTTAACCGACTTCAAAAAAAAAGGAGGAGGTTCTCAATTCGTCGGGATATTTTTTTTGTGTTTTATGTGTGTTCCCCGATTACTCGAAGACGGCTGGAACGATTTGAAAAATTCTTGTTTTGTTTGAAAGGGTACACTTTCAAGTTGGTCCCATTGTCATTTGGTTACGATCTGATGATGGAATCTTGGTGAAATCGAGGGAACTCTTCAAATATTAAAGGCACATCTATAGCGATTTAGGTATTTTTGATGAGCAGTTGACATAAGGCTATTGTAACTTAGATAAATTACAAACCCACCCACTAAAAAGTGAAAAAAAAAATCTTTTTTACAAAAAACACAACCGAATTCCAAACTACAAAGTGAAAAATAACTTTAATTTCGGAAGTCGGTGTCAAAAAAACTAAAATACTGATCTGATCCAAAGACACCAACTTCCGAAATTAAAGTTATTTTTCACTTTGTAGTTTGGAAGTCGGTTGTGTTTTTTGTAAAAAAGTTTTTTTTATTTAATTCATTCGTTACCTAACAATAACACTAATTCCAATTAAATGCATCATGATGTTTCATATTTTTATTCCATATTATTACAACTAACTTGGTGCTAGAGGTACGTGTTTACAAGTTAATAGTCTTATATGGGCTGATGATAACGAATGAAGTGCTGAAAAAAAAAAAACCAAGACAAAAGTGCAATAAAATCGAAACTGATCGCACAATTCTAAATACAACGGCAACCATAATCTTTATAAGTAAGTACAGACATAATAAAATACAATAGAGTGGATATATTTAGTAACCTGTTCCGAGCCATAAAAACCCCTGAAATAAATTGACACGTGTATCACCTCTCAACGAGGCATCCTCAGGATGACGATTGATTGACGCAAAGCGAACTCTGCGTTCAGTGCTCGGTGTAGCAACACGCCGGCGCGGCGCCGTGTTCGGGTTCGCGACAAGTCAAACGTCATTCTGAGGATGCCTCGTTGAGAGGTGAAACACGTGTCGATTTCTTTCAGGATTTTTTATGGCTCTTTAGAAATAGCTAAGCGGAACAGGTTACTAAATATATCCACGTCTGACGTCTCTTGTATTTTATAATGGATTTCCGCAAGGTCACGCCTGAATCAATTAACTACAGACATAATGTAAAATTAATAGGTAAGTAGGTACCTACTTTAAAAATTAACAAAATCCAACTCCCTATCCAACTTAAGGGTAATAACTAATGTCTCAGTGTCCCCATCCCAGTTAGCCTTCGATTGATCAGGGTTGACCTCGTGTGGAAGGGGCAGCTTCAAAGAATATTGCGAAGATGTCACCGTGATAGTGCTGGTATCTACGATCAAGTCCACGTTTTCTTTCTTATCTCCTGGCATCTTTATTCTGACGATAAGATTCTCGCAGCTAGCTGACCCTGGTGTTTTTGGGCCAATCTGTAACAACGAAAAAAACAATTCAAATACCTAACTATGTACCTACTTAGATACGGTTATGTTTACCGTGCTGTATGACATAAGTAAATCCATTAAAGTTTTGCTGGACAGTTTTTAAGGCGACGATAACCGACTTTTAATGATTTTTTAGTGAAGATCACGTCTAAACGAGTAATGTTATCGGTTTGGAAAAAATTTATGTTAAATTAGAGCATTTTTTTAATAACTCAATCTGTGAATATTACGTACTGTAATTAATTTGTAAAGTAATGTCTAACGCGAATAAATAACTGAGAATCACGCAAAAACTATCAAGCATATTGTTTTGAAACCCTCACCATTTTAAAGATAATTTAATTATTTATCGTTTAGTATACGTGTTTTATTTAAATACATTTTTATGTATAATAAATTAAAAAGGCATTAAATTTGGGACAGAGCTCCTTTATGGGCGAGTCCTATTACTGGTTGGACGTACGACGCGTTGCGTGAGCTCAGCACAGAACACGCAAGCTAACCACTCAAGGCCACTGGCATATATCGGCTTCTTAAAGATTGAATTGCCCGTTTTTGCCTAAAACACACTTTGCTGTTTTAAACTTTAGTTTATTGTTGAATACCTATTACGACTATTAGTAACGGTAGGTATACCTATTTTGGTAGTAGTAGTAGTAGTATTATTAATATTATTCATCGTAGAGCGTTTCTTCAGTACGACCAACCGGATTGTTGATTGACTAATCGCAGTCCACTGCCAGACATTAGAGGATCTCTCCTATTATAGCACCAAAACACACAGTTCAGCCTTCCGTATCCAGGCTTCACCTACCACTGCTCTCAGAACGGTACCTACCTAATCTATCTTGATGGGATGCATTTGAATCCGACACTACGTTTGCCGATACTCGCTGTCCAACCAAGGGACCGATTTGTAGAGGCGCTCATTTTTTTTCAGCTTTCAGGCAAGTATTTATTTACTTTTTACAAATATTGTATACCAGCTTTTGCCTGCAGCTTCGCCCGCATGGAGGTCGGATATTATTCATCGGGAACGTTCTATCGGGATAAAAAATATTCTACAACCTACACCAGTACCTACCCTAATTGCGTAAACGATTATGACAAATTTGTTTCATTCTGCCAGTTCAACAACATTTATTGCGTTATTTACGTTGTTGAGTAGATTTTTTTTCCAACTTATGAAGCAATGGATTAGCAATCTGTTTCAAATCGAAACAGATTGTGTTGTAGGTATTACGCAATTAAGGTACTGGTTATGGTTTATCTATGGGCCAAGAAATCCGTTCAGCTGTTGAGGCCACCTTTTCAGCCATTAACAACTGAACGGATTTCTCAGACAGAGAGTTATAGAGTAACTTTCGGATTTATAATATTACTAGCTTCTGCCCGCTACTTCGTCGGCGTGAAATTTCGGCTCCCGACCCACCGCGTCGCATCCCTTCGCCAACCCGCGCTATAACTTCATTTTCAAAGGGTCTGATGTTAATAACCTTCCCCAAGAATTGGGCTACCCAAAACAATTTTTTTTTTCAAATCTGACTAGTAGTTCTGGAGATAAACAAACTTTTACCTCTTTATTAATATTAGTATAGATGTACCTATAGATTATTTTGATTGGTGGTAGGTAAGTAGGTACTTACCTGAAGATAAACATCTTCAGCGGAGACAGACTGTTGATAATTCATAGTATACTCAGGAGTCTTAAGTCCTCCTAAGCCCGCACCAGCATTTCCTAAGTTCTCCAACTGTTTTGCCTCCTGCTCCTCATATTCTTCAATAGTTTTTGGAGTCTGCGCATTTTCGGATGGTAGAATTTTGCCTCTTGTCGAACTTATGTCAAACCCTAAGAAATAAAAACATTGATAGAATTTTAGACTGTTTAAAAATATTCATCTACTTGTTTTAAGGAGAGTATGTTGCCTATTTCGGGTAGGTACTATGGACACTTTAAGGTTGATTGGTAGGTACCTGTTAATGAACAAGATAAGCACCGGTAAAGCCTAAACGTGCAATGGCGGATCCAGAATTGTCGTTTGGGAGGGGCTTGACCCCGCTGAGGGTAGATTTTAGCAAAGTAAACACTAAAAGAACACACAACATTTTAGAAGCCTCCTCGGATTACTTTTCGCAAATTCCTCAATGACTTCGTTAGGTTAGGTTAGGTTCACCAGAGATATCTAGGTGAATATAAGTACATGGCGGCCAAATCGGGCAGCATGAGGGGCAGAGTGAGTGGCGCGCGGATTTAAAATTCGTCACTTACACATCAGGCTGTACATAGTGAACATCTCCAGTATAAGCTGACCCCGCATTGTACGGAACATTGTACGGAAATCCTATACTATGCGAGATCAGCCTAAACTGGAAATGTATAGCTTGATGTGTAGCCGTGTGAAACAAAACATCTTGTAGAAAAAAAAAATGAAAACATAATACCTACTTACTCACTAAGATAAGGATAATTGATGACAATTGTACATTAGGTAGTGTAATACTTGCAAAAAAGTTTAATTAGAATAATATCAAGTTCACTTTAAGATTTGTCACGGAAGAACTTCTGAACGCTTTTGGGGGGGGGGGGGGGGCTTGAGCCCTTAACCCCCCTGGATCCGCTACTTAAAACGTGTGTGCTCTGAGTCTGATTACCTACCTACATAAGCAGATAGCAGGAAGAAGGGTCGTGGCTAAATAATAACAGCCGCACGGGTCGACCGATAGTTAAGGTCTTAAGGTACGCTTGCCGAGGAGGTCGGCCCGTGGATGGATGACCATCCATTACATATCAAGACCCCTCCGTGCCTCGGTAGTCTCTGACAACCAGTCTTTACCAAGGGGTAGGTATCGTCTTACCCCATCTTATTACCGAGTATATACAGATAGGCAGTCGCTCTATGTAAAATACTGGTATTCAGCTGCATCCGGTTAGACTGGAAGCCGACCCCAACGTAGTTGGAAAAGGCCAGGCAGATGATGATAGGTAAGTAGGTATATGGCAGAAAGAAAGTCGCAACACCTGTGCAAGATGAGTTCGAAGCAAAAGGAGGAGAGAAGGTGAATTACTAGGAAAATGACACGTTTACCTACACATGCACAGTAGATATTTTATCGATGACAAAAAAAAGTTTGTATTTCATAGTATTTCTCGAAAAAACTTTGACAACAGTTATTCTGTGGTTGTAACGAAAATATCGCATGTCCCAAAAACTGGACTTCATAGCGTCATTTAGAAACAAAGTAATCTTTTTAATTAAGTCTGGGATGTACATTGAATCACACTAGTAGGTACAAACGGCTACACATCAAGCTGTACATTTCCAGTATAAACAGACCTCGCATTGTACGGAAATCCTATACAATGCGAGATCAGCATAAACTGGAAATTATAGCTTGATGTGTAGCCGTGTGTACCTACCAACACCATTGTTTAGCGGTGCACAGAATACACCTTTCCAATTTTCATCGTTAAGTAATGCAAATATTCTCCGAGTAGAAAAAAAACTGGGGAACATTCGTACAGACGGACAGACAGACATGACGAAATTATAAGGGTTCCATTTTAGCCATATGCTTACGGAACTCTAAAAATATACATATCCCTATCGTTGCTGTCGCACAGTCGGGTAAAAATTAAGTACGTAGGTGAAACCTAGAATAGGTACCTGCAGACGGCAAATCGTCTCCTTGAAGAATTTCTGGTTCAGGTGGTCTCAATAGATTCACGAGACATTCCATATTAGCCGGTGTGAACTCCATTTTGATGCCTGCCGACTGTACACAAGATATCTACACCGCAAAACAATTTGAACAACAATGTAAAATAATAATCGATATTTTATGTTTCGTTCGTATAATCAATACAGTTGGCAATGGCAACGTCCGTAGATAATACACTGGTAACGTCTTACGTTGCTAGGATACCGATTCCCCAAATTGTGTTCAGACATTGGTTCAGAAGCGTTTTCGATAAGGAGATTGTAACTAAGATATAGGTAAATATGTGTATGCCCTCGAAGTTTTATGTCCGAACTAGGAATCGAACCACAGACTTAGCGCAACTGCGCTCAGCTAATCACCTTGCAACAGAGTAGCAACCACTAGAACAGTTTAGTTTAGGGGGACGCGCTTTCGAGATTCGTTCTCGTAAAAAATAGTTTTTTTGCAATTCGCTGATCAGTGTCAGCTTGTATGTTAATAAAAATATGATTTGCAACCAATTTTTAATTCAGTTGGCCTAAATCAAAGAGAAAAAAAAAAAAAATTTTAACTTTTTATGTGTTGTTTTAGTTCGTAAGATTCGTATTTGCATTGAAATAAAAGCATTATTATCCAGCGTATGAGAAAATTTTAATGGGTCGACAACAATTTGTGTTTGTTTACCTATTTTGGCAGGTTTGCGGCAACGTTTTTAATGAAGATTTTTGAAAAATGTGACCTATATTAAAAAGAGTGGTTCAATTGATTCTGCTCGTTATTCTGATCAAACTATTTTCAGGTTTTGCGCATTTAACGTTACACGTTGTATAGGTACTTATATATTTCGGAGCAGTTTTCTATAGGTGCCTAGCCCACTTATGTAAGTAAACTAGGTGGCAAGGTACGGTCCCGGGATCAGTATACGAACAAAGTACAAGTAGACTATCTACAAGGCTACAATATAATAATGCCTTGGTGTGTGTGGTGTCGTTGTTTTGATTGCACTGTCAGTCCATTGAAAACAATTTAGAATCTAGTACTACAACTTGTTCAGCGGTTACTGTAACTAGTGCCATCTATCAATATGGTACGCAACTGTAGCTTTGTTAAATTGTAGGAAGTAAAAAATAAATAGACAGGCAAGTATTGACTTTACATTTTGTTATGAAGTGAAATTAACTCGTGAGCTATAATAAAATTAAAAAATGAACGCGTTAATACAATTACTCAAATACTTTTACATTTAATTATGAAATATCTGGATGACCGAACTTTGCTCGGTTTTTTTTTGGTAGTTTTCTAAAAATGAAACCTAGCTAGATCGATTTATCGCCCCCAAAACCCCTGCATACGAAATTTCATGAAAATCGTTGGAGCCGTTTCCGACATTCAGATTATATATATACAAGAATTGCTCGTAAGGTATTAGATTATTGGGCACGCCACAATTGCGGCGATAAGACCCCTCTTTGAGGAGTGGCTAGAGAGGAGCCACGGCGTCCTCACCTCCCGCCTGACGCAGGTCCTCACCGGACACGGCTGTTTCGGGAGGTTCCTGTTCAGGATAAGGCGGGAGGAAACGCCCGGGTGTCACTATTGTAATGTTGTTTCTGCAGAAGCATAGCTTATATTATCAAGTTACAAATAATTTAAAAAAAAGGGAAAATATTAAGTTTTCATTCATCATTTTTGGTATTACGGACCACATCCAAAATCATAAATTTTCGAAACCTAGTAGTGCTATTGCGTCAAGAAATAATTGTCAATGTGTGCGTGGTAGTATTGCTCAATGCAGGTGTATATCGCTCCGACAGGCACTCACACTAGCACAACGTGCTTGGAATTGAATTTTGCAAACATCTCTACTTGTGATTCAGTCCAAGACCGTGTTCGCAGGCCTCTTAAGAAGTTTTCACTTAAAAAATTATAGCATCCATATTCAATAGTTAATCAATCAATACTACTAAATCAATACTGTTATGTATACTTTAATAGTTTATGTTTTAAAAACATTATTAACTGGAACTTAAGAATTAAGATACCTCTGCTACAAACTAGGGCTCATTAATCTATTAAATCATGCTAAAGTATGATTAAAATAATTCTAACAAAAACATTTAGTTGTATTTTATTATAATTATTAGGGTTAATGCACAATTATACATCTAATGCATCAAAATTAGCAAATAACACATGAGTGGAAAGAGATTTAAGGGAAGCCATCATCATCCTCTTCTGCCATCTCCTTGGCCAGCTCCAAATCCTGTTGTTCTCTCTCACGTCTCTCTTCAGCACTCTCCAGTTCCTTCCCATATGATTTTGGTGGGTACCTCATAGCCTTGACACTCTGGTTGTGCAAGTCCAAACAAAATGATATGCGTTGGTGGAAGGCAAGCTGTGGCTCCCTTGTGCAATATAGGTCAGAACTCTCCTTGTTACTCATGTATCCCTTTTCCGGATCAAGGGTAGCCTCAATAACTCCATCTCGGATAGCTTTAGCCACAATAAATTCTGCATCTTCAGCCGAGTCTAGGCCGAGTTTCCTAGCTATATCCTTAGGAGAGATACGTGAGTATGAAAGTCCAATCGAGCGGATGGCAGTTTTAATTACATTCTGCCTGAGGCGAAGAATCAATGTAAAAGTGTGATCACTACGGAACTGGGGGCCAAAGTTCTCAAGGACTTCCCCAAATCTCTGCAAGTTTCCAAGTCTTACTGCTTGAGTAAGTTGGAAATAAGGTGCCAAAGCTTTGCGTAGAGGAGCTTGTCTAAATATAGCTCTTTCAGGAATATCTCCCAACAGTAACTCAACTACAATAGCCAACTTCTGGACAGTTTGACGGAATCCAACAGCAGCAGTCTGAGGAGCCTTCCTCAAGGCTTGTACCAAGTGTTTGTGAGCATCACTGTACTCCAGACGAGCAGCCTTGATCCTTCCAAGGTAATACAAGAATCTTGCCCACTCATTATTACTTGCATTTTCAGGGAAAACAGACTTGCTGACAAGTTTATCGGCTTGATCATACAAAGAATAATGCAAATAGTTACGCAGAAGACAGTTAATGAGTACTGCTTGGCCTTCATAATCATTACGTAGGGTAGAAGTACGAAGTCTTGCATGAAGTAATCCTCTAATAAGATCTAATTTATTAGTTAGTTCAAACACTCTTGAATGGTAAAAGTAGCATTTTGCAGCAATCAAATCAAGAGTTCTTCTGTTTTGAGCTAATACCTTATTCATCAGCTGCTGTGAGCACTCGGTAGCTTCTTCCAACCTGTTGGTGTCCAGCAGGCGCAGCAGCACCAACAGGTGCAAGTACACGTCGACTTCTGGAACAGGTTGCTTGGGCGCACTGCGAGAGCGAGGTGGCTCGATGTCGACAGCGCCAGGTAGAGGGTTCTCCACAAACGCAATCAATACTTCTTTGTCAGCACTTGACGGATAAAGTTGGTTGAAAATAGCACGTAAGACGTTGCCATTTAACTTCCTTCTGGTACTGGGAAGAGATCTCAATACTCGCATAGCAAACCTCGGCTCCTTGGAAGTAACAGCTTTATCTATTTGTCTTACATGCTCCCTCAAATCTTGAACAGCAAGCACATCTGCATCTTTCTTTACTTCGGGCGTTTCTGCATCACTAGCTGCTGCAGGACTTTCCACATTTTTCATTTCAACATCTTCCGCAGGAGCCATTTTATAAGCTCTGTAATAATTTACCCAATAAACACAAAAGTCTTTGCAAATTTGGCGATTGTAATATTTTTCGACCCTTTTGTCAAAAAATGCCGAGTAACTATAAAGTGTTCTATAGCAGATAAAACAACATCTTTAGTATTTTGAAGTGACATGTTATTGCTATCTCTTTCCTACATAAATAATACGAATACTTAGTTCTCTTTTTCTCAGTAGGATTCATGTAGCAACTTAACGTCATTCCTAAATAAGAATGGAACACAATTAGTGAAGTAAAAAGCTGTTTGGATACATTTCCGAGAAATAAGAGAGACTACTAAAAATTTATAAACCTGCCAAGTGCGTATCGGACCACGCACAATGGATGAATGTATCCCAAGAACAAACTTATTTGTGTTTTTTAGGGTTCCGTACCCGAAGGGTGAAAAACGGAACCCTATTACTAAGCCTTCTGTCCGTGCGTCTGTCTGTCAGCGAGCTGTATCTCACGAACTGTAATGGGTAGGCAGTTGAAATTTTCATAGATTGTGTATTTCTGTTGCCGCTACAACAACAATGAATAAAAATTAAATCAAGTTGATAATTATAGGGCGATCTCCATACAATAAACTTTCAATTAAAATAAAATAAAAGCTTGCCTTGCCAAGGTTTGATTTTGTGGCGTTTAGTGCTCATCGAGTACAGAGCAAATATTATTGTTATATTTTTATCATAAAAATGCAGAAATATGGGTTCTAATTCCAAGTTGTCAGTTTTAGACTATTTTTGTCTTATTATTTATTTTCAGTGTGTGTGTTGACACGCAATGCATGTATTTATTATTTCATTTTATATTTTCCTTCCATATTTTTGTCAACGAGTCCAATAACTTAGGTTTGACACCATTTTGCAAACCGTAGTTATAAGCTACGTAGTGCTTTTGATCACCCGGATTTGCTGTGGCATACTTTCCTAACGAATCAGCGCACTCATTGCCAACAATACCTACCCGTGTCACCAGGATCGCCATAGTCTAAGGAGAGGAAGTAGGCTATCTTCATACAAACGCACCGCGCACGGCTTGTATGTGTGCGCCATAGTATCTATGCGTCGCCGCACGCACACTTAAACAAAATCTCGACCTGTTTCTCGTGAGAAACGGGTCGAGATTTTGTGGTATCTACTATAGCGCACACATACAAGCCGCGCGCGGTGCGTTTGTTTGTATGAAGATAGCGTACTTCCTCTCCTTATACTATGTCCAAGCAATTTCGATGTCCATGATTTTTATGGTAGCTTCTAGCGCTGTTGATGTCAATTTATTGATATTGGTGCCGATTCCCTTGTTCACAAACTAAACTAAATTTAAGTTCAGTGCATCTTTTTCTTTCTATTTGATTAAGAAAAGGACAGAAGATAAATTTTAGTTTAGTTCTGTCAAATTAATCAGCGCTTGACTTTGACTTAGAGTATACAGGGTGTCCCGTAAATAATGGATCAAACGTAACGGGTAGGTAGCTTACCTCATTTCCAACAACTAATTTGAACAGTAAAAAAAAACCGGTAAGGTAACCAAGATATTTTTTTTTTTTCGATTTTTACTATTTTCTGTATCGTCAACTGCCCTAACTTTGCCTCACGTCCTATGTTTGCCTATAATGAAAACGATGAAATATCTTTATCATTTTAATTGTATGGCAATCGAAACTTTATTATTCTAAAAATGTATTAAAGCTTCGATTGCCATACAAGTAAAATTCAAAAGATATTTCATCGTTTTCATTATAGGCAAACATAGGACGTGAGGCAAAGTTAGGGCAGTTGACCGGTACCAGCATTCAGTGTTTTTAATGCTGTTGCTGCAAATGGTATCATATTTAGGTGTGATTTTTGTCAAACATTTCTGAATAGTTTACTAATGTTATAAGATACCATTTTTTTAAATAACATTTTATTAGCCTTAGAAAAAAAATCTTGAATTGAAAAGTTTTGTTTTTACGATGAAAAGACCAGAATTGGAAAAATTCTCCTGTCAAAAAAATGTATGACACCAAAGTGTACCATTATTTTAAAAACTTGTAAAATTACTAAGGTTTGCAAATTGGTATAAAACTTACGCCTAGTTTTTGTCGTTACAAAGATATTGCTATGAATCTGACAGAGGTGCCAAATTACGAATTAAAATAAAATTTGAAAAAGTATGCACAATTCAACTATTTTCTTAAAAATGTTTAGGTATCTCAGCGTATGAAAAAAATTAGGAGGTTAAATTAAAAAAAAAAATACAAATAAATCGTTTATTTTCTTTTTACAGTAAATGTTCAAACTGACGTCCCCCTACGAGAATGCAAAGTCTGCACCTCCTAATAAAGGAAGCTCTTATCCGACGGACAAAATGGCTGTTGTTTATTTCTGATACAGCAGATTGGATGCGCTGACGTAATTCTTCTTCCGACGTTATTCGTTGTTTGTAAACTTTGTCTTTTAAACATCCCCAATAAAAAAATCTAAGGGATTTAAATCCGGAGATCGCGGAGGCCACAAAATTGATCCTAATCGGCCGATCCATCTGTCAGGGTAAGTTTCATTGAGTTGCGCCCTTACTGCCGTCGCATAGTGAGCATTCCGAGCCGATGACGTCATCTGTTGGGAATTTGGGACCGCTACCTGCGGAGTTGCACCTCACTCAGTGTGAAAGGGATAGATAGCGCCGCTTTTGTATTTTTGGTAAATCGGTGTCTTTATGCAGGTATTTTTTTTCCTTCACCCTTCATTCATACAGGGCTTCATTGTTGCATGATTTTATTTGTTTAGTTGACACGAATCTCTCTTCGAGTTGATACGTACGTCAGACTACTTTCGCTCCCGCTGTGCCTAACTGTTGTGTTCCTTAAAATTAAACTTGTGCTGTGTATTTGGACTTTGCTTTGCCTAACGATTTGGAACTGTTTGTGTTTTGGACGAATGATTTGGCAATCCTACGGACTTCGAAAACAATCGTTTGTGTGAGGTTGTACGTGTGTGCAGTAGTACGATACCTCGTTACGAGTACACGCCACGGGAGTATGCCGAAATGCATTTTATCTACGGAGAAGCAAGAGGTAATGCCAGGGCGGCCGCAAGATTGTATCGTGAAAGATACCCGAACCGGGATCGACATCCCGACTATCGCGTATTCATTAGAGTGTATAACGCGCTTCTTGAGGGAAGAATTCTTGGCACCGGAGTTGGGGGTGCCAGTGAAGGGCGACCGTCACAAGTCAATGACGAAATTATTATTCGAGAAATCGAGGAAGATTCGTCGGTCTCAATTCGCGTCATAGCGCAACGCACAGGTATTCCAAGATCGACGGTACATCGAGTTCTAAAAAGGCACCGGTTGCACCCATATCACGTGCAACGTGTTCAAACGCTGACGTCACGTGATTACCCGCAAAGAGTAGCATTTTGCCAAAGGATACTTAGAAATGATACGGGCGGACCCACAGTTTTTTAATAAAATTTTATGGAGTGACGAGTCTTCATGCCGGCGAGATGGATATCTCAATTTGCATAATTTGCACAGTTGGCAGCTGGTAAACCCACAATTGATGCGAGAGGACAGGAGCCAACATCAATTTAAAATAAATTTATGGGCAGGAATAATAAATGGGCAAATAATAGGGCCCTTTGAACTACCAGCAACTCTAAACGCCGAATACTATCTGCATTTTTTAAGGAATGAGTTGCCAACGTTATTAGAAAATATTCCAGAAGACGTGCGGCAAGCAATGTGGTTACAAAATGATGGTTGCCCCGCTCACTATGCGACGGCAGTAAGGGCGCAACTCAATGAAACTTACCCTGACAGATGGATCGGCCGATTAGGACCAATTTTGTGGCCTCCGCGATCTCTGGATTTAAATCCCTTAGATTTTTTTTATTGGGGATGTTTAAAAGACAAAGTTTACAAACAACGAATAACGTCGGAAGAAGAATTACGTCAGCGCATCCAATCTGCTGTATCAGAAATAAACAACAGCCGTCGGATAAGAGCTTCCTTTATTAGGAGGTGCAGACTTTGCATTCTCGTAGGGGGACGTCAGTTTGAACATTTACTGTAAAAAGAAAATAAACGATTTATTTGTATTTTTTTTTTAAATTTAACCTCCTAATTTTTTTCATACGCTGAGATACCTAAACATTTTTAAGAAAATAGTTGAATTGTGCACACTTTTTCAAATTTTATTTTATTTCGTAATTTGGCACCTCTGTCAGATTCATAGCAATATCTTTGTAACGACAAAGACTAGGCGTAAGTTTTATACCAATTTGCAAACCTTAGTAATTTTACAAGTTTTTAAAATAATGGTACACTTTGGTGTCATACATTTTTTATACAGGAGAATTTTTCTAATTTTGGTCTTTTCATTGTAAAAACAAAACTTTTCAATTCAAGATTTTTTTCTAAGGCTAATAAAATGTTATTTTAAAAAATGGTATCTTATAACATTAGTAAACTATTCAGAAATGTTTGACAAAAATCACACCTAAATATGATACCATTTGCAGCAACAGCATCAAAAACACTGAATGCTGGTACAGAAAATAGTAAAAATCGAAAAAAAAAAATATCTTGGTTACCTTACCGGTTTTTTTTTTACTGTTCAAATTAGTTGTTGGAAATGAGGTAAGCTACCTACCCGTTACGTTTGATCCATTATTTACGGGACATCCTGTATATCGCACTTGACGTAAATTGACGTAATTTTAGTAGGCAAGTCTAAACGTCTAAACTTGTATGGAGTAGTGACAGGCGCTGATTAATTTGACAGAAAATTTATCTTCTATCCTTTTCTTAATGAAACAGAAAGAAAAAGATGCACTGAACTTTTTAGTTTAGTTTGTGAACAAGGGAATCGGCACCATTTTGTCAGTTCGACGTCATCCGTGCAGCACAGGATCATGTAATTTTACCATGCAGTTTGATCGTCTAAGTTTACCTTATACTGTTTGAGGGTTGGGGATTGAGCAGCTTGAGAATAATGTTCGAAAGTAATCTTTTTAAAATGCCGAGTATTACGCTGGGATACGAAATGCAATGAAATGATCTTTTAGGCGCAAAGATTTTTATTTTACTTTTTTATTTGCATTCTTTGTTTTTTTCAGAAACAACTTTTCCATAGACGGAAAGGCATCTCTGAAACTGTCATAATGAATGAATGAGATAGGAATAAAGACTCTATGCACTCGGAGTAAAGTTGTTTTTTTTTCTTTCTTTACTTTGTCTTCTGTACGTAGCACCTTTGTCTATAAGCATGCTTTTGTCTTTGGCTTGCCTATTCCATAAACTATAGACGAGACTAAACTACTAGCATTGCCTGTAGTTGCTTAACCAATATACTGTACTTGTAAAATACGGCTATAGCATAAAATTACTAATGTTACAATTGAATATTCTTGGATTACAACCATCACGTTGTCACGATAATTGCGTGTGCCAAAAATTATAAGCAACGGACGCGCTTCGGCTGCAGGGGACCGGTTGATTCTTTACATAAAATTTCAATGTGTTCTGGAAATGGTTTGCAAAGAGGACGTGGTATCATGGTTTAAAGAATTGGAAAGCTATAAACGCATAGACGCGATGTGTACGTTATTAAATATGTGTTTGCCATTTGAACTACGTTTCATTGGCACGTACCTAGAGGAGCTAGGTAAGCGGGACTTTCAGGAGTTGCGTGGTGCCGAACTAAGAGCCAACAACCCCACAGACCTGGCTGCGGACATCGGAGGCGCTAACACAGACCCCAGGACGCGACGGAAAATGGCCTTGTATGTGTCGTTGTTACGCTCGTGTAATTTCGCGTGTGCTACCACATTGTACAATGCCATGGTCAGTTTGGAGCAGAGTGGCTTGTTGAAGGGCTTGTACGGCGATCTCCTGGAAGAAATTCTACTTCTGTATACGATGGCGTTACATCATCCAGCGTTTACATTTGATCAAAAGTCACATTTTGGTGAAATATTAGACAAATTAAAAATGGAAGATCAGAGGATACAATTTCCTGAACCACAAGAGCATATAAATGTAGTCCCAGTGAGTGCATGCCATACACAGTCAAATATCACAGCCAACATGTCAATCCCACCGCCTAACTTGTCTAGCTTGGGGCCACCGCCTGGTATTGTGTTTGTCAAAACACCTGGGGTGCAGGTCAGTGTTGTCACATTCTTACACCACCACCATAGTATTCCTAGAAGTACAAAGCTGCCTTAGTTATTCTATGACCACAATAAGTATAATATCTACTTGTAGCATTTTGTTATCATGTTTGTAGTGGGACTATCATTCTTATTTGCAATATTCAAAGTGATTTATATAAAATGGGAATCTAAATATCACTTTTCTAGTCAAGGTTATTGTTTGAGAATAAAATTTATGTATGATAATGTTGAATAGTGTCAACTTTGGCATTTATTTCGTGTCTAAAATTGGAAGTTGTTCACAAATAAAGCCCAGGTTTTATTTTAGATTTAAAGTTTATTTTGTTGTCCAAGTGTGACTTTGTTTTGCACATTTAACTCAAACCATAGTAAGATAAAGTATTCTCATTTCTTAGAATTGAGAATGTAGGTGTTACAATTTATGAAACCTGATAAAT
Organism: Agrochola lychnidis; assembly: GCA_963680765.1. NCBI lineage: Eukaryota > Metazoa > Arthropoda > Insecta > Lepidoptera > Noctuidae > Agrochola > Agrochola lychnidis. Next base: position 11,373,712 of record OY796858.1, read on the forward strand.
GCATGCACTGACTGTACTGTTCAACTCTTTATTTGGTTCTTTCCTCAAAAGACTATCTCAGACCCTAATCTGCATGGTCCTCATATGGCCTAACCAAGATTATGTCTGGACTTTAAAAGAGACTGACCTCTGACTTTGTTTTGGTCTTCCCAAAGTACATAATTTATTTTTGATAAAAGTGTTTTTAAACCAATTTACAGAAATAAATATTATAAATCATCATTATCATCATAAATATCATTTACCATACATTTAAAGATTATGCTAACTTATAAACAAACTATTGATTGTGTGCACAAGTTTAATAACAATAGAAAAGTAATCATCTTTCAATGCTTACTACTATGAAATAGACAAACTAATTTATATTTCCTTATTTCAACACTCACGGAACTAAGGCTGTTTATCATAACAAATATATTCACTCATCAATGTTTTCATTACCATTAAAATGACTCAATGTAAATAATTAATTTCAATTTCTTATTTTCTCATGGTATCTTTCAGTTCATGTTTCATATGATTGCATTTCATAATTTATCATTACAATTATGTCAACATTTATAATGTAACTCCAATAAGTAATAAAAAAAGAAAATTACACTAATACCATACAACGGTAGAAATTTCAAATGTTGTAAGGGACATTGAATTCCATGTCCCTTATGACATTTGAAATTTCCACCATCGATAATATGAAAGAGATACATTGCATTTTAATATTTTAGCATGATTCTAGAATGAAAACTTCTTTAACATTACAAAATAGTAAGTGAACATGCATTGTGATTACTTTTATGTAATGTTTAAATAAAGTCCATTATATTTCAGCCTCAAAGTACAGACACAGTGCCTGAACTCAGTTCTCCGCCAGTCCTGACGGGTGCTGGGGGAGTAGTGCCCATGTTGAGTGAAGTTCCGCACCCGCCGCCAGGCCTACCACTGCCACAGTACAATATGGGAGAATACATGGGACACAATGCTTGGCCTGCAAATATCATAGTATCACCTATAAATCCACCGCTTGAGGTAAAATGTTTATAAAAGATACTTCATTAACTTGTTATTTTGAAACAGAATGAATGTGTCGAATATTTTATGACTATTCTGACATTATAAAACAAAGAATCTATTTTATATGATTACATTTCAACAGTTTTTATAAGTGAACCCATAAGTAATAGCTGTTGTAGTTATTATTTCTCTATCTCACAACATTCAAGTAAACATGAAGGCCGTATGACCTAGTCCTGAAATAGTCTCATCCACACTCTTAATAATTGTAGTGAATAGGAAAACAACTTTTAATTTAGTTGTCACCCTCTTGGGCACAATTTTCTTTCCCTTTTATCATCCAAACATAGGTAGGGGTACTTAATTTCATAGGTGCATGAAGTAAAAACAATTCTGTGACACCGACACTGGCTTTTATTCCAGTTGGCGATTCCCGCCCGGACTTAATATTATAATTTTGATGGTGAATTTATGCAGATTTTTAACTCATACAATGTCATTGTCGCCCCAGTTGATAAGTACTTCATGGTCGTAATCCTAACCATGAGGCAAATCAGACAAAATTGAACAATAATCGCTATTGTTGCATTGTGTGCAGTATTGCGTCGATTATAACGTACTATCTACTTATACATAATATGCGCTCATTATGAGCTGGAATAAATTAGACGATATTAAACCCCAAACAACACAACAACAACAATGTATTATTTAGTTGAAATCTCTCTTGAGTTTAGTTGAACTCGTTGCAGGTAATAAATTACACGGCGGCTAGTGGCGCGCCGACGTCGCCGCTGGTGTCGTCGCCGGGCGACAGTCGCGCCGCGTCGCCGCGCTCGCGCCGCCGCGTGTCGCGCGAGCGCTCGCCGCCGCCCGGCGCGCCCGACCAGCCGCTGCCGCACCAACTTGCCGCCAACTTCGAGAGCCTGTCAGTCGCCGAGGTGGGTCACTCTCCGCACCAACGCGGCCCCTTCGCCGTGTTTGCAGCAGAACTACTTCGCCACAAACAGCCTCCTGCATTAATGCTGTTTTCACATGAGGCGAGTCTAGCCGCACAGTGTCGCGCGATCTTTATCCACAAAGAGTCGTTCCCACTATGTTGTGTTTCTTAAAACAGCAACGCAAGTTGTCGCATGTAGAAAAGATAACACTTAATTTTGTGTTGCCTGAATAAGACCCTTTTATAATAATATGTGTTAATTTTTGTTAATCTGTTTATTTATGTGCGATATCATGCATTACTGTGAAATTAGCCAGTGAGCACGCAGGCTGCTTTCCAGCGAGACAAGGTTCGCGTTTTCATTGATTTCCACTATGTCTTAACCTATTCAAAGATTAAATATAGTTGCAAGGAAGCAGCCTGGTTGGACATTTGCTAAATCGCGATCACAAATGTCGCCCCTCCAACCTATTAGCGGCAGTCAAACGATTGTACAAGTACCTACATGATCTTTTATAAGTATTTGCAATTTACACACAATGCAAATTGAATTGGGAATAAATCCGTGCAAACGCGTGACTGCGCGCAGTGTGATTTGGAAAGGTGCGTCTCGTGAACGACATGCTTATAATAGTATTAATTTACAGATGCGTCATAATATGGGCGACGAGCGGTTACGTGAACTGAGCGTGGTCCATCAGCAGCAATACAGATCGCTGGAGAAGCTGAACGGCGTGCGGCGGCTGACGGGCCCGTACTGCGGCGCAGGCGCGCGCTCGTCGTCCGACAGCGGCTCCAGCGCCGCGTCGTCGCCGCCCGACACGCCCGCGCCGCCGCCGCGCCGCGCCGCGCCGCCCGCGCCGCCGCCCGTGCCCTTCCTGCAGTACCCGCGCCCCTTCGCCTACCCCACGCCGCCGCCGACCTACCGCCAGCCGCCGCCGCCCTTCGCCAACGGCGAGCCGCCGCCCTACCCGGCGCCCGCGCCCTACGCCGGCTTCGTGTCGGTGCTGTACGCGCCGCCCAAGCTGTCGTGCTGGAACTGCGGCGCGGCGGGCCACGCGGGCCACGAGTGCAAGGAGCCCAGCATGGAGGAGATGACGCGCGCGGGCGGCTACCAGCTGGACTTCGGCGGCGCGCCGCCCGAGCCCGCCGACAAGTAGGTAGCCGGAGGAACTCTTCGCGACGTCCTTGTGTGATCTGTCCAGATTAGTACCAAAGTGTGAGGTCAAAAATTGTAAATATCGACCCCGGTTGGCCCGTACGGCTGCTGTCGGTACCCGGCGTCATGTGAACCCTTGGAACGTGAAACCCGAAGGATTTCTTTTGTTGTAGAATGAGATATTAGGTAGATCTATGACGTTAATATTACGAGCGCTTATTGGACTAATTTATTAGTGGGACTATCTGTAATGTTTAAGAGTAATTGCACTTTCGATGTATTTTAGTAGGATTTGATGACATTCCATATTTGATTATTTGCATTAGAATATCTGATAAAATTAAAATGAATGTACTAAACAAAAAATTGTGTCACATTCTTCATGATAATTAATAATTTATTTTATTAAACTTCAGAAAATTATATACAGTTCACTAAAACCACTGGGGGGGTATGATGCGCTTTAGGGCTGATTTTACCAAAGTTTCTAAGATATCTTTTATCCGTGAAATAAAATTGACGTAGCCTCGAGACAGTTTTTGTATACAAAATCCTATTCAAAATTTATTCGCTGGATAAGACTTATACTGGTTATAAATATAAAAGTTTGGTCGAATACGCCCTTAGACGAAATCAGATAAAAAATAACTATTTATACTTAGTAGCCACACAAAACTTGTATAAAATATAAAAAATTATAATTTTATGCAAAGTACGCGAAGTTTTGGTACACAGGTTTTTTACACAATTTACTTGCGCAAATTTAGGCTTGGCTCACGATAAACTAAATAGGCAATTTAAGTTATCGTGACGTGTTGGAAGAAATTTGCGCATAAATCTTCCAACACGTAACGATTTACTTGCGCAAGCCTAAATGTGCACAAGTAAATCGTTACATGTGTGGCTACTATAAGCAACACTTAGAAAAAAGGTGCACCTATTTAATGTTATTTTCTTTATTTAACCAACTGCGATACATATAGGGGTTTATTTATAAACGTTGCTTAAAGTTTTATAATGTTCAAACGTCAAAAATATATGGTTAAACAGTTGCTAATCATTTAACTTTAAGCAACGTTTGTAAATAAACCCCATAGTATGTTACTATATGGTTCGCTGTTGGCTACTATAATATTTATTTTTGTTTTTCCATTAATTTGCATCTTTCGATAGTGGAAAAAAGTAAACCCCGTGAATCTCTTACGTCCATTTTAAGTCGTGACATCGAAACATTCTTGGTTGGCGATTGTTTTGGCGAACATAAGTCACTCATAGTGGCCATGAAGATGCTGCTGCTGAAGTGAAATATCTTCGTCTACGAGCGTTGCAAAGGATCCGATTAGCGGTTGAGCAGACGATGGGCTATTTGTCCGCCGGACAGAAATGAGCGCAATGGAATGGCAGACATTTCCAGCAGTCTATCCTACGTGTACGTTATTACGTAGATTTCAATACGTTCTATCGTCGCGAACAAATTGTGCATCGTCTACGTCTTAGAATCTGAGACATGTTGGTCCGGAGTAGCCATGTAATATTTGTATGGGGGTTGCGCACTAGATCCGAATTCTGTCCGTCGAATCGAATTTAGAACATTCCCAATTCAGATTGAAATTGGATCTTGAATTCGGAGTGTCTTGAATTCGAATTCGGATTGGATGCAGTGCGCAAACGGTCTAAGGGTCAGCACAGACAGCAGCAAAATCCTTTGCAGCCTAGTAGAAACATGCGGACTATGCGAACACACGCCACATGGAATCGTCTCTTGCACGTTATTCTGGACTCTATTTTTGTTGTGAATTTGTTAATTATCAATGAAAAACTGCAGCATTTTGCTGCTTTGTCTGTGCTGACTCTAAAACAAAAAACTACACAACACAAAGGTTTACGTCACTGGATCAAGTGTAAAAAATAACATGAAAAAGGTTTATAATTTATTATAAGGTGAGTGATTTTTTGGAATTATTGATTGAACCATTGTGAAATAATAATGTGTTTGTTATTTTATTACAAAAAAAAAACTTTTGTAATGACAATTTAATATTTGATTTAATTAACTATTTCATATAACTATTAATTTAGAATCAATTAGTTCAATCTGTCTGGATGAGAAAGATTAAATGATTTTGAACACATTTAAATTTATCGAATATGAATCAATAATTGAAAGTGCAATTATTTGTAAACATATACTATGCATACAGTTCTTGTGTAGAATTTTAAGGGAATTCCACATAGCACAGCAGCGTCTATGTCATAGTTATGTTTTAATTGGCAGCTTCAAAAATATTAAATTAGGGCTTTTTATCGTAAACTTAAAATCAAAGAAAAAAGTTGGTACAAACAATTTCAGTGGATCAATTTAACTATCTTAAAATTACAAATAGTTATCCTATTGACTGCTTAGTTTTATATAATATGCCGTTCCTCCAACGCCCAGCGCATAAATCGACAATTACATATCTACGACGAATAGGGTCGTGCAATAACATAAAAAACAAAAACTAACCCTATGTCCCTATGTATTTTTACTGTGTATATAAATAATAAAATAAATTACATAGGCTCTCAGTCGTATAAATACGAATGAGGCGGCACGGGCACAAAAACATTTGTCGTAAATCCGACTGGGGCGGTCAATAGGTTAATTAACATGTCATTTCAAAATGAGTGCCATATATTGGTGTATAATATAATTTTCATGTTTAGTCAGTACGAAGTGTTAAATTTTATTTAGGTGGTAGTATGATACAGTGAATAAGTCCCATCAATGCTATCTATAGTTTTTTTTTTTAATCAGTTATCCAAGAGTCTCTATTCGGTGTCAGCAAAATATTTGGCACCTTAAAACAACCTTTCAAATACTTTGTAAAGTTTCACAGTGAATGAATAAAAAAAATTAAAAAAAACAAAAAAAATAACTTAATAATTCTAATGATTTGGAATTGTGATCAGAAGCAAAAAAAAAAGTATTTTAAGTAGGAAATCAGCATGAAACTGACTTTCTAAGTTATACAATATTGCACATGACAATTTAGTACATCTACATTAGTACAAATTGAAAATTGTATGGGTTGAAAAATTGGATTAAGATGATTAGTTAAGAGATTTCATTAAGTGACATGGTTTATAAGCTAGTATAATAACATAATAGTAGAGGTACTCTAGTGTTTGTTTTAATTGTTAATATTATAATCAAAAGCAAGTGTGAATAATGTTAGGATAAACCAAATCTATCTTCAATCATTCATAACATAATTGCTGTGCTGCTTATTGCATCTCATACATCTACTTGAGATGCTATGGAATTCCCTAAAATTCTTTGCTCTGACTTCAATTTCTCCTACAACTTTCATGTAATAATATTTTTTGTCCAAATCATCAGAACTTGTAAATATGATGCTAACTTCTAAACTATTTAATATACAGTTCAAAGTCGAAATGTGATGAATTATATACAAAAGTACCTTTGAATTTGTTTCCTTTGTCCCAAGACTGATCTCTAATACTAGCAAATTATTGGGCTTCTAAAAGCTAATACAAAATCGATGTTCGCTGTAAGTTGAGCGTCGGCCACTTTCAGAATACAGGACTGTTTGTTCAATGGTTGAGAAGCAGCTGAAGTAATATTGTGACTGGCCACACGTTGATGTGAATGTACCTAGTAATGATAAACCATTTTATACTTATGAGTTGAACAAGGGATTATTTTGATCAAGCTCACGAAAATGCAATGCTCTTAATTAATGTTTATAATAATAGTCATTGTAAATAGTTACAAATATGTAAGAGAGGTGGCACGTCGCATCCGATGTGTTCATATTTTGTAAATAATTCAGTTTATATAAATTAGATAATATTTAGAGATTGACTATATTTGTAAATTACGTTGTAATAATTTGAGTGTCCCTATAGAGTATATTCGATTGTTTCTCTATGATCACTGTCACAAATCACAATTTGCATTTTTAAAGTCCCAGTTTTTTTAAGAAAAGTTCAAATTAGAAGGGTTGTATAATTGTTTTTGCATAATTATAAAAAAGTAATGTTTTTTAATCAAGTCAGATGAGTGACACGCATGGGTGGGTGCTGGGTGTTGTCGCTGTGGCCGAGTGATACGCAGCTTGCGACACGTTTGATGATGTTGTTCATGCATCACTTGGACGACTGTATTCTCTTGTATTACACACATCAAATATGTTTGCAGAGTTTTGTGCCTTCAACGCACAGCCGGTGGAATACAAAGGGAATACATTCGTGTGCTAGAAGTGATTAATTTAATAGTGTAACTGTTAACAGAACCGTAAGGGACTATTATTTTGTAAGATACATGATATGTCACTCCTTATGAAGGTTGTAAGTCCACATAACGTAACTTTTGTGTTATTTATATCTTAACAATTTTATTATGATATTTAAAACAAGTTGAAGTATAGATTAAACATAGCAAGAGTAACTTAATATTTGTAACTTTATAAGTATGCCTGTAGCCTAGCCCCAGTGTGGTACCGTTGATGCAATAACATGATAGCATTGCATACTGCATAACATGTTCGAATGTTCAATTGAGTGCGATATTAAATTGGATTATCTTACCGTTTGCGTCTGCTCAATTGTTTTCAACCAAGTACAGTTTCAGTGAAACCGGTGAATGTGTAACTAAAACTTCGTTTTCTACATAGGCAACAATAATATTATAATGGTTGGAAATGTCTATGCAGCTTTACTTTGTACTTGTAGTGGAGTATGAAAATATTTTTTTACTTTGTACAGAATGTTATAAATGTGATACATAATTTTTGAAATAATTAGAAATTGTGATTTAGTAAGGTGTGTAGTTTATTAAAAAAAAAATATGAAAAAAACTCGCTTTACTAAATAAATTATACTATTCTACAGCTATGTAACGTTGTTTTCCCACGTTTTTATATTTGGGTACTTATATATTCTAAGCTGTTGTACCTATTGCTAGTAAAATCAAACTTCAGGAAATTGAATGTTTCGGCCCGGTATTGTCAGACCTCTGTATCCCACCAATGCTGTGAATCATTTGCTTCCTGAGAAATAAACAACCAAAATCTACAGTTCCGTGTTTTTATTCCAATCAAACTCCTTAATTTTTTAAATTCATACATACATACATGCATACTCACGCCTTTTTCCCATGGGGGTAGGCAGAAACTACAGAACGCCACCTGCTACCTTCTTAAATTCAATTAAATAATAACTTAGTTCTAGTTTTGATCATCTTGGCTCATATCAATGTCGCCCATCGGCATGTGTCCGCCCGAATTTTTCTGATTATTCATGAAAAATTATCGAAAAATAACTTTGAAAGGGAAAATCTGAAAATCTTTAATTTTTAACATGTTATTCAATTTTTTGTTTTGATTAGCGTTTGCCATATCTCCGATGTTATTGGCTCGATTTGGATTCTGTTTATTATTTCTAAAAGCTTGAGTTATTTTATCGGATTAGCTAACATTTTCGTTAAAATTAGTCAACTGTGCAAAAAAAATTGATGTGAAAACCTTTTTTCTAAAAAAAATTGCGTTGAAAAAAAAACAAGTTCATAAAATAATAGGGAGGGATTTTGAAAAAAAGAAAAAATGAAAAGCGTACTTTGGAGGAAAAGTATCGTAAACACTTCGAATTTTGAAGGAGAGACACAAAGTCGTCAAATACAAAAAATTGAATACTTTCTTACTGAATAATTAAGAATACTAATTACCTAATGTTAATTTGTGTACAAAATAAATAATGTAAGGAATTATAATGTGTATTTATCATATTTTATTTATTTACATAGGTTTTGTATTCATATTGTTTTTTGGACTTAAGCCATGAAGGCTCTTTTCTGAGATCATTTTTAATTGATAGGTACTTAAAACAATACTACCTACCATAAACACACAGAAATAGGTATACGGGTTGTCGAGATGATAATTATATATTTCAGGGCACAATGGGCGACCATTGTTGGTATATCCATGCAAAATCCTAACTTTATAAACTAAAATATTATAAATGCGAAAGTGAGTATGTTTAATACGCTTTCATGTTAAAACAGCTCTACAGCTTTGGATGAAATTTGGCATATGGGTAGACCATGACCTGGGTTAGGACATAGGATACTTTTTATCCCAATATTCCTACAGGGTCGAGAATTATGTGGGTGAAACCGTGGGGCGCAGTTAGTATAATATTATTTATGCGAAAGTGAGTTTGTTAGTTACGCTTTCATACTAAAACATCTGAACGGATTTGGATGAACTTTGCTACATGGATGGGTAGACCATGACCTGGGTTATTAGGACAAAGGGGACTTTTTATCCCGGTAGTAGGTAGGTACGTCCCCGTGATTAATTTCCGACCTCCATGCAGGCGAAGCCGCGGGAAAAAGCTATTAACTAAATCAAACACATTAGTGTTTGATTTGATTTACTCTGCTTGAAAGCCAACACCTATTTACCTTTTAACAAACTTCGAAGTAAAACCAAAAATTACATCAAACTGAGTAAACTCTTTACGCGGTAGTGATAGCCCACAGAGTACATTTTTATATAGGGTGATAGCCTATGGTGTGACCAAGGCACACACTGACTTTTCGGATTCATGTGCCTAGGTAGGTATTGTATAATTGTCACTTGCTTCAAAAAAGACGAAGGGCAAACATCGTGAGGAATCCGGCATGCCTGAGAGATATTTCTCGACGGCATGTGAAGCCAAGTCAAAGGCCCATGGGTGGCATAAAAACTCTTGACAGTTAGTCACTAAGCACACGAAAAAAAAGGCGTAAAAATGGAAGGCTGTTATCTCGTGTCCTGTAGCTGCTGCACTGATGGTAGATAGACAAAATGGCCCTTTGTTATTGGATACTGGATGTCCAGTATACGGACGCTACGACGACTGTAAACAGAAATAACAGGATTTTTGGGATTTGTAAAGTTTGGTCTTTTTAACCGACTTTAAAAAAGGAGGAGGTTTTATGTTCGTCTGTATGTATTTGTTTAATGTAGGTATGTTCATCGATATTTTCATCAATTGTGGATCGATTCTGAAAGGTATTTTTCACTTTGTAGTGTTTTTTAAGGTTCCGTATCTCCAAAGGGAAAAAAGGATCGCATATCATATCATATTCATATTATTTCATATTTTGCTGTTCGTCCGTCCGTCTGTCTGTCAAGAGCCTTTTTCTTAGGAATGCGTGGAGGTTTCAAGCTAAAATTATCAAATAGTAGGTCACTTGGAGCTCTAAAAAAATCAAGCTGTTAAGTGACTTTGAAGCGGGTTTGACGCATTTGGTGCACATCTCAACTTGTACACCATTCTCAAATGGTGAACTTAGCAACTGGTGCACTTCTCATATGGCACACTTCGCAACTGGTGCACTTCTCAATTGGTGCACTTCGCAAAAGGAGCACTTTTTAAGATGAGTGGAGATTTGGAAAAATTGTTTTAAAAATGAAAGAATCTTTGGTTTTACGTAGGTAATTTTCTTAAAAATACAATCAACAAAATAATTTTAAATTAACTCTACATAGTCACTATTTAACATTTTTATTTTTACAAAATTAAAAAAAAGTCACTCGGAAATAATAAAAATATAATTAAGTATGTAAGAAAAAATTAGATTTACAGCAAAAAGGTATTATAATAAAGACATGAAATAATATCATATTATATCAATAACCTTTATAATATTATAATTTAAACTGTACTTGTTATAGTTATTATTTCCTTTATTCCATTAAAATACTTATAAATTACATTTTTAAATATTAGAATATAAAAAATATAGAAACATTTAAAAATATAAAAAAATCGTTATAGTTATTATTATTAATTGAATAAAAGCTTTAAATTAAATCATAACCTGTTTCTCAAAAACAGGTTATAAATAATATAGATAAACCTTTGTTTCTTACTTAGTAATTGTTACTATTAATTAAGTAAAAAGCTATAAAAAGAAAAAAAACAAAAGATCACGTTTCTCCAATTATATTATTATATTAGTGATTATATAATTTAATTTAAAAAATGTAAATTTAAAGCTTTTATTTAACTATAATAATAACTATGACTAAAAGAAGTACAGTTTAAATTATAATATTATTATGTCTTTATTATGATAACTTTTTGCTGTAAATCTAATTTTTTCTTACATAATTATATTTTTATTATTTCAGAGTGACTTTTTTATTTTTGAAAAAATATAAATGTTATAGTGATTATGTAGAGTTAATTTAAAATTATTTTGTTGATTGTATTTTTAAGAAAATTACCTACGCAAAACCAAAGATTCTTTCATTTTTAGACAATTTTTCCCAATCTCCACTCATCTTAAAAAGTGCTCCTTTTGCGAAGTGCACCAATTGAGAAGTACACCAGTTGCGAAGTGTGCCATATGAGAAGTGCACCAGTTGCTAAGTTCACCATTTGAGCATGGTGTACAAGTTGAGATGTGCACCAAATGCGTCTAACCCTTTGAAGCTTGATGTTTTTTGCATTGACACGCAATAAAAAAACAGGCCAAGTGCAAATCGGACTTGCACACGAAGGGATCCCTTCTTTTCGCATAATCTTCTTTTTCCTAATTTACTTTGGCATTACGATTTTGGTATAATTTGTTTTGCCATAATAATACTTTGCCATATTTTTTTTTTGTCATACAGTTTATGTTGGCATCTTGAAGGCTAATTCGTTTTGGCATAAATTTAATTCGTATAACGTTACTAGGCCTAATGACTATTACCAAAATAATATTTAGGCATACAATTAATAGAAATAACGGAAACGAGTTATTTTTACGTATTTATTTTGGATTTTCATGCAAATGATTTCCATTTTTAACCCTAAATTAAAATTAAAGTATTGTCTTAAAAAATCATTATGTTGTGCTACAAAACTTAGTGACAGAACCGAATCGATGCAAAACCGACTCCACGTAGTCTTGTCTGCCCTACCCCTAGAGTGTAATTTAAAATCGCGTAGGGGCGAGGCGGCCCGTGGGCTGAGGAGCGAAAGCCGTCTGCGACGATTAGCACGCGTGGGGCCGCCGCCGGAGGCCCGCAGCGTCGGAGCCGTGACAGAAACCATGCCTGTTGCATGCTTGCTTGCATGCTGCATGCTTGCTTGCATGCCTGGTGTATGCTTGTTTACATGTTGCATGCTTGCTGCATGCATGGTATATGCTTGTTTGCATGTTTCTTACAGCGAAAAAAACTTATGCTTGTGAATGTTATGCTTAATAAATTTATGCTTTAGAATGTTATGCTTAATTATTATTAGATATGATTAGAGAAATTACGCGTAAAAAATTATGCGTAACCTGTTATGCGAAAATATAATTAGGACAAACAAAAGTATGCCAAGTTATATTGATAGGGAACCCACACGCAAGGTTCCGTACCGTTTTAATATCAAGCAAAAAACGCCTAATTTTTTAACTCTACTTATTTAATTTTTATTTATAGGCAACATAAATACACAATCTGTGAAAATTTCAACTGTACCTATTACTTACAGTTCATGAGATACAGGAAAATCGTTAATTTGTAGTTTTATCACATTTTTTGGGATCACCTACAAACTGACATTTGCAGTTGGAGAATTGACCGTGACGTATATCGATGGGAGAACATGTTTTTCAACTACAATGTAATGTCTTGGGATAAATTCATCCCAACTAGGTACGGATCCTTCAGTGTGCGTGGTCCGACACGCACTTGGCCGTTTTTTTTGGAAAATGGTGGTTTTTACAGCTAAGTTGGTAGGTACTTAGGTACTTATAACTTTACTAGTACTTAGGTATTATGACGAATTGACGACCGATTAGCTCGCGTCGATCTAATCTGTATCCATCTCATTAAGAACGATTAATTAGGTATCACGTCACGGGTAAGTATACCTTCCGTGAACTAGCTTGCCCATCAATCATGGTCAATATCCCAGGTTCTAGTTAGGTACCTATGTTTGTATGATTTGTAGAATTGTAGATGCAAACTGCTCATTTTTGTGGGCTGTCAGCTTATTCACGTCGGTCTAATCGGCGGTGATCTCTCGCATCCGGCCCTGGTTCAGGACATGGTACGGAGCGAGAGGAAATGGGAGGCCGTCACCTCCTTCTGCGAAGCAGTAATGCTCGCGAAGGAGGAGGCGGAACGCGTGCAAATTTTGCGCCCTCGCGCCCCTAACCGCCGTAGGAGGAGACGCCCTGCGTTGGGAATCGCAGGCCGATTTCCGGCCATCATAGGTGCGGGCTTGCGGACGGTAAGCAATGGGTAGCTCGCCGTCCGATAAGGACCGGGCCCGGGTCGACGGCGCGTTGTGTTCCACGCGCGCCTCAAAGAGATGTCAGCAGAATTGACGGGGTCTGCTGGGGCCGATGCCTGCCGGGGTTGCGAAGAAGTCCGAAAGGGAGATCGTGGCCCCCGGCAACATGGCAACTGAAGGAACACGGGTGGGTTTTAGGTTTTAGTTAGTAAGAGTTTGACACGCCCTCCCGCTCCGCCCAGAGCGGGAGAAGTTATTTGATAATTTCCAACCCAAAAAAAAAGAAAAAAAAACGTGTGGCACTCGGGGACTGCCGCGGTATAGCTATTGCATAGCATTTGTAACCTCCATACTTCCTATTTGTCAGCGCTACACTTGGGATGATGACGTGATGACATAAAACAAAAATAACGTTCCCATGACAACATCACGTCATGGGAACTTCGTGTTCCCATGACAACGTGATGTTGTCAACCGTCATTACATGGTAGGCGGAGTGGGGAGTGTTAGGTTTTTTTCGTCACGGAATTTCTTGATTCGGTCGCCGCGCTCAAAGCCCGCGATAAAAGCTATGCAATAGCTTAAAAGGTAGTACCTAATTCTTTTAGTAGTGTTTCTATATTTTTTGTGTGAATAGTCTTGGTATGTATTTAGATTTTTATAGCCCATAGTTTTTTAGTCTTTCCTGTGTGTTGCCGTCTACTTATATGTTTAAAAAACAAAGAACAAATTCAATAGTAGGTATGTTGATGAAATTACAGAGGTCATATTTAAGTATACCTAACACACGCCTGAAAGCCGATATTGGCCAGTGTGATTTTTTACTTCGTGGTTTCTACCACTGACTTGCCTGTGAATGGGCCATGGGCGTACCCACGGTGGGGCAAGTTGGGGCATCTGCCTCACCCTAGTCCCTGACTCGAAGCTAATAATTTAGGTTCATTATGTAACAAAATTAATTAATTATTTATTAAAATTCAATATTACCGCGCGAAAGAATGCACATCGATGAATCGAGCGCGCATGCATAGTAATCGAGTTTTATCGAGACAAATTCCTACTATTTATCCAGTTTATTTACTTCTGCCCCACCCTTAAAAAAAATGCAGGGTAGGTACGCCCATGGAAAGAGCAGTTTATGAAACCAACATTTTGTATATGGTCCGGTTTTTGGCAATGAACAGCGCTACCGCTGATACACAGAAAAGTTTAAGGTAAGTATACCACCTACCTATTAAGCACGTCGTCATATAAAAACAACTAGGTATGTTTTCCTGCCGCTGTTGTAGTCCAAGCGTAGTATGATAGGTGGCGCTATACGGAGATACACTTCATTTAGGAAACTAAAAGGTTATAGGTATTGGTATAGGTACGTTTATAATGGCAAATTCAAATTATTTTATTTCACATAAACCTACATGGGCACTTATGAAACGTCAGAAGCTAGGTGCACGGTTCCAATTAGTCGTTTCCTATGGAGAAGAGCCGGCAAGAAACTCTACGGTTACTCTTTTATAAATAATTGGATTTTACAATATTTTCAAATAATAGTGTTAATCGGAGGAAGGGACAGTGTAGGCCTTTCAACAAGTACCAGGTACTAAACAAAAAAGAAAATGGTCAACAAATCTACACAGTTCACTAAGCCTACAACGTTCTCACATTCACAAAATAGAGAAGAATCTATTTTAGAAAAAAAAATGATTAAGGGATAAGCTTTAATTTAAATTTATATATATATTCAATTGAATTTTAATTTAAAATTTTTAGAATAAATAAATTACATACATACATAACATCACACCTGTAATCCACACCTACATTTCACCAGTTATGTTTAAGTCCCATGTAATAAGGGGGCGAGCCTATTGCTATCAACCGGGCACAAATCCAGACTCCGGCCTGCTACTGAGAAATTCCAGAAAACAAATTAAGTAATAAAATAAAAACCTATTTTAAACGAAATGACATGATTGCCATTACAACTGTAACAAATCTGAATAATTATTATGTCCACAAAAGACACTGAATAAAGAGTTGAATTTAAATTGTAGGTATATAATGGTGCCGATTCCCTTGTTCACAAACTAAACTAAATTTAAGTTCAGTGCATCTTTTTCTTTCTATTTCATTAAGAAAAGGATAGAAGATAAATTTTAGTTTAGTCCTGTCAAATTAATCAGCGCTTGACGTAAATTGACGTAATTTTAGTCGGCAAGTTTTTAATCACGTCTAATCTTGTATGGAGAGTGACAGGCGGTGATTAATTTGACAGGACTAAACTAAAATTTATCTTCTGTCCTTTTCTTAATGAAATAGAAAGAAAAAGATGCACTGAACTTAAATTTAGTTTAGTTTGTGAACAAGGGAATCGGCACCAATGTCAAATAATAGGACGATTATGTCAAGGAAGAATGTTAAGAATAAACAAGGTAATTTGGGAGCAGTTAAAATTATGGGCTATAGTAAAAATATCGAGAGGTGAATTTCTTTCGTGGGGAGATACCCACCATCTGGGTAGAAGGCAGAGCTTCGTTTAACTCCTGCCAGTTAAAACCACACGGTACCTACCTAATCCTATACCTACTCACAAAATGATTCGCGCGTTGCAACCGTGTTTGCAACTTTGCAAGGTTGCAACCCATGGAGTACAAAAGACAAAATAAAAGGTAGATAGGCAGTAGGTACTGAAACCGAAGACTCGACTTTTACTCAACTACAACTAGAGGGGCACGTTGAGAATATTTAGCATATTATAATAAGAATTAATTAGATAAGTAACTAGTTACTTATTATTTTTTAAGTAGGCCTGCAGAGCTGCACTGTTACAGGAAATCGAGTTTTTATTTTTCTTTGCTGTTATTTAGTTTAAAATTTTCCCACTGATAGGAGTCTTGCCCAACTCAATGCGAGGGTGCGGGCCGTAATCCGGTAAACGGGCCTGTGGCGGTCTAACCAACGGACTATCGGCATTTCACAAAGAGACTATCGACTGTCACAATACCACCTGACCTTATTTCTCCCAATTATTGGCTAATAGTACCGATACCTAAAGGTTAAACCTCATAGTAGCTATTTCGGGGTTAATAAGAGACGTGACCAGCTACCTAACAAAGTTCAATGTGGTCAAAAACACACTATCAATGCAAGCGTAGCGTAGCAAGCGGGCTACATCGCAAATGGACCAACCTACGCGGCTACGCCGTAGCTATTTAGCAACCATTGCTACGAAACTTTTCAAACTACATACTGCGTGTTTTTCGTATAATTTTTTACGAACAGATTTTCAATTGTGCGTTTGTAAGGGTTTGTTGTTACCTTGTGTAGTTGGCCCTCTGTGCTACGAGAAATAATGTTTTGATCTTTTCTGTATCTTATTTATAAATACCTGTACATAGATTAAATATTTTCTTTATATCGAATATGAATTTTAGGGTAACGTAGACCGTAGTGGAATTAAATTATGCGAAGGGCTTTACCCTGTCGTGGTATTAAAGATAATTGCAAGCGGGCTTCAACGCAAATTGATCAACCTACGCCGTAGCTATTTCGCTACGAACTTTTAAAATTACTGCGTGCTTTTCGTATTACTTTCTATGAATCAATTTTATGACGTAGCGTATCTGGCAACTACTACGCTTTGTAAAATTACATTATGTAGTTGGCGCCCGCGCTCGTTGCTACAAGAAACTCTTGCTCTTTCTGTTCCGTAAGTAGGTAGATACATAAAGATCTGTATTAATTTAAAAAAAATCTTTATAATTGAAATTGAATGATAAACTGTAACATAGGTAAGTAGTGAAATTAAATAATGTAAAGGGCTTTAACTGATGTGGTTTTTTTTAGATTGACGTAAAATGGGTTTGTGGGAAATAAATGAACATACATTTGGGGCCGTCATTCTCTAAAGGGAATTAAAAAAATTACAAAAAAAAAAACGAATAGACATGAGTACATACAAGTTTTACTATAAAATATTTTACAACGAGCCAAGTTTTGAAGCCACAAACTCGCTCTCTACGAAACATATTTCCCAGCTACGATCTTGACCTTATTCATAGTCTTGGTCCTGCGTACATCAAATTGAGAAGCTATCTCGCTGTGACTTAATCGAAATTGGAAAAGTATTTCGGGGTTTCATGAAAAATAGCCGTTTCCATAAATTTCTAGAATAACATTTAATGTGCCACTGAAAATTATTACAGATTGTAAAGTAGTAGGTTAGTTAAAAGTGTTAGTAACTCGGGAATTACACTTGGGTGAGAGTAGCGCGGTACTTTGTTTGCCGTAACGGGCGTTTTATACACTAAAAGTGCGAGCATTTTCTACAAAATGGTATAATGGCTATTCTCACTTTAATATTTAAAAAATGCGAGATTTTCGTACCGACTTGACACGACAGGAACATGGAATGCCTTTTACCCGAAGAATTATGTAGAAAATGTGCGATAACTTTGCGGAGTGCAATATTGCATTTTAATAGTAACACGTAAAGAGAAGCGTCCAATTATTATGAACATACACGTTATTCTCCTAAAAAATTATGCAATAACTTACTTTAACATCATGACTTCAGCAAATACAGATCCCATGACCTTAAGCTTATTTTTGTCGAAAAAAAAATAACTTAAGAAGTTATTAACAATAAGTACCTAACTACCTACAACATAAGAGAAATTCTCGAAACACTGAATTATGTCTAGCAACATCGAACAGACAGAAACTTTATGTTTAAATCAAAAGTTCAGAGCTAACTTGTAGGGCACGTACCCTAAGATGTAAGAAAGAATAATATAGTACCGAGTTACGCTGGGTTTGTGTTGAGTCGAACCAATAATTTTTATTTCAATGTTACTTGAAAACAGATAATAATCAACCTACATAAGGATTAACCTCAAGTTGAGCCACGCGCGCAAAAATCAACAATATTTTTCCAGTAAAAAACGAGATTGCGAACGCAAGATAAGCAAGTAAATAAATGCGAAATTGAGGAAGAATAGGTATCCTCAAAATTAATTCTGATTAACTAGGGGTATTAATGGTATTATGTATCTATCGGTTTTCCTAGTAACAAACAACTTAAGAGCTTTTCTTGAAAGCTGTTATAATGATGCTCTATTTTTTTGTTGCCGACCAAATTAATGTAGGAAAGTACCTACGTGCATTAATTTCGCTACCTAAATTAACGAAAGGTTAATTACTTAAAGGTCACGTAATTTCATCCTAATTATAGAGCGAATGGACTATTTCAATGACAGTCTCTTGTAGGTAACAAGTTAGGTACCTACCTATCGCTGCTACAATATGCATGTAAAATTGCCATAATCGCCACGCTTGGCAGAGTTATGCCAAATTGATGATTACAGTAGGTATATTGTTCAGTTATAAGCAAGAATATACTGTACGGATTATGAATCCCGGAAAATAAAGGGTCACCCTCATATCCCTAGGGAGTCGTAATTGGCATCTAAGGGATTAAGTTAAGGGAATGGGCGTGCAACCGCTTGGCCTTTCTCATTATAGGCAACAACATACTGTGACTTCTGTTGTCAGGTCGAGTCTCGCCGACTTCGAGAGTTTCCTTGTCGATTTGGGAGCCGTCGTGGGTTGGTATAAACTTAGTTCCACGTTGCTACTCGGCAATCCAACAATCCCCATCGCTTTTCATGTTGATCAAATATTGTGGTCGGGGTGGGGGCTCAAATCGTTGTCGAGTGTACCACGAAGTACCTAGGATTGGTGCTCTTCAGCCGATGAGACTTCAGCCCCTGACTGGTGCCCAAACTTATGGGCGCGGTGGTTACGCTATCAACTCAACTTCCCAATTTAGGGGCCCCGAGCGCCGCCTGTAGATGGTTAACGTGGGGGTCGTGCGATCGATGACCCTGTATGGCGCAATACTGCGCAAACCGCAGAGAGCGATGGCCGTCAGAGTCATTAGAAGATATAGCACGATCTCTTACGAGGCGGCTTGCGCACTGGCTGGATCCCCCCCGTCTTGGGACCTGGAGGCGAACACAATCGCGACACTGCATCTGCGGCACAAAGAGGCCAAGACACAGGGCGAGAGACTGGTGCAGCGACAGATCACGCTGCGCCGATCGGAGCTCCGTCAGGTCTTGGTGGCGGAATGGCGGAATGGCGAGAGAGGCTTCTGCACTCTACCGCTGGCTTGGATACAATCGAGGCGGTCCGACCAGTGCTCGACGATGGGCTCGAGGGGAAGCACAGCTCCCTGACTTTTCGGGTGACGCAGGTGCTTTCGGGGCCCGGTTGCTTCGACAAGTGCTAACGTCGCATAAACAGGGAGCCGGACGTATTCTTGTGATTGGGAATTGCACAAAAGATCAAAGAAAACAGCTAGTTCGGTAAGCTTACCTTTCCTAAGCTAACCTAAGAGTCATCAACTGATCTTAGATTTTAACGGAAGGTACAAGCATTCCTTCCTTTCAAAAAAGTAAATAATATTATTCACTAGCTGCGCCCTGTGGTTACACCCATATGAGTCTCGATCCCGTGAAAATATCGGGATAAAAGATATCCTATGTTCTTCTCCAGGTCATGGTCTACCCATTTGCTAAAATTCATCCAAACCCGTTCAGTCGTTCACGCGTGATGCCGTGACCAAGGGAAATATGGATTCATTTTTAACCGACTTCCAAAAAGGAGGAGGTTATATGTTCGTCGCGTATGTTTGTTTTTTTTTTTTATGTATGTTCACCGATTTCTCCGTCAATTGTGGACCGATTTTGAAAATTCTTTTTTTGTTTGAAAGGGTGTGCTCTCGAATTGGTCCCATATAAATTTTATTAACTTTGCTTGGATAGTTTTTGAGTTAGCTACAAAATACGTATTTTTTTCCCACTTAGTATGTAGATGATATGATAAGTTTCGGTCACTGGTAGCAGGTAGTGGTATTTGAATGTGTATGGGGTAGGTACCACAACTAAAAAGTGAAAAATAAAAACTTTTACAAAAAAAAATAACCGACCTCCAAAAAAACACTACAAAGTGAAAAATAACTTTAATTTCGGAAGTCGGTGGCAAAAAAAGAAAATACAAAACCCAAGACACCGACTTCCGAAATTAAAGTTATTTTTCACTTTGTAGTGTTTTTTGGAGGTCGGTTGTTTTTTTTTTTATTTAAAGATATGTTTAGATATAAACAGATAGCACACTGATAAAAAAAGAAATAAAAAACCAGTTAATAGCTTCAAAACTTGATCTAAAACATTTTAAATGAACTGAAAATGTTCTGTATATTTACAAGAGTACGCTTGAAACTGAAATTGAAGCAATTTTTTGGCCCATTGACGCTACCTACTGTTGAATAAAAAACACATTTAATTTAGATGGTTATTAAGCTAAGATTTATTAAGCTTCTACGTTATTTGTAAGTTATGGCAAAATCTAAATGATGTTTGAGGGTAGAAACGTAAGTAGCTAGGTACCTAATGCAATAATTTTTCGCAATCATGACACTGACTTAAAATAAGTTTTCTTTGCACATATTTCATTTCTAAGTACACAGATACGATGTACTTACATTAGATAAAGATAGGGGGAGCAAATTG
Source organism: Agrochola lychnidis (assembly GCA_963680765.1). NCBI lineage: Eukaryota > Metazoa > Arthropoda > Insecta > Lepidoptera > Noctuidae > Agrochola > Agrochola lychnidis. The sequence goes on from OY796858.1 coordinate 11,394,671, forward strand.
CGAGCGGCGGGCGCGCCACACGCGGCCTCCTTCACAATAAATTAAAAATTTAATTAAACTACCGAGTGGTCGCAACTGCTTGATAAACGTTTTTACTTACTTTGCGACCGTTCATTATACAATGGAAGCGTCATTTACAAGTATGTTTATCATTTTTAGTACGCATTCTCTGAGGTTAACAAATTAAGGCACATTTATTTGGGAGTAATATTGTCAGAAGTGTGATCAGCTTTTTTGCTAGATAATCACCAATCTGTTTGCGAAATGTGGTGATTTTTGGTGATAGCGGCAATTACCCGTGTAAGTAAACATATCTATGTAGAGTCTGTACGAAGTGCATGTTAAACAATAAACGTTAACGAACTGGTGATAATGAATAACTGAACGAAAATCAATAACTAATTCCTGAGTTAGTATGGTTGATTGAAATTGTTCTCATAATGTTGTTAACGTTAATCTATTAGTACACAACCCGTAATAGGTGTTCCTGATTGTTTTGCGCTCCCATATTTATAAAGGAACTTTATTTATTGTTCCTCGAAATTATTAACAACATGCCTGTATGTTTTAAATGAAGTTTTAACTAGTTTCTGTCCGTCGCTTGTTTCGGGGGTAAAAATAGGGCATGGAATTTGATCCCGTGGGTGTTGTACTTGTAAGCTGAACCCTCAATCTCTAAAGGCAGCGGCATTATTATCTGGTAGATATTTAGTGGCATGAGGAACAGGGTGTAAAGTTCACTCACCCACCATAGAAAAAGGAGGATCCTCCGACCAGACGGGTGTTGTGTCTGGCGGGCAACTGCCCAACGGATTGAAGTCGGAATCTTGTATATATGTCAATCGCTCGGTAAACTCTAATTGCGTCGTGACGTCATGTCTATGATGCGTAGTTCGTATGTGGCGGTGTAACCGCTACAGATAGGTTGTGCGATTAAGATAGAGTTAAAATACTGATTTCAAATACTTCCTTTATTTTGATGTTCTTATTCAGTCTTATTTGCTACGTCACAATACGTTAGAAAAAATACATCATCATTATCATCATTCTCTTACCCTTATGGGATCATTTATTTGGGTCCTTTCTAGCCATATTAACTTTCACACATTCCTCCATCCATCGTTTCTTTGGTGTTCCTATACTACATACTACTACTATTACCTACTATGTTCTTGTGGCCACATTCATAGGGGCTAATAAAGGAGGTAATAACTTGCCCTTGCTGAACAACTTTCAAGCAGTTTCGACAAAGAGTCTCTAAAAATTCATATAATTTTTCCGAAAGCTGTTATATGGTAGAACAAAGAGATGCGACCCCCTAATAAAACCCACGAGACAGTCGGAACACTCAACCATACATCAGTGAAAACGTGATTAAAATCTGTCCGGTAGTTTCATATGATTCATGTGAATTTTCATGATAAACGTGTCAGGGGGAGCAATTTTCAGCCTTTTTTCTTGGGACGCATATATTATATGGTACGTCACGTGGCCCGTAGCCAATGACCTTTGTAAAGGGTCGAATTATTTTTGGGAAATGTTTATATTGAGTTTAAGGAATAAACTTACCAAATAGTGTTGCAAAGTTGCTGCTAGGGGAACTACTTTATTTACACGGATATATTTTATTTGCCAAGGCATGGGCTGTCTGTGTCCTAAATCAATCCAAATCCTTACAATAACAAATGTCTTCACAAACTTTCACATTCGTCTTAAGAAATGTTTAGGTAGGTATGTACTACTAGTCTCTTATTAGGTAGTAGGTAAGGATTATATGTCTAACTGACCCCTGTAAGTTCGATACTTTATATATTTGTCGGAGACGGGTATGTGACTCTTTCGTTATTATCAGCGATATTTTAACTATTGTGGGCGTAGTGTGGGTAGTGTTGGTTAATGCGCAATAGAAAAACAGTTTGCAGTTCAGATCACATTATAATTTACTATCAAATTAGTCACACTAGCTAAATTATACACACACTGGGTGCGACGGCATTTATTAAAATCACCAATTAACACAATTATCACAAATGACAACTAACACAATAACTGAGCACCACGAATCGAGAACAGTTCCGCGACGTCTTGACTATAACATCACGACTCTGTAGAAGCGCGCGCTTTAGGTGTGGGTAAATCACGTCCTGTCGCCAGTGGCGCGCTTGCGATTCGTTTCGTGTCCGTACTAATGACCGGATCCGACATATTTTTTACATCTTGAAAGCGTAAGTACCCCTGAACAACTAAACCAAAATCCGATTGATGTTATAATTATAATATCCTCGTACGTAATTAGAGGTCTAATTAGGCCTCTTATTACGGTTGTCGTAAACTCGGTGAGCCACACTGCAAAGCCTTTTGGGCCGCAAGATGACTTGAAGGGCTTGATCTCTTAAAATTTCTTAGAAGAACATCCTCTAAGCTTCTAATCAACCTATAAAGCATCTCATAACCCCACTAAGTATTACATATCTGTATTCCTCGTAATATGTACTTTTGAGCGGATCAAATCCTTCTCAGTATTTTAGAACACAAACCCAAACTGACTAAACTACTAGCAAATTATCTTTTGCGGAACAGTTGAGTCTAAAATTCCTAATGATTTAAAGTGGTAACATACAAAGTTTACGTTTAAATACGGCCGTACGTTGTGCGGAACTCGATAAACAGAACACGTACCTGTGCAGTACAGGCATCTATCTTATTTCTGTGGCGCATTTAATTCACTGTACCTCTTCAATGACTCCGCCGCTGCACCGCTGCCTCTCGGTAAATTGTGGTGCGGGAGTGTTTGGGTATTTCCCAGCAACGCTGGAGTTGTTATTTTGTTTAGTGCTACAGTCGCATCTAGATATTGGACATCTATGTCTCACTTGTATCTCGGTCGGAGAGCTTATGTTTTTATCTGTTTTGTGATCTGCGGTTAACCCTTTAAGACTGATAAATAAACGCAAGTTAACAACTACGACTTAACGTCTTATGAGATTAGACGACTTTGGTAAACAAATCAGATATGATGTATAGAGAAGGACTGGAAGACGGAATAATGTAAGTGGTTTGAGGCCCACATTCAAGGGTTTTAACGGTACGTACATAGCCGCAAAGGTCGATCAAGCCGTTATGTGATAGGGTTGCCTAATATACACATTGTTTTATAAGTTACCTAAATACATGGGAAGATCTACAAATGCCACATAAAGTATATACCCATTACCCACTTACTTATAGCAATAATATTAGGTATTTAGCGATAGCCGAAATTGAAAACTTAACGTACCTACACGCCGAAGTCAAAGCCGCTGAGTAGCCCTTCTAATAGCTGTTTATGGGGAAAATTTCACCTTCCACCAACAACGCTTTAAGTAGGTAAACACCGTATAAAACCCACTCGAATTACGAAAGTTACCAGTGCGAATATGGATCGAAGGTCGAGGATTTTCACGTAATATTAGATACTAGCTGTGCCCCGCGGTTTTACCTGCCTCGATCGACTCCTAAGGGTCGTCTTCCTCAAGAATTGAGCTACCACATGCAATAATAACTTTTCTAATCCGACTGGTATAGTTCTAGGGATTGGTGCGTTCAAACAAACAAACTGTTTACCTTTATTATATTATATAAATATATAGATAGAGTGGCAATACCTAGTCATTTTGATTATGAGAAATTATAACTATTTGATGTTTCGAAACTGCTCTGTATTCAAGTATAAGTTTCCTCCTCATATATCAAACACTATACCGATGTAGGTATATTTACAGACCATGAGTTGAATTTACTCGAGTTTGAGCGAACAAAGAGTACCTAACTAAATCCAGCTTTCCAAGTCGCCTTTTATGTATGACTTAGAATATTCTGAACAGTAAAGGAAGTAGGTGCAAACTTTCCATGTGCATACTTCAGTTCAATGCCTAGCCGAGTGTTGATGTGGTGTGGACGCGGGCGGGCGGCGCTCCGGCACTCGCAACCTCCTCGGATGCTTGTTGTCTCAACTAAGTATGATTTACCGTTAAACTTCGCATCTCCTTTCCTGGAATAACACAAACTTAGTTCTGAAAACTGCGCCATGTAGAGTGAACATTTGTCTGATTTGTTGCGCGCCGATATCCCGATTTAGTGCAATAACTGCGTGTGACGCCGCATTAGTTCACTCAACTGAAACGAACATTCAGCTGAACCGCTTTAGTGCATTGTTTTACCAAAAGTCTGTAACAGATGATTTGTGTGTAACAAGTAGGAGGGGAAAGGGTACATCACTTCAGGTATCTAATACCTATTTGATGGCGTCGGTAACAATTCGGGAACAGTTACAATAAAATCCCTGAGCACGTAATAACACATTTTTGACACGAGTGTTTCGGAGACAATATTTTAGTCGACGAAAGCACTTTTATATATTTTTTCACCTTATTCCTACTTTGGCACTCATAAAAAAATAAGCTTTGTTCTTTCAGTTTATGGCAGTGTGAATTTTTACGTGTTTTCAAATTTTTACTTTACTGTGTTTGGTGTGTTCCTGTATATTTTAATTACTTAATTATGAATATACAGAAACATTGTGCCTTTTACTTTCGACAGTATCTAATGTACCTATGTGTTTAAAATACTTATGAGCAAACCGACGTGAACTAAATCACATCATTTGATCATTTATGACAACTCATCATAAATGATTAAACGATGTGATAACGTTCACAGTAAATTTTAATCTTACACATATATTTACACAACGATGTTTCGAGTCCGAGTAGCATAAATTAAAAAAGTACTAATTAAAAGTTAACTCTAGACTTGTGTAAACACATTACAGCTGGCATTTCACAACATAGTCTTATTGAGACCTATCTATCCGTGAACGTTGCTCGACAAATTGCACAGATAAATTCCCATTCATTAGCTTAATTGTCGATCGTCAATTACTACAAACTGACTGCGAGGATACATTAATGCGTATAACATACCTCCAATTAAATCCTACCATGTCTTACTATTGATATAAATGACGTATCCTGTAACGAAAATCATGTATGTATTTACGATACTGTAATGCCTATCTATACACCCAAGAATAAATTAAAAAAAAATACCATTCACTCCACACGAAATCTCTAAAACTATGTGCAAAGCCTAAAAGGTTAAAATTTAGCATATTATAGGCTTCATGAAGAACGTAGCCATCCGTTTAGGATTTTTAGAAATTCATCCTCTGAGGGGTCAAACGGGAGGTCAAAGTATGCAAACGAAGTCGCGGGTAACAGAGAGTGTATTAAAAAGGTTTGATGTAAAATAGTGCCGCATATAAGGAGTCGCCCGGGCTGAATATTATTAAACCATATTATTATATTATATCCTGTACTATTAAACGAGCAATATTTGTTTGTATATTTGTACTCACGTTCTCGAAATCGGCTCTAACGATCTCGATGAAAGTTGCAGTGTAGGGGTTTACGGGGGCGAAAAATCGATCTAGTTAGGTCTCATATCTGGGAAAATTCGTTTTTTCTATTTTCACAGCCTCGGGAATGTGATATAACGTTGGTATACCTGGACGATATGTTTATTTCTATTTTCACCCGAGCAGAGCTCGGTCGACCTGGTACTTATGTACATATACCTATATACTTAATGCCACAAGTAAAGGTATACCTAACCGTTGTAGTCTACAGTTTTCTGGGAATAAGTCTGCAGAATATGTTTTTTTTTATTATTTATTTATTTAACCATTTATGTACACACAAATAATACACAGACAAGACAAAAGGAACAGAAAAATATGTACAAAGGTATTTCTAATGAAATCTCTTCCAGCATACCTGCGATAGGACAGAGGATAAAAAGAGATGTAGACACCGTGTGTAAGAGTAAAGAGAAAGTAAAATACATAAAATCAAAACAATTCACTTAATGAAATAAAACTAATAATATGAAAATATACTTGCTTACATACATACTTCTAAAATAAATAACACTAAGATGTTATTAATTAAAATGTAACAAAAATATATACATAAAATACAAAATAAATACCTACGCAACTATGACGTAGTTGAAAGGTAGTGTTCATTCACTCTTCTTTTAAATACTGCAACAGTTTGGCAGTCCCTTATGTCAGATGATGTCAATGATGATTTTCAACAAGACAGATAGATCTATCATATGATATATTTGAGTCCATTTTACCATGACACAATGAATTTCGACGTATCGGTAGATAATAGTATTGTGAAAGGATCTTATAGAGGTACATACCACACAGGTACAATCTGAAGCAGGCATCCACTGAAGATACCTATTGTGCACAATAGTACCTACCTACGTAGGTATATACGACGCAAATATACGATATCGAGAATCCCTTTGTTGAATTGAAACTGTACCGTGATCTGTCCGTAGCTCCTAAAAAGTACGCATAACTGGCTCGCTGACTACACAATGGTATTACATTCACTGTTAACTGAAACTGACGTATATCATCGACTGCACCCCGTATATGACGTAATTGCATACCACTGGTAACCATTCATTTGATTTCACTTTGATCTCGCTACTGTTTAACATTGTAATCTTTGGTTTGCATGTTAAGCAAATGTACCCAAGTGGCTCTGTATATTAAACTACAGCGAGGTATGTTAAGTAAACTACTACAAGTCTTGGTGGTATTGCTCGGAGCTACGGCCGCTATTGACTATAATAACTTTCACAGGCTTTAAGATAAATACACGGCGAGGGCTTATTGAGGGAAACATATCAATAAGATTCTCGAAACTTCGGCTAGCCTCGGGGGATGCATAGCTGCTGTTTTGGCTTGTTTAGATATACCAGAAGGGACGATTCTCGTAGACTTTCTTGAAATTTTAAGGGCGTGTAGTTTATACTAGGCTCTAGTTGTAATAAAATCATAAAAGACTACTTCAGACCAGAGGTCTGTTATATTAACTAAATGTATCAGCTCACCGAACCATAACTTCCACATCGTTCTGATGAGACTAGCTTTATTTAGTGAAATCCGACAGTCCATTTCGCCCGGCATTCGTTTCTTCCGTCTCCAGTTATATTTATAAATTGCATTGAAGGTTCTTTTCAGAGAGTCGGTACCTACGTATACTCACATGTGTAGTATCTATGTAGGATTGTAGGCATATGTGTGTGTCTGTACTTTTCATCGCGAGGCGCTCGCAGTAAGCGCTCGTTCGTACGTATGGGATTTGTATAGATTCCTCTCGTTCTAATCTAGGCGAAAGTAGAAAGTAAAGAGAGAAAATAGAATTATTGTGTATGTATTCGCATAGGTATGTAACTATTTTGGAGGGTAAAAATAGAGATGGAATTTGCTTCAAGCGTTTCGTTTCATCTGCGGAGCGTGATATCAAACGACGGTGAACAACGTGATAACGCGAAATATATAGGACCGAAGTATCAGACGCAACCTTTTAACAGTTGGAAAACATTTACAGGAAGGAATTCTTTTGGCGCAGACGTTATAAAGTATCAAAACAACGATATTACTTTTTGAAACAATAACTGAAGTACCTACCTACACTGGGTAAATATTCGTGAATGTCTGTTTTATATTAAGACTACTTATTTAAAACAATAAGATATCGTTGCTCGATGTCGGAGTTCTCCAGAGCCTTTAGTAGCTGCATATACAGAAATAAATCTCACATTCACAAACACGAACATCTATTTGTTGGCCTTACAAATATTTGTTCCGCGCGGGAACAGACCGTGACCACAAGCCAATTGGGCAATCGACCTTAGCTTCCTTCTTATTCTTAGATAAAGAAAATGCTTTATTTATTAAGCAACTGTGTAGTGCTGCAGTTGATCGATTACTTAATTTTAGTACGTTAGTACGATTGATTACTGAAGGACGTTTTACTTGTATTCCAATCAATGTTGCAAACTTTAAAGCCATCAAAATGTAAATGTACGTCGTAGTAAGCTAGTAGTGCTGTGACTGGTACTGCCTTTCAAAGTCACCGGTGCGAGAGCTCTCTGCGGTCACCAACCCGCTGCCCGCGTCATGTTTACAAGATCCTTTTTGGTACAGTACAAAGCTTTAGACTCCGATACACTGAATTAAATAAGTACGTTATAACTAAAAGGGTTTTGCGAAACTGAATTTAGAACTTGATTAATAAATTCAAGATAAATATTAGCGTAAGTGTAAATTCGTGGCGTATCGGTGCGGCACGGCGTCGTCTTCTCACGGTCTCCGGAGCTGTTTGTGCACTGTGCACGTCATCTCACTTGCAAAGCTACACACACGCCACGTTTGCATAATTCTACTATACCTAGGTACCAACCTTCACTTTAAAAATGCTAAACAGTTACTCTATTTTATTTAAGGACAGCTTAAAGTAAAAAATTCACAACACTTTTCATTCAGGATTTCATTGAAAGTTACCGTTCCGTCGAAGTTCTTTTAGACTCAAAATTATTCGTCGGAATTGTTGAAACATAAAAGAACTCAATTAGAAACTTATTCAAGGTAAGAAGCCAACAATGCTATTCATTTATTTGGGGTAGGTACCCGAATCGAAATAAAAGAAATTACATAAATGAATGAAGGTTTGTATACCTAATATCTACCAATAACAACGTATCTAGGTATAGTTCAAACTGGTCCTGATAGGTAAAATTAAATTGTGGGTAGCTAATACATAACCAAGCCGTCAAACTAAAGGTAGGTAGTAAAATCATGATGCTTGTTCGATTTTCGAGAACCGTATATATTTTTTTTATAACAATTACGTGGGTATTGTTTCAGATAAGTACCTAGTTATAATTAATATCCGTTTTTTTTTGCAAAACAAAGGTATTAAGTACCTTTTAGTACCATCAAAATTAAAATTTCCCAAAAAAGAAAAATGTGAGAATATTTTTCTACGAAAATATTTTGGTACCTAGGTAAGTAGTACCCTAAAAGTTACCATTTGCGGTTAAGTATACACGCGCCTACAAAATGTCAATGGTTTGGCTAGACAATAAATATTTATGAAGTCTTTATCCGAAAAGTGTTGGTGATAGACATTTCTTTTATGCAATCAAATTCAAATTACAAGTATTTACAAGTATCGTCGGCCGGTCACTGTCGGCCATGTTGGCACGCCGCACGCCGCACACTGCACACTGTTCTGACTCTATTGTTTCATGCTGTAGTGCCTTTTCAATCCGTTTTACCGCGGGTAACTGAGATTTCATTATTCAATGAAAAAAAATGCAATTTTGACAGCAAACGGGTTCGGCAGGCGTGGGTGGGATCGGCCCACATGAATTTTTATTACAAATAGGTACCTACTTGTAAACTTTATATGCATTGTGCTGTCATAAGGTTATTGCGATTAAAATAGATTTTTCTATTACGTCGAAAGAATATTATAGCAGGCGGACCGTTAGGCTAAATCGTTTTCTTTTGTCTGTACATTAAGATTACCTGCGCAGCTTCGCAAACTGTTTTTAACTTTTTCTTGTTCAGTGAATTCAGCAGATGTCAAGAGAGACGAGATCTTTCTTATTAAAATGAGCTCAGTACTTACGTAGGTTCGTAACAAGATTTTTATCGTCAAGTGATTATTGAAACGTTTAAGCTGATTAAGCATCTTATTGCCAGCAATCCGGTGTCAAAAAAATCCTTCTTTATTAAAATTTTAGTTGATTATCAAGTTTCGAATCAATATTAGGATTATCGGCCTTAAACTTGACAGTGTTACTTTCAATCGATAATACCTTTACCTTCGTAAAGCAGTATGTGCGTCGATGAATATTTCATAAGGGTGTATTGTCTCTAAACATAAATTCGTAGTTTTATCATTCGACTTCAAATCTTCTGGAACTTTATTTCTTTATTCAGGTTAGAGATCACCACAACGTAACTTTCCATACTTTAGTAGCGCTAACGTTTTATAACAAAACTAGCGACCCGCCCCGGCTTTGCACGGGTGCTATAAGTAATTTATTCATTTGTGGAGACGGTATTTTGTTTACGACACGTAGTGAACAAGTTCTGAGCAGTAACCTAACAAAAAGTACTAAGTTTGCATGAATTCAAGATAGTATTTAATTCGTATTATTAAGTACTTCTTTTTACATAATATATAATAGCCTATCTTGAATAGTGTACCTTTCAAATGGTGAAAGAATTTTTCAAATAAGAGCTGTGGTTCCGGAGATTACCTTCCACAAACTCACAAAATTCGCTCTCTCTCTTTATAATATTAGTATAGATTATAAAGGTTTATCGTATTCTATTCTCCTACTAATTAATTAGGTATAATATTTCAGGCCACGTAGATACATGCATTGATACCTAGGTACTATATTCATCGATGGATCGTCCTTTGGCAGATGGTTAACAAATAAAGCCGGGTCTCCCGCGAGTGTTTTTTCAAAACATTACACAAAAACATCATAACAAAGAGGTGTGTATGCAAACACGATGTTTTGTATGAAAACTAATGTTTATGTGTAAGGTTTTTTGTGTAATGTTTCGAAAAAACACGCACAGGAGACCCGGCTTAATAGGTACGTTTCCCGATTTGGTTTCCGTGAATGATTCCTAAATTATCTCCGTTCCTAATGGACAATATGCAGAGTAATTTGGTTAACGATAATGACTGGTATTATTCCTAAATCTAACATTGTAATTTGTTAACATTGTAATATTTGTTCGTTGGTTGGAAAGTGGTCGCAAGAGCGACTGTAGAGTCGTACGTACGAGCCTTAGGTTTAACGATTCCTCATAAGCAGTTTGCTGGGGTCTTGTCTTGCTACCGGTTGATGGCAATAGGCTGTGACGTTGTATCGTTGCTTTCTCTAAATAACTTATTGACAACAATAAAATGTCAAGTTAAATCACAGACGTAATAATATTAGGGACGTCTGAGATTACTAAACATAATTAGTTAGCTATCCGTACTAGTGATGCGCGCGGTCGGCGTATCCGAACGTGTGTATGAGAACCGATAACCTTCGCTTAACCTTCGCGACACCGCCGTGATCATTCCACTCACGGTGACCAGTACATTCGAATTCCTGCTACAGGCGAAGACTCACGTTCACTTGATCCTGAATCACTTCATCATTTTTTAAAAGCCACCAGCCAGCCTTTTTTTTAAGCTGGCAACAGTTTTTATTGATTCCTATTAGTCAACCCTATTAAATTCTGTGTTTTCGTTTCAAATTTTCTGACTAAATGCGAAGTTCCTTCTGAATCCAGAGTTCCGGCTATCATCCAAAGTTTTGGTTGACTTACCGGCTTACCTTTATATACGTTTGCCGTTATGCTCCGTTCAGGGTACATTTTTACCCGCGTGAGCACGTCGAGTCATCGTCACACCAGGCTGAGCCAGGAGAGTACTGCGCTACTCCCAAGGAAATTAAGGGAATCTTGTATTTTATAAAAACTATACATTTTTATGTTGACAACCCCTACGTAAACCCTCTCCGTCATAAGGCTCGTCTTCTATTAAGTACCTATATGGAACAACATACCTGGCGAAATGTGGGTGTATTCTATAATACCTACGTATCCTTTCCCTCGGGGAATATAAACGCGATATTACATTGTCTATGTACCTAATTTGTTTTATTGTTTGAGCATCGATCGAGCTATTTTAATCATTTTTCAAATGTAACGCGCAACTTTCTTCAGAAGTTGCCAAGAACTTTAAACCATTCATAACTCGCGTCCTTTTTGCTGCTTTTTTACACACGGTAAAAGTTTAAACCCATGAGATGGTTTTTCTACTATGTCTCGAACATTGAATATAATTATCTATCTATATCTATACATAGCTATTATAAATTAAAGTCGTTTTTCGTGTCTATCTGTGGCTGCGATGTTCTTCTGAACTACCCAACGGATTTTGATAGGTACAGTTTTCACCATCATTTTTAAGGCGATTATGTATAGGTATATATATTCTTAAAAAGAAATCTCGATGTTTTATCAAGTCATAGAGAGCAGTGATAGCCTAGTAGTGTAACCGTCGGACTACCAAGTCATAGGTATCGAGTTCGAAACCAAGGCACGCACGTCTGACTTTTCGGATTCATGTGTGTATTGTATAATTATCACTCGCTTTAAAAACGATGAAGGTAAACATCGTGAGGAAACCGGCATGCCTTTTTTTTTGGGTTGGAAATTCTCAAATAACTTCTCCCGCTCTGGGCAGAGCGGGAGGGCGTGTCAGACTCTTACTGACTAAAACCCACCCGTGTTCCTTCGGTTGCCCTGTTGCCGGGGGCCACGATTTCCCTATCGGTTTTCTTCGAACCCCCGGCAGGCATTGGCCCTAGCGGACCCCAGATATTTTTCGACGGTATGTGAAGTCAAGTCAGAGACCCATGGGCGGCTTAAAAAAAAACTCTAGGTTAGTCACTAACCACACGAAAAAAGAAGAAGATTAAGTTATAAAACCGCGCGATGCAGGAATAAGACGCTGGCAAAATTAATCTGAAATTGAGGAAACAATTTGATCAAAAGCAGCAGTTACAAACTGGCAAAAGGCATACTTATTGGAATTTTCTTTCATCCTGAAGTGGCAGTACCTAACTTATTGTAAACAAAAGGGTTAGCTTGCTGTTCGCAGAAATTATGTTGAAATCCAATGTTCAAACTCAATTTTCAGTCTTTGATTATACTTACCTAATACAGGGTTATTTTTATACGTCTGCGCCTTTAAGGGGGAGGTAATTTATCATATTATTTTGAAATATAAAATGTCAAATTACTCGAAAATGGTTGACATTGGCATAGGGGTCATCAGGGGTAATTTGATTGCAAATGACCTCTCCTACATCCCCTTAACGGATTGCCGACGTATTATATTTAACAATCGTGGCCTATAGGTATCTATTCCTTAACTGAGTGAGGTGACTGAGTGAGGTGTACTTAATATCTACTATGTAAGTACACCTCACTCGGCTGATCTGAAAACAATCTGTTTTTTTAAATACTTCTAACATCAAAGGCAAGTGTTGCAGGCATTATTCAAAAGTAATACATGTATTGTAATGTTTAAGGAAAAGTCCATTCACCTGAGTATTGACTGGTAACGAGATTACGTCTTGATCGTCATTCTGGCAACGTGCACGAATATTGATCTGCGCCAGTATCTACACATAAACTATCGAATATTTACCAAATGAGGGTAGTACTAAATATTCTACACACGATTGCTAACAAAAGAACGTATATTATGAATACTATTTTAGAAGAAAAACATTATGTTTTTACAACGTTATTATTTTTTAGATATTTCTACCTACACAGGTTTTTTTTTGTTGCCGAATTATACTCATCTCTACAAAATTATTATCGACAAAAAATTGAATCCATATCACTACTTCGTAAAACTTGAAGACCTATAAACATGAGTTTAATAACCGAAATCTCGTAGTTTTGAAAATAATCGTTTAGTCATTACACTCATTACACCTTGACTTTCAACTTCGACTCAAGAGTGTTTATTTATAGATAGCTGTAGGCAGGTATATAATGAAGCTTTGTCAATAAAACATTTGTCTCGGCTGTGGTGGTGATTACTCCAACCAGTCAGTCGTCAAGCAAGAATTTGTTAACAATTATGTACTCGGCGTTTGTCGCCTTTGTTCAAAACGTCGCATTGTAATGAGTTCGTGGTTTAGTAGGTATTCCCCGACGCTGGCAGACCGACCCTGAACGTTATAGTTCCAATAATTTATTGTTCAAGGACTAAGTATTATTTCCACGAAAATTTGTAATTAACAACCATCGATGTCACAAACTTTAGGTTCGTTTACGAATAAATTCGTGTATTTTTGTCATTTTCATTCAATGTGTCAACACAATATATTTCGTATAACTTATGTATGTATAGGGCTCGTACCTAGAACCTTTATATTTTGTTTAAATATTGGTTAGACCCAGGCTGGTTATGACATCCCTAAGTTGGTACCTAGACCACTTTCTTAGTCATATTTACTATGCCCCATTTTCCGACTATTGGTTTTTCTACTTGTGGGTACAGCTAGGGAAAACATCGTGGCTCATTTGGTAAAAAATATGCTCGTATGTAGGTACAGTCAGCAACACTCTAACTTTTACATATTATCTAAATTGATGCATACAAAATGATTCGTTGCGTTTCAGCATGTCATGTACTTACCAAACAGCTCCTTATGCTTTTTTTCAGTTCAGATTTTTATGAAAATTTCGCGTAATAGGTACTTAATTAAGTTTTTAGAACTAAAGTGTTTATCGATTTTTGTTTGCTGACCATATCCACATATGTATCGTAAGTACCATTTCCCTTGCACCTTTTTACATCGAATATGATCGTGATTTATTTGTCCGTTGGTATGTTGAACATTTTCCGCTGAAAGCGAAGGACATGCTTTTATATTGTCTATTTTCAGTCTGTGATTTTACCAATCTACATGGTGACTTGTGATGTATTCCTTACTTACGCGATAGTGTGACCCTTTTGTAATAATTAAGCACCCCATAAAGCCTAGACTGAAATTCATGGGATTCGAGAAAATCCAATTTTAACGTATTTTTGAAAATTGCCCATAATTCGTCACTAAATATGACAAGATAGGTAATAAAATAAAAGTTAAGGTATTTTCGTTGTACACAGCAAAATATTGTAGACGGCTTGAGGGTGACTTCAATTCCGTCGTCATATAAACTGGCTTCCGTTGCTCTCCCTTTGACGTTTATTCTATAAATAACTTCAACAATGGCGCGGTAGTCGACAGATTCGCATTTCTAGGGATTCGTAACTGGAGGATTTATCGGTCGTTCGTCGTTTGTCTATTACCATTTTCTGGTTCACAAGTCCCGACGTCACTAGACACACATATGGTTGATTTATCCACATGTAATTTGTCTACTAGACTGGCAAAATATCTGCGCACGGCTGAAATCGGAACGAATCATATGCCGCTGTCTTGTCGTTTATGTAAGGTCAAATTAAGTATATAATTATTATTATATATAAGATTTAAAAAAAACAATGGCACTCCGGGAGTGCCGACAGAAGTGAAAACTTGAAAAAAAATCGGCACCGCGGTAATCAACGCGTTGATGTCTTTTTAATGGCCAAAAGCTGGTGTCGTTACAGTGTTGCGAAAACAATGGTTTAGTCCCATCTCAAAAATGCCCAACGCGCCTATAGAAGTTTTCACTTCATGATCAAGATTACTTACATTATTAATATACATTTAATATTTTAAATATTACAGTATAGAATTAAGCACACCAGCGCCACCAGTCGTGCGCAGCAGGGATGTAATGGATATCCGTATCCGCATCCGCAACTGCGGAGCATCCGCATCAATTTTGACATCCGCAAAACATCCGCATCCTCAACTTTTGGTTTTAAAAGCTCCGCATCCTCATCCGCATCCTCATAATTTCTATGAGGATGTGACCCTACCTTGTTCGCACAAATAGTGATTTTTTTTAAACTCTCACCGTGCTAAATGGGCGGGCCGATAAGTGAGTTACGCGTTCCTATTGGCTGAATTCGCAATGTCCTTGTCCTATGATAGACGATTGGCCGCACGTGGCAGTGATGGCACGACTGTGGTTCCACATGTCACAATTTGAGTTACTGGGTGGGTTGTGCATGTTATTGTTTACTTTTTGTTTGCTCGTAGAAGTGAAGTTTTTTGCAGGTGTATTACGCTACGGTAACCTACCAAATGATTACCTACAACCTCTAATACAAATGTAAATACTATAAAAAACAAGGGCTATTTTTTGTACGACATCCGCACCCTCATCCGCATCCTTAATAAGGAATTTTCCAATATCCGTATCCTCATCCGCATCCTCAAACCCGATTATCTCGATATCCTCATCCGCATCCTCATCCGTTATATGACATCCGTTACAACCCTGGTGCGCAGACTTATATTGCGCGCACTCTAGAACTTTTTAAAATAGGTAATGACGTACACTTGAAATACCTACTTTTTATTTTCCAATATGAAATAAAGTATGAAGACCGAGTAGGTATTGCACTTTTCTATGAAACAGCTGTTTTTTTTTATTATAAGTCTGACGTAAAATTTCAACGCAGGGGGTTTTACGTCGATGTCCCTGCCACCCTGTATATACCTACTACATTGCCTTCACCATTCTTAGCTGGAATTATTTGAAATTCTCATTTGTTCTTACTAGGTAGGTCTCTAGGTAATACAATATTATACTTATGTAGA
Source organism: Agrochola lychnidis (assembly GCA_963680765.1). NCBI lineage: Eukaryota > Metazoa > Arthropoda > Insecta > Lepidoptera > Noctuidae > Agrochola > Agrochola lychnidis. The sequence continues at coordinate 11,410,886 of OY796858.1, forward strand.
GCATGACTACTTTCCGTGGTTATATAAAAGCGAAACAGATGAACAATAAAAATTCATCTCACAATACAGAAATTCCACATCACAGCAGTAAAAGGTAGGTAAGACCATTATGTACCTCGAAACTGCCATCCACCCTTTGTTTAAAAGAAAAACGTTTAAAGATTAACCCCACTAACAAACGTTCTTTTACTGAAATCGTCTATACCTAATTCCATTTTCTTCCATCGTTATTCTCTATTCTTGAAGAGAAAATGCTTCGTTTATGTATTTCAAGTTCTTATGAACGAGCTATAGAATAGAATTATCTTTATTCAAGTATCGTATGACTCACAAATGATTAATAATAACACTTACAACTATATTACAAAAAACTGACACAAATAGTAGTGGATCATCGCTGTGACAACCCATGTCAGATGGCATAACAGCGACCCACGAAAACACAATCTAAGCGACTTGAAATCATGCTTAGGATACTGTTGGAGCTGCTCCACACCCTGCGCACCATGGAACCGCACCTTTTGCGCTATAGTTGTCGCGTTTTAGAATGGCATTAGCGGTCATTGACCCAGCTCTAATACATTTTTTTGCATATTTTCATTTCATAAACTGAAATAAAGTCCGTTAACATCCTGAATCAATATCTATTGTGATCTTCAACATGTTCCATTAACACTTTGAAGGACACTATGCCCTTAGGCGGCATAACAATAAAACTTCTATTGTGTCTCGTGTCCTTCAAAGTGTTAACGAAAAACCAAACATAGTTTATTGTTTGGGTAACTACGGAGAGATATTATGGAAAGGGCAAAGGCCGCTATTGCCATGCGAAAGCGCGATAACTATACGGTTCTAAGTTTGTAATAGTGCAGGCAGTAATTGATAGCTTAGCCGTGGAGTCGTGGTTAGTCCATCGCTTGAGAGCACAATAGTAATCCGTTTATCTTAATTGCCTTACTGACATCCCGTTTACTGTAAACTTCGATTACTTAATGTCGTAGCACCTGACCCGAATGAGTGATGAGCCAAGGGCCGTTGCACGTACTTACCTATCGACGGCCGCTTGCATAAGCGTCAATAAATAAAAGATACCCTTGCGTCAAACGGAGTTACTTCTTGCGTAATGATTGAAAATTTTGCAAGAGAGGTAGTTTGTAAGGCAGTTTTTCAAAGCTCCGGATTAGTCGTAGAATTTGGGTTTTATTGTGCGAAAGATATGTGTTCTACAACGTATCGTTGCATATAATGTGTATCGTTATCTTAGAAAGGAAGCAGGACGGAGCCAGTGCCAAACCTTTTGAATTTACGTTTGCCAAAAACATGTTGAGATTTAAGAATTGTAAGATGTGATTTGACCAGTTTGACTAGACAGTAGGCGCTAGAGGCGAGACTCAGACGTGTACGCACGTCCTATACCTACGTGTACCTAATAGCGGCAATTTTCTTCATTTTTATTAGGTAGTACCTTCATAATAAAAATGAACTTTCGTGCTTAGAATAAAAACCTACGGTACAAAAAAGGTCGGTACATAAAAACAAACATTACTTAATAATACTAGATAATACTTAGTCTTTCCTTAATGTCCCTACTATCCTTAGCAGCGTATGCGTATAACATATACGACTTAGGAAGGAAGTTTCAGAAACCATCAGCCTTTGGAAGTGTCCGGTAAATCTATCCAGACACAACAATGGACAGGACATAAACGTGCTGCTCCGACGCCCTGCGGCCCAATTGTCTCGGCCAACAATAACTACATCACAGCTGGGGGTGAGTAGGTACAGCGCCCCGTATGTAGTATGTACACACAACACAAGTACATTATCCGGGCCCGTGTTCGCCTATTGACACCTACTATGCCCGGAGGCCGCACATGATAATTGCTTAGGTTGTTAGGTCGGGTTGAATAGGTTAGGCATGATCGTAATCCCAGAGATCATAAAAGTAGAGCTCCACTTGTTTATATCAGGGTTGGGTTTGATATTTCTAAGTTTATGGCTGTTACGTTCAACCCTCGCATAAAAGTAGGTGTGTATTTACATAATTCTGTAAATCTCGTTAAAATAATATACGTTTGCATAATTTTAGAAACTAGCCTCGGCGAGTTTCGAATGTGTTTTGATTAAATTTAAATCCCGTGATCCCACTGTGTGCTATTAACCATGTATCAACATTCTACGGTTGTCACAAGTCTGACCAAAATAATGTGGTAAACAAATGTTAGGTACAGTAGTAATCGTAATTAACTTGAATTCATGGAAAAGTCGTTCCAATTAATTTCGTCCTGTCAACAAGCTTTGGATATTAGTTCAACAAAGCGATAGTTTTGCGGTTGCGCGGCCTGTAGCGCCACAGATCCGTGGTGGGCGGCCATCAAGATGTGGCTACGTTTGACGCTCAAAGCGTACCTCCTACGTGTACCTACCACTAGCTATTTAATGCTAAAACTGTCTTATGGTAATGTAAAAACTACTTTTACATTTTGTTTCAGGAAAATGGAAAAATCGGATTGACAATTCAAAGTACTTACCTAGAAGGTAGTGTAATGAACTCACGTACGTGTATATGTACTGTTGCGTACCTATTGTGTATCCACAGTCCCTTCACAGGCACTGTTTAATTTAGATTACTAGGTATTAGTTCAGGTTGCGATGGGTTTGGGTAAGATTATTTTATGTACTATACACGTAGGTACATATGTATGTTATTTTATTGAACTGCCTGGCGTCGCTAATATTCGATTTGCAGCTGTAAATGGAGCGCTAATTGGTTTAAATCTATTACTTAATCACAGATTGTCAGTTATAATAATTTGTTAACACGTGTTACGTTGTTGTTGTAAGGTTTGCTAAGTTTTGTACATATTCGGGCTGATGAAGTCTCTGTTATTTGTCTTAGAAATAGATACTTAGGTAGGTTAGGTTCTTACATTGACTAAGATATGTAAATCTTGAATTCCGTTGGGAAATTTGTTGCGCCGCTTTTTCTTTCAGGGTAAGACCGTAGGAAACGGTTTTCGTGGTGTCTTCGTAACTTAAAAGTTTAATAAGTCCGAATTTCAGTAAATTTTTAATGTGAATATAAATATTACACATCGGGTTTAGTTTTTAACCGACTTCAAAAAAAGGAGGAGGTTCTCAATTAGACTGTACATTTTTTTTGTTTGTTACCTCAGAACTTTCTACTTGAGGGGCTTGTGGCTAAGTAACAACAGCTGCACGGGTCGATCGATCAGGTTAAGCTACGCTTGCCGCGGTTGGTCTGTGGATGGGTGACCATCTTTACATACCAAGACCCCTCCGTGCCTCGGAAAGCACGTTAAGCCGTTGGTCCCGGCTGTCATTTGTAGATCTTTGACAGTCGTTACGGGTAGTTAGAAGCCCAAAAAAGTCTGACAACCAGTCTTACCCCAAGGGGTATCGTGTTACCTAATAACTAGGTTGTGGAGGTCAGATAGGCAGTCGCTCCATGTAAAATACTGGTATTCAGCTGCATCCGGTTAGACTGGAAGCTGACCCCAACATAGTTGGGAAAAGGCTAGGCAGATGATGACCTCAGAACTTTCTACTGGGTGAACCGATTTTGATGATTCTTTTTTTATTTGAAAGCTGGTGCTTCCCTTGTGGTCCCATATTTTATTAACTTTGCTTGGGTAGTTTTTGAGTTAGCTTCAATAATACGATTTTTTTCTCACTTAGTATGTGGATGATATGTTAAGTTCCTCTTACTGTTATTTACATAGCAGGTAGTGGTATTCGAATTTGTGTGGGGTAAATACCACAACTAAAAAGTGAAAAGTGACTAGCTAATATATTTAATAAGCTACCGGAAAGTTTAAAGTCCCTACCAAATGACTCAATTTTCTTGAAGCAGTTGAAATCTCTGTTAATAAAGAAAGGCTATTATACCGTTGAGGAATTTAAAGTTGACAAATTGTGAATCGATTGACCTCGTAATAATAAGCTTGACGTAAATGTGAAAATAATAATAAATTACTTTACTATATTACTATAATGTTATGCTTAATGACTAAAATAAATGAACAAAGTAATAAAAATGATTTCAATGAAATAAAATGTAATAATGAATGAATTAATGTTTTTTGAAATGTAATGAATAGTTATAATTAGAATCAATATTATATATTATGTAATCATTTGATATGTAAACATTTGCAGTGCCCTTACAGGGTGCATGTCTTAATACTGTGTCATGAAATTTTAATGCATGCCTACTAATCAGTGTTTTACATGTTAGCAAATAAATAAATAAAGATCGTAGCAGTTGGCGTCCATGGGAAACGAATGGAGCATGGAATGGAGAATGGATTTGTTTATCTACAAAGATTTAAAATGATCAAAAAAAAAAAAACTTTTTACAAAAAAACGAAAATTCAAAACCAAAGACACCGACTTCCGAAATTAAAGTTATTTTTAACTTTGTAGTGTTTTTTTGGAAGTCGGTTGTTTTTTTTTTGTAAAAAGTTAAAAAAAAAACTAAAATAGAGCATTTTTATCAAATCATTATCTACCTCAGGCTAGTGAAGCTTTAGCTTGAAACATGACATATTAAGTCAAAATTGTTTTCAGTTTTATTTTAATTCACTCATAGCATAAATATAGGCTGAAAGGCTTAAAATAAAAAACGGCAATATTTTTCATATTATTTTATTCATTCTTTTATAATTGTCAGAGTTGTACAACTAATTTAATCACAGTTGAAACAAAACATTAACATAAATGTAGGTATTATAATTAATGTCTAAAATAAAACACAAATCGGTGTTCGTTAGCGAGATATCGCACTTTAGTAATTTGTACTGGGGTTGTGTGCTCTGCTGTCTAAGCGTACGCGGGATGAGCATTGTGTGCCGTGTGCCGTGCGGCGGCGACGTCACCCCTGCGCGGGGCTCCTCGAAAAACTACCCACTCTCACCAAATTTTTATGATCGAGAGTGATGTAGCATTCCAAATTGAGTTTAGATCTGTACCGACAGCCAACTTTGAGAAAACTTACCTTTTTAAGCTCAAAGTTGACTAACGGCACCGCAATTCATACTACATGGACAGGTTGTAATGTTTGTATCTATGAACGTCGCTCTATCTACATTTTCAAATGATTCCCTATATTTTAAAATGCTGTAACACGACGACATGACAACCTGCTGACGTAGTGGCTTACAATAATAAATGCTCAATGCAAGAACAAGAAACAAGTGAAGTACACGCTTAGAGACGGCGCAGAGCTTGGAGGAGGAGAACAGAACCAGAGTGTGCGACGTGTGTGCGCAACACTGGCGGGAACTAAACTGCTTTATAAAATATTTCAAAAACTTACAATATACCGTTGTATAAGACAGAAATATAAAATCGGACCCAAATCGCTATCGTAATTCGTCTATATGTATGATACTGGCAGTGTAATGATATCAATGAAACAATAATAACTATGACATCCTACTTACATGAATAGTAATTAACGAGAATTGCTTTAATATTGATGTAGGTACTTGAATATTAATTATTTGTCTTTAGTGCAAACTAGAGGGTGAACTTACATTAGGTAAGTTATTAGAAGTCTATTTAAACCGAGTCTACAAAATCTTAGGCTCCAAACACATAATAAAATCAGTCATTTTAACATAATTCAGTATTATTCTAAAATTTACACTGATTATAACTCGATGTCGAAGTGAGACAGTTTCTAAAACCATTTTATTATTATTATATTTTACTATAAATTCTTAAAAATTAATTTATAAATTAATGACTTCTACAGGTTTCAACAACTATCTCACATCAAGATCGATGGAAATAGTATTCTAGCACAACACTCTTAATAAGTTATTGATATTTTCCTAGGTGCGACTAAATTTATATGTAATCATACGAATAAATAAAGTGCAAACACTTAACTCTACCGTCATTAGCTGCATCGATAATGCTAAGAAATTGGCACAGTCCCACTCACACCAGCGCGCGCCGGCTGCCGACATGCACGTCGCACGCGCGGGACACGCGGCGCGGCACGCACGCGACGCACGCACTCACTCACGCTCGACGAATGTCGCTTGCACGCACTCACACGCATACCTACAGCTCTCACACGCTCATAAATACACTCTCTCACGCTCACACGCAAACGAAAACTCCCGCGACCATGACTACTATTAGTTACCTAATGTTACGAGTAGACCGTAGTCGTTTCCAAATACTATTTAACTAGCACTACACGGAGACATTAGGAGAGGAACACCGGTTACTGTACAGTTCGCTTACACGTTAAAGTTAAATTAATAGTTTCACGTTTAATTAAAATCGGGGGTAGTTGTTTCTAGAGTGTTATTGTATTTACAACCCCATTGTTTAAACTTCACATAATATCGAATGAGCATTATGTAACTCGACGTCCGAGTGGACCACCTCAAGTATTATGTTATCTATCATTATTAAAATATAACATATTCTTTTATTCTATAACGATTTCTACGGGAGGGCCGCCATATTAAGTGATATCACGTAAAGCTGTGGACTTACAAAATACTCGTATAAATTATTCACATTTATAGCACACTATCTACAAACACCCACTGTTCAGATTCACGTCCGGCCCTGCCGCAGAGATCTTTTTATCTCCGTAACTTCCAATAAAATACTGACTCATAATATGGCTAATTCGAATAAAAACTTATATCAAATATTTGGTGAAGATGTAGTTTAAACATTATAAAAATTACGCAATTAAATAGGTATCTTAAACGATTACTTAAGCTTAACATGTCTACCACAATAAATAAAGTCGTATAAAATTGATAAGAGTTACAAGTGAGGCGGGAGGCGTGCGCGTCACGGGCGCGTCACACCGCGGTAACGGCGCGTGACGGCAGCTCGCCGCGCTTGTTTATGTACAAAATGAAAGTGGGCGAGTGAGCGAGTGTCGCCCCTGAGATAGCAGGGTTACAGTGGCTTAGTGGTACGATAGTGGGAGACAATTGACTAAATGAGCGGCGGGTGTGGGCGCCTACAGCTGCTCGTCCAGGTCGGGCCCGTACAGGTCGGCCAGCTTATTGAACCGCGGCCCCCACGCGCCCAGGTAGTCGTACTCGTGCGTCTCGTCGTCGGTACCTAGCATACAAGCGCGCCGCATTAGGATTTCATATGAATAATTTATTTGAACATGAAGACTGGAGGTGCCTCAATTTTTCGCTTCATACATTGTGAATGAATCGCCGCAAGGCGCCGCTGTCATAAATTTTAAAGTGGGATTGGAGGAACTAATTTTACGAGGGGTGGTGATGCATGGGATTGGAAAACTCACCGGAAGCGAGCGAGGAGAGTGATCCGGCGGTGCTGCCGCCGCCCTCGTACGCGTAGTTGCGCAGGTCGTCGAATGGCGGCGCGTTGGGGTCGCTGTCGGCACGCCGCTTGTGCTCTTCGATGAACATGCCCACGTTGGTCTCGCCAGGTAGAGGCACGCCTACGCCCACGCCCGCGGGAACGCCAACACCCACGCCCATCGGACCCACTCCCAAGCCCAGGCCCATTACAGGATCTAGTTGCGAATAACAGGAAGACACTCATTGAAATTGAAAAAAAAAAACATAAATTTAAGGCAGTATGAGTTTCGGGCAAACACCATTCCCATAAAATTGTTATTTAATAAAGTTCCGGCACTTATTCATTATAACATACGAATAATTTATTTTTGTCAGCGCTACAAACGTCTACTATAAACAATGGTCTCCCCACAGACATTCTGAACAAAATATGGTCCCGAATGTAATGCTATAATCCCTTTATCGCCTCTTATGCCACCCAGGCAAAATGACGGGGCGTTTATTTGTAACCATTGCACAACATATTATGCAAATGTGATGAAGGGTAGTGCTGGAACAATGGTTAATCTTCGAGATAAAGTCGCAGTCAATCCTTAAATCAAGAATTCAAGACTAGAGGTCGTGTGAATTTCTATTAAATCAACAGCCAGAACAAAATTTACGACTGATCTACTCTTAGGTACCACTGTCTTGGGTATTAATAATCATTTTGGAGAGACTGGCATACATAAGACGCATTTGTCTTGTTATATAATATTCGAAGAAGAAGAATCTCTAGTATCATCACATTCACTTACATGGTAACTTGGTAGGTGCGTGATCAGGCAGCGGTCCACCGATGGGTATCTGTAGCGGAGTGATGTCGAAGGCTGTCATGTCATCTTCACCGCCTCCTTCGTCGTCATAGTTGATGATATTCTCGCGGACATCGTCATCAGGTCCAGGGTACTTGATGTGGGCCTCCCGGCGACGGTTGTACACCACGAATACTAACACCAGGACTGGTGACGAGAGAATACAGTTTTATGGTCATTCGAAAGCTCAGAACTTCTAGAAGCATAGAATGTTCTGAACAGTTTCCAAAAGCAAGTTAGAGTTATGAATCGCGACGAATTGAATGAGTATGATTTGAAACACAAATAAAATATAATTACACAGAGTAATGTGCATTTCTCTAGTTAAGTTAGTTGGGGAGTGGAGAGACCCGAAGCCGCGGCCGCTCCGCCACGGCCGCTCAGATCGCTCGGGTCGCTCCTATTCCTTTTGTAAACGTATCATTCCCTTTGCTTCTTGTAACGAATGTACCTGCTCTTTCTAGATGAATAAACTACTATTATTAGTAGTATTACTTTATTTTTCGCTATACTATTTTATATTTTTAAATCAAACGTTAAATCTACATTCTTTAAGCTCTACTTACGTCCAGATTATATTACCTTTATTTAAATTCTCAAGTGTTTGTGATTTACTTTAGGAGTAATAAAGTTGTAGTTTCGTATTCACAAAACAATTTTGAATTTAGTAAAGTTTTTCATTCTACAAATCAAATCAAAATCGAATTTATATAACGGCTGCATATTCAGAGACGATGTCAGCAAATATTAAAACGGTTTTGAAATAAATTACTCTCTAGAATGCAATATTCTTTGATATGAAGTTATTTTCTTTACAAGAAAGTTTTAAGTATTTTCTGAGAAAGTCAAATTACTTAGGTTGAGAGTCTTTAATAAATGTTTTTATAAAATGTAGGAGTGAATAGTTATGTTATTACGTTGCTATTAATCATCCTTAATTAAATGGGATACAAAGTATTTTATGAAAAAACAGTGTTGGATAATTACAAAAGTTAGATACAGGTCAGGTTTGTCATTGTAAAAGCTTCACAATATTATCAAGTTTAATTGGTTTTTTAGTCTCTGTTATAAAATCAATATTACATATTTTAAATCTTTTTAAAATATTAAATTTTTAGTCCTAATCTATTAATTATAACGACAATTTCTTATTAGGTAATGTCCTCAGGGCGCACAACGATTTGTTACTCGGAAATTGATTATAATGGGGCCCTAACGTTTGCGACTGTTTCAGTTATTTCAATTTCCGTAAGATAGGTATTTAATAAAGGAAGGGACCGGCACGATTATTTCAGAATAGAGTAGACAGTTAGCTACTACCTCCTTATATTAACGCAATTATTCTTCAACTTATCCACTGGACATCGTTTAAAAATACCAACTGTATGATTTAAATTATGATTGAATAGGTATGATGACTAAAAATATGTTTTGTCCGCCTTGTAGATTATTAAAATATATTGGGACACATATTATTTATTTTTTTATGTTATCAAAAGATTACGGCGATACATCGAGTTAAAATGTGCCATGACGTCACGAGTATATAGATTTTATATTTACTTGTGACGTAGCGACCCCCACACCCCAACTTTAGTGCATTTTATCCAAGTCATTTTTTATTAATATGATGAAGTAAAAAATACGTGTCTAATATTTTTTTATTATCCTACTGAAGGACTAAATAGATTTTCTTTTTTTGACCCAGACATCATCCCTATTTTAGTGAAATTATCAAATAAATGTTATTATTGAATGCTATTCGTAACTACGATATTCAGTATGAATATATTGCATAAGTTTACTCCGTACCGTTTCAGTAATAATTTGTAAACTTTATGAATGCAAATTGTAAGCGTATTCATTATATTTGGGTCATCAAAACATTTTAACACAAAAAAATAAACGTTTTGGCTTTATACATTCAACTTACATTCTCAGCTAAATAAGTGAATGTGAATAATGTTTCACAATTATAATCGTACAACATTTAACACACATGGATTTAATGAAACGTGATAAAAAGTTATTGTGAACATTTGTTATGCAAAACGTTGATTAATAGCACAAATGTACACAGGAGCGGTAATTGCATGCAAATAAACAGAATGTGGTGCTCACCTAAAAGCATGAACAAACAAACAATGATAGCTATAATAAAATCTCTGGAGGGCATGATGACGCCGGAGGCGAGCAGCTCGAGCTCGCAGTCGTGTCCGGTGTAGCCGATCGCGCACACGCAGTCGTAGCGCCGCGCCGGCTCGCGGTCCACACACGTGCCGCCGTGCCGGCACGGCACGCCCGCGCACTCGTCCACGTTCACGCAAGTGCCGCCCGCTCGCACCGAGCCCCCGGGGCACCTACACACGTGCGTACTGTACCTCACCTCCGCGTGACGGTGTGTCACGCGCGCACTGAGCCCCCACCCCATATAGCATGCACTACTGTATAACATCGAGCTAAAACACGGCTACATAATTATACACATATAGGTCTATGAGATGATGTGAGTGCGTTAGTGATAGTGCGTCGGGATGATCGTCTAATGGGACACGCGCAAGCGTGACTACAATATTGCTCACTCATGATAATGAGGAGGCAGACGAGGATCGCTGCGAGCGCGCCCATGCTGAGCTTGAGCGTGCGGCCTTCTTGTACGAGCTCGCAGTTCTCGCCCCAAAACCCTTCGGGGCAGTGGCAGCGGTAGCCAGGCTCGCGGTTCACGCACGAGCCGCCATTGCGGCACGGGAAGTACAGACATTCGTTCTTGTCTACACATCCTTTGCCGTCCGGAGACAATACCAAACCCTCACCGCAACTAAACACCATTCCAATATAATATTTTAATTTATAAGCATTAGTATTATTACATAGTATTACATGTTAGGTAGATAAAAAGGAATATGAAACCAAAAAAATATTAATAAAGGGTAATGTATTTGAATATAAATAAATAAAATATTATTCAGCATATTAATTAATAAAAAAGTGTTTAAAACATTAAAAGGTTATACGTAGGCACATAATATGTAAATAAACTTAAATAAATTATAATAAGTCGAAACTCAGTGCGCGCTTCAAAATAAATGGTATAAAAATAAAACATTGTAATTATGGGATTAATCAGTGTTATCATTATATAACGTAGATTCAAATGAATTACTCTATCTATCTATAATATGTTTTAATTGAAATCATTTAAAATTGTGGGGAATTATTTGAATGGGCCAATAATTAATACAATTTACAGGGCTCAATTCAATTTGTTAACACGCCGACATCAGGTTTGTAAATTTTAAATCCATTTAAAGTTTTCAAGACCTAGGGATTGAACCTAGGATCATACGACTGCGTTTGCAACTGTAAGACCAATACGATGGTAAATAATAAAATAATTAATAAAGTAACAAAAACTCACGTGCACTCATATTCATTCCAGAGATCGACGCAAACAAAGGGTTCAGTGCAGTGTACGTTGATGCACGGGCTGTTCGATGGGCAGTTCCGGTCGAGGTTCCTGGCCATCGTCGCCTGCCCCCACTGCGTGCCGTTCATCGCTGGCGGCAGCGGCAGGTGCTTGCCTTCCAACCTGATGTCGTCTAGACAACCCTTCTGGAAGTCAGCATACACTTCAAAGGTTCTAACACCCGTATATTCAGCTTTGCCACCCGCGTAGACACCTTCTTGCTTATCCACAAGCAGCCACTGGTGGCCGTCGAAATAAAATGTTTCGTTATATCTTCTTCCTTCGCCGCCATCTATTTCAAGCATCGCAGCACTACCGTAGCGGCTGACACGAGCTATATGCCATTGGCCATCGTCGACAGCGACAGAGTTCAGCCATACATCACGTTCCTCAGTTCGAAGCGAATTTAGATTATATCGGAAGTGTAATCGGGACTCTTTCACTTCTAGTATGCCGTACTCTCGATTGTGTTGATCACTCACTCTAAAAAGTTCGCCGTGAGGTTCGCGCGTTCTAAACCGAAGTTGAATTTGTGTACTAAACCTGTCTGGTTCAAAACTTAGAGCGAATTTAACGTAGCTCTGAGGCCGGAAACTGGTAGGCGTAGTTGGTAAGTTACACGAAGGTCCTGTCCAACCAGGCTGGCACTGACATCGAGCTTCAGAGAAACTTCCGACACAGGTGCCGTGCTCCCAACACCGTGAAGTAGTGTCCGCTTGATTACATATCTCGTCAGTTTGAGGACAACCTGCTACGGAATTTCTGGATAGGCCTGGATGAGCTAAATCGTATAATTTGCTGTTGTGGATCAAGTTTCGTATGCATCCGTCAAATCCTTTGCCAATGGGCATGTATTGCCAGTGATAGTGAGTTGGATCAAAGTGTTCTATGTACAAGCCACCAATTTGTAGTGGTGCATTAACGTTAAGATATTCATTGAAAGGAGGTATTGTTCCAGTGGCTTGACAGGTGGAGTCATCGAACTCTGGTGGAGTTCCATCTTCCATTTCTTGAATGTCAGCTGATTTACAGTAGTCAACAATCATTCTGACATTTTCTGTGTCCCAGAAAATATCTATTCTATGCCATTCACCATCATCTAAGGATTTCTTCGTCTTAACTCTTAGTTCTAAAGTGCCAGAACCAAAATCGATAAGAAGCCGAGGATTACCCCTTTCTAATTCCACAGATATGAAATCAGATACCATTATTTCTTCTGGTTCGGGAGGCACAATCGGGCCATTGTATAGTAAAACACCTTCCGACTTTCTCGTGATAAATTCAAAACTTAAATGAGAACTATCACACATTTCCAAAGCAGGATACCAAGCCCACCCTGTGCCTCTAAAGCTCCTCGATGTTTGCTGACATCTTGGCCCTGTATATCCAGGAGGACAAGAACACGTCAATCCATATTTGCCTTCAATACACCTGCCTCCGTTGTAGCAAGGAGAATTGCGGCACGTTTCTGCTTGAGTGAAGTTTCGGGCACCACATGTGCATTCAGCGATCACATCCACTCGGACGCCAACAAGAGCAGTTTTATTGGAATTAACCATGTAGGGCAAATTACTAATATCCAAGACGTTTGTGCAGGATCCCTCACACATTTGATTTTCGTATAAACATTCGTCAATGCCAACCATTGTGATGTTTATTCCTACGGCCCTCTCTATTTCTTCTCGGTGCATTAATACAATGCCGTTTAATCGGATAGGCTTATAATAATGAGCTCCGTGAGCAGAAAAACGAATATCAGTCACTGGAGGGTGCTTCTTCCTGAGCTGAACACTGAATATATCAATATTTTCACGCTCGGTGTTAAGTAAGTCAGCCAATTTGTCTTTGAAAATGTCCAATTTGCTCCTTGAAACACTGAGAGTTTTATAATTCCAGACTCTAATAAAGTCCTCATCAGATATTCCTGATATTCGGATTGATCCAGAATTGATTATAGCGTCATGTGATATTTCTTTAACATACACTGTCACATTAGCAGGTACGTCTGTTTGTGTATGTTTTCGATCGTAAACTTTGAACTTTAGGTGATATCTACCTTCTCTGGTCTTGTGTCTCATTTGTATCATTCCAGTTTCTTCGTTTAAAGTGAAGTTTGGATGTTCTGAACTTTCCCAGAAGAACTTTTTATCTGGTAGATCCCAATCATCAAGATCATACACGTAAACTCGACCAATTTCAGTGTCTGGTGCTTGACCTTGGTAACTATATACAAGTATTTCTTTAGAGCCAGGTTGCATTTTATTATCGTTTACATCACCAATTACAACAGTTAGAGTACTAGTTCCAGTCATAGCAGGATTTCCATGATCTTTGATAATGATAGGAATAAGATATTCCTTCTGTTGCTCTCTGTCAAATGATCGTAGTGATGACACTATAGCCATTCCATCACCGTTGGCACCTTTTTGATCTTGTTCCACTTTGAAAGAAGCTCGAATAATATCATCTGCACCGGGATCAAGTCTGAACTGGAATGGTGGTCCGTTACTTTTTGATCGGTCATCATCATCTGTAGCTAAAATTTCAGCCACTTTTTTGGGTGTTATGTGTTCAGTCAGAACGGGCCTGTAATCTTTTAGGAATGTTGGAGCATTGTCATTTATATCTTGGACTATTACCGTCAGGGTGGCTGTTGCAGTCCTCGGTGGTACTCCATCATCAATAGCTAAAATCTTAACTTGATGTCTAGGAGTATCTTCTCTGTCTAATGAACGTTGTATGCTTACAGTTCCTTCTTGATTGATCGAAAATTGACGTTTTCTGTCGGATGACCTGTCGATAGCGTATGAAACTTTACTCTTCCCTCCTTGATCTGGATCGGTCGCTTTAAAGGTTTCTAAGCTTTTACCAACTTCAGCATTCTCATAAACTGAAACTTCTATGTTTGCTCTTTCAAATTGTGGTTTATTGTCATTGATATCTCTAAGCTTAACAACTACCCACGAATAAGCTACGTGATATTTATCGTTGTCATTATCTTCTCCTTTATCATTAACTTGTATCCTAAATCTGAAGCCATTACTTTGTAATTGGTCTTCATAATCTAAAGGCTGTACAATTTTTAACGAACCGGTGCCGTCATTATTTCTAACCATAGTAAACTTATCAGCACCATATCCACTATTTTCAATAACTTTATACTGGAATTTATTCGTTTCATCCTCATCATGAACAGTAACTGTTAAGATTGGCATTTCAGGCAAATTAGTTCCATCTGTTTCATCTACCTCAGTAAACCATTCGTCTTTGGTGAATTGCGGTGGCATATCGTTAATGTCCTTTACTCTAATGGACGCCGTACCAGTTCCCTTTAAACCCCCTCCATCGGATGCTACTATCTGTATCGAATAATCTGGCGTCCTTTCGCGATCAAGACAGCATACTGCAGTTTTTATCACGCCAGTTTCAGGTTCAATTTCAAATATAGGTGAGCCTGTTTCTTCTTCGATTACGTTTTTCTCAATAGAATACCACAGTTTAGCGTTATTACTTTCTGCGGGATCGTCATAGTCGATGGCTGTCATAGTCATAACGACCATACCAGCTGTGCCATTCTCTGTGACATTACCGAAATATACGCCTTGAGGGAAAATAGGAGCATTATCATTAATGTCTTTAAGATTGACTTGAACATCTGCGTATCCCACAAGACCTTCGCCTCCTTCGTCTTGTGCAAACACTGTGAACCTCCATTGCGGTCGCCCATTAGGCTGATCTCGATCCAACGGCTGTGGACAAATAACATGTTACACACTTACTTGCAATTACAAAATTATGCCGACTTAAACACGAAATATCGGCTTTCAGCTTTTGTACCTAATTACTACACACAAGTATTACCACTATTATTTTCTAAGTTACTGTGTTCATTTTGAGATTTAATTAACATGTGTTAATGGAACCAATTAAATAAGTACTGTTACAGCAGTACCTTATCTTAATTGTGATTACATTGTCCTATTTATTGTAGGTATAACAGCACACATTTGTGATACCTATATAAACGCTGTTAAAAGGGTTTGGTAAATACAGAGATAGTGTTTACTTGGTGATCTACAAACAAACCGATCCTAAACTCACAGCAAAGTTAAAGTCGCAAGTATCCTTCGCTTTTCGGTAGCGAGGCGACCAAAAAAGTATTCCAATTTTCTGAAGAGTAGGTAATTAACATTCAGAGGACATTCGGTTTTTCTCATTTCAGGAATATCTGTGTCCAACTTACAGAGAAAATGGAACGCAATAAATGTGTGATTGCATTGTGCATGCAAAGCGCGCGTCCTGTTGGCCGGCCATCTCTGTTCACGAGTTCGCTACCGTACTCTCATTCCGATGGCATTGGCATCAGGTGTTCGAGTGTATGAGTGTACCTGCACCCTACTATTAGACGAGACTACTTTACAAATGACGCTATTTTTATATTAAGCAATACTTACTTTGAGGACGAATATTTCTCCCGTGGTACGATTGATGTCGAATTTGCTATTCGCAGGATTGTCTGGATCGATGCCCTGACCGGTGAGGAAATAAACTATGTTCTGTTGTCTGTCTTTGTCGCCATCCGTGGCTGTGACCTGTTTCAAAAAGAGAAGGTGTAAATCTCTTGGTCTTAGGTGACAATAGGTTTAACTATCAGAAACGCCATTTTTGGTAGATATTTCAAGAATATATAGGTTCAAATTCAACTTACCTCATGCAGTTGGGATTAGTTTAACCAAAACATCAAGAAAAGCAAGCAAGTAGCATACATAAATCCGTACTAGTTAGTGATGTTAGTACGTTCAATACGAAATTGCTTCCGGCTCTGTGTTGTGTTTGATTATCGAATCATATAGCTACAATAGTTGGGAAGTTTCGCGTCATTTGATGAAAATGTCCCCAGGGCACTTAATGATTGACTTTATTATGCCTTCAAATTCAAACATATGCTTTAATAGAGCCTATTTAGGCTTGTAGTTTGACTCTTTATCCCGGTTACAAAAAGGTTGATTTTACACAAAACTATCTAACACGTTGTCAAATTCATGCTTACTGCTGTGATTACTAAATGAAATAACAACAGTCAATCAAATCACTTGACATTGACAACAAATTAAATTCAATAGACTATCAGAAACCAAAAATATTTGTACCCACGCAATCTATTCGTACCTATAGCCATATAAAACTGGAAATAATTAAAGTATCACGGAGATTAATCACTAGAAACTAGGGAAAAAGCTGGCTTTTTATAGTGACCCCACCCCTCGTGCCCCAAGGCCTATTGTACTCAAACAATTATCCCTTTCAAAAGGAAGAAAGTAATATTTGATCTAATTTACGACGAAGAACGACTGCCGATCGACGTCGTCAGGAAAAGGTCGTTCCCAGCAAGGTACTAATACTTTGTGGAAAGTTATAATAAGCTACTTATATAAACTAATAACTGTCTCCATCTATTTATCTACTTTTCAATGTTTCCGGATCCACAAAGCTTTCCCATTTCTGCGAAGTATAGTATGTTGACTCGCTCTAATTCTCAGAATTTTCCTTATGATGCCGTCATAAAACGTCCAAACAACTTTAACGTCAGGCTGAATGTGAATTACTATGTATTTTATAGTGGCGAAGCTACCACGGAAGTTCTCCAAAGTTTATGAACACCAACACCCCGGATTGTTTGCATTGGCTCCCGCAGCGGAAGCATCGCAAACTTTATTATTTTTAAGGACACCGACGAGAAAGCCGAAGGAGTTTATCACTATTTGAGGAGCTGACGTTGAAGTGAAGTGAATTATTAGAGAGGAAATACCAGCGATAAACGTTTCATATAACATGGAAATGGCAGATAAACACTCACGTAGGAGGTCATTGAGAGATGTGTTCAAACTCACGACAAAGCGTAACTGTTTATCGAGTGTTTAATGGAGAAATAGATCCTTTTAAAATTGGGATACGTAAACTTATGGCAACTGGAATGTCCAATTACGTTAGACTGGCTGAAGCGTCTGAAATGAAGAGGGTCGACGTTTACGTAATTACTCGGATCATTTGCGAATCTCACTCCAATTATAAAAAAAAGCTTGTCACTACAAGCGACTTGGGACGAGGGCTCCACTCTTAGAGAACGGTGAATTTTCATGATTGAGTATAAAAGTCAAGGCAACCTGCCTTGAAACGGTTTAGTAGCACAAATTAAAAAAAATAGAAAACAATTTTTTTTATTTGGCTTAACGGGATCTTATATATCCTTTATAATATTGGTAAAATGGGGGTAAACCCACCTATAGTTATTTACCCATATTTTTTATAGTCGTGTAAATGGAACTTGAAGAAAGTACCTCAACTTCTTGTTGGCCGCCTGACGACAAGCAATTAGAACCTAGTAGGTACCAAAAATAAACTTTCAGTATTATCTGAATAATAAAATAGACTGTATAATATTCTTTGAAACATCACCTCAGACACAACACAGAGACAAAGTTGAGCAAAAGCAATTTCAAATATTTTGCCTTTGTTCATGTTCTCATATGTTATTGACAGGACTCGAAGAAGTTGCGAACTAGTAAAAGCGTCTTGTACATACCATCCATGCCATGAAACTATATATACGTCGCAATAAACTAGCTTAATTAATTGCCTTTTTACTAAACGGAGCCGTTTAACTAGCGGCCTGAATGATATTCATTATAGGTTAGATTGGAACTATGACCAACCACGCGCGAACTGAATTGGTCGCAGTAACTAAGCCAGGGCACCCCGACCAAATGGGTAAGGTTAGGTTAGACCTGTGACCAATCGCGCGTGACCCGAGCGAGAGTAGCGAGCGGTGCCGCGGTAGCGGCCGGCGAGGGCTACTTCCAAAAGCTAGGCTGTTAACTGAAAGGCTAATTCAGCTAGTTGGCTGCGACATATACACTACCGCGGATAAACTGTACTGATGCGTAAGCTCACTAAAAGCTCTCTGATAAATCTACGTACTTTATTACTTACCTGTGAAACCTGTGGATTCAGATTTGGGTTAACAATAAAATATGATGGCGTATATGAAGGTTGGTGTTAGTCGATTTAAGATAAGAGACCCTTGCACCCCCAAAATAAAAATAAACTCGTTAAATTAAAAGAACATAAAATAATCTAAAACGCGGAAGAGTGTATGTGGGAATAACAAATTGTGACTGCTTGTATAAGTTAGTATGTAAAGCTGGCATTTTTATCGCTTCATTACAATCGAAACGACCTTTCCTAATGGTTTTCGAAGTGAAGAGAGGTGGCTCGCACAAATTACACGCACAGTATTAACATGCTGCGTCGGCAGGTTTTATCTATGAAATGGACTTTTTTATGCTTATGAGCGCAACCCTGATACTGAGTTAAGCTCAAAAATAAAGTCGGTTTAAGTACCGTTTGCTGTTTCTAGCTGGGATCCCTTTAAATTTGCATGTCAATATTTGAAATGTGTTTGCAGCTGTCGGCGGGAAGTGTTGTAATGTGCGAGAAAAGAATTAAATTTTATGTAAAGGGAATGGAAAGATAATGTCGAATTCAATTTGGGTTATGTGAAGGCATTTATGGGGCAGCTAAAGAAGGTTAGTTGCGTAGATGTCTGATAAGAGTATTTTTACAGACAGAGGAAGCGGACCTGGCCTCTGAGCCTGGACCACGAAGGAACATAAAAGAACAAAAAAAAAACAACTTAAAAAACCTGTATAAGGGGGTGTGGGAAGGGGCCGGTCTCCTCGAGCGCCTGTGTGACGTAAGCGCTGCGCGTGAACTTGGGCGGCAGGTCGTTCACGTCGAGCACGCGCACCACGACGCGCGTCGAGTTCTCGTTGCGCCCATCCGACGCCACCAGCGTCAGCTCGTACTGCGACACGCACACATACACTCTCCATGCTCATGCACCACACTTCACGCCGCTACGACGTAGGTTCGTCTCCAGCCTAGCAATGGCCTTATTTTTGACAATACAGGTTTCAATAAAAAAACGAATAGTGAAATATCTGAGTCCTCCAAAAGAAGTGAACGGATGTCAATTATTCACGAAACTTTCGAGCACACATGTAAATATGTGGTTGTTTATGATTTATTACTTTTGATCCCTTTCATAAAAGTCCATTTTGTTGCAGATAAGCCACGGTACAATTCCACAGCCGCAGTTTTAACGGATGCCGCGACTACGTGTAATATAAATCATATCGATACAGCATGATTTATATGTATTGCGCACTGCTTTTATTAGACCTTGTGCTATATAAATATTTATGTTTGAGTAAATAAAGTCATCAGAGAAAATGTTTCGCCAAAAGCTACCGCGAATTAATCGCAATGAAGAAGTTAATTTATGCCGCGCGAAGAACTTTGTTTTCGGGCTTCGTGCAATAATTGAAAAGTACAAATTTCAAACGCTCTCTCCGCAACTCGCGGCCAGCTGCCGAACTTCTCGTCATTATCGTTATAAAAATGGGAAAAGTCGACTTTGACTATAAAATTATATTTAAAAAATGCTTAGTTTCCGATGGAGCCGAGTAAATAAATATTAATAACCGCAGAGTGGTTGTTTTAGAAACGTTGGCGCGCCTTGCGAGGTATTACGTGACTCACTGAGTTTTAGTTTTGGTGTGACGCTTTACTTCGAGTGATGTTCGATCGTTGATTTCAATATCTATCGTGGAACGGATTAGGGGAACTGCTAGAGACGTGAATATGTTGCTAGTGCTGATATTTCACCGAAGCAAGCTTGTTTAACCAATAGGTACACTAAACTGAACGGCTTCGAAAAACATAAATTCCCACGCTATTTCATACAAGGTACTTTCGCTCATTTTATCGCTTACTAAAACATTTTATGTTAAACCCAATGTCAATACGACTACAGTAAAAACGCAAGTTTAAAAATACTAGAACAAAAGATAAATCACGAAAAATCTGAAAGAAACGTTCAATTACGCAACGAGTATTCACCACTTTGTTCTGGAACTGCTGCCCGCCGCAATAAACAAGTTGGATGCAAAAACAAAACAACAAGGACACTAGCGTAAAAAAAAACTACGAAGTAAAAAAATTGTGTCGCAAACGAAATCCCCATGCCATGCAAGCTAATGATATCTATGAGGGTCAATCCAGGGACCGCGGAGCTTCATTCGATTCTCTTTTGAAACAATCGCTGGCAGGTTGTCGAATCCGTTCAATAAAGAATCGAATTCAGCGCTAGTGATGTCGAGTCGGACCTGCAGCACTCGTTTCGGCAGATTGCGGTCGTCTTCCTCCGTGATCTGCGTGCGATACGTGGGCCGCTCGAACACGGGTGGGTTGTCGTTCACGTCCTTCACGTGAATCACCACGGTCGTGTAGTTCTCCTTCAGGTTGTCGGATGCAGCCAGCTTCAGCTCGTACTATTACCATTTAATATTAACACATTACTTCCCATTGTTATACTACATTTTCCAACCTAGCGATGTCATTGAATTAAAAAGTTTCTTCTTGGTTTTGCCTAATTATAATCTGTTGATTACGCAGCGATACGTAGCTGCTTTTAGACATTTCTATCATTTCAAATTAAGTCATCGTTTTTTCCATTCACTGATTTAAGGAAACTCCTTTGACTTCTGTAATTACAATTTAACAAGGTAATTTAAAAAGTTTCATAGAAAGTTAGAAAAAGTAATTTAAAACCAGGCAAAATTAACTTTATTTGGAGCTTTGTAATAACGGAATGAAGGAAACATTTTCTTAATGATAATAATGATTAAATCTGAAATGATTTGACGGGTCTAGTTAGTTTAATAAATTAGGGTAAGAATCACCCGATTCTTGAAAAAAGTTTCAACTAATAAATTGTTAACGAAAACGTTCGCGTATATAAATTGTTACCAAAAATGTACCAAGTCCACACTTGGCTTCGAAAATAGAGTGAGCGTGTTTGCGACCCGAGGGAGTTATTGGTGTCATCTGTCAGTGTCGTTCAGTAATTTCCTCACTCGGGAGGGAAATGTTTGTTTCAAAAGTCATCTCACACACTTTATACAAGTTGGGGCACTGCAGCCATTTGATCATATTAATTCTGATTTGGGAAAACCGGAAAATTCCATTATACATTAATGTGTAGATACCTAATCTGAATTTGAGTGCACGGTAAGTAGGCTTTATGATTTCGTGCCTATTAACAACTGCAATAATCTAGGCGCAGCTCAGGTGAGCATTACGCTCGGTTCGACTAATGCTTCCAGTAAAATCCTGGTCCGCATCCGTATTTCACAGATGCCACGGCAGCGCCAGATCCAGCTTATGTATGTACCCCGAGCAATGGATTTACTCGTTTTATTTCCTATTTCCAACTAGGAACACCTATACACCATGCAGGTCAGACTTTCCAGGAGCCCAATTAATAAACTTGCGTCGACAGCGGAAACAAAGTCACAACGCGTTAAGGGCGCAACATGACACGCAAATTCAATTTTCCCACGAGCCTTCCCCATTGCTTTTATTCAACAGAGAAGCGTTATTTCCTTCTAAATATATAACAATAAAATGTACTTCCTGAACATTTAAGCGAAGTCTGGAACCTTTAAAAGCAAAAGGAGTGTTGAGAGTAAACTGGTTTACATCCATAAAAGCTCCGTGAGAATCTGCAGTTTGATAGCAATACAGCCTTTGGTAACAACTACGCCGGCTCGCTTAAATGGGTATTAAAGATTAAATTATTTATCTCGTGAAAAGTTGGTGGAAACTTTCTCGAGGCTGTAACAAAGAGGGCGTTCTGATAGGCGAGCGGCGACCGCCTCCACGACGCGATGTTTTAAAATTGAAACTCGCCAAGGGGCAAAAAGTAAGCGAAACACCGTTACCGTTTAACGCCGGGCCCGTTTATTTTAGTATAAAATTATGTTCAAAGGGCGATTAATTCTCTTTTGATCCAGCTCACTTCTACTTTAATTACTACACAACATTATAAGGTTACAGATATTTGGGCCTTTGAGAAATGTGGACATCTGTTGTAAAACAAGAAAGAAATTTTCGAACTCGCATTAAACTCTTACCTACTCTTTTATTTCGGTTTCTGTGTACACGGCCCCGGGCTTAGTGTTTATGCACACAGCGATATTATTATATACTTTACACCTGCGTGTTTGTACCAGTGGTTTATCTTTAATTATGCTGGCTTACTTAGTTATCCCTCACTTGTTTAATTTGGGATTTTGTTGACACGTGACATAATTGTTGATGACGAACTTAGGTCTCCTACTTGTCGCACAACTATAAGTTACGCTAATTACTTAACTGGATTTGCCTTATATTATTAGAGCCTCAGAAGCTTAGTCAAAACTTACGTAGGTTTTTCAAACTTTTGTTCATAAAGAAACACTGAATTAGAACGAATTAAATCAGTCCAAGTTTAAAGTTTAATAAGTTCTAAATAGACTACTTAGTAAGTTTACTGGACACGAGGTAGCAACAACAGACGGGTCTGTCCAAGTGGTACAAGTCGGGCTCACTTTGTCATTATGTAATTTAAGCTTTTAAAAGTATTATTGAGCACAAACACGCTACAAGCAGGACCTCTGCAAAAAAGGACTTTTAAATAACCCGTATAAGCCGAAAATTCTGGTGTAAAGTATATCTCTGTTAGCCTGTTTGCTTGGTAATTCAACACATCAAATAACGCATTGCCTGTATATCGCTCACATAAGTGTTCTCCACCACACTACCACTCGGCGATACATATAATAAATTCCCCACATCACGACTCAACACAACCGATCTGATATCGATTTATTTATTTTCCACTTTATCGTGGTTACAGCCCCTCTCGGGAACCATCCGTCACTATAAAACCGCGCAATTGTTTTAAAACACCCACATTCCAAAGCTTTATTATCACCCTTTATGAATATTAATCTCGGTTATTTTTTGACAAATTTAAATGTATTTTGTATCTATCTTAACACGGATCCGTAATCCGAGGTGATTAAATTAACTTTCAAAACATTTTGATAAACGTTATTTAGCTTCTGATGGAGTTGAACAATTAAACTTATAAGCGTCCATCAACCTTATAAACCTACTTTAATTTAATCAGAATCAACTACGAACAGTAATTAATTTCAACATAGAATATGTCTTTAGGTAAACTTGTACATATTTTTCAATATTTACTTTTTATTAAAAGGTTTAAATGTATATGGTTCTTTAAACAAGACCCATTGAACCGTTGTTAATGCCATTCTGTGAAAACGTGAAGTAGAAAAAGGTTTTATTACTTATTGGGGTTGACTTTATATCATGTTCGTCGGGGGATTGATATTGTATTTTAAAATGCAAAACGTAGATGAAGGCTTACCCGTTTCCTAGTTTCGTAGTCGAGCGCGCCTGCCACGTAGATGGCGCCGGTCATGTTCTTGACGGCGAACGCGCCGCCTATGTTCCCGCTCGTGATCTCGTATCGAATACGCGACGCTGCAACAAAATAAACACCATTATATATTTATGCAGTCGTCTCACCCCTTCATAGAATTATGTACGCGTGGGTACGTATTTACTGATCACAACGATCAATAATTCTTTAGCATGAATTCTCCCTTTTTTATTGTCAGAGATGTTAAGGAAAAAAATATATATGTAAGTCAAGTAGAGGCGATATATTAAGCTTGAGCGATATTCTGCCGCAAAGCGAATACATACTGAAACACTAGGAAACTTATCTCTACAGACACTTCCAAGTTAGAACACCAATTTCAGGCAATTTCTAGTGCTGTCGACAACGTAATACGTATACTTAGCTACGTTATGCCTGGTTCTTTGTATTCTAGTCTAGGCAATACTTGTAAAGGAAAGGCTTATCATTTCGCTGGATAACACTCACTGTACAGAGATAAGTAGGTTTAAGTGTAAAGTGGCAAGTAGAACGTTAACTTTTAATAAAGCTAAAACTTCTCGGTTGGTCTCACAATGACAGCATGAAATATCATAGCTCTTTCTTGAAAACTCCATAAATTGGGTAGAAGAAATAAAATAAAAAGGAAAATTTGAAAATCTTAGCAGATTTACGAGTTTCCCCTTGACTTGACGTTGATTCTCTCGAGCGGTTTTATAAGATGTGATTTGTTATTCATTTCTCGATATCAACAACTGCTCATTATTTGTAGGAGCTTCCGAGATTTCCATTAATATTACAAAATGGCGTATAAAATGTAAGAAATTTGCGCATATATCAAGACTATTCACAGGGGTGTGATTACCTTCTATCAAGATCGACAGCAAGCCTCGTTATGTTGTTATGGAACAGAGATTTTAATGTCAGCGCATAACCATGTTGTGGGGAAGTGGCATTTCTCATTAAAGAATTAGACCGTTTAAAGGTCTACCTCAGGACTCCGGTGTCCGCATCGTAACACTTCGCTTTGTTTATCGCCCGTAAAGTTGAGGCTTTCGTGTGTAACTTTGTAAGTTAGAATGATGACCGCTCAAACCGCACGTTTTCCGTTTATCTTGCTTAAATAGTAATTCGATTTCCATTACTAGTAATGGTCAGGGTTAGTAGATAAGCGGTTGTGGAACTAGGAAAGGTCTGGGCCGGTCATGATTGTCAGAAGATTGCTTTCATTTCGGCTTTGGTCGTAATTTGGGAGTATTTTTGTACGGATAGTTGGGTTGGTAGTCAGTCGGTCGGATGATGCGTATTATCTCATTATGTCTCAAAGGCAATGTAAGTAGTGTGCGTAAGTAACGTTGCTATTGCTCGAGCTGCTGTAACTCAGTGAAAGCCTGCCACAAAGTTCCCGGTGAGTGGGTCAGATCCTCCATCATGGTATATTTATACTGAATTCGTACATTAGCTTGCAAAAACAAAGTTTACTTACTCATACAGTTCTTTTATGTAAAAAGGTTTTGGTAAATACACGCTTGAATGTATACCCTTAGTTTTATAGGTAGAGTGCCTTGTTTCTACCTAAGTGTATATCTACCTCGGTGCATTTTAACAAAAGTAACACAGGGAAGTAAAGCAGGATTATGTCGGGTTTCTCAGATTAATGGCCCAGAGAATTGACTAGAGGACATCGATATATCTCCCTTGAGGAAAATTTTACCGTTTCAGGGATACACGATCTTTCCTTTTAATTGAGAAGTTAATTACATTTTCTTTATAAATCATTTCGAATGTTTTGGCACAGTTTTTGGCACGGAAAATAATTCTTAACATTTCATATTACAAGAAAAGGTTTATTTGTAGACGGTTATCTTTTTATTAATACAACTCCAGGGTTCCACAAAGTTCCATCTGATGCAGAACATCGAAGATAGATATTTGAACTTTTCAAAATTAAATAAATCGCTGTTATTATTTTTGAGGTATAATGTAAACAAAATTTACAGTTAATATTGAAATTTTAAGTAATAACATAACATCACGCCTGTATTCCCCGAAGGGTTAGGCAGAGGTGTACCTATAGTATACCCACATTTCGCCAATTATGTTTAAGCCGCATGTAATAGGGGGCGAGCCTATTGCCATCAACCGGGCACAAATCCAGACTCCGGGCTGCGACTGAGCACTTTCAGATGGTAAAACCGAATAACACTACGCCCGACTCTGGAATCGAACGCAGGACCAAGCTCAGCAGTAGCGCTTGCGACCACTAGACGTGGAAAACTAACTTTAAAAGCATTAAAATGATATGTTATGTAAGGAGCAGTTTCCAAAGTCCTCAAACATTTGAAGCCTTCTTCAACTCTTTTAGACATCGCTTTTACTCAGATTTTTAGTAACCATTACCTAATATGTTTTAAAATTAATATTATGACATGATTAATGTTTGCCAATATTACGCTAAAACTGTGTAAAGTTACGGTTGTATGGCAAAAAGTTTTGAAACGTACATACTGAGTCTTACTGAAATGCATACTAAATAAATAAAAACTCGTATAAATCTGAAAACTTTGGCGGTCGTTGGGTTTAAATTTATAAACGTAAGTGCATATAAACGGTTGAATAAGTTGTAAAGAAAAAAGAAATAGAAATAGAAAAAAAAAAAATATAGAAATTGTTCTACTAGAGTCGCGTTGCAATTTCGTGTCGCGCATGTCTGCAGGAGACTTAAGCGTTAAAACTTTTAAGTCTCCCGCAGACAGGCGCGAAATACAGTACAGGAACGTTTCGAAATACAAGTAGCAACTTAAGTATGTATAATAACTGAATAAAAATCAAAGTAAATATGTATCCACGCAGTCATTATGCAGTACGCGATCCCTTGCAGCCTGTAAGCCGGCTTTAATAAATGAAGCTTAACGTTATTAGTATATTTTTGGATCATATTGTTCAAATGAGCTTCGTCTGTGAATGTTAACAATATTATTTGTTAATGAGTCGTATCATGGCGCAACACAAGCCATAATGTGTGTAATAAAGTTAATATAATTAAGTGCGCGTTATGGTATTAGGCTGGGTGGCGACAGTGCCGGCACCGCGTGCGCCATTCGTGCGGTACCCACACATTATGTCGCACTCGCTCCTAAACCTCGGTCTACACCGAGTAATGAACGCATACCGTATTCTCAGACTAATTGGCCTATAAAGTAGCACCCTTTGCCTCCGTTTGCCTCAGAATTTCATTTTACTCACAACAGCATCGAGCCTATTAACGAGCGGTTTCAATTTTTGAATAACTTTTGTTTATTTCACTGCAGACGGCGAGATTGCCTCAAACCGCGGAATTAAAAGTACATTTGTTTTTATTGTGATTATTATGAATAACTCTCCTCGAGATTGTGAATATTATAGATTCCAACCAAAGGCAAGCAGGCAATGTTATAAAGTTGCAATATTCACAAAAATTGTTGCGATTTTTCTCTGAAATTTTATTTCAATTCAGCGGAGAAACCCGAGGCCAAGGAAAACTTATTTTCCAACCTAGCTGTTCAGCATTTTTTGCTAAAGAAAACAGATAGCTATACGTACAAAGTCAATTCTGATTGAATTAAAATCATTTACGATGTTTCAATCTTGATTGAGTACCTAATACTATAATATAGAATAACTTATTCATAAAATCAATTACTAATAAATTGGTATTTTATATTTAACAGTATTTTAAAGATGTATTAAAACGAACATTTCTGCAAATCTTTTCCATAAAACGCAAATGGACTGAAACACTTCATAGGGACGGCCTTTTCAATCGTATTACGACCACAAATTGAAGGATGTAACATTGTTCGAGCGTAACTTTTCCAAAGGGAACTGATTAGAGTTGGACATAAAAACGTCATGGTTCGCCAAACGGTCCGAAGACCACTTTTAATTGTCATTTGTCATGGCGAATAAATGAAAGTCGTAAATTTGACTCGTGCCACGTCAAAATATACGATTTTCTTTCATAGAACATAGTATTCAATAAGGCGAGTACGGCGGTCGCCTCAGTAAATCACTCCCGCTACGGACGTCCTTATACGAATTTGGGTTGAGAAAGCCACTTCTTGGGTTACCGTCTTTTTCTTAAGTTCCAATAGAGTACACATTCGCTAGACAATAGAAAAACATTTGTCATCCCCGCAAGGTATTTGACAAGGGGCTCATATTTATAAGATCGAATGTTTATTGATTCCTTATAATAGACCGTAGATATGGTCAGGGCCGTATAATTTCCATAATTACTATTAGAACAGTCGTAAATTATACATCGAAGACATTATGCGGTTTACAATTGATAATAAATCCTAAAGCGACTGTGAATTATAGCATTATCAAGTTGGTGCGAGTTGGCAAATCTCTCTCGGGGTCACGATTACCACGGTAACTCAATAATGTTGTATTTTAGCATAAATTTCTAACATAAGGTTTTCGGTTAAAACAAGGGATCGAGGGAAGTATGTTTGGATTTTCTAATAATGGCTCGGGTATGTGATGCCGAAGTGATTATGGGAACGCTGGGCGCCCATGGAGAATTATTTTACTTATGTTTCATTATCATAAATTCCCGGAAGAATTGTGTCTATTTATTTAAGTTTAATTAAGTATCTTATCTATTTATAAGCAAAAATGTCTCTAAAATGTTGAATAGTTGCAAACTTTAAAAACATATTTATTTTGATAAGATGGTAGCAAGCTTACCTGTTTTTTATTTACATAAGAAAACAGGCAGCAGCAGGTACGAATAGGTACATAAGAATAATTTCTTCGCCACCATAAAAGTGAGATTGAGTGTCTGCCGTATCAAAACCGCCATGCGCCCAACTACATTGTTATGTAGCGAGATAAGCAGGGATATAAAAAAGTAAAACGTCGGGATTTCTCAGCATGTTTTCACGGACGGGGCTCAGGGGCCAGGGGTGTCATTTGGAGGGCGGAAATTGCAGGGAGACGGCCGGCGTGAGGTGTTTTAGTAGAAGTAAGGCTTCGGTCAAATGTCACCGGCAATGAGCAACGTGACCTCGCCGCGTCCCCCGGGCCTACTCATTTGTCTAAAGAAGACGCTGGAACAGTTTCATGATCAGCTTTACTGTAGACGCACACGCTCAGACGCACGCCTCCGACCATCATTCACTCCAGACGAGGACAAAGTATTCGTGTCGTTGCTTTTGTCACACGTCTCCCTGCTAATAACAATATGCTTGCTATTTTATTCTGAGTTATGGCCCTCGGTGAAGCGAACGTAAATAGGCCGCATAGCTATGGCAATTACTAATGTTTCGCAACTAGCTCCATTATTAAGTACGTGACTAATGTGATTACTAATGTGTCTAATAACAGACCTGATGTGTTTACATGTGTAATACTGTAAGCGAATTATTTACGTAGTAACAGTTTTACGACCATTATCTACGCGCAACACACATATTGCTCTCGTTTAAATCACTTACATTACAAGTGAAGCAATTATATCTGACTTAAATAACAATAAAGAGTTTAGTTTGAAATTATTATGTAATTTCAAGTGTCACTTGAAAACCACAGCTGTGCACATATTAAACATTTAAGCTGAGAATGTTTAGATATTTCTAAATTTTATATAAATGCCTCCATTTAGCGCACATGGTTCTCTGGCTTCTTTACAAAAGAGCGCGGGTAATGCGCACTATTTTTCATAAGCGCGACGTGAGGACAGAAGAAAAAGCCTGTCGGCCGGGGTTTACAATAAAAAGTTTCAGCATTCGAGCATGATGCTCGCGTTTCATTAGGCGAGAAATGAATGCGGAAAACGACGACATTTTACTGCAGTATAAAACGAGTTTGTGTAATAGGTGAACGCTCAATGTATGCGAAGGATAAGCGCTCACAACAAACCCCTCGATATAAATTGGAAGACGGATAGATCTAGCTCCAAATCTGGGAGACGCAAAAGATCATCTATCACAATTTATCCCAGTCCAAACAGACAATAAAAGATTGTCTCGGGCTCATTATGGAGTATACGCGCCGTCTGAGGGGAGCGGCGGCGGACACGACCATGGTTTGTTAGCTCGCCGTTACACAAGTAGCTATACGCACTCAGCTCCGGTTTCCGGATTGAATTCATGTTAGATTTTTTTGAATTCAATGAATAAACTTTTTTTTAAAGCCAATTATTCCGCACAGCAGCTCCAAACTTTTTGGATGTATTTAGGCGTAACTGCGTCCGGTATACATACCAATCTAACTTGTGGCCGAATACACAATTTATAGGCAAATCAGATTACTTATTAAGAGCCTATACAACCTCAGCTCAAATTCACTTTTTATCTCGCTCGCACCATACTGCTCGCGGACTGAGTGAGAGCGAGACAGAGTGGGGTGCTAGCGGCTCCGAGGCGCCAATAATTTAGGTAATTGCTTTTTACTGCGAAAATAAAGGTAATTAAAAAAAAATAAAAAACATAGTCGCTGCTTTATAGTTAGTTCAATTATTATGCAAAGTTTCAAGATCTAATTTGAAGTATTTTTTGAATACCAGCGGTTTATTGTTCGGTTTGGAGGTAACTTTGGATTTTTTTTCTATCGAGAAAATTTTATGGAATCGTGTTTTCGTCTAACATAGTACTTAACATTAATCCTTAACTTTAACATATATTTATTTCAAAATTAATGCTGCAGTATTTTCGATATAACGGAGGATCATGTTAAGCCATTTGAGGTAGTATAGGCCCTTAATATCCTCTAATATCCTATTCATAAAGTGCGTCTTTGATTCAACAATATTCCAATTCATTTGGGAGCGATGCGTTATCAAACGTGGGTCTATGGTTAAAGCCAGCAAAGTATTGACAGCTTACTAACTGAACGGTATTTAATTAACTTTACTAGTTACTTAGTTTAAATTGAACATAATTAATCTTATTTACTGTACCTGCAATTTATGCAAATAAATTTTTACTTTACTTTACTTTACTTCGCTGGAAGTCGGCCAGCCGGTACCGGTGAAAAAGCCGTACTAATGTTTACAGATCTGCAACTGCAATGGGTACCTACTTTACTAAGAAATAGACTCTGCATTAGCAAGATTATTTGAAAACTACGAATTTATAGCTCCGCAATATCTTTTTTGATACTTGATACGTATTATTACCTACATACTACAAAGAATAAACAAAGCAAAAAGAAATAATGTCCTTAGAAGAACATACAATAAAAATGCCTTCATTTTCTCATAGGTACAATTCCGTGCGAAAAAGAGAGAATTACATTTTTCATACATCACATCACAATAACAATAAAACGATAATGGCAACTTTTATTTGTGCGTGTTATATGAAGGTTGTATGTACAGGAGCGGTCCGCCATTGTTATCACCTCTGGATGCTGTTACCGCGACAGGTATGAGGTAGAGGTACCTTACAGTCAGTACCCACAGGCGCAATTACACCGACACCGTTTAACTTTAGATGGATGTCAGCCCGTATTGTCCAATCTGTCTTATTATACGACCATGATAATAAAAACAACCTTTTACATAAGAATTATAAGTTATAAAAACACGTTTATATGTTCCTACGTAGCGCCATGTTGGAGAAATGTTGAAGAGTTTTCTGCAGTCTAAACAGCTTCCAAGAAAGTTGAGATAAAGCAAAGGTTTTGCAACTTTGCGAACGCTTTATTTGAAATAGATAGATTGAATTTGATGGAAACAGACGCTAGTTATAAATAAGTTAAGTTTTGAGCTCAGTCAATTAACTTCTCGTGAGCTACTGTCTTGTCCTATATCTGAAATACAGTTGACGTTGATTAACTGGATGACTTTATCTCACAAAGTATCGCAGCCACGCGTTTGTTGATTCCGCAGAAAATTGAGCCAATATATCTTCGTAATATCGGGAAGCTTTGGGAAGCATCCCGCAAATTTGGCGGATGTTCGAAACATCACTCAAATCCTGTTAAAATTCGGAAGACAGGATTAGCCAGTCCCATGTAAACAAGGGCAATGTTATCGGATGATCAGATGGTTCGCTGGCGGGACCATTCATACATTATTCATGAGTATTGTCTTCGCTACTCGATACAAAAGGCACATTCTGTTAAAACTTGCCGTTTTCAGGGATCAAGCCCCGACGAAAAAGATAGAATAAAAACAATAGATCATAACCCGTATTTAAGTGTATCTAGTTTATGGAGATAGCAAATACTTGTTTTTTGTTTGTGCCAAACTTTATTTTCACAGTAAAGAAAAAGCGTTAGCTTGACGCAATAAAAGAGAGCCTATACGAATACGAGTATACGGAAAAGTTTTTTCGGTTTTTGTTACGGAATATCTGAATTACCCTTAACGAGTAATTACCTGAAATACTAATAAGGCTGGAACTGAACTTCGTGTGCGTATAATTCACGTTCCCCATGTAAATCTCAGAAGGACTCCCGGCGGAGTTTTAATAGTCCTCTAAATAGCTCGGAGCCGAGGTAGGCGCTCGGAACAGTCTTGTAATTTGCTCTTTAGCTCCACTTCGGAAAATATGCCTACTTCAAATAACCGTACGTTTACATTTACATTCTAAAATAATGTGCCTAAGCCGAAGCATTAGTACTCGTTTTCTCCCTATAGGTCGGATCACAGAGCTGTGGAGTAGGCCAGAAGGGGCGCTGTTACTGTGGCTTATGTTTTTATGTCGCGCTCCTACGTTAATGTTAACGTTGAAATATTAAGTAATGAAAGGATAGAAGTGAACACAAAGAAAAACGGAAGGGTGCCGTTTCTTCTTGCTGGAGGCAAATTTCGATGAAAATATATTTACATAATATTTATCCAAGTTTTCTCGGTTCGTTAACACAAGCCAGTGGTGACGCTTCATTAATTCTCTCGTAAGTTTTTACGATATAACAACGTGCCAGCAGCGGGTCAGCGTAAAAAAGGAATTTTGATAAATCAGATACAACATGAAAACCAGTGGTGCCAATGTAGAACCTAAATCACGAAAGATGTGTGTAGGGACCTATTTAAATTCAGACGAGCTCTGTGAAGGAAGGTTCGCGTGATTTATGTAGGCTTTGGGGCTGTGCTATTGTAAAAGTTTAAATATGTGCGGGCCAACAGCGTGTGCTGGCCCTGACGGCCGCGTTATCAGGAGCACACTGACGCATGGCGCCCGACGCCGGCGCCGACGTGACTCCATTTAACTTTGGAACCATCTGACACGATGGTAACACGAACCCACATCTACGACACCCAGCCATATGTGCCGAGTTAACTATTCATCTAAAACTAACACGCAAAACTAAACTCGTTGCAATATTAAAAAATACGAGCAATATGAAATAAAAAAATTCAATGAAAATCTTTTAAAACATTTTACATGAATCTCTCATCTGCCGGGGGTGCGAAGAAAACCTATAGGAAAATCGTGGTCCCTGGCAACAGGGCAACCGAAGGAACACGGGTGGGTTTTAGTCAGTAAGAGTCTGACACGCCCTCCCGCTCTGGGCGGAGCTGATTTGATAATTAGCCACCAAAAAAAAAAAACTCTCATGCTCATTATGTAGGAAGTGGATGTTGCAACACCGATGGACAGATATTTATAAAAATGGTTTATACATGAATAGCTTAGGGCCTCATAGAATTCAATTCATGGAATAAACAATTGGCTTTGGTGAGCCCACATTAGAGAGGCGAGGCGACGGCGGCGGTGGTCGTCGCGAGTGGCGCGAGTGCCACATCGCCACTGAATAATTCAACACTATTGAAGTGTTTAGGCGTGTGCGCAAACACCGTAATATTCATTTAACATTCATATTATTGTCGCACTCGTTAACATAATCCTGCGGTATAAAGAAATATTGCCTTCTTCGCGTAAACAAACGCTAATTATAATACAATAATGCTTCGTTTCTGTAAGCGAACACAATGTATAAATTAGTAGGTAAGCAGATAAGAATCGACCTTCTATTTTTGTATCGCGAAGCTTCTATGCGAGAATTGATTAAATTTGTCCTATGCTAATAAAACCCTTTGTATTGTGTTTTTAAAACCATAATTAGTTTTGTTCGAAATCTGTTTATTAGAATCCAATTTGAAAATAAAAAGCAGATTGGATATTTTTTTTTAGTTGATGGATATTATTTTCTCATTTAATATTTTATGCATAAGCCTCTAACAATATTAATAACGAATCCGTCCAATTTACCTAAATGTGTTTGTGCGAAAACTGTACTAACCACAATAGTTTTCACGAAGTTAGATTTTATGACTTTCTGATCGTGTCTTTAATCCAGAGCGGGCTGCGACCGCTTCACTGGCAAACAACAAAGGGAAACATGCAAAGCCTGTCACTATCTGTGTACTTTGTGTGTAGCCATATTCGTTTCTGCACTTATAACAATTTTGTCTTTGTAAATTTGCCTGATGATAAAAACCTTAAGAGACACAAACATAGATAACGCGCACCTAAACAAACGTGGTTAAATGTAAAGGATGAATGAGAAACTTCATAAAGCTGCCCATTTATCTACCCCTCTCATCCTAAATTATACAGCATTATTCTTTTCAAAACAAGTGTAGCGGGGAAATGTCGTCACACTTTTTATCGCGACGCGGTAGCACGGTGAGCACGCCGGGATTATGCGCGGGACTTACAAAATATCTTGCTCAAGCCTGTCCGAATTTATGCGGTTATAAATTGTTGGCATGAAACAATGTGTGAGCGTTGTGAGCCGCACATTACGCCTATCGGCCTGGAATCTGACTGCGGATACAATCGTTCAGCCTCATACGAATTATCTCGGTGACCGACACCGAATTCCCAAAGCATGAAAGCGCTATCAAATATGCATATGATGTATGTTATCGGTATTAACACTGTCGTCAGCGCTCGCACGGTTTCATCCATCAATGTAATCTGTTCGGACAGGTGT
This sequence comes from Agrochola lychnidis, assembly GCA_963680765.1. Classification (NCBI taxonomy): domain Eukaryota; kingdom Metazoa; phylum Arthropoda; class Insecta; order Lepidoptera; family Noctuidae; genus Agrochola; species Agrochola lychnidis. Next base: position 11,445,848 of record OY796858.1, read on the forward strand.
CCTCATCGACTGATGAATTTAGCGCTTCTTTTCTAATATTATGCATGGAAACGTTATTATAAAATGCCCACGTCAAGAGTAGAGTCTAGTGAGTTTTTAATTTGCAAAAACTGACGCTTATAGGTTGGTGAATTGATGAAACCAATATCTTTATTCGTTAAAATATTACTTGGTAAAATCAAACGCCAACAACCTAGACTATAAATAAAACTGTTTACAATGTAGCAATAATTTATCTTAAAATATTGTATTTTATTTAATTCCTTAGAATTGATTCAATAAACAAGTTGTTTGCTCGCGTAAACCTGTTCATAAAAAAATCATACTACGAGCGAAACATAAATGTTTTATAAAACAGCTAATAAATTCTACTATTGTTTAATGCACAGAGGTGGTTGCAAAAAGGCGAAGCGAACAGCCGCACATCAAAGACAACAAAAATCTAAAGAGAATACGAAAAGAAAACTTCCAAAACAAAGCTAATAAAACGATAAAAACAGCGGTGAATTTGTAAGAGGGCAGAGCAAAGGTCTTCTGAAACAATGTGACTCTAAGCAAGCCCCTCGCGAGCTTGATTGCGCCACGCAGAAACAATTCAGACAGATCTAACAACTTTGTTGTTCACAGTTTTTGTGTAAAAATATACATGCATTGTGGAGATAGGTTGCGCTGTCCCTTACCTACTTTGTATATTTATTTAATCTGAGCTACGTATTTCTCCTGATTTACCACATGGGTACTGTTCGCACTATAACTTTCCACTGAAAACTTCGCATTTTAGGCACGCAACAATAGAAACTTGAAATTCAAGGCAGGAACAGTCGTAGCGAGTTCATTGCAACGTATTTCTTATGAGTGAATGGATATGAATTTATATAAGCAAACAAGATTCGAAAAATTATATGTATCAGAGTAGTTTCGCATTCTGAATGGTACGCAAAGTAACGTGAAATACATGAAAAGAGCTTCACCTTTGAATATTTTTAAAGAGTGGTTTAACATTCGTTAGTTTTCCTTTGAAAAGTGCGAGGAATAATATTGTATGTAAGTGTATCCTAGAATGTTTATGTTTGTTTACCAACATTGAAAACGCAGACGTAGATAGTCTGTGGTAAAGTGTAGGTGGTTGGGTAACTCGGCACTGTAATGAACGTCGGTCTTAAGTTGTTAACGAGAGCAAGTTACCCTGCGACCGCACTAACGCATCGTTACGTACTTTGACTGTTGCCAGCTCACTCAAGCACATCCGATACTTCGCAACTTAAAACGATTTATTATTTCAATCCCTTCAAAGATTTTACTTTATAATTTTAAGATGTGAAACATGAAATTTTCTTGAAACTTCAACAGACTACGTTTAATAAGTAAACAATGGCAACTCCGCAGTTAACAATCTTTCAGAATATATATATTTGAAATCACGTTCTCGATAACGGCTCTAACGATTTCGATGAAAGTTGTTATATAGTTGGGTTTACGGGGGCGAAAAATCGATCTAGCTGGATCTCATATCTGGGAAAATTAGTTTTCTCATTTTTTTCACCCGAGCTCAGTCGCCCAAAGTTTAGAACTAGTTAATGAATGAATGAAATGATGAAAAATTAAAACATGGCAGCATGGAATTAGTATGTACATATGAGGATAGTTCATACTAATCCATGTATAGTACTATACATGGATTAGTATGAACTATCCTATACTATTAAATGAGCATTCTCTGTTTTCACCAGAGCAGAGCTCGGTCGCCCAGGTACTGACCAAATAAATCATCAACTTTAGTTTTGTTCGACACTGTAGAAACAATTATTTTCTTTGTAACGTGGATATTCAACAAGCTCACAATGATCGTTGAAACACAAGAATACGCATCATGTATATGTAAAACTAGAAATAATCGCAATTTTTTAAAACAAAATGGAAACATAAAATATAGTTTTGATCGATACACTGACTGAATGAGAATAGAAATAAATTTAACAAAGGCAAACATATTGTGACAAGCAATCCCTACATTCATAAAACATTTCAATAAGATTTATATGTTACAACGTATAAACGACTACCTATTATTTCCGTATGGTGAATATTTTATAAAAATCTATTGTCTCTAAAATTCAATATAGAGAATTGAAAAGTATATCCCGGATGTTAATATTTCCAACAAAGGATGTGCGTAAATTTGCATGCATTGCGTACACTTCACACCGGTATTTTTTCACGTATTTTAGGCAATAACTATTAGAGTTGGACTAAAACGTTAACAAAAATATAAATTTATTATATGCAGCGCTTCTGTGAAATAAATTCATTCCAATAAAATGGACAATATCCTGTGTACCTACATGATGTGGCAGATAGCACACCACATTCATTTGTAACTTCAATTTTTATAAATGATTAATTTAAAGTCTCTTAATTAGCATTATCCTGAATAACATATACCGATAACTGGTACCGTTCCTAATTACAGAACGATAAGTGGTCAAATATATTTCGGACTTACTCGCTGCTTTTATCAAGAATTGCACATCTATTCACTAAGCAGACATTCTGTGATAACATTACATTCAGAACGTGGTCTGCATACACATGAAAAATTACAAGAATTCTCTTGTTCTTAAATATTTATTCATTTCGCGAACTGGTATCGAAAATCGTATTAGTGTCTGTGCGAGTTCGCCAGATTGCGCGATGTTCGCTTTTAATTAGTTTCTGTCGAAGTCTATTCGATGCCAGCGCAGCACCTCTCAAAGAAATTACCGAGCATCGGAGCAGACTATTCAGCCTCACTAGGAAAAATAGCTCACAAAGAAGAAAAACTGAGTTGTCAAGTACCTATCGTTGCCTACTTACAAGTTTTCGTCGCGAGGCATTCAAACAACATAGTGGAACTCGATTAGGTACCTACTCTTGCTCAAACAAAGCAATTAGTAACAAAAACAAAAAGATTTGGTTGCATTTACCGACAACGTGATTTTATTATCACAACTGCCCAACAAAGTAAAACTAATTTTCAACACGTAGAGGTTCTATATTAGATTACGTCTGCTGGTCTTTGCGCCAGTGAAATGGAAAATATCTAAGTATTTTTCTGGAACAAATCACAAGAAATTGGATTAACGCCGGAATGCGAGTCTGTCTGACACGGCAGAAAGGCCAATATTCAAATTCCCTCAAAGCTATGGAACCCATTCAAACAAATAATATGAAAAATATACCGTGACTTATACTTGCCAAGTAAATGACCGTTTTATGGTTATCGTTTATTGAAAGCAATCAATTATTTCTTAAAAGCCTTCTAGAAATATGGTTATACCTAACAGATAATATTACAATTACCTACAGGTACCTTTGTTGCTTGAATTAATTTTTGGTGCTTAACAATGTACATACATTTGTGGAACTAGCAGCTCATAAAAATAATATACATAGGATGAGTTGTAAAAAAATATAGGAAACGTTTGCAAAATTTTACATTTAAAAATATAAAAGGTTGAATTTAGTTTAACAGAGACTGAAGCTAAAATTTAAATTCAACGCTGGACGAAATGTATAATTTAAGCAAATTTAACATGAAGCGTGTACAAAGCAATACGCCAGTATAAACATTTCACACTAAATGCCATAATGTCCCATTGCGTGATCTTGATTACATCGGTCGCGGTTGTCGCGGTCGCTTTATCTCGTGCGTGGGACGCTGCGATAGCGGCCGGAGCCTTGCACGACCAACACCAAAACTACCATAATACTAACTGCCACAATTATTACACTAGTTTATGACCGACCACGAATACGTTCCAAAGCAACTCATTACTATGATAATTTGGAACGGGAATATAAAAAGAGATTAATTGGACACTTCTGCCGTCCAAAACCGTACAATTCACGATTGTGTCGGTTCGTAACGGGTAAATGGCGAAATAGGTAAGAGCTTCGAAAATATTTTTGCGTAGAAAATACTGTATGCGGGCTGGCTGCGTTATGAATGTGCAGCACAATATGGCCGCCGACTGTATTACAGTTACAACAATAAGCAGTAGCAGTGGACAATTTGCGCCACGTGCTCCACTCGCGCACATCTACCCGCGAGGATAAATCTCGTTATTTTACGAATAATCCAAAAATACACGGGACTTTTGTGCGAATTTTGCCGAAACGTAATCCTAAAAGGTACATAAAACGAGGCGTCAGTTGTCCTTGTTTAAATTCTAAAACCATAATTACGGTAATAAAGTTGTCCAGTAAAATACATTATTTAAAACTGTTCCATCGGTATTTTATGGAGTATCTATTTTGATTATGATCACCTAAAAACGTTACGTAAATTATATTATTATATCCGCAAAGGGATGCTCATGAATTTAAACACTAAAGTATGAACGATGTGTGCGAACACTAAATAAATATTGGATCACGACGCTTTTATAGTTCCAAATGTTCACATTTGTATTCATACGCTACATGTCATTTCATTTTCATAGAAAAGAAAATGATTTATATTTATTTTCTCTATTTGACTTATAGAGCACGCGTATGTACGAGCCTCGACAAATGTTTTAATGTAGTGTGTGGTGTTAGAATTGTATTGAATTTAAGTAATAAATAGTCGACAACGAATTGCTACCTACCCGTACCCACTATCTCTTTAAAAGTTTAAACCATCTGCAATTTTAATTAACCAGCATGACTTGTAATAGAACATTCCTATAAACAATTGAAACAAATAGGTGATAATCATCTCGTACCTACTTAAAAAACGTTCACATTCAAGTCGGAATCTGTCATACTTGTCAAAAATGTTGGTAAATTGATAGTATTTTTGACAGATTGCGAATGCGAACGTTCTTAAAAATTACGAGAATTGCCCCTCTGGAAAATCTTCAACGGTTTTAATTCCGAAAGCGCACGAATCACGATCTCCCGAGTCATATAAACCACCACGTTTGCTGATTTATTGAACACTTAAACCAATGTCCCTCGTACAACTCAAGTGTTTTAAAACGAAGCGAACAAACAATTTATCAGATTTATTATTAAACGTCGCAATAAATACTCGATATCCCATGATCAGTGTAGGTACTTCAATACGAATGGAGTTGTACGGAACCTCGGAACCCTTCCGCTGTCTTATCCCAATACGCGCAAATCAGTGAGAAAGTAATTTTATTTAAGAACTCAATCTGTTTAAAACGTTGAAAGCATTCATAATAGTAAGTAATTCCGTGTATAAACGCGAACCATTTTGTGGGCAATGAATTTAAAATTGAGTTTTACAAATTACTCAAAGCGGACGGTATGACCGTTCCGATTTCACGATCCATTGAGCCACCGCCGAGACTGTCCGACGTTCTAGGGTTTATGGCAAAGAAACGAAAATGGACAATGTAACGAGGCCGGTGTCGGATCAGGATGCAAATTAATACGCGCCTCTGGATCGAGCACATGAATATGCATGGATGGTCCGCTCGTTCCGGAATAATATCCGAGTGGCCCGGACAGGGTCCGACGCGCGCGCGCCGCGCCGGCCGCGCGGGCCGGGCGCCACTCTGCCACGCGCGGCACGCTCATACAGATTATCCGAACACCATCAAATTACAAAAACGATGTTAATACTAAGGATCAGCGTATCACCGCACTGTGATACGGTATTACACTGCGCTATAACAACGATATCATTAGTATCTATTAATATCCTTTCTCCCACACAGGTCGAGCACCCAACAGCATCATATAAATCATGTACGGCACTGCGTTATGAAAATAGAAGCGTGAGCTTATGTTAATACGGTATAATACTTGTGGTCTCCACAAAGTTCGCATATTTATCAACACAATAACAGTACTAAGCTATATCTATGCTTACGAGCTAAAATTATAATAAATTACTGATATCGGATAATTTATTTCCACGAAATGTACGTGAATGTCTGTCGTAAGACGGCAGGCAGAAGCAATAACGCTCGTAAAAGAAGACAACTTCCTGCTTTCGGGATTTTTAGCATTCAGTTTAGAGCAGCTCAAACGCATTCAGACCTAGATATTCGTAAAAGTGTACTTATTATTGAAAGTTGGCATCTTTCCACTTTACCTAAATATTGCTGTGCGGTACAATTGTAAGTAATAACAATTTGGGGAAAAGTATGGCGTGCCAAAAAAAATAAAGCTTATTTTCTGAGACGTTATTAAAATTCATGGAAATAACGAGTGAAGCGAGTTTGGAGCATTGAGAGTTAATTGGGATGGTGACGTGAGAGTCGTGAGAGAACATCGCGAGCTGAGTCCGCGGAACTGATGATAAAGTGTAGCCGGCGTGGGTCGCGTGACGCGGGCGTGGCGTCAGCAAATATGCCATCTTGGCTGTTATCACGTCGTGTGAGTGCGCAGCCACATTCCGCCGCGTCACAATTTACTCGGCATTCCCGCGCGACTACTCGGCACCTCACAGGAACAGGTGTTGTAGTTTATAGCAGTTTACACCATTCATTACTGTACTCCGAATGGTTTTTGCGACAACACTGCGGTTAACGCTGCAGCTTTGTTTTTATTGTTTTCGTACTTGTCTGCGTAATGTCTGCTGAATGTACAATTAAGTTAGGTAAACGAACGGTGAGCAGGAAGTGCCAGAATAAACGACTATCCACAATCTCTTGTGTCGGCTAAATGTAAACTTTCATATGTTAATAATGTTGAGTTGTTAAATGGTTTCAGATTGTATAAATAAATGTGTTGGTGGCAGTAATAAAGTTGACCAGTAGGAGTTCATAACAGGTAAAAGTTTCATATTTCAATTAACTCGATCACAGGACGGTGAGCTGTATGATTAGTCCGTCGGGATCGCGTGGCCGACGGCGGAAATGAACGATTTGACGACGCCGACTCAATTACCGACACCGGTAGAATTACTCATATCCCGATCGACTCCCACCGCTTGCTAATCTCTATCACCTGTCGCCAACTCTACTAGTCGAACTTAACTAATTAAACTACGCACTATCATAAGGACATTATTTAGATAGAAGAATACTATCAACTCTAGAATTAGTTCTAAACTTTATTCATTTGAATAAGTAAGTTTATGTACAAAAGGGAGATGAGGTAGTTAGCTATAAGATTTCAATTAATTCGTAGTAAAAGCACACTGCTTCAATTAAAGTTCTTTTTCCAGAGAGCGTAGCGACAGAGATGAGCTCTATCTGCCTCCAGTATTCATTACTCTTCGACTCTACACATGCCGATGTTCGGTTTAATTAGTTTTTGTTCGACGATCAACAACCTACCCGCCTTTAAAGGAACGGAAAATTTAGTAGTCACAAACTTTGACAAAGGCAAATCAACCGATTTCTTGTTTAAACTTTAAGAATTCTTTTAACTTATTGTTTACCGATATTGATAAAGAAGAAAACGGAATTTTCCGAACTGACTAAGTTTCGTCGTTGATCACAATATGAAATTAAAGTTATATATACCATAAAGTAACTTCAGGTATCAAAAAAATATAAGCAGGTATAAAACTTTACTTTTATTACGAAAAATAGGAAAAGTAATGCGAATTTGTGGGAGAAAAATATGTAAAATGATGAGATGTGCGTAGAAAACAAACATGGCGCCGCGCGTTGCGCTCGAACGCATTGATTTATTGTTTAACACGGATGTAATAAAATTTCACGGAAATCCAACTGCTGAAATTGCATTTGGCGATTGGTAATCAAGTGTTTTATTATGTTATCATGTTACTAAAAGTATTTTATAGCAAATCGCTTTCCGCGAAATAAATTATTTTGGTAAATATATATTACAAAATATGTAATAGAAAATCGTTCTCAGTACTTTTTCACTTAATGACTTAGTAATAAATCGATAAGTTAATTAATAAGGTGACGTCACGACAGGACGTAACATGGCGGCGGCAAGTTGGCAAGGCGTATCGGACCGGTCGCACATGAATAATTAGGCGGCAAGTCGGGCCCACTCGCCACCGTTAAAAAGAATTATTTCGGCTAATGTTCGTCTCGACTGTTGGCGGGCCCGGCGAGCAATTTGTCACAGCCCACAACCGTGGAGATGTTTATTCAAACGAGGAGATTTTATTGCAACGACATAAATCTTCGGGCCAGCGAGAGATGGAAGTGACATGGACTCGTAATCGTGCGACAATGTGCTTTTTGCGTCCGCTCTTGCCTCCCAACCCTCATATTACAATCGCATGTATTAATAATTTCTACATTAACATTCCTCATACCGTAAATATTCTTATTCCTTTTCCTTTTGTATTCGTGTTGTGTAGACATGTGCCCAAATGAGAAAATTATGTTTACACAGTATATTAAATAACAGAGGGCGTTTCCCTTAAACTCGTTAATCTATATCATTAATAGATTAAAATATCAGCATAGAAAAATAAGTTAGAAAAATCCAAATGAAAAAACATTAATGACAATAAATTTAAAAAATCCGGTTTATAATCAAGTAGCGCGGAATAGTACGTAGAGTATTGGGGTTGCCCAAACCAGCCGTACTTCCACGTTGAAAGTCAAGTGCGCGTGTACAGAATGTTTCACAATTGAATATTCTTTGTGAATACTTTATTTTAAAAAATATCATTTTTTTTACATGTATGGACGCAATGCTATTGCGAATTAACGGGAATGCCTTTCGTTAATTAACGTACTGTATTTCACGAGAGGACTTTACAAAATAGGTTAGCTTAAACTAACCACAAACGACTGTTAAAACTTTGTCAAACAATGGCTATTAAAATTACGAAACTTTGAACCAAAGCGCGGTGCAAGCCTTGAAACATTAAAATAGGAATTGAAATACAATATTATGACGTCTGTTGTGGAATAAGCTAGTTATTCATTCAGCTGACCGTGTGAGGTGCGGGTGAGCGCAACCACAACATATCGTTATCATGTCGGATATTAATAAAACTATCCGGTGTTTCTAACAAGCATGCCACAAACTTCGCCCTCGGGGAAATATTCAAATGGTGGACTGAAAGGGCAGAAAGCACACAGCGCATATTGACGCGGCTAATTATCGCGCTACGGAGATCACCCAGCGACCGCAGTCTGTGCTACAGTACCGATCACAGATCCCATGAAACAGCAGCATTTTATGAAAATTACAACCAGACCCAAGCATCTTTCTAAAAATATTTTACCCCCGTACGCTGTCATAAACTTTTTACGAACATAACACCCTCGAAATCGGCACCCTGCTACGCCTATCATCCAACTAATGAACATTGGAAGTACATTTGTATATTTCCCTTCGGCAAAGAATTCCAATAAGTCAGCGATGGCTTTTAATCCGGAATATCCGATTAGTTTTCGACGAACTGGGGGTTCTTAAATCTTGGGTCCTGAATTAATCGACTGTTCCGTGAGTCTAATTACCGAGATAATGGTCCCGAGGTTTCAGCATCTCGATAATAAATACATACTAAACACTGTATACCCGAGTAAGGACCACACAGATAAGCTTTATCATTCGGCTGTTTAAATTATGTCAAAGTTAATTCAGAGGATATTGTTCGGTTTTTCAGACATGTTTATTTTATGTTCAGAATACATGAAATTTCATTTTGGGACATAATCATAATATTTACATGTTAAAGGTAAATATTTACATGTTAACAGTTTTGGTTTGAGTTTACGTACTAATTATATTACAAAATTTCACATTGGTCATTTCGGAGAAATGCGAAAGGCACAATTAGGGGATGAGTGACTGTGACTTCCACCACAGAGCCCGTTTGTTAATGCAACTCGCTACTTAGATTGCAAATTCATGGCATTGGAGAATTCTGATCAGATTTTAACGTTTGGCACAGAGCTTATCAATATTACCCGAGGAAGAACATTAAATGTTTTTATCCCGAGAAATTGCTAATTTTTCAAGGTGAATCACAAATTATGGTTAAGAACATGATTCACGTGGGCAAAGTCACGAGTTATGTTTTTTTTTTTCCACATTTACATATTCCCAGTTTCCCAAAGCATCAATTCAACCTATAATTTGATTGAAACCTCATGCGTCAACTCACGATTTTCGTCAAATCACAACACAACTATCATGAGATTTAACAAATGCAGCACAACTTTAAAGAATTATTACTGAAACAGTTACCTACTTGATACATGCGAAACAAGCTTATCGGATATATCAATCGGATGTATTCATGAATGATAAAAGCGGCAATGTAACGCAAGTGCTATTACTATTCAGTAGATGGCAGCATAAGAAATCATGACTAAGTAACGACTCGTACCTTCCTTGTATTTTTTACTATAGTATTGAATAACGTACGATGTTTACACACCACGCCATGAGGATTATTCTACCCCAAACTGAAATAACCATAAGACGTCTTTAATGACGTATTTATCTCGAGCATGATTGTGTTCAAGATAATCCAGATTACAGATTAATAGGATTCCTCCCTGGAGGTTAAAAATTGGAGGGATGTCATTACAAGAAAATGATTGAATGTGCTCCGTTTCACTATTTTTCCCGAAGGCGGGAGGCGAATGAACGGTATTATGTTTCAAGGTATAAATTATTTTCCAGATTCTTATTTTAATTCAGATGATACTTTGTTAATACAGTTATTTGTATTTTATGAACAACTCTCCACATAGTCGCTAAAGTTTATCATTTTGTAAATCATATTACTTGTGCTACGCTATTTTAATCCTCTAGGTATGGACGTATAACTAGGTACACTATTCCACCCTAAAAGTATTGCGTGTTCAAAAGAGGTTTCTGTTTGTTCACCCACAAGTTTCGGTAGAGTTGTATAAATAGTGAAGTAGGTTGCCAGTCCATCAACACGAGGTACTTAAGCAATTTGTTTACTTCAGTTGATTATAACAAATTGCAGCGGAATGATTAATAGTTTGTGTCATTTTTAATTCTCAGAGAAGGGTGGAGCAAGTCAGGAGGAAATTGTGAGAAAAACATTGGAATATCATATTATTTTTGTGATGGTTTTTCTTCGTACTTCGTGGGCGTCTGTGGTTTCAGAGCGTTCCTATTTCCCGCTATTTTTGTAGTCGGCGAGATTAATGGCCGTCCTGATAGAAACCACCGAGAAACAATATTCAGCTACCCGCTTTTAACATAAAACCACCGAAATATTAACGATTTGGTAAAATCTGCATACAATTCTTGTAAATTAAATAATGTTTTTGATAATAAACAGAAAATATTTATAGTGTAACTTAATTGTTTTGTTTTAGGGCGAGTGTTTTCATGGAAACTGGACTCCAAACGCAGCTGAATGGAATATTAAACCCAGTACTTAATATTTCGCTCGTGTATTATTACTGTTCGGCCCTATTGTGTCTACAGTCAGCCATAATTATCAAAGCCTAATTAGCCTATAACAGAATATGGTTTGGCAACCCTCACACTGAAACATACATACTCATTCCACCATCTGTGGTACGGCTAGTTGCCTACTGGATTTGTGTGGAGCCACTATCGTTTGATCCCGGTTACCCTACGGATTTCAGTTACCTATCTGCGGTTACTTTATCCACATCGCTTACTCCTAACCCAATTTCTAGAATAATCTTAAAAATAGACAGCAAACCTGCCCTTCGATAAAATATATAAAAAAACTTATGTATTTATCTAACTTTTTTTATACAACAGTTCGAAAATTTTATGGAAGTAAAACAGGGTCTATTGTAATATTATGTAAATGTAAGCTATAATAAAAGACATATGAATTACGGAGTTACGCCCACATCAACGCTTCCGTGCGTTCGAACAGAAGGAAACTCCGAAACAATAAGAAAGACTTGGTAGTAAGCCGATTACGTGGAACCAGTTTACTTAAATAACATAATATTCTCTCTGGTTATAATTCGCGAAGTAATTTTAGAAAAACATAACTTGTCATATCGCTTTATAAAGCACCGGTTAGGAGCTCTTTTCATTATATTTTTTGCGGTGAAAAGCTTGTGGATCCATTTACGTGATGTACATTGTTATCAGCACACATTGTCAAGGAGGCGTTTGAGCTTAGCCCTCAATGAGCTCGTGAGTACACACCGCAGACTCGGATAACGCGCTCAAAAATATAATGTGCACAATGAGTGACGAAGAAGAATATGCCAACATTAAAAACATTTCAATGATATTTAAAAAGTGTTACGTTAAATATTTTTTTCAAATATTGTGGAATTTTCCGAAGCAAAATATTTAAACAAAATTTTTACCAAATATTTCCCTATCATAAAATATAAATATTGCCTCTGTTATTGTTATTATTATATTTGCAAAAAGTTAATTGGTATTCTAGCGTCCCATTAACTAGAATTCGCTACGCTTCGTAGCAATTTGTAGCCGCGTAGTATACTCGTAGCACGTTACTAGTGTGCTACGAGACAGCTACGACGAACACCGTCTACCTACGCTATCGCTAGTTCTGCGCTACGAGAAGAGTATGGTAAAATTATGCCTGCGCCAACGTTGTTGAACAAAGGCTTTCTTCGAATCCGGAAATAGCCGGCCAGTTCCAAAAAAAACTCATGAATACAACCGTAAACCATATTCGGACGAGAAAAGTTTTACGTAACCGAGCGATACTGTTAGTAGACATTTAATTTTAAAAGCACTTTAATTTGTTTCAATCATACGTAATGGCTTTTAAGTTATTTCAATGCCTCTCTTTTATGCCTCAATATTCGGAAACGAACATAATGCCGATTTCAAAGCGATGATAAATTTAAACGACGTTGAAATATGTTTTTAATAGCGTAGTTGAGTAACATAAATTTTATTGAAATTGCTCTACTATTCAGCGTCGTTCTCGAAATGATGACAATTAATTTATTGTATCAGTTTAGCAGTCATAAACAAGCATCTGGTTGAGAGTTAAAGTTGGGAAAATTAACAATGTCTCGGGAGTAGTGGGACACTTGGGACACACACAAAGTATGTAGGCAAGTTGAGACAGCTTGACAGTGCCAGAGCTCGTAAGCGCGGCGGCACGGGCGAGTCACTCACGCCTGCACAACTTGTCCCGAGTTCACCGCATTACCCAAAGTACCCACCGCTCACTCACGTTGATACGTAAAAAATAAGTTCCCCGTTTACTAACAACGCGCGCAACTTGAAAATTAAGTTGGAACTGTGTTGAGTTGACTTCGTAACAAAATCATAATGTAATTTGTCAAGTGTCACGGGTATGCGTACACACCTCGCCAGGGAATACCACTCAAGCATTATGACCATGTTTCAGGCTCATATTGATGACATCGGTACGGCGACATTGCCCTGATTCAGCTAACACAATTTACCTTCATTGTCTTATTAGATTTAATCTACTTTGTATTCAGGACACGGTGTACCTTTTAAAATAATCTTCTATAAATATCTTTTAAGTCGTTTATAAACATTTTAAGGACTTAATATTCTTAAAGAACAATCTTTATAGCAAAAGAGACCAATTAATTTTACTAAAAATATAATACTTTCCCATCTTAACTTGCAAATGTCTTTTTGCGACCGAGATGAGAAACTTTGGATTTTTTTAATATTCATACGTAATTTAAATATAAATAATAGCCTTATGGAAATTTGTTAGTTGTTCTTATATAAGATCACTTTTACAATTTTAATATCTGTTTTGTGCTTATTATAGGGTAATTTTACTAATTTAATTTTACTCTGATATTAAATAACTTTTATACAGATGAAAAGTTGTGTCTTCTGCTGCGGTGGTACTGTAACTTGGTAATTAAATTATGATTCCCGTTAACAAGTTGAGTAAGGTTTGCACGTTACCATAATCTGTGAACTTGGCTACATAGATAGTGATTTTCCATTATTGCTGAGCGACGTTGACCGGTCTCGAGCAATAAGCATGTAGGGCAAGCAGGGGGTGAGCGGGGCGTCGGTGTGTCGGACTCTGATCGTTTACGTCACGGCGAATTAGCGAGACAATCACTCAACGTGACGCTGTGGCTCGAGCGGCCCTGCGGACGCAAATGGAGGACTACACTCCAGACGAGTGACCCTCCAGCTAAGGTTGACCCAAATGTGTCCTGACCGACGCCTGTGTCATCTGGCAAACGCTACCAGTTAGCGATATCTGGCCCAGCAATTACAGCTCATCAATTAGCTAAGTCGACACTCGACAGATTACTATTTGCTCAGTTCTCGCAAGCCGCTGTATGCTCATTAAAGTGATCCAGAACATCGAGGCCCTCATTTATTAAAATTTGGGTCTCTCCGTAATATACTACGCCACGAAAAGGAATTAAGAACTTTAGCATATGAACTATATCAAAATGGTATATGTAGGGCTTTTAACGAGCGACTATTTAAACATACGAGTGGTTAGAGGCACGTTGTAATTTATCAAGCATTTCAGAGGGTTCGTTAATTTATTCCGTTGTTAGCCGCGTTGACGTTGGTTTTATCATCCATTAGCGGCGGCGGTCGGAGCTCTCTGTGAATGTCATCACGCAAGTTAAAGATGAGAGAAGCAAAAGACGTCTACAATTAAAGCACGTTATTAATGCGTCGGCTGCAGAATTAATTAAAGCAACGCGCACGCCCGATAGTGCAAACTGCCGGATGATTTATAACGTCTACTATTCGAAAAGATACTCCCAGATCCGAGGATCGAGTTAACTCTAGATAATTAGTTATAAAGTAACCTTATGATTTATGCGTCGCTCAAAATTATACTGTGATTTATATTACTTTCTAAAGCGAATACAAAGAACTCACTCTACTTGCTTCTATTCTTAGCAATTACAAGATTTCTATTCTAGGTAGAGGATACAAATAGTTGTGAGGTACAGTGGAATGAGTTACCTGTCAACTGTTGTTACCGGTTGGAAGTTTGTTAACAAACACGCGAACTGTTACTTTATCTGAAATATGACGTTTCTTATAATCCCAACCACTGTCACTTACAAGATGCGACGCAAAGGAGATCAAGGTCTCACCTACAATATGCAAGCCCACTGCCTGTATTAATTATTAACTATGAATATTCTAGTTTGATTCATACTGCTTCATCAATAAACCATGAGATTTGGGTAATACAACAAATATATAATTTAATTTCAGATTGACATAATTGAGGTTAGCTTAGCTCGTAAAATACGTAATTTATAGACGGACCCCAGAGTACGCACAGTGATAATAAACGACGAATTAACGATCACATCGTTATTTATAACGTTGAGGTTTGGGGCCTAGATTTTATTTAGTCGACATCATAATTTAGTTAGTAGAATCACGAGCGTAGACAAAGTAAATGATTACGTGATGTGGTGTAATTTGTGTTATTTATTTGCGTAATTACCTGAACATAGTTCAATTTAGTGGGAGTTAGAGGCACGGAGAGCGTCTGTATGTCTCATAACTCATTACCAGTGACACGCAGCTCGCGTGCGCACCGCGACACCGCGAGGAGCGCAGCGTATTTCCTGACGTTTATATTAATAAATACTGGTACCTCTAGGTGGACGAGAGAGAGCTCAAACGGCGAGCTTCTCATTACCGTCTGTGTTCACGAATAATAACGTGTGCGGTAATATGAGTTTGGGAATGACGTCTAATTAGTCCTTGTGCTCTCTCGCCGCCTCGCCGTGATTGCTTTATTACTAGCGCTGTTTCGTCTAAGAAATGAGAATGTTCATCGATCTTGAATGTTGTATTTATTTTAATAATACTAGCAACCTGCCTCTGCTTCCTACGGTTTTTACGACCTGACAAAACATCGAAATTTCTTTAGTATTTGTAACTTTAATATTAATGTATAATAATAATAAATATAGCGAAACGACACTTTGTGCTAGAGACCGTTTTCGGGGGCCCATTATTGAGTGTGCAAGTCACCCCCTGCCATTTTATCCGTGTACATATAAACATTGATCAGGCAGGGGCCATAGTCCTTCCATAGTTCCAGGTAACCAGTCCACTCTAGCCACCCAAACCCATAGTCAAAGATCTTTGTTTCTATATCCTGCAATAGTCCTACACCAACCGGGGGTTGTCCTTGGGTGCCCTTGCATAGTGCGAACAGGGATAATCGTCGATTGGTACATCATTTAATTCAAAACGTCTAAGGGGCCTCTGCGAGTTGGCTTCGGCCCCTCGTACGCCTTCCAATGGTCCGGGACCCTAGGGTTCCGAGAAATTTCAAAGACGTAAAAAATAAATATAGCGAAAACCTCATTAAAATCTATTGCGTAGTTTAGAAGACATTGAGACCCCAAAAGCGACTTTAATTAATAATATATATAGACTATCGATCGTCTTTCCTATCTAATGCCGAATGGCTTTCAGTATAATAAAAATAAAACATGATGGTTCGTACTGTAAACCTTAGGTACTAGAGCGGGGAGTTTATGCGGTAAATTCCGCGTAGTTAAAGTCCCACGCAGTAAAATGATAATCCTTTTACGACAGTTGCTGTAACTTCTTCATGAACTACTGATTAAACATTAGGTAAATTATGTTTAGAATTATTTTGTAATACTAGTGTTTAAGTAGGTACTTTCAGGCATTAAATTCAGATTAAAAACTAATTTAAAAGAATCAAACCATTTCAAACAATTAAAAGATTTATGGAAGCATGAGGTAGTCCATGTGTTCATATAAATCTGTGTGTAATGTTCTGAGAGGGACGATAACTAGGGTCATCAGTCAACTTGGTTTGAGCTGCGGGCTCATAGTAAAGCTTCGACATTCATTATGGTGAATCAATATGACGCCCGAGAATAGAATCACAAATAATGAGCTGTCAAAATGTTAACGTTCATATTATCTTGACATTTTGGAAAATTACAGGTACAAAGGATTTTTTGGCGCTTGAATAACGTTTAAAGGGGGCGATGTTAGTAAACATTTGTGCAATTGTTTTTTTTAATGTATTGAAAAAACAAGATGGCGGCGTTACCTCCAAATTGGGCTACGCGCCAAAAGATCCTTGTACAGCTTATACGGTCAGCCGCACGTCAGTCGTAACACTGAACCACAAATGGTTGTGTTTTCTGGTACGACATAAAGGTGCTCTCAATGACAAATTGTAACTATGAACATGCGGTAACAATTGGTATTAGGTAGGTAAAGTCGACCTTGTATTTGCTGTAACCTCAGGTTGAATGACACTTGCACGTCATAAAACGACAAGGTTCATTTGTCTTTGTGACAGTTAGACAGTCAACCTTAGTAAAGTTTCAATTCTCTGTAAATTGTTGTGAAAACTGGTCGATAACCATGTTTCTCGTGGGTTATAAAAAGAAAACTAAAGAAAGATTCTCAAATTAGGTTAATTAAGTTGGACCTACTGATCCAGGATTTTAAGACTTTCTTTCAGGGAGCATAACAATTAATAATTAAAGTGAAACTTTTATTACATCGTCTCAAACTTTTTCGTTTGTGTGTTGCATGTCGCGTGACGGTTGGCCGCGGAGTAGGGATAAAGTGAAAGGCGCTCGTCAGAGCAGCCAATGTCAATATGGCGGCGCCTATAGTTCGCTTAAAAGTTTTACTTTTATCGTGGTTTCATAAAACCACACAATCCTTTTATTTGATTACATTGACGGCAGAAAATATATTAGAAAACTTAAATTTTTTGCTTTTTATTACATAAAAATTGTTTAAGCTGGTTAAATTAAAATGTTTGTTGTCAGATTTGGTAAACATATATATACGCTACCTAGAGTATTTATAATGTTAAGTCATTTATTCATGAGTAGCAACTCACAATAACTCACTATACTCATATTTTTTTAATTCAAAAAAGCTTTCTGTTGAATGATGATAGAATATAGTTTCGTTTTTGTGCGCCATACAAGCACTGTGGTTGTATGTGTGTGTGTTTGGGAGGAAAAAGCCTCTCGCGTTCCAGTCATACAAATCAAAAATGCATATCGGAAGCACACATACCGCGCACAAACGAATGAATTTATCAATACATCCCGAGTTTTACGTTCGATTCGCTCAATTTGTACTAAAATATGCGGTCAATCAATTGGATGGCGAACGTAATCTTCATTCTTTAGCGTAATGGGCTCAGTGGACGCAGGATCTGTGTCGTCCTAGACAACGGCACTTATTCCCAGACCCACGGTGTAATGGCGCGGCTAATTGATCCTCCGTGGGACAGATATTACTGATTATTCAACGGCATCTGTTGCTCAGCCTGTCGCAAACAAAAATATCGTTTTGGCAACTTTTTATTATAAACGCCCGATGGCAGCTTTGTTCGTGACATTTTACTTACCGCCTAAATTTCCATTAACTCAAGAATAAAATAGCAGTCGCTTTTTTATCGGACCTTCGAATTTCGCATTTACAACTCGACGTCACATGAAATGTATCAAATTACATACTGTTTTACCATACCTTTGTTCACTAAAACAATGTGAGAAATGTAAACCACGTTTGCTAAACTAACTTAACGAGAATAAGTTACTGTTTGAAAAGCTTTCTCAGATGGGTACGGTTCTCTTGAAATTGTTCACTTGATTAACGGGCGAGGGAGACAAAGTTATTCCTTTTGGTTGTCTGCCACTTTAATCAATCTAAATCTAGATCTACGTTATTACCTATTAATTCGTGTAACAAAGAAAGTTAAATAAACAAGACGCAAGTATCTAGCCGTTCCTCGCAACGAGTTCCCGCTACATTAAAATACGGCAAACAGACCGTCTCGCAAACAAAAATATTTTCACACGCTACCTATTACTGGGACGACCAAGTTGCTATAGCACGTACGTACGCAATAAACCTGACGCGTTATCTTTAAAAATATTTACAGTTCTCTGGCGCAAATAGAGTCATTATTTAAAATGAGACTATATTTCAACCCGGAAAATACCCAGAACGATTACACTGGTCCAGTTGCAACGCCAGATAAAATTCTTAATTTGTCATGAACATGCATGCGGTGAGGGTGCTAGTTGTATGTTTCCTCACGCTTAATTTTCTCGAGAAAAGAAACGGAGCCAGTTTAAAAGCAAGATTGAATCGGTTTGTCTCGGCGACATCTGTTGGGGACGGAGATTTTAATACGAAATAATGCAGCAGCAAGCGCCCGTGGCAAGGCTACGCTGCTACGTGGCGTAGCGCGATGCTACGACGGCGTACAAAAAGCGATCCTAATAGATTAAAAGATAACAATTTCGTAGAATACATCTTGAATTTACGCCTTTTAAATCTTACTTTTATGAAGCATTTCCACTAAAGCAGACTTATTGACCTTTAAAACATTGAAATTCTATCCAAGAGCGACCAAGGTCGTTACTTCAACTTTAACATCGCTAACTCGAGCGATTTTAGAAAATTAAATTGGTTTGAATTGGTATTTTTGAAATTGAGAGCAGCCCGATGTTTTTTAGATAGCAGTTACAGTGAGCTGGGATGTTATGTTACATTCTCTTTGTCTTTCAGAACGACTGCCATGTTTACGATACGACACAATACAGACGAGCATGGTTGCAAGACGATTTCATTTCTAAATAGTTACGTATCTCATGGAGTTGATACAAGACTCGTATTGTACGTACCTCGTATGCAATTGTAACTTTGTTTATAGTCCAGTGGCATCGAGAGCTTAGCGGGTGTCATTTGTTCTTAGTAATAACTCAAGTTGTAGCAGAGTTGTGCCACAGCAGTAAATGTACACAACCCAACACAATACAACTACTCGCGAGTTTATGTACCAAAGACACGCTTAGTTACATTTTTGTTTGAGCACATACGTTTATCTGCCTTTTCGCCAAAGTTAATTTCGGAAAGAAAATAACAATAAGGATTTTTCTTTTATTTGTGAAAATCTAATAAGGATTCAGACGTTTGGGCTGAAAGTAAGTATATAAGTTCTTTTTACTTTTGTCCGTGCATGAAGATAATTTCGAAACGTGGAAGGTACCAATATTATCCTATTCATCTGTTCACGATAACAAACAAGTACGGCTATTTATTTTTAGGTTACAGTCGAATCTTTTTATTTTTATCTATGTAGATATTTAGACTAAAAAAGTGTTCAAAGCAAAGTATTCAGTTGATGATAATGGCATAAGAAAAGTAAAAAAATATCTACTTTAAAAGTAGAAAAAGTAATAAAAATTTGAAAACACTTTTCGAGTGAATGTTAAAGAGCTCTTAAACGTTTGTAGGACCTACGGCTACGTAAGTTTTCCAACGACGAAAAGAATTTATAACTTCTGCAAAACGAGATCTTGTTCTATCATCAATTATACTTACCTGTCAACTGAAGTAATTCTAATAACTGCACCAGAAGTTTTTAATAAAACAAACGAGGGCGAACTAAGTAGTTCCAGATTTTAAAGATTCAACTGCTCTTTTGCTATTTGTCTTTTAATTAACTGTATATCATCAACGATGGATAGTTTCGCAACTGGAGATGGAAATTCCTTTTTAATTAATAAAGTACCCGTAGAGATAAGATTTTCAAAACTGCTTTCTGTACGTCGCCGACACAAACAATAAATTCAATTTCATTATTGAGTAGCACTCGGTGAAAACAAACGGTTGGACATCAGCAACCCCAAAAGATTTACGATGTAGTAAGAGAAAATTTTATTATACTTTCAATTCGTACCCACCTCCAAAAATTGTCTACCGTGTGATATAAAATAGCTGGTCCCGACTACCTGTACTCGCCGAGAGAATTTTCATCATGACCAGATTGCCAGTAATTTAAAGCATTACCCATCTTAAGTTAATTATATAATCAAGTCAGACAATTTGCGTCAGTAATGTCATTATGAAAAGGTACAGAAAAGGTTGTGAGTTTAATAAGGGCCGTATTAGAGGGGCGACACGGGGACGGCGCTGAGCGAAGGCGGAATTCTCCGATATAATGTATCGCAGCAACTGTGAGAACTCATCGATCAAACGAAAGCGCTACACTGTTGTTAGGCTGTGACGTCGTACGTAGGCACACTTCCCGCTTCTCGTGTGAACTTTCGTGTTCGGTGCTTGGAACTGACTCCGCCGCCCGCGCCGCCCGATGGCACTGTCGATGCCAGCAATTTTCATAATGTTGAATTTTCTTGGCACTACAAAATAATAACGCCACTGATTCAGCGTCAACGCTTGGATATGGGATATTATGTACGTGCGCTGTGCTGAATTATATCATATTTTTTTATTATACTCTCTTTCGAATAGTTTTACAAAGAGAATGATTGAGCACAAACAGGTTAATGGAAAAAAATTGGAACATTGGATCTCGATATGGTGATGTAGGTAATGGATGTTTCAATACTTTTTAATTTAAAAATTACACCAACGGCTCTTATATACCTATTTTTACTTTCATTTTAATAATTTATTGTGGGCCTGTGTATGATCTCACTACGCATTACTAGACAAAGACTTTCGTGATTTCTTTTAGCTTGTCTCGTTTAAAAAAGAAAAAGAGCAAAAGTAATACGTAAATAAACAAAGGATTAACCAGAATTTTATCATTGGTGTGTGTACATAATATAATTAATACGTAAAGCTTACTGAATACACGGAGTATCATATTTTCAAACGAATGTCCTTCTCGGCTTTATTTATTAAAGAAAATGCTTATGCGGCTTATCCCAATGTAAAATTTATGTCTTTAATATCTTGAAAATGTCGTCATAAGATATAAAATACACAGATTGGTATGTTGAATGTTGTAGGTGTATGCATAGCCGCGATATTTATTTTCCGGTTAATCTCTTTGAACATAAAATGATATTTAAAAGCGTTCCCAACGAGTAGGATTGGTAGGCGAATGGCATAAAAAGTCCTGTATATAATGAAATCGGCTAATAAGGAAGTAATTTCAGACCGGAAACAACAACAATGCTTACTTTTTAATAACAATAATAACTACGTCAACAATTTCTTACATCGACTTAAAAGAAAACGGACAAAGCGTCAGCGGAACAAAGCGTGTGAACAATAGCTAAAGAAAAATACATACTAAGTACAAAATGCTTTGTCAATCCAAGCTTTTAGCGAAATTCATTCAAAAAGATCGACTCCGATTTCAATTATGTTAACGATTTGTTATCGATGGCAAAAATACTTTACACGTTTTATAAACATGCCTGAATTCCGAAACCCCTTTCATTTGACTGTTTAAAACTCATCAGGTCAATAATAAAGGTCGGTTGTCCATTGCGTGGATATGTTGACAATTTTCGGGAGCAAGTTGTGAACTACATGCATGATTGAAATGTCATTTTTATTGTTTTATCGATGCACGTTCACAACATATTTTCACAGAATTTAAATTCTCGGAAATGTAACAAGCCACGGCTTTGTTACACCGTAGTTACGGACAATCAATGTCTCGATTCAATTTCAATAAATGGCACAAGATTGAAACCCTTAATCTATGTATACAGCGCTCAGGTGAGATATATTATGAAGACGTTCGTACGTTCGTAATATCTTCTTTACTGCGTTATATATTATTCTTCTCGAAGCTAATACTATTCGATTACAATCCGTGTGTAAGGCGGAATATCTTCTGGATACAGCGAGTGATTTTCTTTGTATAAAGTTAAGCGGAACTTGATCCGATGGCATAAAATATAGCGGCCATGTGCGGGACTTTTTGTTTTGTTTTAGATGTTCTTTCCTTGTTGCAGTGTTGCCTCGTATTAGGGTCGCATCGTATATTTATTCTATAAACACACCACTTACTATGTTTGTTTTCGTGAAAGAATTGGCACAAGTTTTATAAAAATAGTCGTATTCTATTGACGAGTTTATAAGGCTTGTGTATATATTAAAGCTATGTACTTACATTCATCGTGATCCTTGGCGGTGACGGTGAGTACGGTGTGTTGGATGTCCTCATTCTCGTCGACCTCCGCCTCGTACAGCTCCTTGTCGAAGTACGGCGGGTTGTCATTCTTGTCAGCAATCCCGATGCGGATGAATTTAGTCACTGGAAAAAGAAACCGACTTTACTATAAAGGACAGAGGTAGAAATATAAATGCCGCGAAAATAATATTGAGAAATATCTATGCGTACGTGGAAATATAGTTCTCGCTTGTTTGGCTATAAAATAAAATGATGTATTGCGCGAGAACAGAAGAAAGCTTTCAGTGCGAAACTGACATTACGTATAGGGCGGGTGTGCTCTGAATACCAAACTATTGAAACATTTTATAAAGTATTTTCAACATCGATAAGTAGTCAATCAAAGTTTATTTTCAATGGATTTTATTATGTTACTTTCGCTGTAAAAGCAATTTGTCCAAAAATTTACCATTATTACGCCCAAATAATTCTGTAATGGCAAAAGAAATGGCAAACAGCGAACAAGAACTTGTTCACGAATCACTGGTTATCATCTGAGGTCTCTCGCTCCAATAGATAAGTAAAAAGTAAAAACCTTTGCGAGAAACTGACGTCAACGTGAATTATACACAGTTCTATGAATTTGTGTGCCTACTCGCACTGAACCTGTTTATATACACGATAGACTCAACTTCTAAAACTGCTTTCAATGTTGGCATTTTGTGAATATTAAACGAGTTCAGTTTAGACAGCCACTTGACGTGCGCTTACAGCGAATTGTTTATAAAAGATATAAAAACTGTGAGACCAGCGCCTAGCGCTTGTCAACTGAACTGGCGCCCCGCGATCGAATTAGCGCCCTTTATTTTTCTTTACAAGGTATTATCTTATCTTATCTCTGAAATGGGGACAAGTATAAGAGAGAATAACTGTACAGAGCCCAACAATAGAATCCTTTAATTTCCACGTTACCCAGCCCCGAGATGGTGTCCGTGTATTTTTCAACTGCTCTCCGCCACGTTCATTTCCGTTTTGACAGACAGTCTCTTCTTTGTGTAGTTTTGTAACAAATATTTATTTCTTTTAGTATATCTATAAAGCGCAAGATCTAAAAACGAAATTGTCTTATCTTACGATAGTAATTTAAAAAGCTTTTTTGGGTTAAAATAAACCTGAAAAAGTACCCATGCATTAGATATACATTCGTATTTAAAATGAATTTGATCTTGTTCTTTGTAAAAGCTTTTTAATAGAATCCTAATTGGACGACATCAAATGAACCCTAAGCTGAGATCTCGGGAGAAATCGTAACTAAAAAAAATACGATTTCTAGACGGAAATTGCTTTCGTTTGAGGCGCACTCTAACAATGATAAATTAGGACCCCTCTGGGCAAAATGTCCGGCGGCTTTATTAGTAAACATACGGAGGGTTTTAAACCCAGCTCCAGTAATCTAGCCCTTATCTTCATTGACGTAAAGCCGCTGGCGACAAGGAAAACAATGGAGGTTCTACCGACCTGCCTCCGCTTAGCCCGACTTCATCTGTTACGAATTGGTGACAAAGCCTTTAGAACACCCAACTAATACAAAATTACAAATCAAATTACATTATGTAACTACAAATATTGGTTAAACTCATAACTTGAATTAATTTGTTTAGTTCATGAGAAACTTTGTTATACTCTAGTCCATTTCTAGGTATTTTAGAGCATTATTTGAATTTGTTAAAGTTAACTTTAAATAAATATTACCAAAATATTTATTTAAATAAATATTACCAAAATATTTATTTAAAGTTACTTAGCCACAAAACGATAATATTCAGTGACTAATAAAAGCGCCCAAATGGTATATGTCGTTTGGAACAGCTGTTTTTATTACCATAAATCTGGAAAGTCCGTGTGCTGTAGTTTAAAAGAACATAACGTTGAATTTTGAATTGAATACTAAATTAGAATGTTCGGGAAGTTTGTCGAAGAGTCGTTACGTTAAAGCGGCGGTGTGCACGAGGCGTAATCCCTTACTACCGCTTAGAGGATGACCGTGAAACACCGCACCGCTTTCCCCTTCCTGCAAAGCTGAGTTGAATTTGACTGCTATAAAAAGTAATCAGGGACGCTAAGAGCGGTCTAACGATGCCGAGAGCGACTTTTTGACAAACACGCGAGGGGCGTTCTGTCCCAAACTTTATCGGGACAATTTTGTTAGCAAACTTTCTGTCAACGGTCGCATAAAACGAAACCGGCATCACCCAGTTATAATTAAATAACCCCAAGTCGATAAAATCAATATACTTTTTACTCTTTAGTGTACGTTTTTATTGGAAATTGACTTTTATAGACTTGTTTGTGTTTGCGTGAGGTCGCTACTTGATCAGGAAATTAAAGTTGCAATATGCTTAGGTACTTATACTGTGTAGGAAAATTATGTTAAATCAAATCAGGACTAATTGACTTAACACTGTTATTATAGCGAAGCTCTACCAACGTGAATAATGTAGAGCGGTACCGATCTCTTGTGAGAAACACATTATTCTGCTTCCCCATGTTGATTTACAACATCCGTGGGAACTCCCATGTTTTTCTTTCGTTCCCAAATAAACATGAAAATTATGCAATCGATTGTACTCGGCAACAGTAAAGCAAAGCTTATTACATTATCTTGATTGTGGAGGAGCTTACAATACAAATAACAAGTTTAGGAATCTTAAAATACTGCATTGGGAATAAGCTTCGTTTCTCAATTGGTAACCAATGAATCCGTTTGATCAAACGCATAGGTTTCAACATTAGTATTCCCCTTGCACAGCAATCAAACGCAGCGGTACAGCGGCGTAACGAGCTTCCTACAAACTATATCCTGTTACCTACGAGTATATCAGTCAGCACGGCGTGCGGTGGCATCAGCGGACGTATTCATACAACGCGCCCTGAGGGCACATACATACAAGCGCTAAGTATGTGTTGTACGCGTTAAGTTTTTGAGTAGTGTACACTAGTGAGTGTTTATGAAGCTGTTTTCATCTCCATTCCATATCATGACAAACAGCCGAGAGCTCACAGCTCACTCAGCGACTCGACGAGTGAGCTGTGGGCCTACTGAAACGTGCGTCAAATGTTCCCCATCTAAACATAACTTAAGGCAATAAGCAATAACCACTTAATGCCACGCCGAAGTAATACGTATTGTGCTGTTAACAATAATCATTACAAATGAGCAGTGGTCCGTGTACAGATAATTGTGGAACACTGTTTCAGCTCGAACAAAAACAAGGGTATTTACAACTTGTGGCTTTGTACGCGAATCATTTAAATATTACTAGATAATAGTTGTTAGGAGTTTCACAATTACAATTTCAAAGTTTTAGTGCCCAAAAAGGATAAACATCAAACTGTATTTACTAAAACTAAGCTGCAAATACATTTGCATAATCTCAAAAGTTCATGCAAAACAGAGGGGACTCAGTAACAAATAAATTTATGTATTTTTATAGCTTTATAGCCGTAGTAATAAATCAAATAATATGAAAACTAAATTGAAGATCCGTTTGTTTTAACAGCAAGATATAAAATCTACTAAACCCACTTTCTTAATTAAACCAGCGGTTTGTAGAAGGTGTGTGCACTTAGGTTAAGAAACTTTATGATTTCACCGGTCCTAAGATAACGATTTAAATATTCTATGAAGCGAGCTTGTTCATTAAAAATAGCCGGGCACGGTTGTCCGAGGAGCTTATCTGCAGGACACATTCATACAGCGGTGTGCTGATAATGAAATTCTTTATCAAGAGGTGCACGAAGTGGCGGGACGTGCCTCTACGTCGCCGGTGCTGGCGGAAGGTCGAGTGCCGGATTATGGAAACAAAGTAGATACGACAATCTGTACCGTATCGGCTGCTCTCCAATTTTCGGTCATGTAGGACCACCGAAATCCCTTCAAGGGCATAAAGCTCGCTTCTATGGCTACGAAAATGGACTAAGGAAAAGGTTTAATACGCTGTGAGCAGTGGACTAGCAACCTGTTACAACGAATGCCTTATTAAACCCGTTTCGTTTATGGCATTTAGCTCTAAGGGGCAAGAACGCTACGGGTCGGATCCACTTACTGACCAAGTAAGGGTTAATAGCGTTTTGATCCGTATGGAAGTGTGTATGCGAACAACAAGAAACAGTTCTTTGACTACTTTTAAAAGTAGGGTTCTCTTTCTAATAAGGGAATTAAAGGCCTAAATGCATTTACTTGGGAAGTTGGGATGCTAACAAGTACAAGTTCGGACCGCGCCCGTCCGTCTTGTCCGACTACGGACTAGAACAACGGGGTTCCGACTTCTCGCCTCGAATACGTAAAAATTCAACGTCCCTTCTGCAATCGTCTTATCTGATCTCCCCGAACTACTTTGGAAGATAAATGGGGATTGTTCTCTTTCAGTGAAACCGATTGAAAACCAGTGCTAAATTTTAAAATCTATTCTCTGGTGCGATAAATTTGGGATCTTCAAAAAGATAATAAGCTTTCTAGATAGTCTTGTATTTTATAGACATTTATTTTGAAGGCAAACGCACTTGGAGTAAGCTTCTAAGTAAATAAATTCAGATTGAGTTTTTTTAATGCTTATTATAATTTCAACACTTAAATGGGTACTACTAACAACTTATTTTTTTACATCTTGCATAGAAACGCAATACTACTTCACATTTCTGAAATAAAAAGCCGGTTGATCGTTTTTTTTTTCTTTTTTAAACCCCGGTACACATGCATAGCGTTCATTACTCCGATGCCCGTTTCAATTATTAGTAGGAACGGGATTTTTGCGAAGCTTTCGATCGTTTCAGCGGTTCGCTTTTTGCGTTAAACGGTGTGTATCGTAATGGTCTCGGAAACAATAAACTACGAACGGTATAGCTTTGCGATTTTGCACATGACATAAATAAACATACGTATAGACACGTTCACGCTTACATAATTGGCAAAATAGCGAGATATAAATCAATCTTTGGGAAAACTAATTGGTGGCGCGACGCAAACAAACTATTGGCTAGTTCGTCTACATGTATTATTATTTCGTTCCATTGGGCGGGTGACCACCGCCTCGCTGTCTCCATTCATCGACCCACCGCAACATTTAACGCTTTCCAACTCTCAAAACGGGTCAGTCAAGTTTAATGGATGACTGTAAAATTCCTTAATTGGATTCATTGACGAGGTGTGCCGCGACAGTTTGTCATTGTCTTTGAGCTAAACTATCGGTTAGCCAAACTTCCCAAGTAGACAAACTGGGTAAAAGCTAAGAGTTGGGTCAGCCTTCAAGATATATTAGTTTACGACTTGAAATGGAAGCCATGAATTCCCTTTTCGAACTTTAATTGCTTATGTCTTAAATAATAACTTCCAGGTCGTTATTTATTTTCCCTTTCTTGATAGAATCATACCATAGGTGATATAGGTATGTCTTAGCAACAAAAAATACAGATGAATATCACAAATCGGGTTTTGATTTCCCCAAGGAATGCTGCCGGTCGTATGTGTATGATCGCGGACATTCCCGATATGCCACAGGATCGTTCGAGCAGTCCCGGCAGAAGCGTGACGCCGGTCTCTATCTGTAGATTGGCGATACAAAGGTAAATGGAAAAACAAGACATATTTACGAGGGTCCGTATTCTCACATTTTCACGACGAAGGTAAGCGATAAACCCAAACTGCTCCGACTACGCAATATTCGATTCAGGTCGATATAACTTCAAATAAATCGACAAACTTTAAGAATAAACTTCCCGACGTACCGTTACGATGAATCGGATGATTTTAAAACGTCTTAAAATATCAAAGTTGTTGTTTTAAAGTTAAGATCTATTCAATATTTCTGGCAAGGAGAGAAAAAACAATTTCCTAAAGGAAATACCTCACAGACGGAAAGCAATCGAATAATATTCAGATGAGGAGCGAAGGATATGAAAAATGTTATAGATTTCTTGGCGAAGCAGCGCCGTGGGCACCCCTGCAAAGGATTGTAATGATAATACATCTGTGTTTGACACTAACATCCCGAACTATTATATAGTGCTACGAAGAACGCGCGCTACGCTTTGTTTGTTAAACCTGTCAATGGATGCAAATTTAATAAGCTAAACCCAGGAATTAATTATGCACAAAACCTGAATAGAGGTGCGCAGACAGCCATGGTAGGAATACACAATATTTACGTACCTACTAACTAATTATTATTTAACAATGAATAAGAAAATTATTAACTAAGGAACATTCCATTTAGTACTTACTTTGAATTTGTTTTCAAAATATGTATTTAGCGCTAGAAGTAGAAAGCCTAAGGTTTTCGGTTCGATCATATATACGCGTTTACTTTGGACATGTTCCGAAACTAGTCCTAGCTTTCCGAATAAATTGAGGTTTCGTAAGTTGTCTAAAAAAGCTCTAACTTGTCCCATGGGCTGTTTATGTTTGTGAGAGGAATAGATGTTCCGAACCTGGATGGTTATAAAGACGTAGGCGTCTTCGATTTACTGTTGACGTGTTCGAAAATCGTAGCGGCCTTTTTCTAAAATAAACAAATCTTGTTTTGCGTACACATACAAAAATGTTTGCTACATTATGTATACACGGGTAGCTAGTGCAAATATTGTGATATGGTAAATAGAAAATATTATTTTCCGTAGTGGACACAACTAATATACGGTGTTTAGTAGTAAAAATTGTTAACATTTGTATTTAATCTAAACCAACATAAACACGGGTTTTAATAGATACAAGTAAATTGAGTAAATTGCTAAACTTTTCGAATATTAGAAACCTCCTGCAAATATTAGTTATTGGGCCAAAATATCAAACCACTAGCATGATATTAATGTGTCGGCGATGTTTACTGAGCTGCAACAATTCGCGCCGCAGAATAGCCATCAAGACGTTCAAGTTTAAGACAAACATCCTAAGTTCAAGGAAACCGATATATCCAATTACCTACTTGTAGGTATCTACTGCTGAAACCGAAGGTAGGTTTTGTACAAATATAATTTTGTGACGTAAGGATATTGAATTACGTGGCGTTCGGAAGTCATGTAGTGGGCGGCAATAGTAAACATTGTGTACGCGTGGGCGAATTAAATAAACAAAGCGTTGTAAGTGCAGTACTCCAGTACTGCTGCGAGGGGGGACCGGACCGCATAAAAATCTAGCATACAGAGGCGTGTGCCACTGGCGGCCTCTTGACACGTTTTCATAATGATGATTCACGAGATTGCGTTTATTAGCGCATTTAAATGAATTAATTGCAAAATCGTGCATTGTCATAAACCATTACGCCGCGTAGTATTGTTAACGGATTTTATTTATATCTACAACCGCACTCAGAATATTCAATTACTTTAATACGTCAAAGGACAGGCGGCGAGGTGTGACGCGAGGGTTATCAGAAATATTTCACGTATTTTCAATGGTGTAACTTCCCCAAAGGCATATTTTCGCATCACTACTGTAAGAAAACTAATTTCGCGTGTTTGCTTGGCAGAGGGCGCGGCAGCGGCATTCCTTAGAAATGTGCGGATTGCTCGGATACTGCGTTTATGTGTTTGTGATATATCGGTATGTCTTACGCAGCTATAATCGTACCTCTCTCCGTTATTGCAAGTTTATTTTTATCACTCTCTCCTAATTCTGTATAAACACACGCGTGTGTACTGGTCTGAATATGTTTCAATATAAGGATTGTAAACCGAAGTATTCTATTATCGGGTTTTTTCAGAAATTAAAAGAAACGAAGTGGCTCCCAGTATCAAAACAAGTTAACAATGCCAGGCTTTGTGTTTGAATTTTAATTGATTTTTCATAGATTCTTGTAGCGACGTACAACGAGTCGACATTTTTTTGTCACAAACAAACAATATGTATTGGCAAACGCGTACTGGCCGTTTCATATTGCATTTTTTATAGCTCTCCTTTTTTATAGCTTAGTTTTATTGTTTATATATATGGGGCTAATCTGGATGAACATATGGCTACAAACGTAGTTCACATAAAATTCCTTTGTTTGAGAGGTGAACAAGACGTCTTGTTGAACAACTGGCGACCCAGAAGTTACTAGTCAATGTTTGTACATTCCCTTTTACCAAGGTTTTGGGCCAAAGTTAAACTACAGTGGATGGTTAGTTGATCAGAGCTCATTAGATCGATTTCTACGACGTACCTAGGTTGTAGTTGTCTAAAAGATCTTCGTCTGCCGATAACCCTTAATTGGACATAACCCCAAATTTTAATAACATTTTTATCTTACTTAGTCATCGTAAAATCCGATATTCTAAAAAGTAATATCTCAATGTAGAACCAAGATTTAAAATTTAAATTTCAAATCAATGCTTCATAAAATTCGCCAGTAATTCATTATGCTTCTATATCCACACCGTGAATATTACGCCTTAAGCCAAAATGAAACGATATTATTATTCAAAGAGAATTTTCATTAAATATATTATTGGATATCTATTACTTCGACCACCTTCTCTTAATAAAGAGGGAGATAAATCAGGATAAACCAGTATAAACTAACTCGCACGCAGTCCGGATCCTTCTCGTTAGCAAGTGTACAGTGGTTTTCAATAGGACGCATTAGTATAAGTGGGTTCGAATGGTCGTGGATTGGCTATTGTGCTGGATTGTGTCGATTACATTCGTGCACACACCGGTCCCCGCGGATTGAGTTGTTGTCTCTGCGAAGGCGCCGGCTGGCCTCCCCGACGCCTGCCGACGCCCGTAGACGCTCAGTCTGAGCGCAGGTGCATCACTAATGTCATTTTTTCTAATATAATCCTATTTGCATGGAGACGTGTTGCTATTTTTATGCTAAGCTGTCTGTCGCAGTGTTATTGTTTTATTTACTCTGTATACATATTACATACATACATTAATCAATTAGATTGGTTGGTAATTCGTATGGGAAAAGTTGAGGCGCCAGATTACGGCTGGCTACGTTACAACATAGGTACCTACAATGATATATTTTTAGTTACATAGTTGGTCGATTAGTTTGGTGCATACTGACTTTATATTTGCCTCGTTGATCTAGTGGTCGCTAGCGCTATTGCTGAGCATGAGGTCCTGGGTTCGATTCCCGGGTCGGGCAAAGTGTTATTGGGTTTTTCTATCTGATATTTCTCAATAGCAGCTCGGAGTCTGGATTTGTGCCCGGTTGATGGCAATAGGCTCGCCCCCTATTACATGGGACTTAAACATAACTGGCGAAATGTGGGTGTACCTACTATAGATACACCTCTGCCCAATCCTTCGGGGAAACAAGGCGTGATGCTATGATGATGTTATGACTTTATATTGTCAAAAATATGTTTCGATGAACCGTGAAGTCTATTTCTAATAATAGACTCATTTCAATTAGTGATAATTCTAAATTGGATTGAAACATGATATTAAGCAATATGATTTCGATATTCTGAGAAGCCAAGTAAAGAAACAACATTTTACCTTGTATCTAGTTAGGAATTTGCGAGTTGCACAATTTATTTCCTACTCAATATGATCGGAGAGTTTCAGTTTGATGAGTACCTAATTAAAACGCGACACTACAGTTGCAGATCAAATGCAGAATCTTGTGAAAGACGAAACGGTGGTATATAATATTTAAGTTAAATTAAGAATAAGAATAATTTATTGTTTGAGAAATTACATTCGAATTACATATGTATTTTAATTTTATGTAGGTATCTGTATCTAAAACGTTAATATGTTAACAAAAAAATCTTTGGTTCCAGTGCTGTTTCATCCTACTGCAATAAATTATTTTTTTACCCGACTACGGTGAAACAAAAAGGAGGGTTATGATTTTGACCGGTATGTATGTATGTTCATCTGTTACCTCATAACTTCTAAACTGCCGATCATAATTTGACAAATGAGGTATCATTGGAAGCGTATTGATTGTCCGCTGGTTATAGGCTATGTGATGTCACATTACATACAATATGGCGCCCTCTAGAGGATATAAAGTAACGAAATAAAAATAATTGAATTGTGCCATATTGGGTATCAAATGAAAGGGCTTGACAAGCACATTACAAATATGTATATATATCATATCGTCCAAGTAAATAAATATGTTTAAATTGTTACAAACAAGTAAAAGTGAGACTGTGCTACGTACGGCGCGGCTGTAAAATGAATACCTATTTTACCGTGAATGCCGTGATGGTCCAGTGGTGATCAAGGTAAAGCCGTGGTCGCATGCTTGTACACCTACAAAATTATAATGGCATGCGACCACGGCTTTACCTTGATCATTTTTGTACCTATGTCTTGACTTCTGTCTGAAATATTTTCTTGTTTCATACCTTTTAGTCGGGTTTTAGTTTTTGAACTTACTTTTTATTGTTCGTCGTTTTTATATCTTTCTCAATATAATTATAAATTCAACATTAATTATGTAACTAGTATTTTGAGACAATAATTTCAAAGAGTGGCCATTGAGTTTCTTGCCCGTTCTTCTCCTTAGGTACTCACTACTACGCTTTGCAATGGGCAACTAGCTTCTTATTTCTGGCTGACCGACTCCTTGAGAATTCAAATGTGCGTAAATGGTTTAATTGAAATAGATGCTTTGAATTTGAATTTCAAAAGGTTTAAATACATTATAAATGCTTCCAAATGATGAAAAGTATATATTATAGTAAATATGTATGTGTATTACAAGTTTATAACCTATTTATGTACTTGTGTACATATTTTATTTATAATTCATTACGATTTTTTTGTGATTTTTCTTTTTTATTGTTCCTCTCAAACAGCACCTGCTAGCCATCCAATCTCTTCACCACCCTTGGTTGACTGGTAGAGAATGCCTAAGGCATTAAGTCCGCCTTTGTACCTTTTTTTGAGTGCGAAAACTTAATATAAATAAATAAAAGTCAATTATGACAGCTACGCTTCGATATTCAATGAGCAATATTTGTATAAATATATATATTTGTAATCACGTTCTGGAAAACGGCTCTAACGATTTCGATGAAAGTTGCAATATAGGGGTTTACGGGAGCTAAAAATCGATCTAGCTAGGTCTCATATTCGGGAAAATTCGGCCGCTCTAAGTTTATAACAAGATGGCAATCTTAGAATAATGACATGGCAGCATGGAATTAGTAAGTACCCACTATCATGGCAGCATGGAATTAGTATGTACTAAACATGGAATTAGTACGAACTATTTCCTATTTTCACCATAGCAGAGCTCGGTCGCGTACGGGTGATGATACGAAAATATGTCTTCTAATCAATTGCGGTACTTAAAGACTTAGAAATCGGGCGATGAAATGAGTTTCTGAAATTTTGAGATATCTTTCTTTTTGTAGGTATCACTAATGGTTATTGTACTAACCTACATTGCTAAAAAATTTGTAAATTTGCCTGAAGGAAAGAATCTTTGTTATGATTTTTCCTTTATAAAGACGGTTTCTTTACTGAACCCTCCAGATAGCATCTAGAATATTTTTATAAACGGAGCCAGATTTTATGAACATTTTCCTGTACCTACGCATATCAAGTAAAAGGGATTTGCGAACTTTAATGGATTTTTATGTTAGGTACACCTAATCCTTAAGGTTCTGGTGATTGATAAGGGTACACATTAATACGCGATGGGTATGCCTGAGTTACATTTGTTAATTTTAGGATTAGGAATATGAATGAACTAGCTTTTACCCGCGGCTTTGCTCCCGTGCATATTTCCGGTATAAAAAAAGTATAATTTGTCACTCTCCGGCTCATAAACGATCCCTATTCAAAAAAATCACTTTGATCTATTGCTTCATATGTATAATGTAAATATTACTTACTTACTTCGTATTACATTTACTTCATCAGTCATAGGTAAAGTCAAGGAAATTATTAGTTTATCGAATTAATTACCAACTTCTATTCTCCATAAATTCAAATCAAGACCGTCATTCTTTGAGTTGTACCCATGAAATCCTATCCTATACTATTAAACGAGCAATATTTGTATATATTTTTAATCACGTTCTCGAAAACGGCTCTAACGATTGCGATGAAAGTTGCAATATAGGGGTTCACGGGGACGAATAATCGATTAGCTAGATCGATTTCATATCTGGGAAAATTCGTTTTCTCCGTATTTTCACCCGAGCAGAGCTCGGTCGCTACCTAAGAATAATGACATGGCAGTACGGAATTAGCATGTACTATCATGGCAGCATGGAATTAGTATGTACTATCATGGCAGTATGGAATTAGCATGAACTTTTCTATACTATTAAATGAGTATTTTCACCAGAGCAGCGCTCGGTCGCCCAGGTACTGGCTATAACACGACAAATTGACGTAGGACTGCCTCGTTAGTCTAGTGATTGCAAGCACTACTGCTGAACATGAGGTCCTAGGTTCGATTCCCAGGACGGGAAAAGTGTTACTGGGTTCTTGAATTAGGAATTTCTCAGTAGCAGCTAGGAGTCTGGATTTGTGCCCGGTTGATGGGAATAGGCTCACCCCTATTACATGGTACTTAAACATAACTGGCAAAATGTGGGTGTACTATACGCACACCTTTGCCTAACCCTTCAGGGATTACAGGCGTGATGTTTTGTTTATTGACGTAGTTTGATAAAAAAATATTTTCCCGGACTGTACATAGACAATAGCCTGTCGCAGTCCACAGCTGGACTTATAGTTCATACTAATAAGCGGATGAATTGTTGAGTAGTTGGTTGACCATCGAATAAGCCGTCGAATTCCAGTGCCATATTTAATGCCTTTAATTTACAGCCGATATTTTACCCAATTATGTCGGGATCGGGATCCAGTATAGTTAGGAGCGGTTGCCCACCGACCCTCGCTATCTTGTTACTAGGCAATATTCATATTCAAAGGACAGAACTATTCATAGACTTTATGACGTTATGTCTGCCCCCGTCGTATGTATAGATATGGCAATCGAGATCTAAAGTTTAACCATCTACGAAGCAAGGAGGTGTGAAT
Organism: Agrochola lychnidis; assembly: GCA_963680765.1. Taxonomy (NCBI): domain Eukaryota; kingdom Metazoa; phylum Arthropoda; class Insecta; order Lepidoptera; family Noctuidae; genus Agrochola; species Agrochola lychnidis. Next base: position 11,481,652 of record OY796858.1, read on the forward strand.
TGTGGCAACTCAAACACAAACTAACTGCGGCTCTCGACAATCCGTTCGAACCCCGCGGTTACTGTATGGTTGCTGCCCGACACCACTCAATATACAATATTTAGCTAATAAGAACTTGTCCTAGCGACACAAGTGTCTAATAATAGAATCAAAATTATATAAAAGCTTTTCAAGGAGTTAAAAATCGCATTAGAATCCATTCATGCACGCATTTCGATACATAGTTTAGAAGTACTAAGCGAATACGCAGACAAACTTAGTTTAAAGCTATTTAGAAATAGTCTGGTCGGACAGACTCTTGTCTATCGGAACATAACTTGTTTTGATAGCAATTTTGCGTTACCCCTTTGCACTCCGCAGTAGGTGCGATACAAACGACACACGAACGTAATCATTATAATTTGTAATGATTATATAGACCAATAGTTCAATCTGTAAATTTGATTAGTTGATTAGGTGCCTACCGGATTGAATTAACGAATTGGCTCAATAAATGAGGACACGTAATAAATGAAACCTACCAATTAATTTGTGACTATCGAATCGAACAAAAACATAGTGTAAGTAAGTATTGGTTGATTAACTTCACCTAAGAACGCTAAGGGCATGTGAGGAACACGCCTTCCTAATTGCTAAGAGATCGACGAAATAAATAATTAATTGAATTATTTTAGGTATAGTGAAAAGATTGTACAAATTTTCTACCATTCCCGTTAATTGCCATATTCCGTTAATTAAATATGATGTCCTTTTCTTATTCCTTATTTAGTTATATCATGTCCCAGATGTTACTTTCACTCACACTCTTTTCTCATATATACACACATGTTATGTGTTTATTTCATATACTTAGCGCAATAATACATAGGTACGTGAAGTTTCAATGGCAACAAGTACGTAACACAGCTTTAATAACATCGTGAGAATTTGCCCCGAGTTCTGTTCAGACATTTTGCTAAGTGAAATTTCGAATATTTTCATTCGGTGTAACTAACCAGAGGAACATTGTTATCGAACTTACAGGTACTTTTGTACAAACTTACAAATGAACTCAATCAAAAATACAAGAGAGTGGAGCAGTGCAGTGCAGCCCGCGTATAATTTATTATCATTTTATGTAGGTACTGTGAGCGGCAAACAGAAACTTTAAAATTTAATTAAGCTGTTAGTCTCCAGAGCTCTTGTCAACCTTACTTGCAAATCTGAACCTATCTCTATTAAAACTGCCTACTTTTAGACTTTGTCGCAAACTTGGAAAATACTTTGACAAAATATAACGATGCGAGTTTCGTCGTGAAAAAATGGAGATACCAATAATTTGTGTAATAAATCTGGAATATTTTTTTCCTTATTAGGTAGCTATTTTATACAGGAAGGTCGGGGGAACTTGACGTTAATAAATTTCGCTGTAATGAGGCGCGGTTATAGATGCAAAGTATAATGCCGACAATGGGCTTAATGACCGAGTGACTTAAAACAATAGGGCTACGCATCATGAGAATAAATTGTGATTTATCAATTTGCTTTATCAGATGGCACATAAAATAGAAAGAATTTTCATGAGTGAACACACATTCCACATAACATCCCGTAAATATCTTTGAGGTTACCACCGTAGAACAAAGACAATGGTTAGCGTAATGGAGCAAAGATTTATGGTTATATTTGTTGCAAGCCATATTTCAATGCTCTTCATTTAATTGAATACGGAATTGAGAAGCAAAAGTGTTCCGTCAAGAATTTTCCCAAAAAGTTGAATAGTATTATCAGGCTATACCTTCGTATGTAAGAAGGGATCCCTGTTAGTATACAGGTACAATTTCAAATTGTAGCATTCATGAGGCGACGTGCGAAAACTCGCCTTCGTGCCGAATGCCAAATGGACCATAAAAAACTCATAAATGACCCACCTACTCTACGGATGAGAAAATAAATAAGATTATTGGAAAAATCGTGCCACTGGTTTTATATGATAGTAGTAGTAATTTTGGCAATAAACTAAAGAGGTGATGTGGTCCGTCGTGATTTTATTTGCTTCGTGCAAATAGATGGAAGAAAAATACTGTCATACCTAAGTAAGTGCTATTTGTTAAAACCCAAAATATTTTCAGCGGGTCCACCATATCCGCGCGTGCATGTAGCACCGACGGCGCTTCACCGCATGGCGCACTTTAACTGTCAACGATGATTATGATCACACACAAACACAGTCGGGGGCACACGTAAACAACTATTATTCATAATATTAAATCACTAAGCACATGCGGTCTTATTCTCGACTCCGAGTAAACGGAATTAATTATCATTGAAGTGTGGGTGCGGGAGGCAGCGTCGCGAGAGGCGGGCGGTCGGCGAGTAGCCCGATCCGAACTGACGCGAGCCCGGCGTGCACCCCGCCTGGCCGACGCGACCTCAACCAACATATTTTGCAATGATAAAAACAGCCCCCGATAATACTAATGGATACGAAATCTTCATTAACGATGACACGATAACTATAAAAATAACTAGTTGCCAAGTAACAACTACCAAACTTCCTAACTTTATTACATTGTTTGGATTTTTTTGCAGTAACATGAACATTACTCCTTATCCTCGTATTTCAAATATTATTTTATGTCTGCCGTTTTGAATATGCAAAATAATAAATAATAGTAGCGGTATTTGCTTACACCCGATTTCGAGCTGTTTGCGTATAAATTCCGATCACGAAATTAATTATGTTTTATAGGAGATTTTAATCAAAGGGATCGCTACAAATAATCAATTAGGTACAAATTAATGTATCGGAGAGTTAAAGCTATCTGTGTAATTAATTTGCACCTTTCGGACGGCAGGTCTGGCGATTAAGTCCGTTGCGATCGGCCCGTTAAATGTATAGTGTTGGAATCTGATAAGATTGCCATTAATCACGGAGCCAGTTCCGCCCAGGTTCCGCCGAGTGCGACGATCCATTAGTCAGGAAGTGAGTCGCCGCGGTACGTATATAAACAGACATGTCACACATCTCGCCGACCCGCGCCGGACGTACTTACGATGGCTTTTCCTAGTTTATATCACGAGTCACGACACATCCACGCGCGCACACAACACATGATCAATTGCCCGAACTGCGATACTGAGAGAAACTCTCTGGTATGGATCCCGTGAGGATCGTTAAATAACAATCGCCTTAAGGACCGTCTTAGCCTTGTGCCGTCTGCATACAAAACGATTAATTAACAAGGTCAACAAATTTTCATGAAAGCAGAGACTACAAACAACAAACTCCAAGAGTATAAACAGAAAGATAACATTGCTATGTCCGAAATGGAACAGTGTTCATTATTGTGGTAGAAATTTAATAACATTAGAATACTTGAAACGCTCAAACTCGCTTGAAGAACTTTTATTTTGGGTATCGTGGCTATAATCAAAACATTCAGCCACACCTAAATTATAAACCTAAGTAATCACAAAACTTTCGGTATATTTATGGTACTTGTAAACGAGTTAGTTATATCGCGGATTTAGAGATACGTAGTCTGTTTAAGAGAATGTGCTAATTCATTACGAGACTTAGGGGAAAAGTAAGAAAATTTGCGGCAATTACAAAAATAATCTTTAAATTCTCAAAGACGGTGCCAAGAACATTAACCTTGGGAAGGCAGATTAAGTGCAAGTAACAAGAAAATGCTGCAGTGCCATATACTTTGGAGATTAATCTAAAAACACGCTATAAATCAGTATTAAATACAAGCCGAATCGTTGGAACATTACTGCAACAACACAGCGATAAAGTATCTCAGGGTAAATTGAAAAGTTACCAAAGTCAGTTTTAAATGGGACTGTTCCGAGCTGAACACGCATAGGATAACAAATAAATCTAAGCACTTTCACAACTCTCATATTACAGATCCTTTTCTAAGTTTCACCTCACTCGACTCCCTAGTCCCCTTGGCGTATAAACGAAAATGTTCGTAATACCTACAGCAATGATCAAAGCTTGTCGTGTCAATGAAATTGTAAATAAGCATCTCGGTTTTGATTCTTGCGTGAAATGAACACAGCAAAATATTAATAATGTTCTTTTTCTCATTTTTGTTGGTAGCAGGTGGTTTTTGACATAGAAAGTGAAAGCGTCGAGCGCTTAGTCGGAGAAAATGGATGTAACAACTAATTCATGGGTACCATAACGCTGACGAGGGTCTCATGTTGGGCCGCATCAATAAATACGAGATCATATAAGTTACTTATTTTTACCATAAGTATACCATTTTCGTACCATACCGTATTTTTACACAACCACCATATTTGTTACATAATTTTCGGTAGAAATGACAGAGCGCGGTGATTGATTGCCGTAAATTCACTTAATGATGTGATCGCGAGAATTTAAGGCGGTTCACATTTTTAGAAACGATGCATCAATGATAATAATATTTACAAGATCATCAGAGAATTTAAGATAAAATTCAACGATTTTTGACGTTGATTAGATATTAATTAATCTTGAAACAATGACATGATTTTTCATGATTGAGTGTTGTATCGATAATGGCATTTACCTAAGAGGCTTCAGACAAGCCTCAGGCGTTCTATACTAGTCAGATTAACCTACAATTGTTGCATATTATAAACTAAATAAATACAATCAATCTGCCTAGCCTTTTCCCAACTATGTTGGGGTCGGCTTCCAGTCTAACCGGATGCAGCTGAATACCGTATTTTACATGGAGCGACTGCCTATCTGACCTCAACAACCCAGTAACTGGGTGATACGATACCTCTTGTTAAGACTGGTTGTCAGACTTTCGGGCTTCTGACGACCCGTAATGACTGTCAAAGATACAGCTGGGACCAACGGCTTAACGTGCTTTCTGAGGCACGGAGGAGTCTCGGTATCTTAAGATGGTCACCCATCTACTTACCAACCTCGGCAAGCGTAGCTTAACCTGATGGATCGAACCGTGCAGTTGTTATTACTTAGCCTCGAGCTCCTCTTATAAACGAAATAAATACGCAGGTAAATAAAGTCAAGGAACTTGTACTAACAGATTATTATTTTGTTCCCATTAAGTAAACAACAAAAGGTTGTTACTATTTGCGAAAATATTAAAAAATAAGTCATGTTTCGCAATAATAAATAAGCTAAGGCAACAATAGCCTTTTAGCAACTCTTCTATATTTTCTTTAGCTCCTCCTATAAATTAAATAAATACGTGGGTACATAAAGTCAAGGAACTTGTACTAACAGATAATGATTTTGTTCCCATTAAATAAACAAGAAAAGGTTGTTACTATATTCGAAAATATAAAAATAAGTCATGTTTCGCAATAATAAATAAGCTAAGGCAACAATAGCCTTTTAGCAACTCTTTTATATTTTCTTTAGTGTGCCTAACTTGTGATGGTAAATATATTTGCTGAAAATTTTCCCATATTTGTACAAGCCTTTTTCCGTGTTGTGCAAATAAAGACGCTTTTATATTGACTCAAGCTGGTGCTATTGTGTGGCGACGTTACGAGTAACACTCTACTGTCTTCTTGCTTTCATATAACATTGAAGGATACGAGTGGGTTCTTCACTAATGACTCAACTCACACAATTGCTCCACTTTCGCACTCTACGAGTATATTAGCTGGAGCCAAAACTGTGGCCGCACAAAGTAATATTATATGTACAACTTAACCACACAAATGTGTTGCGGGTTTTACCTTCATAATATCGAGAGTTTGTGCGCGCCACCAAATACCCTAATATAATGAAAATCTTAAAGAATATTTTCTGGGAACGGCTTTGTATATTGTGTAAATAAAAAAGTTTGCAGCTAATTTAGCAGTGACTCGTTTCCGTCGTCCCCTGGGCTGCTGCGATTATTCTTGAGAAAACAAAGAGAAATCACGTAAGGCTTGCGGTGTAGGGCGGGAGCCAAGTGGGGAAGTAGCGAAGCAGGTCGTTAATACGAGGACCTGGCCGACGGCCGATACTTGGCTTACGTAATACCTCACGTTGACGTACAGGCGTAAACCCGCTTTGTATACCGGCCAATAAAGAGAATTAGGTATAAAGTTGTGTGTAGGACGCAATAAATCCGACTGTTCTGAATTGATGAGCAAAATTGGGCTGCGTGTTCCATCCTTCACCTTAAGGAATCATCAACCTCTGTATGTGCCCTCTGTGCGGTGCATATATCGACAAAACTCTTATATGATAAGAGCTAGCAGGGCATACAACTCGATGTGTCAAAGTGTTAATGATCTTGATTTATTTTCCACCTGTGTTCCTAAACTTAAAAAAATACTATGTAAAAACTTCTTTGAAGATCACTAAAACCTGTTTAGTCTATTCTTAATTCCGAGTTTACGAATAATACTTTTCTTATTCGTAGTCTGAGTACTTATTTAGTCTTACTTTAGCTTGCCTGTCTGCTGTTTCTTGTGCTACCCTAATATTGTCAGTGAAAACTTTTAATTGGCCTTCTTTCACTAACTATCAAATATTTGTATCCTAGCTGTAAGTTTTCTTAAAAAAATAAAATAAAATAAAATAAAATAATATGATTATTGCGTAGCTACTAGCGAATTATTGGTCTGTACAAAAATATCAGTGCTAATCATTAATTATTTTTATATATCAGACTATAATCTCCGAAACGAATCTGACAAGCGTACGAAGGAGGAATATTGAGTTCGTTTGTGTGGAATATTCTCAAAACTAATAATACCATAAAATATCGTTCAAAGTCCAATGTGTATGCAACATAAAGTACCGCTGCGTGTATTGTTCTCCTTTATATGTGCCTTAATTGTTAAGCGACACTTCGCTGAACCGGCCATTGGCTCGGTCACGATTGAACACAAAGATACGATCGCCAGCGTGCAGACATCGCAATAGATTCTCTAGCACGGGACTACCACTATTATGCTAGTATATAAATTTCTATGGCACCGCATACCGCTTTGGCCGGTCCAAGCTGATAACTATTTTGTGTGTGTCCTCAAAGTAGTTTGGACGCTGTGAGGCGGCGATGTCGGAACTGAACGGAATATTGTACTACGTGCCGTCTACAGCCGCGCACTATTTAGGCTGCAGATTCAACCTAAATGTGCTCGGCCCATTATTTTTGCACTATTTCAGCAATGTCTTTGGAACGTAACGTCGTAATATGGAGTACCTGAAAAATCTTCCTCGAAATTAATCAAGTATTTCTTACGTTTCTATCACAGTTCTTATTTTATAGTTTTCTCCGAAATGCAAGTGAAATAAGAATTCGAGCAATAACTAACTGGTTTGACGTAAAACAGAATAGTACTTTTTTTATTTAAAACAATCGTCTCATTTATAAACGCCTCTTAAATTTTAATCAATTGCTTAAGCAATTGATTAGAAAAATTCTTATTCATAAACGCTATTTAGCGCTAAGAGGTCGCTAAACAATTGATTAGTAGCTGTCAAAATTAAACACCACCGGTCCACTGTTAAGAGGATGCCAAGAGGCAAGATGGCGGATTTTATTTGAATCAAGGCTTCAAGGTAATTTTGTTCCTAATATCAAGTTGTGCCTTAGTAAATATGGATTTCGACAATCTTTTACGAGATTTCAGAACGACCTAGAAGAATTAAATCATTTCGAAGTAGATGGAGGAAGACCTACAAAGCTCATTTATATCCGCTACGAGGATGATTACCTATTAGACCTAATATTCTTTTTTCGAAGTATACATGACACAAGGATTTATAGGAAAAGCTCAATCAGGAGGAGACTCAGTAGGTGCTCAGGTGGTTTGAAGAGAATTAGTTGGTGAGGAAGCTCATCGGTGATAGTGATTATCCAATGCGTTATCCCATGTGCCCCTATCTTATGGCGCCAGCTCTAAGGCCTAAAACTAAAGAAAAGCCAAGTTGTGTCAGTCACACACAAATAACAAGAGACATTTTTTTTAAAGAATTTATTTTGATACAAATATCGTAAATGATCTTTCGGTTAGGAAAACCATCTTTATTTTATGTCTTTAGAGGATGTTTATTTAATAAAAATATTTCAGTGTCCATAAATGAAGATACGATACTGTTAATATTAATTTGGACCCAAAACGAACACTTTTATATGTCCGAATAAAGGTTATTAGTAAAATATTGCAAAATGAATTGGTATTATACTGCCACATTATTGAATAGGCATTATGTACCTAAATATATTTAATATTTTTAGGTATTATACACGTATACAGTCAGTAAAGTATTGCTACGAATTTGGCTACGGCGTAGCCGCGTAGCAATTGTGGTTTTTATTATAAACGTGATATCAATATAACTAGCACAGATTATTATTATTTGTTACCGGATTACTGTGTTCCGACAGTAATCATAACTTGTCGGTAACCTATTATAACTTACTTTCCTTATACACCGCATAAAGTAGGCTTGTCGATCGTTACACGTGATACGAATGATAGGACTTATATTTTCGTAAAAGACGTATCTTTACAAGGCGTTCCTCTTAAATGATTCTGTGCAGATTTAACTTTTCATATTAGGATGGTATAAAAAAGCACATTATAGTAGAAATGTTAGTAACCGAGTCTTCTAATTCAACGAAATAACGCAGGATTAATTAGAATGAAAATAATTATGGATTCTAATGCGCCTGTATAATCAATCATAAACTAAAATCCGCACACAATGCCTACACTTCACTGTGAATCCTAGTTTAATTTAGATGCTCGTTTACCAACATAATAACCACACACGGACGGAAATGTTATTACAATACGTCATTGTGTACCACGATAACAACATTTTGATAGCTCAAACACTAACAACGGGATAAGTCCGCGGTTTAATGAAATATTGATGACGTTGACAAGTACGAGATAATTGTTGAGACGTGCTATGAATAGTAATTTCATTACTGGATAATAAGCTTGGTCGCGGAGGCAAGAGCTGGCGAGGAGCCGCCGAGCGCGCACGAGCCCGCCGCCGCAATGCTCGGCAAACAGACCGCCTAATGGGATCCAGCGGCATTAAATTAAGTTTTAAAATTAACTTTTCAAATACCTTACTCTTTGTAACCCGTTAAAAGAAAAAAAAAAACCAAGCCCTCAAAGGTACCAAAGATTAAGTAAATGGTACTTAAGAAATACAACATTCTTTTGTATTTTTTAAGCTGCAGGTACCTACTCAGTGTAAAGTATTCATGGACTCTGTTTCTAAGAATAATATCTTAGCCCGAAACTTTCAGGTTGTAAAAAGTTCGTGGAACGAGAGATATGGAAGTAGTTAATTAAATAAATCAAAACCTGCTTTTTAATTAATTTGTGCGTCTTTGGAAGTGGGAACTATGTTGCGCTGCTTGTTATATATACGTAAGTGCTCGTTGTGCAGAATTCTCTAGTCATGATTTATGAGCAAAAACATCATTGGCCCATCAACTAGAGGAAGTATATTTTTTGCTACCGTGAAAGGGTGAAGTAAGCGACTAAGCGTACATGATATACATTCTGTGTACTTGTGAATAATACTATCATCTGGTAAGCGGCACTCTGTATATCGTGCGAATCTACTCTGAGCGTTAGAAATAACAGTAGTTGAACCGAAACTGAAGATTAACCTACAAGCTCTATGACCTGAATTAAAAAACAAAAATCCTTGTTTGTTCGCAGTTCGCAGTTTTAGCAACCGTGTGGTCAGTCTGTGTGACATTTACAAAGCTAGTAAATCAGTTCAAGTAACAAGTAATAGTGTCAGTTATCAATGTAGCCAGTGGGGACGCGGACGTACGAGTATAAAGTGACAGATATTGCAGTTGTGCTGATAACAATATATTCTGTGCGGGTAGTTGCGGGCAGCGTTGTGTCTATGCAGCGTATGTATACACAAGCGTGGGTCGGCTGACTAGGCGGTATCAATCTAATATCTCCGGCCATACATTTTATCTCCGCAAGACGTGGCAGCAAGCGCGGCACTTTCTCCGCTCACCACTATATGTATATTGTAGTTAACGACCAAATTTATTTGAGTTTACTCTTCACGGGGTAACGATAATAATAATTAATAGTATGAGGAATGGAAAAGCTGCCGTTGCGGTACTAAAACGAGATAAGCCAACATTCGCACTCTGTATGCTTAGTTATGATACGGTCTTTGCCTGCACCTACTGATAAAAATGCTTTGAGTGGTGACCATACACTGAAAACTGTGATGCTGTATAAAAATCTACTCATAAATTGTAATACGTGAACAAACAAGTGGAAGTACACAACTCAACAGTGTTACAAATGGGGGCCATATTAATAAACACATTATTCTGAAATTACGTACGCTAATAAAACCATACGTGTATGCCTACATAGAATTATTAATGTTAACGCGATTTTGTAGTACCACATCATAAGTAAATTATTCAATACACTGAATGCAAATGATGGTATACATGAGTTTGCTAAATGTGTATGCGGGCTGATTGCGTACTCAATAGGCGTGCCCGCTAGTCACACAGTCGCACAGCACGTCACTGATAGATAGCGCCGATGTATGATTAATGGTAACCACGCGAACTTACCAACACTCGCGGAAATAAGGATACGTTTCTACTGGAAAATGTGATCTCACTCACTACATACAAATTACCTTCGAGGATGCGGGCGAGAAACCCTTCCAAGTATTCATATTATTCTTACATAAACTTGGAAAATCTCTAACCGACTATATGTAGAGATAACCCGGCTATGCGGGCACGTATTCAATTCTAGTATAGATCTCAAATTAGCACCACAGGCGTGCCAAATGCGAAATAAAATACCACCAAAGTTTTGCCGCAAAGCAATGTTCAGAAAGTTATTTAAAAGGTGCAAATACCGTTGTGGTCTGTGAACCGGGTGACCTTTCGGGTACCTGTAGATGACTTTCAAAGGAGAAGCTCAATTGTATTATTAATGTATACCTAACTAAAAGAAACTACAGACTTTTTTTCTAGTAAAAAGTTTGCAAACAGAATTGAAAATCAATTTAAACATTTTCTGTTCAATTTTGTGCTGAGACAGAGAAAGAGCACGAGTAGCAGAGTAACTACAGTGCCGGTTAGGAAAGATAAAGGAATCCTCTTATCCTTTTCCACTAAAGGAGACCGACCTTCCCCCTCTCAAACAGATAATTAAAGCACACAGTTGCATTTGTAATTGTTTTCGCCGACCCCGAGTGACGGGACTCACTCCGGGCGCCATACAGGACCGAATATAATACCTCGTATAAAGATTGAGCACTTACGAAGTTTAAATGGTGTTTCACTTATTTAATTCTAAAGTAAAGGAAAAATCGATAGCTAAATAGGAGTTTGTACGGAGTTAGATGCGGGGTAAGCACACGGCTCATTAAACTTCAGCTATCCACATTTGCTTACGTCTGGATTCAGGAGGTTCTCGACGAACGCAATGACACTTGTTCGTTTTATCGCCGACCTTTTAAGTCGTAGGTACTCAACCCACTTCCGACGGGAGACGTACAAGAAAAAGGACAACCATAATATCGTTGCCTACATTTTACTATTACTACTTTATATACGAGCTAGCGTACAAGCACAAAGATAAATAAAAACTGTATAAACTTATGTACCTACTTCTTTGTTCAAGATTGGAAATTCCATCTTTTTAAAAAATTACAGAGATAGCTTTACAGATCCTAGTCTAATAGTAGCCTTAACATTCTCCTGACACCAAGTCGAACTTTGAAATGCAGTTATCACACTAAATGGTATTTTAATATATAAAGCGAGAAAGTAATATTAATGACGCGACTCTTGCTTCATTATAAAAAATAATAAAACGTGAAGGTTTCGTGGCTTAGTCTCGATTTAAATGTAAATTACGTGGCAAAGGCTCAAGCCCCTGTCTCCGGTGGTCATAACCCCGTCAAAAGGCGAAGGCGGTTCATGTTTATGAAACGCTATAAACTTGGAGTTACTACTACCAATAGGAGACCGACTGTAACATTCCGCCACAGCCATCCTAACTATTGTAATGAAACTAAGATTACTAGTTATACAAGTAACCTCGAAATACGACCATGAATTTGTTGACATTGTACCAGAATCACACAATCCTTATAACGTTGATGGTAACAAGCTTAGAAATCTGTATATCAGATCGTTCTTCTTAAAACGAAATAAAATTTTATTGTACGTTTCCGAACCTTTTTAGATTTGGTCCCGCATACGAATAAGGCAATAAATGTTGATCAGGACAACAAAAACAATTGACCGAAATCTATTATCAGCTATATTGCTGTTAGTGAACACAACTACAAGTGCCGTACCGGCGCAGACCTGCCGTATTGATTAAACTTTTGCGAAATAAAACGAATCGAATCTTGAATTCATTTTGTAAAGGACCGGCGTTATCATAGAAATGAGAGACGCTATGACAACTAGTAAGAAAATTTTAAGATAACATTTTTCAGGAAAGTAGCAAGTTGAAATATTGTTTAAAATTCTTAATAGAAAGAGCAATAAGGAAAGTATTGTAGTCGTTAAATGTTTCTGGACCCCTTCAAATCCGTCAAAATCCTATTGAGAGCAGCACAATGAATGTTGACTACATCTTTGTGTTATTTTCTTGTTGCGTTCGGGGGCCAGGGCACTTGAATAAAAGATTCGTATATTATCCCGGGCTCGGCCGCGGCACAATAGGACAGCGACAACGCACCCGCTGTAATTCAGTGAGCGGCCTAGCAACCGCATTGTATTATTATATAGCTGGATCGCTACCGACAATCTAATTTAAAGGTGAACACAGACGACATTCGCCACAACAATGTTCGGTATGGCACACTCAAAGCATCTGATCACAATGAATTCCAAATGCAAACCGCAATATCTACTAGTGAACGGCAACGTCGGAAAACTCAATTTTCAGAAGAGTCCTAAATATAAATAAAGAGTCAAAATACATCGATATTTTAATTTAAGTTGTGACATAACAATATCAAGGAAAAAGTTAAGTCTATAAGGAAACTTTGCTATTTACAAGTTGGTAAACTTCAACGCTTTGGGAGAAAAAATATATTTCCGAGTTCTACTTTATAAGTAGTTGAGGTCCTACAGCAAATAAAGGACCGGACACATCCGTTATTCGCATACACAAATGCGATCCCTTCTCGAATCCGGAATCAGAGTATAGGCAAATTGTGATCGTCACGAGAGCGACTAAGGTCACGCGTCAGTGGGTTGACATTATTTGTCAGACTGGATCGGAAAGCAATTTCGCCTAACTCGAGACTATTTGTCACACATAAAACGTGATCTATGGAACCGTCTCGCCGATACATCCCACCCAGCGACCGTCGATCGGCAACCGGCGACGGGCGACCGGACTAACGTGAAAGGGTTTTTAACGTGTGACATGATAATAAGATTTGTACCCTTCTTTAAGGTATCCGTTTGCTGAATAAAGATACGGTACGTTTACGTATGAACGTCATAAAAAGGTGTTGAGGTGAGACATTGTTGCGTGTTACATGCTTCCATATAGCCAAACTGTAACAATATTTTGAACATCAAAGGAAGGGATTACTTTATTAGCCACTATGCGTGTTAAGTACCTAAACATGGCATGTATTGGACGTGCGCGAACAAGTCAAATAACAGAGCAACAAGTCTATAGCGGTATGCGGCGGTAGTGTTGTCAGTATAATGTCAGGCGAGAATGGAGGGTACAATGCATGTCGGCTATGTTGCCAGTGTCAGTCGAGCGTCGACGGGTAAAATGGTCCTTGTGCAGCGCACCCGGGATTTTCGGTTGGGGATAGAAAATTGGATTGGCTCGTATCGGTCGCGGTGAAACACTGCCAGGACTTTGGCATGGAATCTTATTCTAGACGACTTATGGACTCCGTGTTTCGATATTTTGTGGCAAAATATATCGTATGTTATAAACAATGTGATTCTTCTTCGACTACATTCCGTATGCTGGAACTTAAAACAATATATTATCGATCTAAACTAAGACATCTTCTAGATTATCAGAACATCGATAACGTGATACGGCTCGTTTCACTAAACAGTGAGCGACAACGACCCGTGGCACCGACTAAGGGTTACGAATTGTGAAATTCCAAAGTACTTCTCGTGCCTCCTTGAATGTTGAAGGTAAAACTTTTTGATTTATGAGCAAAAAGCTTTCGTCTGCTTATTATGCCTTTAATTAAAACTTAAAACTAAAAAGTTTAGGGGGCGACATTGTGGGGCCACGGGCTACTCGTTAATTGAACTGTTTGTTTGCGCGTGCATCGCCATCGCACCAGTCGCCGCAGAATTGAAAACGTTTTGTGTATAGTAGATATAGGGGAGCACTTAGTCGCGTGCAGGCACAGACCCTCTGTGGACCTCGTTTGCCAGACATTCCCCGCATCGTCGCTAAGTACTTAATTGTGTCAGTGGTCCTGAGCACAGCCAAACTTAAATGAAATACTCGTGTTCCTAAAGAGTAATCGCTTACCATTAATTTCTTTACCTTATCGAGAATGGAATTCAACCGAGATGAAATGATCTAAAAATAGTTCAATCCTTTTATTCCTTTTCATGAAGTTTGATGTTACCAATTTTAATGAATCAGTGGAACTGAATATTATTAATTAGACTTTTTAAAGATAGAAAAGTATTTATTACTATGTAGGTACCTTATTTGAATAATTATGGAGCTCAGCAGCTGGTACCTATCTAGTAATAATTTTCGTTAAAGTTATTAAGAGTTGTGGGGACCCTGTGTGAAAAAATATTACCTACCTTACTAGCTTTTTATTGCAATTTCCCTTTACTTTTATGTTCGAGTATATCAAATTCCGTACTTACTTTGATTTACTTCGAGTAATTTTATCAGTAACTATCACTTGTTAGCAATATGCAAGAAAATATTAGAACAAAGGCAGAATATGCATATTACAATTATGTTAATTTTCATTCTAGTATATAGGTACCTATATGGAAATGTTACAACCTATATTTTCTGAGCTCATCCTAAGGTTAAGAATAATAATCTGATTTGAAAATTATATGTCGGTATATCTTCGAGGAGGTGCAAGTTTTAGAACTCGTCAAAAGGAATAATGGCAGATATTTTCGCGGACAGAAACACAATAGGCTAAAATCTATTTATCACTTAATTGGAATAGCTATCAAATGGAGAACTTCAAAATAAATTAGGTAATAAATAAATATCTAGTCGGATAAATCACAGCCGTTGGTTTTGCACGTTTCTAGAACTTTGCAGACATTTTTACTTCTCCTATACTTTCTCTAAAATGCGAATATAGTCTCACCAAATCTGAATATTTTTCTTTGATATCATCAAAGTCTTATTACAGATTTATTTACCTTTACCGTTTCTGAGGCCATACATTCTGAACATGTAGATTATATTTTTATGAGCAACAGCAAATTTTTATCGTAAATATTTTTTATATTGCTTTAATGTTACAGTGTACAAGCTATGACCTTTCATACGATACTGTGTAAATACGTGATATTTTTATAATAGCTATTTCAAAATATAAAACCTTTGATATTTTTTCTCGAGGCACCAGAATAATCGTAGGTATGTGTATCGTATACTATTAAACGAGCAATATTTATATATATATATATATATATACATACATATATATATATATATAGTACTCACGTTCTCGAAAACGGCTCAAACAATTTCGATAAAAGTTGCAATATTGGGGTTTATGGGGGCGAAAAATCGATCTAACTAGGTCTCATATCTGGGAAAATTTGTTTTCTCCGTATTTTCACCCGAGGGGACTCCACCGCCCAAAGTTTAGAACAAGTTAATGAATAATGACATGGCAGCATGGAATTAGCATGTACATACATGGGATTAGTATGAACTATCATATACTATTAAATGAGCATTCTCTATTTTCACCAGGACAGAGCTCGGTCGCCCAGGTACTGTATATTATAGGTATAACGAGGAATTTTTACACGCGTTTATTGTTAATAACCATGCACGTAGTTCCACAACTGTGTACCACACAAAATGGGCACTTATGAAACATCAGAAGCTAGGAGCACGGTTCCAATTGATCGATTCCTAAGAAGATGAGCTCAAAGTCAAAGTCAAATCATTTATTTCAAATAGGCCCATGTATGGCACTTTTGAACGTCAAAAATTACAAAATAATAAAATTGATTCTAGTCGCCCCTTCCAAAAGGTAGTTTTCGTATGGAGAAGAATGACAAGACACTCCGGTTACTCTTTTAAAAATAAATCACTTTTACAATGTTTTCAAATTACAGTGTTAATAGGAATGGGAGGACAGTGTAGGCCTGTCAACAAGGACCAGGTACTTAAAAAAATATAAAACGGTCTACAAATCTACAGTCCATGAAGCTTACAACGTTCTCACATTCACAAAATATAAAAGAATATACAGGGTGTTTGGCAGAACGTTGAACATACGAAAATGGTGGACAGGTGGGGTCATCTGCTACTTACTTAGCCCTAATTTATTTGGCCCTGGCCCCCTGGATATTTTTCTTAATGCAAGTTGAAATTAAGATTTAAGTATTTTTTACATCTTTCTGTAAGTTTGAGGACTCATAACTTTTTTTCTAGCTAACATCTGAATAAATAATATTGCCTGTTTTACCCATTTTTAATAAAAATTACACTTTAAAGTTAAGAAAGTGGTGAAACTAGAAGAGAGCAAAAAACTTTTTTTTAAATATCCAGTGGGCTAGGGCCAAATAAATTAGGGCTGAGTAAGTAGCAGATGACCCCACCTATCCACCATTTTCGTATGTTCAACGTTCTGCCAAACACCCTGTATATATAAAATAAAAATCTATTTAAACCAAATGCCATTACAACTGTAACAAATCAGAATGAATATCCTGTCCACAACAGCCACTAATAAATAGTTGAAATTAGAATTGTATGTAAGTATATAATGGATGAAAAGATTATGTCGAAATATAAAAAAATATAATAAAATAAAATACGACGTGGCGAGTATGTTTTATTTGTTTGTGTAATGTATAATTTCTACGCAGTTTACGCAGTCCACAACTCCACAAACCGCTATTTCCTACCCAGTTTTACCGTGTACTCAAGGTTTAGAAAAATATATGCAGTAAAATCAGGTTATTGTAAAATACCTCTGAGCTGTATTCAAAGCATTCATAATGTTACATTACTGCTTTAATTTTCGAGAACAACAACACTAAAACATAATGAAGAAAATTAAAAGTCATTTTCTGCTAGACTTACCAAACAACCACTAATTCGTTGTTCCAGGAATTAGTTTAATAATATCTTTATAAGCTTAAATACGTTTGCTTTTGTGCTTAATAACAAATAAACTAGGAGGGTTCACACGACACCGAGTGGCTTTCTTAAGCTTAAGTGTGTTACATACACTCAAAACCGCACTCATTAGACAAGATCAAACAGTGCTAGCGTCGAATACTCTCTCATTAATTATCTAAGTAAAAGCTCCGACAAATTGTATTAACTGTGCAGATTACGCCGTGTTAACATCCCAAACGTGAGTATTGTATCAAATCCTCAGTGTGGTGTATTCCATTTCAATGCACGATACAAAAGTAGTGTGTCTGAGTACACATTGCAGAAACGGAAGATGTTTATTTAAATACCTATCTCTCAGATAAATCAACAAAACATTCTTGAGCTCGACTACCCGCATGTAAATGCCGCTCATATTAGTGTAGGGTACTTCAACTTTAAACGATCGGTAGTTTGAACGACGATATTGAGACGGTGCGGTACCTACGTGCGTACATACTGGGAATAAATCAGGGACGCAACATTTGGCGATAATTTAATATGACGGAAGAAAGTGGCGCGATAGGCCGCGAGCACCCCTAATGTGAGGATATTACGTCACGCACGCATCGGCACTTTTGTCTGAAAAATGTACGCGACGTGGCCTATTACCTCGAATGTAAGTTTAAAGTCTAGACGTATTAAGGTCGACAGAGCATACATCAGTGAACATGAAAATTAGGGAGATTAATGATTTTATCACTAGAACAACGTCTAAATGATTTTATCAACTATCTTGAGTAGCGTATTGTTGCATTTGCTTTTGTTTAAACAACCTTTTACCTATTAGTTATTATTTACATTATAGGCGTCAGCCACTAGATTATATACGGAACCAAAGAAACGTAAATGAAATACCTAGGAGTACTGTCAAAACAATAGCTCAATCTTCAAACAAAAGCACTGAACGAAATAATAAGAAATAGATTATAACTATCATAAGCTTGTATACCAACTGGAACGCAAATGTCAATATCTATAATAATCACAGAGAAGGAGGGCGGCGACCGGTAGGTAAAACGGAACGTCATTAATCTTTTCTATTCTTCTTCTGGAAAAATTATATTTTCTTCTTTTATCGACGTCTAAAGTCTAAGCAAAGCAGAAATTTTTCAAGTACCATCTCATCTCGACGTGTTCGTAATACAAGCAAGGCATACGTACGTACATACCTAGGTAGTACCTACCTATATAACATCACACGCCCCTACTTTTCCTGCGTGACACGACAAAGGGAAAAGATTTCAGAACATACCGTGCGTAACGTAGGTAAAGACTAAAAGTTCCCCGTTTTCCTAATTTTCGAAACATTAAACTTTACATTAGGACACTTTTGCAAGGTTTAGTAACTTACAATTCGTAATTTGTAATACCGCAAATTAGTTAACCAAATAAGCTCGCGGCCAAGCGCCGGCTATTTCACCGTACTTACGGATTATACTGAGTTATAACCCCATATCTATGTACAAATAATAAAAAGGGGAGAAGGCCATAGATTACAATTTCAAATTAATTCAAAAGACTTTTAGTACCTAAACTGTAGAAAAGAAATTAAAAGGGGTTTTCGTATTTTCCTTTTGTAGGTCAATCATGTAAAAAGGAACTAATTTACATTAGGTTTTACGGCCGTAATTTCAGGGGCTGGCAAAGAAGAGTGGATATTGTTATGTCTTCGTTAGAACGTTGAAAAACCGAAACGAAATTACTTACGCTTGTTTACTTAAAACCAATTTCATCGTTAACCAATTTATTAAGTTAGATACCTAAATTCATAATTAGATAATAGAGTAACTAAGTAAAACTCCAGTATTGAATGTATTGCCTGTATTGGGGAGTGGGGGGGGGGAGACGGCCCTGTTCCCAGTCTGGTTTCACTTTGGTGGATGATATTAATAAAGTTTTATTACTATAAATTCCATTAATAAAATACAAAGCGAGTCTTTGAATATTGAAAATAAATGATGTTTTTCGTCTATTTTCTATTAGGTATACGCGGAATAGCTAATATAATATTTCATTGATTTCCTAGTTAGGAAATATCAAAGCTGCTTTCTAGGAAAAGCTTTTATATTATTTGGAACAGCGAACAGAACGTCAGTAGATTGCTGACTTTGCCCCAATTTGAACCGGGGTATGTCCGTCAATCACGTATGCTTTGACGAGCAGCAATGTGACATGCCGGGCAATTTCGGCACTGCCATGGCGAACTGTGTATGTTACATGCATATGTAAACAATAAAATGAAGCTTAAAATATCTTAATTAATTATAATTAAACGGCTGAATACTTAAGGCGCAATTATAGAATATCATTAGCGCATAAGTGCTTACATATACATTGTTTCCATATAAGCGTTGTTTTACCAGTACGTATACACGTGTGATGTATACGGTACATTATACAGGTATCTGTAGCGATTGAAACTGAGGAAGCTGGGAGGCAAATGGCGCAGGCTGTGCCTCATTACCGTTAAGAGGGAGACATTAATCTATGTTGATGAAAGTAATAATGAGCTTCGCGTTCCTGGAATCGATCTGCAGACCTGGAACCTCGAGCAAAATAGTGTCTTGGGCCTATTTATTTATATCCCGAACAGTTTCGTTCTGTAAAGTTTCAGACAAGAAATGAATCGCCCTTTTTCTGCGAATGTCGTAAATAGCGATTTAAATAATTATATCGGCAGATTTATGTAAAATCTGCCTGTACCGGTACCTAAAGTACCTATTAAAAGCTACGTCCTCAAACAATCCGTTTTGCGATCATAATAATTTCAATTTCTGCTTACTAAAATATAAACTGTCGTGGATAAAAAGATCAGCAAAATCATCAGCTTTTAACGTAGGTAGGTATGTCATGTTTACATGCGTCAAACTTGTAGAAGTTCAACCAGATAACTAGGTTAAGGATCACAACGGTGCACTAGTTACTGACAGTTTGCTTCCACCTTCGAATGCCTGCACGACCTACTTCCCTGGTATAACTCTTACAAACTTGCGAGACGGCCAGTCTTTCATCTCCAGATAAACATGGCAACTTCTAGTTTCTAATAAGATAAACCTACCGGAGTAATTTATTAGGAACTTCTTGAACTTACGTTGCACTACTTTTACTTTCTTGTAGCTATTGTAGTTCTTTTTAGACTTGTGATAGTCGTTTGTAAAAAAATGCTAGGTGGGTAGGTGTATACTTGATTTTAGTAAAACAAAAACCGGCCAAGTGCGTGTCGGAGACCACACACAATGAAGGGTTCCGTAGTTGGGATGAATTTATGCCAAATATAAACTTAACATAGTTCGACTTAACAGAGGAATTTTTTTTCAACTAGGTACTGTAGTTGAAAAACATGTCCTCCCATATATTCCAACTGCAAATGTAAGTTTGTACGCACAATATTGAGAGATTTTATCATGTTATTTTAAGGCCATAGACTTTTTATAGGTTTTTCTGTAATCTATGGGTAAAGAACCATTCTCTGAATTTTTTTCAAAATTTTTGGCTCAGTAGTTTCGGAGATAAGGGCTGAATGGTCAGTTTTCATCTATTTTCTTAATCTTAAATATCTTTAATGTGTTTATTTAAATATTATAAAAAAAAAAATATGTTTGAAATTCTCGCAACAAGCCCTTTTATTTGATACGTCACACGGTATAGTTTGCAAAACTTTTTTTTTAATTTTCTTATTTGCCCTCAAAAGTGTCCCCGGTATTAAAAATTCTTTCATTTACGTTACACATCTATGTTTGAGTTACAGAAATACATATGTGTACCAAATTTTAACTTAATCGGTCCATTAGATTCGGAGCAAATTGGCTGTGACAGACGGACAGACAGAAAGACAGCCACATGAGTGATCCTATAAGGGTTCCGTTTTTTCCTTTTGAGGTACGGAACCCTAAAAAAAGTAATGATCTGCGTATGTTTAATGTCCTTATTTTATGCGTCGATCATAAGCCCGTGCTACCGTTTCAATTTCCAGTAAAGGCTTCACTCAGGAAGTCTATAAAAATTAGGTACCAGGATATCATAAAGTAGAAGCGGCGGATGCCGACGTGCCATAAAAACCACAAACCGTGAATAATGCGGTGTTCCATAGCAATCAGCCATCTGAATATAAGTAGGATATTAGACAAGCAAGGATCACGTAACGACATGTTTAATTCACTGACAATTAAAGATATAAGTTGAAATCGGCATGTCAGATAATTTCACAGTAATTTTATCGATTTAATTATTATGAAAACAAATTACAGCTCGTTGATGTGTTGTTAACTAGCAATTAACGTGCCAGTTATAATTCGATATGTAGGTCCATGGTAATTATGAGGAGACTGAATAGATGAAATGAAATCATAAACACATTATCTAAATTCAACGAGGACAGTCCAGCTCGCATCATACATTAATTTCTATTTCCAAAGTTGTTTTTGTGACCTAAGTTCGCGAAATTACGTCCCCAGTCCCAGCTGTCGTTGTTTTAAACAATTTTCTTTTACATTTTGTCAGTATTTTTTATGAGCGTGATGTTCGTGTTACTTACTGGTTAACAATTTTCATAAATTACAAAATTTCAACCGTTAAAAGATATTTAATACGGCGGATGATAAAAAAATAGTACAAAGGAAACCGCAAAATGCGTTGCAATGTTTTTAAAAAGCTGTTAGTTTTTTGTTTCCAGAAAGGGTATTTATTTTAATTGCTAAGTATTTCGCGAACAGGTACCTATTTATAATTTTTCCTTGTAACTCCACATTGGATTCCATATTAAGTAATTGCAAGTTTGATATCATAATAGGTAATACTGCAAGAAGAAAAAGTACACAGTTCCTCATTGGAATTGTTTATAATTGTCTTTCTGATGAACACTATTCATAAAAAATGTTTTTACAAAAAAAAAAACAACCGGCTTCCAAAAAAAACACTACATAGTGAAAAATAACTTTAATTTCGGAAGTCGGTGTCTTGGGTTTTGTTTTTTTCGTTTTTTGCCACACACATTCGAATACCACTATCTGCTACCAGTGACAGGAACTTATCATACTAAGTGGGAAAAAAATACGTATTTTGTAGCTAACTCAAAAACTACGCAAGCAAAGTTAATATAATTTATATGGGACCAATTTGAGAGCATACCCTTTCAAACAAAAAAAGAATTTTCCAAATCGGTCCAGAAATGACGGAGAAATCGGCGGACATAAATAAAAAAAAAAAAACAAACACGCTACGAACATATAACTTCCTCCTTTTTCGAAGTCGGTTAAAAACTGCTTGTTTATGAAGATCATTTATAAACAAGGCAAGGCTTTGTTTGTGGTATATCCTGCATCAGTTAAAAATACGAATAATTAAAAAAATTGGAGTATTAAGTTTCCTTTTACAAATTTTTTACTTTGCTAAGTGCGATGCTACGTCGCAAACAAAATAAAAATGTTCAGCGTATGAGTGTGATTTTTCAATTTAGCCCGTTGTACAAAGTTAGTATTTCCGGCACATTAGCGTCGCGCCGGCGTGTAGCCCGCAGCATCGCACTTCTGCCGCCATTCCCACCCTTTTCGGTTTACGTTGAAACTGAAAGAACGTCAACAGCTGAAACAAAGCTTCAGCTGAAAATGTCTGCCTGATGCTCACTTGTATTTTATGAAATTCATACCCATTCAAAGATCGTATGCATGTATTACAAATTGTAATGAGACCTACCGACACACATTTTATACGAGTTTCCGTGTCGCCAAGTTCTGAAAAATCTTTCTTTTCTGGTATGTTTCCTTTCTCTTATTTTTATTTAAATGTGGGCATTCAAAATTCGTAGCGCGTAGCTAAAAGCATTTCTGAGTAAAGCCTGATGAGAAAAAACTTTGATAAATCAGTTTGCTTGAAATATTTTATTTTGTTTATTTGTGTTCCTCTACATACCTCAGTGCACAATAAAATAAGATTACGGTTCATATGTTTTTTATAGCTGTTATCCGTCTTATTTGTGCTTTATGGGCAATTTAGGGCATTACTGAAAGTAAACCAGAATTGAAGGCATTTTATGGGAAATATTTTTTATGTATTGAATCATTGTAGTCAGTTAGTACACAAATACGGTTGTTACCTGGCTTCGTTAGTATTTATGATGCCGTTATTTACTGAGATTTGGCCTTGACACATACGTTTAACAAAGTGCTTCAATATTAAAATGAATGTTACATTACATGCTCACACTGTATATCTCCGGAATTTCTTTTCTGAAGGGCAATCTTCATAAAAGTAACGTCGTGTGCGCCGACGCTTGTTTATGATCTAAGCTCGCCAGACTTGCTACATGAGCTCAAATCTGCTGAGCAAGTACTATCTTACTTTATTAACTAGTAATATTCGCTTTTCTCGAAAGAGAACTTGAGAACCTTGCAAAAATAGGCAATAAACATAGATGTGGACACTAAAATGATTTTGCGACATGCAGCGGTTATTTAAAATTATGATAACGAATGATCTGAGAGATTATATCAGGTTGATGAGTGAGCAGTAGTAAAAGATAACATCAGGGCATAAAGCGGGTTTCTTTAAAGGTGGATCGCCACTATGTCACGGTTAAACTCAGTAGTTGCGCTTGCTAATGACCGCTTTCACGCGACTAATCCTTTTGAGCGAAAGGGAGCTGTTTAATAGGAAGGAACACGCTTAAATGATAGACATCTACTTTATCATACTACTAGCTTTGATTCAAATATTTAAGAAATATACAGTAACATAGTGAACTAATGTAATTAGCTACAGCTACAATAACGGGTCGCGTTAATATCGTGATAATCGCCACATTTGCTTAGCAAACAGACCCGTATTAGTAGTATATTGTATTAGCACATACGAGACCTGCTGTCCATTCTGTTGACCTTATCCCAAAGTAACCTATAACAACACCCACAGGAAAAAAAAAGGTCATTCTTTGCACGAAACTAACCGACGAAAGTTTATTTCTTGCTAAAAGCTCAACTTCCTCGATGTATCAAAAGCTTGAATGGCACAAGCATATAGTTTATAAATTCCATATCTAACGCAGCCGCTTAAATCGGAAAGTCCCAAGATATTTCAAACGTAACAAATACCGGAAACGTGCATACAAACTATGCTTAGAATTCCAGCTTAGTATCATAGGACGTGCTCGAGTGACCGACTTTCCACCCTGCTGGTATCATCACACAACTTACGGAGACATTTGAGAACTATGTGCCGACATCAGAACAGCTGTGCTCAAAATATAGCGAAGTTTTTACCAGCTTTTGCATTTCAAAATGGATAAATAGACATAAGATGACAAGCGCAAAAAGTAGCGCGTTATTTATTAAAATGTGCGGTTTTATCTCCACGCCGCCAGACCTCATCACCTTTTCAAGCAGATTATTAAGTAAATGTGGATGTACGCTTTTTAATAATATGTTTCCTATTTCCACAAAACTTTGAAGAGAGCTAAAGCAATATTGGTCGATGAAAACAAACTGCAACGCGACTACGCTTTTACGATAATACCTACTACATACAAATAAAATGTTGGAAAACAAGACGTACTCGAACTCGCGTGTGCTCTACAAATTGTATAGAAAATATAAAGGACGTAAGCTTCGAGTGAGCTAGCATGTCCATCGAGAGATCCGCGGGACTAGAGGAACTGGGGAACCGGGCTACGTAGCGTACGTACTCGGTAATCGACGACGACGCGACGGGTCGCACCCGCACACACCGACAAACGCAAGGAAATTGCTCTCTTCTGCCGGGAAATTGAGACGCTTCTCGTAAAATCGAATCCCTATATTCTAAATGCAATCACAAGGCAGATCAAACATTCTTGAATAAGTTTTTCAGTTTTTCCGATGCAGCCATCTTGACTTGACAGAATGGAAGCTTTCATTCCTTCCTGCATGAACTTGCACTCGACGTTGGTTCGACGTTTTAACCTCGCATTCGATGTTGACGTCAACGACTTAATTATCCTCGCTATTAGACAGCTTTCAATCATAAATATTTATGAAGCCACAATTATTGTGAGTGAGTACTTAATGTAACACTCACAAATAATCGGCGCACTTATCTTAAAACGTAGCGAAATAAATGTTTGGCAAGCTGTAACGTGATTAATCCGACAGGACAACAAGACATATACAATATAAGGATAAAATTATCCGAGAGGGAAATTGCAGCGTTTCCCGGAGACGCTGAAATTGCGGGGCAAGTACCACGTTAACAGCATCAGTCGAACAATATTGCAATTGTATGAGACAAAATAATACAATTTACACTTCCTTTTCGGAAAGAGATTGGCAATCTTATAACAAACTGAATCAAATACCTCTGTTTGGTGTGATGATGGTATGTTCAGAGTTTGATAACTGCAAGTGATAAGAAAAATGAAAGTGTGCAGGAGCATTCATGATCCTGACTATGACTAAACCAACACTAACAAAGGAAAGTGTTCATTTTAGAAGATTTTCTGTCTAACCATTTGCACTAATCAAAATATAAACGAGTCCCAAAAATTAAAGCATTTAATATTCAAGAAATTTCGAACCGTAAAACCAGTACCCCTCTATAAATCAAGGAATTTGCATAAAGTTCAAATTCGGCAGGGCGGTTTAAATATTTTTTTGAATAACATACCTTAAGTATAAATAAATCTGGCAGAACATTCCGTTTTCGCGAAATAGCCGCCGAGAGCCGACTTTTACTACATTTTTTAACCTATAACTCATAAAAACCGCTGAATACAAAACAACACTGTGGAGAATGGAAAAGGAAGGGATTGAAACTACAGAGTACAGTAAGAATTGTTCTGGCGAGAATCGCAGAAATACCTAGGTCGATTCTATTTCCAACTTTTAGCTGGGTAGGTATTACAGTTTGTTCTTTATCGAGGATAGTTTTAATAGAATTATTACGATGAAGCGATAATATTACAACAGTGGTCTTTTCATTAGATTTATTAATATACCTATGATTAATAAATTAGTTGAATCATAGCCTTACTAGGAGTTCTGTAATCACAGCATAATATATATGTTACCGGCAAAGCATGTAGTTCAGGCATTGTATAGAATACCTAGTGATTCTATACAATGCCGAGCTCGTCTAGGCATTGTATAGAATATTTTATCAATCGTTTATCATCATATACCCTGCCTTGTCAATGTATGCAACGCCTCGGTAGTGTGCCACGACAAGATTAGGTAAAGTACAAAATGAAGGACAAATAAAGCATCTTTTGCTAACTCAAAATCAACTTTACTAAAACGAACAAAATAATATGAAACATCTCTGAACGCTTAAGTATTAATTATTTATACTTAACATTCTAACAAGTCATCTTCATTAAGTACATTCTGATGACATACCATAAATTGCTGCCTCGAATTAAATACTTATATTGTTTTTGTATTCCACACATTGCCGGTTTAACATTCGGTATTGTATAGAATGCCTAGGCAAAGTATGGAATAAATTATGTTTCATACTTTGCCTGAACGTTATAGGCATTCTATAGAATGTCTAGGTATTCTATAGAATACCGGATTTTACAGATTGCCGATAACAAATACACAAATAATAATGTGACCATCCCACAGCCTACCCCTAGCTCAGCTATTTAAGCATACTACTAACGAAACAGCCGTGTTGTCAGATATAGCGTCGGCTGACTGAGACGGAATTTAAAACTGTCACTGATAAGCACACTAACTCATAATAATGGCTTGAGCCGACCGCTCCTAACGCTCCCACCGCTCCCACGCTCGTACTTGTAAACTGTCCACCGTTACGACCACTCGGATTCTACCAGTATTTATATTTTATGTATTTAACCCCGCGTTAGCAATTAGTCTTAAGTGGGGTACTCAAAAATGATACACTCGATTTAGTATGCAAATGTTTCACCCACCCGTCGCCACGTGATGTTCAGACTCACGGGATCCTCGAATAAGAATGACTGATTATGGAATCCCGCAATGAGCATTTTGCGTTTGATAAAAGTAAAAACAATTTTTATATCTCTGAAGAATTCTTATCAAAAAACTTAACAGAATTCATAAAATAACTTTTAAAATAAATCTTCAGATGCGTACCAAGTTCAATTTGTCCGTAGAACTTGGACATGCACCACCGTAGTCTAAAATATGCAGATAAAGTCGCGTACAGGAGCGTCTACGAAACTTAGTTTTATTTGAGTTGCATAAATGAACGAGGTGGGTTTGCGTTATACAACTAGCTGAAGAGGAACCATGTCAACAGACTTCCTAACTGTTTCCAATCTTACTTCTCCCTACGCTCTTAACTTTAGAGCTAACAGAATCTAATTGTATGTATGCAGGTACCTACAATCTAGCAACTACTTACAGGTTTCGCAGGTAGGTATCTATTAAAACGCCATGGGATCTGGAGGCAAAAGTCCTCGCGCACATCTGGGAGTGACGCGAGAAGGCGAAACACCGGGGCTTAAATCCTCTGCCGCGAGAAATCACGGCACAGCGGACAGAGCTCCGGCGGGATCTCATGGAGTCATGGGGAGTGCGATTGTCGCAACCCAGCCCTGGGCACGCCACAATTGCGTCGATAAGTCCCCTCTCTGGGGAGTGGCTAGAGAGGCGCCACGGCGTCCTCACCTTCCGCCTGACGCAGGTCCTCACCAGACACGGAATTTTCGTGAGGTTCCTGTTCAGGATAAGGCGGGAGGAAACGCCCGGAAGACACGATGGAGCATACGGTGGAGATCTGCCTGGCTTGGGCGGAGCATCGCCGTATCCTGGTGGAGGCGATCAGCGGCGAGGATCTCTAGCGTCCGGCCCTGGTCCAGGCCATGGTACGGAGCGAGAGGGCATGGGAGGCCGTCACTTCCTTCTTCGAAGCAGTAATGCTCGCGAAGGAGGAGGCGGAAAGCGTGAGGGAAAGGCAAAGATCCCTCACGCCCCTAATCACCGCACGAGACGCCCTGGGCGTCGGGAGTCGCAAACCGATTCCTGGCCACCGCAGGCGCGGGCTTGCGGATGGTGAACAATGAGTAGCTCGCCGTCCGATAAGGACCAGGCCCGGGTCGACGGCGCGTTGTGTTCCACGCGCGCCTCAAAGAGATGTCAGCAGAACTGACGGGGTCCGCTAGGGCCGATGCCTGCCGGGGTTGCGGAAAAGTCCGAAAGGAATACCGTGGCCCCTGGCAACATGGCAACTGAAAGAACACGGGTGGGTTTTAGTCAGTAAGAGTCTGACACGTCCTCCCGTTCCACCCAGAGCGGGACAAGTTATTTGATAATTTCCCACCCAAAAAAAAGGTATCTATTATAAAGTTTAACCAGAAAATGTTACCACAATATTAAAGTTAAATACCCGCGACGAGGGCACAGAAAGGGTATTAACATGTATTATGAGTATGAGACAGGCCTGTTCGAAACACCCGTATCAACGCGAGGCATAACACTCTAGAGAAAAATAATTTCAGCTTATTATGATTGAGCGTGTAAACAAACTAACGCAACTCGGTCACCTTAGTTATAAAATTATATAAATATTATAATTTGCATGCAAAAGCGCGCACTATTACGATGAGACAGTTATGGTGCGTCATAAACAGCTAACAAGTGTTATCTGAGACAAGCCAGCCACGCTCGTAACTCGCGGACGACTCGATCGATATGCTCGCCGCAAATCTATCCGAAATCGTGTGACGTTTTATGATGCTGCGAAATAACGCTATTTCGACGAGCGAAATTACGCTTGCGGTCGGTACTATTCAGCGCATCTCACAAACCGAGCCTGTTCCCTGCGAGCCGACGCTGCGCCGAACTTATACCTAGGTACTGCCAAAACCACGTCCGTCTGACTCTACTACAACTACCACCGCTACGTTTTCAAATAACATTTACCAGGATAAGTAATTTTAGCCGGATTCGTGTTTTTTTTTGTTCTATTAAAAACATACGCATCGCTACCGTTACATCACGCAACGCAGAATGCGTTTGTGTTCAAGAACGTAGCAATTACGGGTGGCAGAGACGACTGTCGTCTTTATAATACACGTCGTTTTAATGTCAACTCAAGACTTTCATTTATTTTTACTCCCATTTTACGTTGAGACAAGCTCGAGGCCGGGGTTTGCACGATTTTCCGGAATCAATTTCTATCTACATACAACACTATCTTAACATGAACACTGCGAAATTAACACGAACTGAATGCATGCAAAGTTAGAACACACATTAGAATTAATGTGAAAACAATTACTGTAGAAAATCTTTGAAGAAGAAATTTTAACATAAAACTCAGTCACACAAAGTGTTATTAATAGACGGCTAGGTAAGTAATACACTCAGCAAAGGGTAAAACACAGTGAAACCGCAATGTGTTTACGCTTTTTCTTCAGGGGTTATAACGGTGGTGACATGTGATGAATAGTACATATTATAAAAGCAGGCCAATTTCGGGTATAAGCTTTATATTCTGCGCCTTTATAGTTCACTAGTTTGAACAATTTCCAGCGCTAAACGGGCCACGTACTGCGGCCGCGCGCGCACAATGCATTCCGGTAATTATGCGAGAAAGGCTGCCAGCGCTGAAACATAGGCATGCCGAGTTCACCAGGAGTTACAGGTCATCAGTATAGGGCAAGCTAAAAATGCACTACAAAGCTTTGTGTAAAGGTACCATACACGAACGAAAACAAAACGAAGTGGAACATTAGGAGTGATTAGACGCTGACATTCAGTTCTAAGAGTTTTTGTTTTTTAATTGAGTTTTACATAGCACTTGTTATAACTTTCAGACCTTTGTTAATTTGAATACAATGAATATTAAATGTTTGAAACTACAAGAGTACGTATAACGGAGAACTAAAAGCTTTGAATATTTTACGTTCAAAGACATTTAGAATGTTGTAGGAATCATGTTTCAAACAATCGGCTTTGTCTGGTAATTAACTCGTCGACGCATTACGTCATTACAAATAATTCAAGTACCTACGTAGTCAGCGCTGTGGACTGGGTACCGCAGCCTAAAACCAAACACACGCCGAAACGGACGCTTGAATGCAAGCATTTAGCTCTAGATAAATGGGAACACGGACGCGGACGGCGCCCTCGAGCTTCGCAAAAAATAATTATTCCGCCCGCAATCCTCACACAAAGCCAAAACTCATTTTTAACTAACGTCGCACGTCAAAATATCAGAGTCGCTTCGTGGAAATAATATTTGCGGGGAACAGAGATTCTTGGTACCGTAAAATGATAATGTTACGTTCCAGCTCAGCCAAAGAAACGAATAACGTTATTAATTACCATAATATTGTCTTTGTAATAAATAAGGAAAATACAAGCAAAAAGTAAAACCGACAGTCTTCTTATTTTCAAGAAATAGGTACTTTTTCGGTTCTAGCATTAGCGCTAATGGGTGTAACAACAACACTGAAAGGTGCTGAAAATAATGATGTCCTGTACGGTAATTACCGAGGTAGCTGGTCGATAACGAGTCGCGTTCAATGTTAAACGTTCGGCAGGTGAATGGTGGGCATTGGACACGGAAATGGTAGCAGCATCCGGCCGCAACAATCGGTGTTCCCGTCCGTCAACCGCGCGCTGTGTAAGCACTACACCTAGGGCTGCTGCCTTTATTACCGTACATGTCGATATATCTAACAAAAACTCCAGCTACACACCAAAATAGAAATTGCTACGAGTTATTCCAGAAACTGTTTTATTTCGCTACCACATATAAGATGAATTACAAATACGTGATTTTTATTGCTATGTACAGAGGAAGCTCATGTAATGGAAAATTCAATCTTAAATGCAACTTCTGCCAAATGGGCCGCGTTGCCCGATTTAGAAAATGCTTTTAAAGGAGAATAATGTTTTAATATTGTGGGGTAAACACGATTGCGGCGCGCGGTTTGTGTACTTTCGAAATTAAGCAGGAAAATGTAAAGGTCACGCGACGTTGAAAAGTGAAACTTTTTTCGTTGAGCCATGCAAAATATTAACGATAAAAATGCTATATAAAATGCCAAATTCTAGAACAGCCCGAGGTTTCTTGTAAATCTAAAATATTTAGGTTAACACCCAGACGTTTTTTAGGAACATGTTTTCATTTTTACCTTTAAAAGCGTGTGTTAAGAAATTTTTATACAAAGCCCAACCATTTCTAAGCGCTTTGTAGATCTTCCAACAAAGGGATTTATTTTCAGTTTGAATGTTAATAAACAGTAATATTGTTTGTTCGATCAATTTCATGAATATTTTTTAGTTTTTACGCAAAATATGTATATGTTTACCTGACCCAGTTAGTAAACAACGACCAGGTGCCCGTTTGTAAGATATATGTTTCATGCACGAATGTGTTCTGCCACAATCTATATTCGTTTTGACGTATTCGCTATGTAGATATGCAAATCAAAGTTTTTATAATATAACTAAAACTGTCGTTGGCGCTAGACACAATATCAAAAAAAACTTTATAGCTGTTGGAATGGAATTGTTTGATAATAAAACCGACTGTGTAGTGGCGTTACACTACAACGTGTGATATGTAACAAAAAGAGAATTTTATTTGCACAAGATAAAATGTATGATGGCAGCACAGAATACGCAATCGAAGTTGTTGGTGACGCTATATACTCATCAAAGAATTACGACTTGACTAAGTAAATCACATTCTAAAACAAAATGGCCGCTCCATAATGGACGGGGTGTTCAGCTTAACAATTTGTTCCATTAATGTAATCGCAAACTTTATAGAGGTATTTACTGCAAATTAACTCCCAGCTTTACAATGGGGATTTGCTTGACAATAAAGGGTGACAGCTTACTGATTGTAGTCCCTAATTATTAACAATACAATTTACCACTTCAGGCCACTTCTGCTTTCGACATTTCAATTACATTTAGATGTTAATATTCCATAGACATATCAACTACCTTAAATTCAATGTACATTCTATAATAACATAATATCAAAGGTACTAGTAATCATCATTAACACCAAGAAAAACAAACAATGCCTCAGATTGAGATTGACATTAATCTTCTATTTGACAATATGAACGAATGATACTAAAACTTTTGCGCTCCGATGTCTAACAGTCAGCTTGTATTTGGAAATTGCTCACATTTATCAAAGTAGAACTGAATAATGACTGTGTAATCTTCTTATACGTAGGTATAATGTTACTTGATTTATGTGGCTAATATTAATACTTTTAAAATCGTACTTTGCTTAACAAAATTTAATTTAACATTTTCTTATTCCATTTGTTTCGGGGACTTATAGAAATATTTTACGATACTATTACATTTACATAGAATGATAACAATAATGCTGACGAGACCGTAAAATTCGTTCAGGCTAGATTTTGGTCGGTGTGTAGTTACCGACTGCCGACCTACTTTGTTTTATTGAAATCGGTCACGACGTTTGTTATCGCCTCAGCCTCTCCGAATATTTGTACAGGAGCTTGTAGGGCACTTCTTTTATAGCAAATAGTCGCCATACGGCCATATACATTATGTATTTATTGGACCCGCCATTTTGGTTGTAGCGACACGAAACTGTCTATGTTATGGTGTTGCGTGAAATTGTGTGCGTATGTGTTGGTGTATTGTGTGTTGTTTCTATTTGGCTCGACACCTTCCTAATAACATACTTATACTGGGTTCCTTAATCTTATCGATAGCTACTATTTGATACTATGTACAGGCTACATAATTTTGCACCGACTATTACGAATGAAAGGCCTTTCATCGGTCAAAAGCTTCAGCAATTTAAATTGGCTTCGGGCCCTATAGATATCTTTTAATTTATTTTAAAGAGAGAATATGATCTGATCAATTTTTTTTTATTCGTTCTGGGTAGTACTGTAAAAACATATTTCTTATAGGTACTTATCGTTTCCGTGGCATCGCCGTCGCTCGGTTTTCGCTGAAAGGTTCTTACCTGAAAACAAAGAACAATAATTGATTACTTGCTCTCATGAATAAGTCGGTAAATATTCCGCTACAATTTTCCTTCCATTGAATAGTGTATGTAAAGAGGTAAAGCGTTGTAAATATTAAATAGTGATTGAACACTCTTTGAAGTTTAAACCTTTGATGTAGGTATGCAATATTTGTTCGGGAATTCAATCTAAATGGTAGAAAATCATAAAGTAAATTAATTAATATCTATTTGTTTCCATTCGCTATAATTTATATCTAGGAAATTTATATTAACGATCTAGCTATAAGCACAAGAATCATCATAAATTAATTAAAGTGACTAGGAGTTACAAAACATTAACGATGGTTAAAAGAATGTGGAATATTATTTATATTGCACCATTAATAAATGTTTGGGAAATTTAATGTTATCGTTTATTAAATTCTTTAGTCAAGAAACAGAACCTTTTAACTATTTATGGATCTACGCATTTCTACAATTTCATGTTTCCCTTGGGTCTGTAATTCTTTGAACAAGCCGTTAACTTTCGCTTTTGTATATAGGCCTCCTATTCGATTGCTTCAATAAAAACTCATGGGGGAATTTTGCCATTATTTCTTCGCTTGGCAAAAAGACGTTACTCGCAGAATATTATCTATTTCGGAAATTAGATTCCTACTATGTTACAGAATACATTTGTTATAGCGTCCAAGAAATATTTCTGCCTATCCCACTGAGATAATACCTTTAAAACATTCCCTCCCAATCCGTCAAACAGCAAAATACAGGGTGTGGCCTTTCCTTCACCAGAAACCAAAGGAGTTTTAATGAATTGTCAATTAGTACGGTGACTCCGCAGCGATTTAATTAATTTCAATTAAATGGTAATTATTTATTCAGATTTCATTTCTGTACCGAGCAGATATTAAGACCCTCTGGTAATACGCAAAATTGTTACACCACGATTTTTGAAACATAACGTAATAGAAATTATAAATACCTACCTACAAAAAAATCACCAAATCTGCGTTTACTAATATTATCGACACTATGTTTTTTTTTTAAATATTGTATCTGGCTTTACTTTCTTCATTCAGACATGAAATCTAACGCCATCTATGTTGTTACCAGTATAGAAAAGACCAGCAGCGCTATCTTTCCTATTAGCAGTAAGATTCAAGTTTTCAGGAACCGCGCCATCTATAGGAAGATACTTCAGTCAAGTAGCGCGCTACGCGGGGTAGCTTTCTGAAACGAATACATGCAGAGCCATCTAGTGGGTGGTTGTGAAATTATGAAACAAATAAGTTACGAAATGTAGTACAGATGGCGCTGCAGAGAGGTGGAATATTCTTACAGTTTCAACACATCTTCAACAGATGTCGCCACTAAAAACGTAAGAAGGGTTTTCTGAAAGACGAAATAATATTTATTTTCACTGCCTACGCGTTACATGAATGATTGATGTGTTGACAACCTTGATAACGAGCAAGTAAATACTTACGTGAAACGTTTATAAATAGCTATTAGAGGGAAAGGGAAATAACCGAAACTTTTATTGCTTTCATGCTTAGAAAGTATAAAAAATTGTTGTCGTATAAATAACATTTAATCTAACTGTAGAAAGAATAAGCTGAAGTTTTGTTGCTTTTCTAGCATTATTAAATCCTGCAGTCACAGAAAGAAATAAAATGAATTGGTGTGAAATAAATCGCATTGGAATGGTGCACTTTTCATGTTATCATAGGCTATAAATTACATGCGCCTAGACTCGCCGCTCCAATATTATACCGTATCGTTAAAATTATAGACTTTCACAGTATTGTCATAGATTATTTAAAATTCCTGGCATTTAAAAGTTTAGGTACAATTTTTTGGTCGATGGTTCCCGAAAAAGAACTCCGTGGGTGTCGCCAAGGGTAACCCTAATTTATCTTTCATTATGCTTGTTATCTATCGACTGATGGAATAAATAACTTGCCATTTAACTATATAAAAAGCTCACTAATAACAGGTTTGAGGGAATGTTTAAAAAGGACGGGCAGTACCATCCTCCTATATTCTATTACCAATCAATCTGTAAACAACAATAATCTGTAACAGTTAAACTGCTATCTCAGTTTTATTTTGCAAATTTTTTTCGTAACTGTTCATATTTCAATAGTGGACGTTTACAGATTTCCAGTTAGAGTGAAAAAGGGGTTATTCACAAAGGCTTTCCAATTAGCTAATCGTAAATAACAGCGCATAGACAAAATAGAAAAGAAAACTTAAAAACAAATGAGTGCAATCAGGCAAAACTTGTTCAGGAAACATTAGTCAATTTGGCAATTTACTTTAGCCTCGTAAATCTATCTACAAGACAAGAACTTTTTGTGCAGTGAACTTACGAGTTACGAAAACTGCAGCCAGACTACATTAATTTGCAAAAAGAAAACTTGTAAATAGAGTCAAGTTGGCAATTTAGCTAGGCGGTTAATATTATCATTTTTTCGTGAACATTTTGCGACCTATCTTTTAATATTAATGATACTTGAGAAGCTTCTAAAGATTATTCTAGAACTAATTATGAACAAGATATTAAGCCACTTAATACTCATAATTCTTAACTTGGCTACTACTGAAATTGGACCCTTTTGTTAAGTTGACGTGGGTTACGAATTCAACATCGTGGAATAAATAATTTTTAACCATCATTGCCTACCACAAAATTCTTGTCTCAAATATGACCCTTGGTAGGTATTGACGGACACAAATGCTGACATTGAGAAGAAGGCAATCATTTGTAAATGTTTACAATTCATTTCTGAATACAAATTCAACCACGAAAGGGTGTGAATTCAAAAGAAATGTGTAGCGAATAGTTACATTGGTGATAACAGTAATACAAAATTTTACTTTTTCGAAAGAAAATACTTCTAAAAAAAAAACGTGCGGCACTCGGGGACTGCCGTGGTAAAGCTATTGCATAGCATTTGTAACCTCCATACTTCCTATTTGTCAACGCTACACTTGGGATGATGACATGATGACATAAAACAAAAATTACGTTCCCATGACAACATCACGTTGTCATGGGAACCGTCATTACATGGTAGGCGGAGTGGGGGGTGTTAGGTTTTATTTTCGTTACGGAATTTCTTGATTCGGTCGCCGCGCTCAAAGCCATGCAATAGCTTAAAAGCTTTTCAGATAAAAGCTATGCAATAGCTTAAAAAAAAAAGCTTAAAGCTTGAAAATAAAAGCTATGCAATAGCTTAAAAGCTTTTCAGATAAAGGCTTTGCAATTTGTGGAAAAATTTATGAAGTGCGATATATTGACACAACTGGTTACGTATAAAAATCAACAACTAAACCATGATATTATTACTTAATAAGGAAGAAGGGCAGAGCAGCACACTACTGCAGAAAGTCTTGCAGCTTGGCTGAATACAGTCAAATCTGAATAAGTAAGAACTGGATAAGCAAGAAAACTCTATAAATGAGAGTTATTACCAAGTCCCGTCATTTTAACCCTCTAAAACCTCTATAAGTGAGAAACAGAAACTTCTGTAAGTGAGAAACAGATACCTCTATACAACAAAATAATTTTTCGCTTGTGGACCTCTATAACTGAGACTGTTCATGCCTGTACCTCAATAATCGAGTCGAGCGTAATTTAACATCTGCCATTTATGACTCATTCTTAAAATTCGTTTATCCTAACATTGTTTTTGTTTTCTTAAATTTCGAGGAACTAAATAACATTACTTTGTATTGTTTTTTATTCGAATGGCCAAATGTCTTATTTTTGTGAACCTCTATAAGTGAGAAAGGCCACTCCTGTCCCTCTATAAGCTAGAAACGTGATTTACTTGAGGTTCTCGCGCTTATTCAGGTTCGACTGAATTTTATACATATTAAAAAATAAACTTTAAGAGGTACTTTAGACCATCGAACTGAATAACTTTTATTATGAGAAACAACTATGAAATCGCGAAAAACAATCTACTGTTCCATATTAAAGGTAAGGTTCTAAACTGTGTGGGACAGCTGTTTGTGAAAACCATTTTTGGATTCAGGGATTCGTTTGCGAAATATTAAGCGTTAAAGTGCTAATTTTTGTAAGAGTTAAGTGCCCCCCGCCCCCTCTTTCCAGCTAAATGGTTGGTTTTGGATATGTCGAAAAATTCATAGCAGTAGTATACATAACGTAATTAAAAGGAAAATTATCACAGCTAAGTATGCTTACATGTGCAGTTGAAAAAACATGTTCTCCCATACATTCCATATGGGAGCATGTTTTTCAACTACGCTGTTAAGTTTGTTCTTGGGATAAGTTCATCCCATCTACGGAACACTTCATTATGCGTGGTCCGACACGCACTTGGCCGGTTTTTTTATTTATTGCCTATTGTTTGAAGGCACTACATGAAATGAAATAAAAAACCGTCAGCTGAGCGTCAGCATTTACTACATTAGTGTTCGTACTGCACCCGTCAAATAGGATTTTAGCACCATTTCTAGTCTATCACATGCAAAGCAAAATAAGGACCACATTCTGTTAAAAAAAAAATGTTGTCATATTCAAATGTGAATTGCACAAGCGCAACATAACTCCGACCGAGAAAAATATATTCTACCTCAATTATAACAAAATGACAGACAGCCAACGCGTATATTTTCATGTCAGCCTTGCAGAAAAATTGAATCCCAACGAC
This sequence comes from Agrochola lychnidis, assembly GCA_963680765.1. Classification (NCBI taxonomy): domain Eukaryota; kingdom Metazoa; phylum Arthropoda; class Insecta; order Lepidoptera; family Noctuidae; genus Agrochola; species Agrochola lychnidis. The sequence goes on from OY796858.1 coordinate 11,519,601, forward strand.
TAGAGGCAACAGAGTCTGTATATTATTACATTATCCTCTGCGAACCGCAGCGCGTCCATTTTGTTTATAAAGCCGCTGGCGCAGGCTTTGATGCTGCTCTACTATTGTGCAGTTCTGAATAAAATGCAAGTTGCATCCCTCAGCAGCAGTGTACGTCACGAAACGCCAATTAGCGTTACTTTCTGTGTCAGAAACAGAGGAATGATAATCGGATTAACAGTGGAACGCGAAAGCATGGGCCGGACAGGTGGACGGGCGCGCGCAGCCCGACCGCAGTGCGCCGGACGGCCGGCTGCGGTCGCACCTCGCGCCCAGATTTGCTAATTAATTCCAAACGCATACCGGCTTTAGGCGCCACTTAAATGCTACACACTGCTCTTCAGCAGCGTCACGCGCACGCCCTTACCAACGCGCCTAATGCTGCAATTTGCCTAGATGCCCTGAATTACCGTAAACAGAAGAGGGATCCCTTGTATACGTGTATAATAATCTTAAATACACTCTTGAAACAATCTCACACACGTGGTTGGTAATATATTTATGGAAAATGTTTCCTGTACGTGGCAGAAAAACAGGATACTTAGCTACATTATATTATGCACGAAATCAAAGATATATTTTTGTATGTTAATGGTCACGAAATTGCATGATTTATACATTCAGAAGGGATATAACAGACACAACTATAAAATGTTTTCATGCACGTTGCCGATTCAATGGAGCCGGGGGAATAAATTACCTGTACTCTATAAAACGCGACAGGCATATATATGAAGTGATAAAATATAGAAATGGAACAATCCAAAGACAATTGTTTGTATACTTCCAGATAACTGGGATACCTCCCTAGGGGTAACAAATAATTCTATGAAAATAAGTTATGTCGACTATACTTCATGGAAGAATAACTTCGGGGAATGAAGTTTGAGAGTGGTGGTACAAAGGGCATCAACATTCTGAATGCGAGCGAGAGGCTGAGGAGACGTGCGGCCAGCACTTATTAAATCTCGCATTATGTAGGCAATAGAGAGGCCGCACATCTTCGGGCTCGATGACGATTGCCACACACACTCACAGACGCTCTCCTCGACTCACAAAGGGTCCAAATTACAGCCACTCGGTTAGTGCGCACCCGTGCCCTTTGTGTACCCGGCAATATTGTGCTGATCAACTCTGTTGTCTCGGATTGCCTCTACATTTACGTATCTAAAGTGAAAATCCACGTTGTTTGATGATATTATGTAACACATTGCTGTTCATGAACCCGTTCATCAATAATGAGCATTTATTTTTACAAAAAAAAAAAATCTTTTTGGAAATACCTTCTAGATAAAGCTCCTTTTTTACTTTAAACTGTAAATGGATAATTTTACCAGGAAATTGATGTAATTTGTTGTTTAATTAATCGGTGATGTCCGTCACTATTCCCGTTATTTGAGGCAATATTTAAGTACTTATACATAAATACATTATAAGTTCTCATATAAAGCGTTAAAACATAATGCTTTAAAGGCTGGAGCTTTCGCGGGTCTTAACCGAAGAAAATAACGGAGAATTTTTGTGATAGAAAAACTCAATTATAGTTTTCCCGACCACTGCAAAGAGGCAACGGTAAGCTGCAGTGCTTAGTACTGTTTCCAATGGATTCATTGAATATAATTAGTTTACAAATAGAAAGCGAATATTACTTTTGCGGTTATCGTTTTTAAAACTTTTTAGTTTTAAAATTAACTCATGTAAAACGGTCAAAACCACACCTTATTTTGTAGTGAACGGGTATGTACAATTTTAATTATCGGCTTTGTTCCTTTTGAAAATAATCATAAACCGACTGACTATCGACTAATTAATCACTTGGTTTGAGCAGATCAATGTGAGAACAGCCTTAGTTGGTACACAAATGTCTTTGGCCACAAGGGACAGCGTGAGCATCACCTAATGAGCGTTAATACTGTGGTTAATACTAACGCTAATTAGCGCCAATGACAGACAAACATGTGTACTACAATAGATCACGTAATTATTCATGAGCATGTCACACAAAATCCTTGATATAGACAAAATGATAAGAGAGAATTCTTAAGTAAAGCGTGACGTACCTACTTATTATTAATATGTCGTAATCAGCGAGGTAATTTAGTATTCGGTCGAAGACCCGCATATAGTACGATTGGTTGGACGAAGGACAGACTTATGGGCATGATAAATTGATAATTCATTTACGATAATATATAAAGACTTATTAAGCATACATAATATAGGTAAGCTCACGTGTAACGAATAAAAATATTAAAATGAAACTTTTATTACATCGTCTCAAACTTTTTCGTCTGTGTGTTGCATGTCGCGTGACGGTCGGCCGCGGAGTAGGGATAAAGTGAAAGGCGCTCGTCAGAGCAGCCAAGGCCAATATGGAGGCGCCTATAGAAGTTTCACTTTTACCGTGGTTTCATAAAACCACACAATCCTTTTTTTATAAATAAAAAAAGGAAAACTTTTTACAAAAAAAACAACCGACCTCCAAAAAAAAGAAACACTACAAAGTGAAAAATAACTTTAATTTCGGAAGTCGGTGTCTTGGGTTTTGTATTTTCGTTTTTTGCCACCGACTTCCGAAATTAAAGTTATTTTTCACTTTGTAGTGTTTTTTTTTTTTGGAGGTCGGTTGTTTTTTTTTGTAAAAAGTTTTTATTTTTCACTTTTTAGTTGTGGTACCTACCCCACACACATTCGAATACCAGTACCTGCTACCAGTGACAGAAACTTATCATATCATCTACATACTAAGTGGGAAAAAAATACGTATTTTGTAGCTAACTCAAAAACTATCCAAGCAAAGTTAAAAAAAAAATTATATGGGACCAATTCGAGAGCACACCCTTTCAAACAAAAAAAGAATTTTCAAAATCGGTCCACAATTGACTGAGAAATCGGTGGACATATATTAAAAAAAAAAAAACATATCGACGAACATATAACCTCCTCCTTTTTGGAAGTCGGTTAAAAATCATTATAAAATAATAGTTATGATCCTATTCTCCTTCATGTTTGATGTTCAATTTGTTGATTAAACAGGTCAATATTAAAGTCCTATTTTTCCCCTATATGACCCTCGGTTCAACCAGCCAGCCTTAATAAAACGAAATCAATATAACTAGTCTAGCTTGTTTTCAAAAAGAACAAAGAACAAATGAGATTGTACAAACCGCTGGCGTGCTGAACAGCAAATTAAAAAACTTCGTTTGTGGAAATAAATACCTTTGCGGATTATTTCGTCTCTACTGTTCTTAGAGCCGTATAATTAATTCTACAAATACAAACTCACTGTGTTTGTGGATAATTCTGATTTAAAGTCGGAAATTAAGTGTCGATGTAGACTTATCAGATTCAGGTTTTTTACCGAAAATAAACATATTTTCTTTCTTATTTCATTCTTTCTTTCTAGATGCACAATATTTGTGTGACATTATAAGAGAACATAATAAAAAACTGTCAAAATGAACGTTTCATGTATTCTGTTAAACGAATTCATCGCAACCCCGAGTATGTTTTTATTAAATTTAATTCCATAACCGTTTATCCTTTGAGCCCGACGCCGACGGTTTAGGCAGAGGGTGTTTATTATGGTGCACCCCATATTTGACAATGTGGTGACAGTATTGAGTTACACATAATAGGAGCCTTGCCCATGGCTATTATAGAAAAATATGGAAATTCTATTGCTGGGTATACTTCCAAGGAGTTTTATAAGAGCATTTTTGCCTGTTGAGATCTACAAGTTTAGTGAGGATAAAAACATTAATCACATGTTAAATACCGTACAAATATCAAGAAAATGTTTCCGAATTATTCCATCCTTTCATGGAAAGATAATTTACCTCACCAGTCTACTAGAGCATTGTGAGTTTGTGAGTCACGCTTTTGACGATTTGCCTAAACAAAAAGTACTCAGGTTTTATTTCAGTAACCACCCACGAAGGTCCCTTTATAGACAAGGTTAAACAAATCTGAGCCCTATTGAATGGTCATCAATAGGCAATAATTAGATAACCTTGTGACCTGTGACGTCATATCACTTGATCTTATCAGGTTGCTGTGACTAACAAGAGGATACCTAATTGAAACTTTAGTCAGATTGGCATGGCAAGTCAGATTGGCATGTGTTGCAGATAAATCGCTGTCCCCAGCGAATAAAATGGTATTGTACTATTACGATAGTTTTAACTTTATTGCATATTCGATATTTAGAGGTCCGATTACACTCTGTCAATTTTTTTCATTCATTTCCTGCGGCTATTTCAGAAGTTACGAGATTTTAAGGTGTATTCTAATGAATGTAAAAAACCACTTTTCTTGTAGTATTTGAACAATTCCGCTATGTATGTTAGTTCATTAGAAGCAGGCCTATACATGCGATGGAAAGTGAGCTGTGCCTCCAACCGTTATTTATTCGAAGACTGTTTCTAGCAAGTAAATTTTATTTAAGATCAAAATCGGTTTGTAATAATAGTCTTATAGGTACCTTGGGGGAGCTGTCTGACCAATGCCAAGGTGTATACTGGAGAAACAAAAAACTGCCATTATTAGTGGATGTCCACAGAGTTTATGCAGAAATGCCTTTGTACTCTAGCCCGATACTAGATATTTATTCCTTGGACACTTGGGTGACCAATATAGATTTATCTAATGTTATATGTGATACAATTAAGGGTATAAATTCGGCAAAAAGACTGATTAATGTAACGGATCTTAACATACGTGTGTAAAAATGATAGATGATAAGTTTAGCCGACACTATAAATATTTACGGACGGGTCCAAGGATGGTTCAGACTTGGGAGCTGCTTTTATTGATCCTCAACTTAATACTAAAGCTAAATTCAAAATTAATACCAAGATTTCAATTATGTATTGTGAACTCATAACTATATCTGAAGCCCTGTTATATTTACTGAGTATAGATCAAGAGAACTTTGTCCTATTTTCGGATTCAAAAAGCAGCCTCCAACATTTGGCTCGAGTACCCTAGAGTCTTCGAGGGATTCCGATAGCCATATTTATTTTAGACTCAATTTGTAAGATGTAGTCTATCAATAAAACCGTCACCATTCAATGGATTCCCTCACACATTGGAATCATGGGTAGCGAGGAAGCAGACTTAGCAGCCCAACAAGCATCATATGAGGGTATTAATTACACATGCACACCGTTATACTCAGATTGGCTTGGTCATGTCAAAGATCTATGCAGACAAAGATGGCACGAATATTTTGATGAACGATCAAAGTTAATGGGAATCTGGTATAAAACCATCCAGCCTGAACCGCTTCGTTACCCATGGTTTGAAGGAACGGAGATAGATAGGAAATATGTAGTAGCTCTGTTGAGGATGCGTTCGGGCCATATCCCATCGAATAAGTTTAAATATTTAATGGGTAAAAGTACCTCACCAATCTGCGAAGTGTGTGGGGTGATTGAGTATATTTACCACGTGCTGATGGAATGTAACCGGAACATATACGATAAACAATGTTCGCTCGGTGTGGGTTTTGAAGTGGGGGCATGTAACAGCATCCTAGCGTCCCCTTTGTCGGAGGAGGCTAGGATGTTGTGTAGACTGTTGATGGTTATTTACCAAAACGAATATGTAAGTAGGTCATAATTATAATAATTTCTGTTTATTATCCATTGTTTCGTTTTAAGTTGTTGAATGTTTTCTGTTACGGGGATGACATTTTCACTAAGTGATAAAACCCCTTCAAATTAATGAAGATAAAAAAAAGATATTCACAAAAAACTGTTTTTTTTTTCCTGTAAAATTTGGTTTTCAAAATTACGATTTTATTCGTCGGGGACAGCGAAATATAAAATTGTATTTATTAAAATTGTATTGACTATCCGCAATGAAACATATAAAATTGTTAAGTATCAAATTACACATAAAGTCTAACAATATAGATATTATGGTAACTGTGTAAAATATTTTAAACAAAGTTTTACCTATTCTGAAGTAGCCGTAAAAAGCATTCCTACATTTTCTTTGGACATTAAAAGCACACACAGCTTTTTTTTTTTTTGTTCTTTCAGAGATAATATTAATGAATTAAATTAAGTTGCAATCATATGGGTCACAGGGCAGAAAAAACTTCTGCTTTTCCCTACATTTTGAGTTGGTATTGCACTTTATAGGAAACTTGATTTTTGTCAGGATTGGTCCCAAAGTTAAAGCTGTTAATTCACAAGATTACTACATTCCCTTAAAGTATGTCCCTCGTATAAACTAACGCCCTGTAGGTGTATAGTCTTCATTGGTGGATGAGTAGTTCAAAAACATGTGACATCCGTTCTAGCCCAGGGGTATCGGTATGTTCCAGTAACTGGGGAGCGGAAGTCAAATCGCAGACGCTCCGAGTGTATATTGATACAGTCGTATTTATTAGACTGAAAACCGACACAAACATGGTTGAGAAAAGACTAGGTCACTTGATTACTCCAAGATATTATCAGAGGGAAAATTCAAACGGTTTTATTACAAATCAAGGTGTATCTTTAGACCTTTAGACCCAGGTTAAAACCATCGAGCCATTTTTGAATTTCAAACTTTATTCCGACCAAGTTCAAGTTCTAATTACAAAAATTGACGTTACACTTGAGTCTTAGTTGTCAATTTTGTTTTAAGAACTTTACCGTGCTTGGAATAGAGTTCAAAATACAATACCTATCTCGAAGGTTTGGGCTTGGACTAAAGTTGAAACTAGTTCTGTGAGCCTTGCCGATTTGAGCTATATAAGCAGCTCATCTAAGAAGGTAGATAAGTATATATAATAAATGATTTTCAATCGACAAATCTAACTTTATCTATAATCTGAACAGTTCACTTCTTCTTTCCAGCTTTTAGACACTTGAGTGGTAAAGAGTTTATTAGGTGTTGTAAGTTTTGACGTTCAAAAACTGCTGATTCTGAGCCTAATTAGTTACCTATTAAATGAGAATACATTAATTTTAAATTTTAATCACGCATATAATCATAATACGCTTTTTATTGTAGGTATACTATGTAATTAACATACCGCAAAAACTATTTAGTTTTATTTTCCTGACTTAAATACATGTGAACATTAAGAAAACCGCAATCTAGACTGGTGGGTATTCGTGGCTTAATGAAAGCCTCTGTAGGGTTTCGAAAAAGTTTAAAAGCCGTGTTGAGGTGGTGCAGGTCGAGTGCACGTCATAGCCTCTTGACCCAGCGGCCATGACGCGAGACGCGCCCGCGCCGCGTTCCCTGTCTGAATTTTTCTATTATTTTATGTTTTGCTTTTTATTTCTGTGTTTGTGGTCATTCCATTATTTCGGATGCGAAAGTAAGAATTAATGTTTTGATGAATTGTTGGGCGAATAAGTTAAAATTCATGTTTGCGATTATAATTTGATTCCATTATAGTGTATCGTAAAGCGTTTTTAATTGTGGTAAACTGAGCGTGTTTTCAATTCCGCAGCGTGAGCATCGTACATTATTATGGTATTGCGTCGTATAGAACGAGGCAACAAGGTTTATTCAACTTTCTACAAAACAATAGTCGCTAAAAGCTTAAAGCAATAATACTTTATAATAAAAGATCTTAATTTTCAAAGTAGCCGCTCGCCGGCCGCCGACAAACAACAATAAACTCATCCGCCCCATTGATAACTCAGCCTGAATAATTACAGCTTTTACAAAGGAATAATACATTGTTATTAAGAAACTAATAATGCAGAAAAGAATAAAATCCCTACTCAGATATTTCCAAGTTTCAATTAAAGAGAATAAAGTAGTTCTGCGCCAACTCGTCCCTTACGGAACGTTTGCTTAAAAAATTGGAAAAATCTATTGAGTGAAGTTGAAATTGACATTTTAAAGCAAGATCTGAAGGCGTTCTTAATTCTGAAAGTTTGGCCGTCATACTGGCTGAAAAGATGGTCGGGGAAAAATGGGCCACAAAGAGCTACTGGTAGGAGTGGCCTAATAGATTAGGGAACTAATTGTGGAAAGCTGGAGATTTATGGTTTTTATGAGTCCATAAATTTCCAGGTAGCACTTTTAAAACCTTCCATACGGTTAAAAAAGAAATACTGCGTTAGGAAATCTAGATTAAAATATTAAATACCTTTCCTTTTCCACCGCTGTATGAGAAGAAACCTTTGCCCAGCGGTGGGACAACTAGTACCTGCTGCCGTCACGTTAAACTCCACCCGTTCTGGTATAAGCTTATTGTTGTGACCCGTAATCCATCAACGGTAGCAACATCCGTAGTCCGTTAGCGAGAACCGCAGACAGCCTCACACATAATCGGCATTCAATCATTTGACTCCCGATCGACGCCGCGCCATTTTGTCAATTTAATACAAAAGGTAATAAAACCACAAATACATCACTTTTATTGCGATCACGTTTATCCTTTATATTACTATTTAGTGTTACTGAATAACGGCACGAATAATGTTGCGGTAAATACAATCTCACATTTAGATATACGTTTGAACACTTTGGACGCAGTATAATAAACATTTTGAGAATAAACTGCAATTTAAGTTAGAATATTCATAAAGTTTTTGAATGAAACTTCTGTCCATTCCGCAGTCCAGTGTTAGTTTATCTCTCTAACTGTATCCCCGACATGTGAAGCTGTCACAACCAACAGCACAGATATTAATTATCTTCAGAAGTTAATAATTAACTTTAAAGTTCCTCGAGCGCTGAGTTTGACACTTCATTCGACGTTGTATGAAGTAAATTTACTGTTGCAATTATGTATCTAAAATATCGATGGTGGCCCGCTAACTTATTATTAAACCGTAACATTCATGTTATTATACGAGAACACGATAATTCATAGCCATGTACACTGTTTCTATTGAACCTAACTATATATGTAGGTACAACGAATACAAGAACATACAAATATTATGCAGAAATTTCAAGTATTGCACATTTGTGGATAATGGTGCTGACATTGTTTCAATCGCAATAGTTATTAGTTCTCTACCACTGATTTACGAAATGACAACTACTCATTCCAACGTTAAATAAAGTATATACAGGGAAGTTCATAATCTTTTTTCGGGTGACCACTGAAAATCAAATCAGCTATGGGAGACCCATAGCACTACATCATGTTGAGTGGAAGCCTTCTTGTCACAGTCAGGTCGTGCAGCTGCCGACTAATTTCGGTTCTATGCTCGTGATTTATCATGTACTTTTTGTTGTTCTCTGATAACTCTTGTCTTTTATGTATGCACGTGTTTCTGTGACAAATAAACCTATTTTTTCTTTCTATAATTTCAGTAAACACATACTTCTCTTTGCAAGATCACATCGTTTATGTGACGTTACAAAGCGAGTTCGAACTAAACCTAGACCAATTAAAGCTACAAGTGTTTCCAACATGCAAAGTCGTAAGTATCCAATGTTCTGCGCGGAAGTGGGCGTAGCGTAGCATTGTAAGCATCGCTCGCACCGAAACCGAATGGATTTATCGGGTAAGACGGATTTGAGCAGAATTTGTAAATCCCTTCTGTAACGCAAAGCGTAAATTATATATATACCCATAATCCTAAATTTAGGAAAGTAACGATAATAAGCATAAATAAAAAAACAGCGATACAGCTTTTGTATCATTGCGGGGCAAAGGTAAACTTGAAAGGAACATGAATAAAATAACTTTGAGAGGTTGAAAAACGTGAACAAATGCCGTTGGCTGAATAAAACGTTCCACGTCAAATTGTAAGCCGCGATATGAGGCGAAACAGTTGTTTTTGTCACCTAGACGGCGACAACAATGGCAGTAGATGCAGGGGAATTAGTCACGCTGCTGGTAACAGCTGCTCAAGTGCCGCGGGGCTGCACACAGTTTAGTCATAGCGAGAACGAACACCACTATTTATTTTAATTTCATTCATTAACTTAGAATTTAGAATAAAATTTATTTTGCTTAACATGAGCTTTTAAAGTCTAATTATTTTCAGAATGTGATTTTGTTTTCAACGTGTTGCCATCTCTGCTGAAGAGTTTCAGAATATTATAATTATGAACTCATCGTCATATAACTCCCCAAAGTTACAATATACAATATAGTTTCGATTCTAAATACTGAGACCATTATTAGTTAGAGAACCCAACCAGCGTAATGCTCAAACAAATATTAAACATAAGCAGAACCGGTTAACATAAGCGGAGGCGAGCGTTTTGTGAAGTGTGCGCACCAGACGAACGCATTAGGAAGATTAAAACTTGTAAAAGCAAAGAAGCGAAGCAACTGTCTCTGCACTGTCATCAACTACACAGGCTTCGTAAATAGGAACACGCTCTACATGCATATTAAACACAATTATTCACGTAGATATATCGAATAAGGCAATAAATTTAACAATAAATAAACAAAGGGTTAAATGTATTGGTTTAGCTGCACTTGTGATTAAGTGAAATGTTTGTTCATCAATTGATAACAGTCAAATTATTATTTTCATTTTGATGGAATTACTTACACAACCTTATTCCGGATTTATTTCCGAAATAACAATTTAAGTCAAGTTATTTTTCCAACTGAGACAAAGCATGATAAAGCTAGGTATTTGTTAGTTAACTCTAAAGTAAACGTTGCATTGTTTCAACCATACTTCAACCGAATGAAGATGTAAATTGAAAAATAACTTCATTCCTCACTAAATACTCCTTCCTACTTGTATACAAATAAAGACAGAAAAGCAATCTTTCCTCCATGTTCATTTCTTTCCACCATGTAAACGTAAAAACAAAAGCGGGTAGGGAAGAACTTCATAATGACCGTTGTATAACGCTTTGTTAGGACACATGGCAACAGTCACGTACCCAACTATAAGTAGCACAAAAAGAGAGAAAAACACTATTTTAAATGTTGATATTTTTGTCTCGTTTATTATCACAAATGTGACAGAGACATCGCTATGGGCAAGATTTATGCTCGTCGGTACCAATTTCCTCTCACATTTTGAGGATACAAAAGACATAATACAACTACCTTCGCAAAACACGAGTTGGTACATTAGGGGGTACCATTGTTTATTTTGTGAATTACTATTATTACGTACAACATGTACTCTATTTGAAATTGATTAATACAGTTTACAGTGGAAGTTTTGTCGATATACAGTTGGTTTTGTATATGTCGCAGTTGGATTGTCGAATCCGCTGTTTTACATAACCGCTAGCTGTTTTACAAAACAGCTCCGTTAGGAGCTGAACGAAGTTTAACGATTTTCCGTGTTACTGAACTTACACGCAGATTTGCATAATTGTTTTGTATTAACCAATGCAGCATATCAACGATTAGAGGTTATGTAAAACAGCGTGCAATGAAACATCAGATTATAGATTTTAGTTCTAAATTTTGTCGCTCGTGGCTCTGTGTGTCATAACAAAAATAATGTCGTCCAAAACAGAACAAAATAAAACAAGTGTATATGAGTGAAAATTACCCTAACTAGACAATTTTAATATGACGTTATCATAATTTTATGAAAGTCAGCCCTAAAAAAACTAAAACCCAACTACGACAAAAAGTCAACTAATAAAAAGGTATAAGCAAGACATTACAGACATACAAATTAAAAATCCAGAGTCACACGTGTTAGGGCATAAATCGAACAGATTACGTGTGACATAACATAACGGAGCTGTTTTGTAAAACTTATAGCGGTTATGCAAAACAGCGGATTCGACAATCCATCTGCGACATATACAGCAGTTGATAATAATTATGTGGTAATGAGTATTATTTGTGGTGGCGCTATCAATTTCCAACATTCATTCGGATTCATAGAAATATGTCACACATTCGTGTATAATGTAGAATAGAATTTGTGCGGGCTATTGATTGAAACCGCCATATTTCCCAGTTTGTTTGAACTCCTGCATATTTATAGCCCTCATCAATATGCGTCGGCATTAGTTTTTCGCGTCATTTCTTTGAGTATGACGTAACGAATTTAACCAGATACGTTTTCTTATGTTCCTGCTTGAAAGCCGTGATATATGCTGTAATATCCGCATCTATCGCACAGCATCCGCGCATAAAGTAAAATGAAACGCAAACTCTCATTTTGTGACATCGTGTGCGATGAGGATCTATACTTGAGGCAAACTTCTTGGAAATATTTAGATCATGTTCTGATGAAACTTATTCCAAGAAAACACCATTTTTTCCGGATGCTACCGAAAAGATAGTTCGTGATTTGAATATAGATTTTGTGCTACACTGTACAAAATGTAACATGGCAAAAATAAGGTAGGTATTTAATTTATCCAAGTCGGATGATACATTAAAGTAATGAGATCTAAGACAAGATAATATAGATCAATGAAGATAAAGCACACATGTTTGTCTAGAAATAGTATCAAGGCGAATAATGAAAAGACGGCTAGTTTATTTTTCTTTCTCGGGGCTAAGTTGTTTCTCATGTCGTACCTTTTAGGTCTAAGATAAAAAACATTTTTCACATGCTTCTACATGACCGTGCAAGACTCGTAAATTGAATTTGAAAATCTTCCACCATTATCTCTAGACGTGACTACATACTTCTGTAATAGGACAAAATTATAACAGTTGGCGTGAACATAACATAACATCACACCCGTTTTCCCTAACAGGGTAAGCAGAGGTGTGTGGTACACGCAACTCGCCGATTATGTTTAAAACTCCCATTTAAAATGTTACAGGGGACGACCCTATTGCCTTCAACCAGGCACAAACAGAAACTTCAGGCTGCTTCAGGAATTATTAGAATTTCCAAATGGAAAAACCCAACATCACTCGCCAGCACTTTATTTTTTATAATTTATCACACGACGTGAATTCATTAGTGTTGGCTGGGTAACTACTTAGTACCTACAACTGGTATAATATCTCCGGAGACCGGGCAGGAATCATCTCAATGGCTCCTACAAATAAGAGAGTGGGACAGGGATGGCATGATGTTAATCAGTGACATCAGATAAGCCGGAGAAGGCGGGCCGCGAGCAGGTCCAGATCCAGAGAGTTAGCCATGGTGTGCCAATGGGTCTCTCTCGCACACGCACTACTGATACGAATAAGTGAGTGGGGCAGGGATGGCATGATGTTCATCAGTGACTTACCTATGATAAGCCGGAGCAGGCTGGCGGCGAACAAGCCCAGGTCCGGAGAATTAGCCATGGGTCTCTCTGGCACACGCACTACCGACACGAATCCGAGCCATCACATCGGACGCCGCCGTCGCACCACACCAAGCCAAATATCACAGTCTATCTTCACATTTGTCCACTCAAGTATCCACATTTCACATCAAAAGTCTTTGGAAAATGTTTCATTGTTTGTCAATGTTCAATATACTTAAATTGCAATTGATTTGACTCCTTTCCGAAAGAATTTTTAAATTCTGGTTGTTGTTTTAATTTCCGGAAAGTCGAACGTTAAAATTAGAGTTAGCAATCGTCTGAAGCCTACAATGTTGTATGTCCCCGTGCGCTAGGATTACCATAACATTATCTTTAATAATGATTAGGCATTTATCAAGTAACTAGGCACCTACGTCGTAGCATCGTCTGTAGTTAATTTTAAAATAAACTCAGCTGAAATACTCAACATTTATTTTCAAATCAAAGCATGTAATCTCATTTAATCTTCAGACTTTACCTAATGGAAGATTAAAGGCTTATTTAGCCCACAAGATTATACCCACTAATGTGTGAGTGTCACATTTATTTCTACTATCGCGGTATCTTTCATTTCTTCTGTGAGCAGCGTGAAACAAATGGCGACACAAGTTTCGTACACTTGTGTACCCATTTGTATTGTAGTCCGAAATTAAACGCAGTTTAACACCGGCAAGCGAGCTGAAGTACAGTAAGTAGATACCCAATAAAATGTATTACATTTTAGAGCAGAACACATAATATCTATGACACTAATACATTTTGTACACATAATTTAACAGTGGTTTATCAGCAACGTTAATAACAAAACCCTTTGGCAAATATTTTGTTGTTATGTACTTACATAACAACGGTTTTAATTAATACACACAGACAATGAAGTTTTATATTAATAACTATGAAACATAAACCTCAACGTGTACAAATACATTTAATGAGTTGCATTTTACTTTTAGAGTGGACGAATATTTATTTCAGTAAGTATCGAAATGATCGTGTTTGTGGTTCTTTTTGTTATTTTAGTTGACGTTTAATTATCCCTCGATACACACAACATCGGAGGCTTCAGTGCCACTTGTACTAGAAAACAGAACTGAATATTGCACAATAACTCATTCAAAATTGGCGTAGGTAACTTTTTTAATTTACGGTTCAGAATAAATGCACGCTCCTCCGTGATTTATTGCGGGGCACTGTTTGTAATATTTTAATCAAAAAAAGTAAGAGGACGTTATCGTCCTAACGTTATTTTTCTACCTAAGTGTAATTACTTTAGGATTACTCCGAAAATATATTACTTTTAGTATACCTGCCTACCACTTTTAAATAAAATACCCTACTGTATTTAACTTTCTTTGAATAGGTAGGTACTACGTACGTATCTTTTGTCCAAATATATTTTATTTTACTGATATCAGAATAAAAGGTATTGTTCTCCTAAAGCCACAATGCTTTTCATATCCGCCGGGATGAAAAAAAATTCGAATGTAAATTAAACAATGAAATATGCAACAACAAAATAACAAAGCAGGCCTTTACATCAGATTACTCAACAAGGCTTGGATCTACGATATTCAAACTAATCCTACAAAATTCCTGAAACGAGTCCCGCCCCTGCCCCCGGCCCGCCCGCCCCTGAAGATACTATCATAAGTCTCACGAGCAGCGAAAGCCACTATTGTCAAAGTTATCAGCACATGTTAAAGTGAGATTTAGATAGTTTTATTCTCCGAAGTTAAGTTATTGTAGAGAGCTTGACTTTGACTAAGTTGAACTGTCTTTGAATCTAGATCAATCAATATTATACGATATTATGTTAGGGCCCGTAGCCGTTTGAATTGTATCGCAGCTATTGTGCCATGTGTTCTCCGCTCATGAATATGCCGCCGGTGAACAAGGAACGGTCAAAACAATAACCATTGGAACAATAACGAATGTTTTACAGGTGTCTGATTTTAATGAAGCGACTATAATGAATCGCGCCTACGGAATTAAGTTAGAAACGCGGGAAAGTTTTATCTCGGCGTCATGGGAAAAGATTATATTATTTCTTTATCTTTAAGTCAGTGCAAAAAAGAAAATTACGTTGTCTCCGGTGGGTCCAGAGGAAATTAGAGGGCGCGACGCCGGGCTGGTCCAGTTATCAGGTGGTTAAAATGCAAATTGTTCTCTTTTGTTTGGCAGAGCCGATCGACAGCGCGCTCGCCGGCGCTAAACAAAAACATGGCAAAAATGCTAAACACTCATTTATAGGCGACGCAGACATATCCTCTTTCATCGTTTTAACTGAATTTCAAAAGAAACTATTCAGAGACACTGCTTTCACTCGAGTATAAACGAACACTCTACTGCAGATGTACAGTTTCGGTTTTATCTTCAAAATCAACGAAAAACAAACCTACCTGAAACTGAATAAACTTGCTACATTACTACATTGTTTAGTTCTAGTTGCTTCTATATTTTTCTTCTTTGTATATATTTATCTGCAATAGGAACCGTGAAAGCCCGTTGCATGGATATTTGGTATCTACCGAGCGACCAAGTTCGTTGAAATAAAAATAAAAGTTGCGGAAACACGGCAAAATAAGCCAATGTCAGGAGTTTTCAATTTTAGATAGGTATGCATGGGATAGCGTGGGATTATCAAAACTTTGTGCGGCATGCAAGACATTTTGATATTTGTAGGACGCTAAACCTGGTCATATTGATTTCATTCATATTATTATGTATACTTTACATAATTACATCTATACATATTATAAATCAAAGTCGCTTTTCGTGTTTGTCTGTATGTCCGCGTTGTTCTTCTAAATCACACAACAGATTTTGATGAGGCTTTCCTTCCTACCTTCGTTTAGAGAATTTATTCCGGAAGGTTTATGTGTATAATAAGTTAATATTAGTTACATATAATTTAGAAATCTCTGTGTTTTAGCAAGTCGTAAAAACCGTGCGAAGCAGGAGCGAGTCGCTAGTACATACATAATTGAATTACTTTGCTATCCTTTTTCATTTTGGTTTTTATCACTGAAAACTTTGGGGAATATGAAAAGAGACGGGGCAGATGTATTTATTACGAAATAAAAGATACAATATAAGAAAAACAATACGCAGTATTTGATAAACGATCGTACAATAGTAACCGCACTCTAGGACGATTGGAAGGACACGCATGTAGGCCGAGAGAATTTATCCGAGCACTTTTAGAGCCCTATTGAATGGGAACTCTTAAATCAGTTTCCTCCACGTCTGTACTTACCCTACAAAATAATATATTCGCAAAGTTCGTGAACGGAATACAAACAGGCGCGGGTCGGCTGGAGTGCCACTGCCACAGCATGAAAGGACCCGAACAAAGAACCGAGGGCACCTCATGCGAACCTTACATTACGAGGACCTACTTTTGATTTTACTTCAACCATTACACACAACCTCTATTAATTTCGACCTCTATTACATAGAGTGAAAATCGGATTACAAACTCCAAATGAAAATTAACGTAATTAAAACAATTTCCCCGAAACAATGGCCGGTTCGAGCGGTATTCAAATGCCATAAAATAAATTCACGTTATTACTCGATGAAGCGCTTCTATAACCTTTTAACAGCGATTGCTACGGGAAAAGGGCGTAATGTAAATAATCGAGATTAAACTTGATTACAAAAGTCTCCCCTAAACGACATAAAAACTAGAAGCTTTTAGATTACTTGAACCGCAGCCACAACAAAGTTTCAGAATAATAATTCACAGGAGGATTAGCAGTGTGGATAATGCTGTCGCAAAATAAATCACGGTTTAAAAAGTGTTTAAAAGGGGTGCGTCGTAGTGATTTGTGTGGTGAGCCGTGACGCGGCCCGGCGGGCAGGACTGTGGAGTGTAGCTACAGCACACAATCGTGGGCACGACCGCCAGCGGCCGCCGCCGCCCCCTGCGCCACGCCTGCACCGCCAAGATAAAAACATGCTGCCCTGGCCGAGTTCTAACGCCCCGCACCCGTCACGAAGACATGACACCGACCCACTTAACAGGTTAAACAATACAATATTGCCCGACAATCACATTAAATTGTTCGCATCTAAAAGAGAAAATCACAGCAGTAATGTTTACAAAATGGGGGGACGAAACCATTCAATATAAACAGGTCAGGTGTACGGTAATACACTTCACCGCGTACGCCTACATAATATAGGATTTGGTTGAAAGGGACGCACGTATTTCCATAATCGTAATCAAATGATTTACAAATATTGACCTCTTTGCTTCGATATCCAAATACTGTTATCATATTTTCCGTAAGCTTTGAATTGTGATCTATTGAGTTCGGTCTAAGCCTGTGGTCTAACTAAACCAATCTGTTTTTTAGGCTAGGTAAAACGAACGGTCAATTTGAATAAATAATTTACCTCTAGGAAAACTGAAAATATTTAGGTTAGGAACATTGTTGTTGGATTATTTACATGTTCTGAGTATTTAACTGGTAGGTATGCCAGTTGTTATAAACAACGCAATAATTCGAAACACGGAAGCTCTAGGCAAAGAATTTTGAACATTTACAAAAGAGTGAGAAAGCTCAAAGATTCCGCGAGACTCGAGGAAGAAAGCTGCAGCGTACATAGCTATAAGCTCTTTAGAGACTGTTGGCATTCAAACAGTGTTTTAACCAACCCAGTCACATATTTATCATGCTATGTCTGTAATAAAGTTTTCGTGGGGACCGCACACACTAGCTAGAAATATGGTTCGTCGACTTTCTGCCTCTTTTTTATAAAAACAACAAAGATTTACGCTTTGAATGTAGTCCACGCGGACGTGGCGATTTAACGCTGGGCGAATTTAAAAACGTGACGTCGTACTTTTAAACCCCCAAGAATATTACGGAACTTAAAATACTCTACCTACTTATAAAATTATACTGGCAAATGTTCTTTGTCTTTAAGGGTTGTTTTGGGCATGTTTACGTAATGTCAGCTGTTTTCAATGGTCCGACCGTATGCTGCCGGTCGGTCAGGATGTTACAAGCAATAAATGCTAACTACCTAATAGTTTTTCGCGTGGGATGCCAGTGATTTTTTGCTAAAGCTAACGATGTTTTCCGGGAAATCTGTAGTCTGTTTACGTAAATTAGCAGTAATTCTCGTGAGTCTATTAAGTGTCAAGTGACATTTAAGATTCGGGACGGAGAATGTCGCAACATAACAATTACATTGAGTGCTCCACAGCCATCGCGGAGACATTTACATTGATATTAGCACATTATACTTATAGATCACATGAACCTTATTATTCATAGAACTGACAAGCTATTTCGGGTCAATTCACACTGTGTTGCTATTGTTTTGATCTCGACAGAATTTTAGTGTGGCGTGAATGTTTAGTGGCATAGGAAATTAAAACTGGTTCCTTTTCAGAGTGAAGTAAAATAAAATAACCCATAGTATCACATAATTTATTCAGAGAAGTTAGTCTCTAATTGCCCTGTTTCTAATTAGGCAATAAATAAAGAGATAATTTTATTACTCACAGATATCAATGAAATATTAGGGCTATTACAAAGTTCAAGTGCCAAAGAAGACTCAGAATGTCGCCGTTAACTTACTAAGCTCTTGTCTACACACTTAATCCCACCCATAAATATAATATTTCGGCCACTATTAGATTTTATCTTTGTATTAAAAATACACTCGAATTCTGTGTTAAGAGCAGATAATAACGAATTAATGTTTTGAACATGTTTTATGAAAAGAAAACCAGTGAAAAGCGATATAGTTATAATAGTAACAGCGAGACTACATTTGACTTTCATTTAATAGAAACACAGCTATAGAGACAGGGATAAAGGATAAACTCACGTTGGTAATCCTCTTTGAGGTCGGTCACAATACTTAAATTGTATCTTTACTTAAAAGGGATAATATTTACAGCTAGTGATTCAAAATGGAACTCGTTTCAGCTCCGTACGCACATTAAGGCGCGTCGTCGGGAAATTAGTATTAATTAGATGTTACACTAAACTAACAGAATAACGGGTACTAATATAAAGTTTAGGGCTTGTTTATATCGGCAATTAGACGGAAAAGTTTAAAGGTTGTCATCTCAGAAGACGTGCGGGTCGGTGACCGCGGGGGCGGGTCACAATCACGCGTCTTTGCATATTAAAGATGCCAATAAGGCTTGTGAGGCCCAGTCGTCGTTACTTGAGGCGCTAAATGCTAAGGCCGCGGTAAGGCCGGCCTCAAGGAGCAGATTAATTACTCCCCGGGCTGCCAAAGTCTATCTCGACTCCGTCTGATTTATTTTTTCTTTTGGCACATTCCGGCGAGTATTATATTATTTACTTCTGGGTTTCATTAGGCTACCCTCGTTCCTGTATTAATCAAACTTGTATGTATACGGAACGATAAATAGATGTTTTCATATTTTTATAGATAGCCGAAAATATACCTAAGTAACATATGTTAGTAGGTATATCAGATGCTTATCAAACCGCGTAAGTTATGAGGGTCAATCGGGGAAACGGTCTGATATGGAGATCGTGTGCGACCAACTAGCAACCTGTCACTACGAATGTACAAGTAGATCACGACAACTTCACTTTATATAGTGTTGGTCTCTTGATAAAATATAATACGACTGTATACAGGGCGGCAGGGACATCGACGCGAAAACTGTTACCATGGCTTCAGTACATAATTATGAAGCCCGCTGCGATGAAATTTTTCGTCACTTATTTTTAAAAAAATCAGCTGTTCCATACATTTTGACCGGATAGGTATTGCACTTTTCTATGAAACAGCAGATTTTTTTTTTAATAACATACGAAAATTTTGAACGTAGTGGGGTTCAGAATTATGTGCTGAATCCATGGTAAAAGTTTTCGCGTCGATGTCCCTGCCACCCTGTATACATTAATGTTTCAGTAAATCCCATTATTCTCTTATACAGACAAAACGGCTTGCCAACTTGAGTGTACAATGCGGCTTCAATGAATACCAGATTGCTTCCCCGACCCTTCTTCTTCATTTTAACGGTTTCCTATTGCCAGCCTCCGCTTTGTTTTAAGGAAGTGTCGTGCCCTCATTAGCAACCGTAAGACAAGTTTCTTCAATCTTGATATGGCGAAGTTGCGGTTTCTCGCGAAGCGACTGTCATCTAAACTCTATAACCCTTAAGGATCTTTGGATTATACGAATAAATTTACTACATATAACTAAATCGATTCTCCACATCAGTTCTGAATTTATAATGTCAGTTAAGGTTCATAGATTATGTTTACGATTCGTATTACGCATAATTCACCAATTGGTCACATAGTGCATGAGGCTTCGGTAATTTACGCGCCTAATTACCGAGTCGGGTAACGAGTGGATGCAAATGTATATTTACTTGGGCAATCATTTACTAGTACCTACTGTCGGAAATATTAATTTTATTTAGTGGTACTTAATTATATAGACTTAAATATTAAACTAATAAAGATTCTAGACTTCTAATTAGAAAGGATATTAAACCCCAAAAAATGCAATCTTATACTCGTCGTATTTCGGACCGCCGTATTCTAATAATGTTTTAAAAATGTCAAACGGATGCAGCTCGCATTTTAGTCATATTAGACGACAGTACACGAGCAGTATTCGATGAATTTTAGAGAAAATATGCTTATTGAAGCCATGCCTTTACTCACACGATATTCCGAATATAAATATCTGTTGCGTGAAACGAACAGCAAAATCTAAATATAACGCAAAGGACTACCACATATAAAATCAGATCATGAATATTACATGCACGATAGCAATAATCCTGTAAGAGTTTTATAAGGATCGTAAAATTATCGTTTTACGTCCATTACGCAGCGTGAGGTTGGCCCTGTCTGATTGGTGCCATTCACAGAATACTGATCGCAGTTTAATAGCGCTACCTAATCGAGGAAGATACTTTGTAGGTGAGTGGAGTGATGCGGAGGGGAATCTCCAATTGAAATGAAAGAGCTACTCGCGTTTATATTCATGATTGTACCCGCTAAGGAAGAATTGTGTAACACGTCTTAACGGTTGCTCTGGAAACTTAACATCGAATAAAGTTTTATACTACGCGTACTACTTATTTATGCAAAGTTTTTGCCAAAAAACTTGGTGGAGAAGTTTACATGAAACAGTCGACTACATTTAGTAATTAAAGTTGAATAAATTATTACATTAATGAACACATAACAAATGTTAAGGATACTAAAATATGTATTTCAAGAACAATTAACGACCTATCCGAATATTGGAGCAATTACCAAAGCTACCTACTTTAGCAATAATTCAGAGGCAGGAAGCAATAATCTGGGAGCTAGGATGTGGGCACAACCTAATCATGTCCGACGCTATCCGAAATCGCTTTCATTTGTAACTAAAAACGTTGAATCAGACCATTTTCGATTACCATCGAAATTACACTATGTGGATAGATCAAAAGGTTCTGTGCAGACGAAAAAAACACGGAGAACTAACTCAGAATACATTAACTTGAAGAAATGGAAGGAGTAAGTAGGTAAGGGTTTGGAACGATAAACAGGAAGTAATACATACATGAATTATGTAAATGCATCCCTATTTATGTAAGAAAGGTAGAGCCTTTATTCAGAAGTAGACTGCAACAGGCTGATTCCCGATTCCTATTTTACAAGTCGCTATTGGTTAAACGAACACTTTCGTATAGTCGCCAATATCGAAGCGAAGTCTTCTATAATTTTGCCTAGGAGACACTTTCATCCTTTAATACTGTTTCTTGATAAAATTGTCTTCAGACTTTTAAAAGGACTGTTGGACGATTCCCTTTTGGACGTAGAAACTGAGGATAAGTTCAGTGATAAGCAAACCCTATTTTTTGATCGGACATAATCAGCTACATTTGTGCCAATCACGGAGGTCCCTGATTTTCTCTTGTGTCCTGAACTGAAATCAACGAGTAACATGTGCCCAAAGCTAACCAGGACAAAGATTAGAGCAAGTACAACATAACTTTCAAACATACGAAAGAATGTAATTAATAGGTATTCAGTAAATTGATTTCTACGAAGATCCCATTCGACAAAGGAATTCCAACGTACCAATTGAAAGAACTGTTTTCGGGGATAAGGAATTCACTAAGGTTGTGATTAAAGTAATAAAATATTAGAACTTATATTTACCGATGGGTTCGTTCGCGTAGGTACTCAAATAGAAAAAAGAATTTATTCATCTCAAAGGATCCGGTAAACAGTTTTCGGAATTGCGGATTTCGAAAATCATCGATTACTTTCTGAACAAGCCGCGAACGGATGAATATTCCAAATAGGTCAGCCACTAGGGCTTAATTAAAATCAACTTCAGCTAATTGATATAACACTGATTGTTTAGCTATTTAGTTTAGTTTGAGTTTTTGGAATTTAGTAAGTTAATTACCTCCGATTGGATTCGAGAACAAAAGAAAAATACCGATTTATAATGTAAGGCACAATTTCGAAAATTGTACTGTTGTCTGTCTGATACTTTATACGTTTTAAAGACCGACCAGTACCATCCCTACTATAATTCAAGAAAAGCAAAATCAATTACTGCAAAAAGACAATTCAAATTTTCATTACGTTTGTTTCCTGTTCCTCGTGGGTCAAGGGCAAGAGTGGAAAGTAATATTGCATGACAAATTGTATGTTAATTCGTTTAGTCCATGTTCAACTACCACAATTTTTACCCCCGACCATGTTCAACCCCTTATATTTTTTAATGTCTTTAATCCACGTTCAACCCTCAATGGACAGTTGTTTTTGATCAATCGATCAGTTACAATAAACGTTAGCAAGCAACGTTAGCAAGTTCTTGCTCATATCTCGTCAGATACTTTTATTCAAAGTTACTAGTTTCTTTTCTCCAAGTAACTCTATAACAAGATAAAGGAGGTAAAATTACTTCGACTTGCTAGCAGTAAAGGTCGGAACTGGCTCAGAATAAGAACCATATCTGCTTTTCGCAGCTTTATCCACATAAAATAAGCTTTTTGAACATCTCTAGCAAACTTGATCTGCCGAGATCAAAGTGCCCTGCGTTCATGTGTCTGTTTCATGTGTCACCGGCCATATGTATGCAAAGCGAGCCAGTCAACCAGAAAATATAGGACAAACTAACTGACTTTCATGTTTCTATTATGTTTACTTTTTTATTATTAATAGGTATACCTTTGCAAGCGAAGGCTATTGTACAAAATTTGCAAACACTAAGTTATTTTCCCGGGGTTGATTGTTAAAATATTTCCCGACCACATTACAAAATAGCAATCAGTGGAGTGTATTTAAAAGAAATGTTTATTTATTGAATCATTTAATTTTACTAAATTCATTATGAATCAAATGCTCACTATCTTTCCGAAGTGGTTATTCTGCAATCTCATAAGTCGCGAGATAATATAAAAACACGGCTCAAAAAAGAATTTAATTGTCCATTTTTATCAGCGAGATGGCTAATGAAACGGCGTCCATTTAACTGCGGAGCAGTTAGAATGACATTAAGGGATTCTGCACAACTGAAAGCTACGTAACAACGGATCGATTTAATTGTTCAAACGTGTTACGGGATCAAGACAAAATTAAGAGATTTAGCGGACAACGTTGCAAGCTTACTGAAACTAGAATGAAACAGTTAAGTAATATATTGTGAAATATCAGTGTCGGTGTCAGTGGATCTGCCATCTTACTTATTCATGTTATTAATGGAACTACTCGTAGCGTGTCGAGGTCTATTAAGCAATACGTAATAAGAATATATCGGCACAAACTCTGCGAGGAACGAAAACAGTAATGATTAAAGGATAAACAATTCAGAGCCAACAGCAGACGGTTAATCGAGAGTGCGTAGGAGTGACAAATTAGTCTCTCCTAAGTTGGAAGGCCGGCCGGTCACTCGCCTCTTATCAAAATAACCATCTATTTTTCGATCCTTTTCCATTATCAAGGTGGATTCTCTCGGCAGTTGTCTGACATATTGGAATCAGCAACAGTCTGTCGAACAGTCTTTTGTAATAAAAAATATGAACGGAGACGCTCTACGAGGAAATCTCCCAGACGTCAAGTTAAAGGTCATCGGTGCGAGAGGAAAATGATAGATGGAATCCCGGTGTTCACGAAAGTAACGAGCACCGGCGAATAGAAGAAATATGTGAGGTCAACCGACTGACGTCGGTCACACGTTGTTGGGATCGAGCACAAAATAGATTACGGTCACCGCTTACAACTTTATTCAACCTGCGCCCGCCCCATTCAGAAGATCAATAAAAAAGCTGCTTTGATTTCAAATGAGCGCTGGACGATTGAGGTCCTAGATCCGCGCGCCATTATAAAAGTACTTCGAAGTAACTGAGAATTTTCTTTAATCTTCACGGTAAAGAGAGTACTTTAGTAAATGTTTCAATTAAAAGTTCCATCGAATTTTTGGTGTCAAACTACCAAGTATGTAAATATAGGGGAACCAAAAAGTTTGTACCGCGAGTTTGTGAATTTCGACACTCTTACAAAGATATAAGTAACCCGTCGTAAATTATTATTACAACGCTATTGAAAACAGTAAGAAGCTAACAAGTGCAATTTATTAGAATTAAGAACTCATTCCGAACATCTCCCTACCTCCGAACCTAATAAACATTTCTAGAAACGGGAAAACAACACTAAAGTAACTCAAGTGTTACATTTTATGAAATAAAGCTAATGAGACGAAGACATCTCTGAGAACTACTAGAATTATTACTGAAAGGTAAGTATAAAAAAATCTTATGCTGCAGTTAATGGCGTAAAATAATTCGCAGCTCCATTATAGGTGAGAAATAAAATGGGAAAATTGCCATCTTCACTTGAGTGCTCACAACATTTTAAGTTCTTTGCTGATATAATCGGCCGTATTTAAATGCGGCAGAGGAGGTAATAAATTTCCCATTGACGACGAGACGAAGAATTGAACAAAAACGGCTCTTGTTGAATTCAGAGCCCAACAATAGATAATTTATCGTGGTCGGCTCAGGCACGCCGTTCTGCGTAAAATAAAAACGTAGGTATCTATCTTCAGGGGGCCATAACTACTCTCATTCCATGAGGATGTGAGCCAGATTGCAATTTTACTCCGAGATGTACAATAACTTGGAGCTAAATCTGCCATTATCATCCTCTCGTGCTTACGACAATAACGTAAAGAGGAATATGATTACAACAACGAGCGGGTTTGCTGCCCGAGAACTTTTTAACAGCAATATTAGGGAAAACATTACCGTCAATCAAAATATTTAACTGAAATTAATTTTACGATGACCTATTAAAATAAAAACTAGCATTTACACTAAGTGGATTCCGTATCGTAAAGGTTTCTGCGTGCTAAGCTTAATTTAAGGCAGATTCATCATTCTCTTTTACAATTCGTTTTGCTAAATTAGCACTCACTTCTTTACATAAATCTCAAGCTATCCTTTGGCCCAGAAAGTCACATTTTATGTTTATTTCCTCTTTTTTCAGTTGTATAAATAAAACGAAACTCTGCTAAGAGATATTAGCACTGAATGAATCTGTGGAGACTTAATATCTTCAATTTATCTTCGGTTTCTTTTGAATATTTTGTTTCTACGAAACCAATCTGTTTTTTTTTATGACGCGTAAGTAAATTTATTTTGTTTCATTAATCGTGATGAAAAAGCGTTGACTAACGAAATAAAATGAAACGTTCTTAAGAAAATAAAAGAATAATTAACTTTAATTGCTGATGTAAGATGGTGTTTTTTATCTTTAAACCACCGACAAATAATTATTTGTTGTATGTATTATTTGTTGTATGTATTATTTGTTGTATGTATGTTGTGTGTATTTGTCCACGTATAATTATTTGTTGGTGGTTTAAAAATTATAATTATAGCTAAATATTCGTGTTCTATTGCTAGAAATGAGGAAGATAAACTCGCTCTATAATGTATAGCACTGAAGGAAAATGTACCTGTAATTCGAACCAATAAGGAAATTATCACGTAATTTATTTGGTGTCTAAATTAGAGCCGGCCGCTCCTTATAATTGTCTTTATCTACTATAGCTTATGATAATAGAAATTCGGATTGTCAGGAATTAAGACAATGACGGTTTTCGTTCAAACACACCTTTGTCTTGTAGGATAAAGGATGTCTCTCATTGCTTTAATGGCGTCAAGATCAATCCTTCGAATTTGTCGCACATTTACTGAAAGGCCTTGCTTGTGAGTGATGATGACCTAATGATGGCAGTTCGACCCTCATTTTTTACAGCATACCTACTTTCATTTATCTACCCACAAACGTATTTCATATGAAGTCAAAATATTCGTGAAAAGAAAAATCACAACATATTTAAATAATTCCGTGTTAAAACTTAATATTTTACGTGGGTACATTCATTTTCCCGATAACACCAACCATGTCGCTTCTGACCGCGACGTGCAACCGCTTTACGATTGTGTACCGACATTAAAGCCTCTTATAAAATTCATTGTGTTCAACCAAATTATAATTCGACAGAATGGCCGCATCCGCAATCGTTACACGAACGGAACTGTACAGTTGGGGTTTCTGTAACACAAATATATGCGCCATAAATTCGCACGTCCTTAGTCACGAAGTTTGATCGTTAACTAGTATTAAAGGAGATATAAAGCTGTCATAAACTGCGCTATAACTTATTCGGACTGTATATCGGATTGAACTAACAGGAAGCATGCCAGAAGCAATAATTACAGCCTTGATTGGTCATAACATACCGATTCGTCTATATCATCTCCGATTGTTGTGCTCAATGCCAGCATTGAAAGGCATCCGCGGGAAGAATCGCAGAAAACCTTTGGCTGCAAGTGAATTCCGTTTTTTGACAGTCTAGAGGTAAACTGAATGTATTTCAGTCAGGTTCAAACTCCCGGCGACGTTAGCCGATAACATAGGGCAAAAATCACTGATAATATTGTTACATTACCGAAAATATATCTTGAACCACGGATAATTTTTAAACAAAATTATGTAGAAAAGTTTCAAAAGAAAAGAAAAGTTTCAACTTTTTACCATTATCGGAAAACGAAATGAACTTATTATTAATGAACTTGTTCACTGTACGCAACAATTATGTTGGAAGTTTATTTCTAGTAGCCTATATCGAAATACATTAAAATACATCTTTTTTTTCTGTTATAGGTTAGTATTGTGGTTTTCTTCGTGCTAGTAACGTAGTCGGCTATCATTTGGTAGGTAAAACAATTTAAAAGAATGAAGGCCCGACCGCATTAAATATTATTTGTAAATGGGCAATCTGCACTTACTTCGAAGTTTTTAACGTTGACAAAGGTTGCTTCTAAAGTTCTGAGCTCATTATAAATCCATTTATAATCTTGTGGCATAGATACTCAAGGAATACCTAATGAAGGTATGGGGCAAAGTAAGTATAAAAAAGAGGTAAAAGTCTATCACTTTCATACTAAACATGTGACGAGATTTTCATCCATTTATCTACCACTGGTTACAGAGACGATTGATGTTTTCAATCCACTCCTGATAATTGTTTTAACTGAATTTCCTGTAACGTAACGATATTTGGCAATCACAAAAAGAGTTTCGGACCAATGTAGAGAAATGTAATTAATCTAGAAGCTCATTAAATCACAGAACCTTTTTTATTATTAAGTAGGACTGTTC
This sequence comes from Agrochola lychnidis, assembly GCA_963680765.1. Taxonomy (NCBI): domain Eukaryota; kingdom Metazoa; phylum Arthropoda; class Insecta; order Lepidoptera; family Noctuidae; genus Agrochola; species Agrochola lychnidis. The sequence goes on from OY796858.1 coordinate 11,547,503, forward strand.
GTTGTTCGATGAACACTGAGAAAAATACTTTAATAATATAAATTAATGACGCTTTTATAGGTCACTTCCTAGTGGAAAGGACAGTTTTTTCAAAATAAAGATTAATGATTGATCTAACAGACAGCTCGCTGCGGACAGTACTTCGCTTCATTAACATTAATGAAGCAATTATTCAGTAAAAGTACATTGCAATTATTGCCACGGAGGAATAATTTATTATTCCCGCATAACAATGAGATTTTAGCAAAAACAAATACATTATCTGCGTCCGTGTCAGTGGATGCCCAAGTGCCGTGGAGATATATTTTTCCGGCTCGCATTTTCACCGGAGCTCGCTTTTCAATTTATTTCGTCGTTTTAGCCGAGTGACGCCGTAATTACGACACCACGCCGCGCGGCTCGCCGCATAATCGGCAAGCTATTTTTTAAATTCGGCCGTTCGGCTACACGCGATACCCATAATAACTGCGGAAATCAAGCGCATGTACCTGACATCTCGGAAATAAGATGTCATAAAGAAAAAAATATACCCATAATATTAGAAACATTCACCTAGCGGATACGGATGCTCCCCGCAAAAACCTGTACCCGACATAAAATGATAAACGAGTGATCTGGCACCGGTCTGACTCACTACGGATTGTACGATCGTATACCACAGGAATATTTTGCGTGCAATCGATCAGGGTGAGACGCGACCTTCCAAGCTACATTTTCTCGTCATGTTATCAACGCGTCCTCATAGAAAGGACCATCAACTAGAATTTTATAAGAAGAATGATAGCGATATAAAAAACAAAGAACAAGTTTAACATAATTTTACGGGAGAGTGGGCGCTCGCTATAGGAACTGTTGGGATACGAGGCGGCGTTCAATTCTCCCCGCTATAATGCCGCGATAAAAGAGATTGAACTTACTTGGTCCGTAATAAGCACTCCCTGTTCCAGTACGAATTACGAATAAACGGTGCGCTGTTTCATTAAAAATAGTGTCCATATATTACAAACGAAATTAGGGTGAAGTCGGTTCTCTATTTATTTTGATACATCGTAAAATACAATAGATGTAGAGCCATAAAAAACTCCTGAAAGAAATCAACTCGTGTTTCACCTCTCAACGAGGCATCCTCAGGATGACGATTGACTTGTCGCGAACCCGAACACGACCGCGCTGAACGTGGAGACGCGTTGAGAGGTGAAACACGTGTCGATTTCTTTCAGGAGTTTTTATGGCTCTTTAGAAATAGCTAAGCGGAACAGGTTACTAAATATATCCACGTCTATTGTATTTTATAATGGATTTCCGCAAGGTCACGCCTGAATCTTTAAACTATCTTGATACATCGTAGCAAGTCGTGTGCCACGGCGGATTATAATTAAATACAGGCGAGAGGTGGTGGCGCATCAAGGTTGCCGGACTAGCGCTCTCCACGTCGAGGAAATACCCCAGGATATTGGTTTCAACGTGTAAGGAGTTCAATCTCGTCGCTTCCGTTGGGATAAAGTAATCTTTGTCGGCGATAAAAGCCGCTCTGTTTACCGATGAAAGGGAAGTCAAACCAATTTACGAAACTAGACGTTGGTATTCTGGCAACAAAAGTAGCCAATTTATTTGATTTCTGAACCTAGTATCCCATCAATATTAATGTGAGCCTACAAAAGATGCTATTTTATATTGTGATCTTAAAGGCAGGATTGAGGTATTAATCGAGAGTCGACGATAAACGGATTTATGTCTTCATTGTCTATTTATATACTTGGGATACAAGTATCAAATCAATTAACCAGTTTGTCTTTCAAATATCTTTACATAAAACTAAAGTGTTCAGAGGTTTTAACATACTGAAAGGCTGTGTACATGCCTATTGTTACATTCATTAATAAATTCCCGTAATGCTACCAATGATTCATAGCAGGAACTAGGGATGATACACGGTAGATGTCTGCCGGAGCGTACCCTTGATTGTGGACAAAAACAATAGTGTCTCAAGACGGAGCCGGAGTCCATTAGAGGAAATGTGTTTATGACAAGAGTGTGATCAATAGAAGGCCGGAGGGTCGAGAGGTCGGCCGATTCGGAGGATACAGCCACACACGGCCACGTTATTAATAGTCGCCCGTGGCCAACCCTGAATGCCACCGGATTTCAAAGCACTAAATATTGTATACATTTACTAGTATATCCGACATTCGATGTCTATTCACACGAAATATGAACTATTAATAGACGGAAGATAACTGCCTTAATTTGATGCATGTGTGCTGAACTGTCAAGATTGCCATCTTCAAAGGGATTCTGAGATATGTTGTCCCACTCGAATTTGCACCAAGAAATTGCACTCAAGACAACTAAACATGGTACTTCGGTAAAGGGACCAATAACGAGAAGAATATTAACTGAAAAAACTTTAAGCAGAAACTCTCCGATAGTTGCAAGAACAGGTAAATCGTTAGGTAGTCTGATTCCTTGAAAATGGCAAATTCAAGAAAACATATAATTATATTTTTCTCTTTGAATATCTAGTGCGCACATGATACATACCTAGTGTGATTTTATCTAGTATTTTTTTTTAAATTTAAGACTTGTTTTTCGGTGAAACGTTAGGTTCGTAAACATTAAAATAGTGGGCGCCGTCACGTCCGCACGCGAATCAAATGCATTTCCCTGACACAGTGACTGAGAGCAAACAACGACCGGCCTCGACAGCGAACATCTGTCATGTAGCGTGCAACATTCAATTCAGTTATATGAACATACCAGCAAGTACCGACGACACTAACAATAACGCAATAAAATAAAGATGCAATAAAAGAACTTCACGTTCAATCGAATTGTTAGTCACTCCTTTTTGAAACATCGCATTCCCTGAAAGTGTGCAGTTGTCCTAAATCGAATTGGAAACGATGTGGAAATCTGCCACTGTATTCAACGCTCTGTTCGACCTCGAGCAAAGCATTAGTGAGGAATTTAATTTGTCAAGTATGATGCGCGTTCAGAGTCGTTAGCGAGACGCGCGACGCGTGCCGGTGCGCGAAACTTCCGCGCACATACCGACTAGTACCGAGTACCAGCGTGCGAGCCGCGTGTAGCCAGGCAGCCTTAGCTCACAACTTCCACGAATTACACTCACCACGTACTCGTAATATAAACCAAACGGCGCTTACAAAGCAAAGTGTTCGGAAAGCTTTAGTTTTCAGTTAATGCAACGAACCTATTTACGTGAAATGTTGCATTTCATCTGTCAAATAAACACTTTAACAGAAGGTAAATGAAAACGGGCATAACGGAATATGACATTTTATGAAAAAAGACGCTGACCATAGGTAACAAATAACTGGCTGCAAAATTTATGGCGGCATTTTAGTGGTCTGTAGTTAACAAATGAAAGAAGCAGAGTAAGCAAGGAGATGGAAAACAGCGGATGTTGTACGGCTCTCGTCTGCCCATTAAACTGGGCAGAGGTGGAACGCGCAAATTCTAGCTAAAAGAGATATCTGGCGGACTTGAAAAATATAGAGCTGCGTAAATTGTCGCTTCCTACCTGAGCAGGATTAATATTGTTAGGTCGCCGACAGACACAAACATTTTAAATTGCAATCTAAAAACAATTTAAGGCTCAAAAGAGACAAACACACGTACTTATTTGATTATGTTTACCTCTATCGTAGAGTAGGGGCTGTAGGTATACATTTTTTAGCACAGATCACTAAAATCCATACGCGGGGAAATATTGCAAACGGCTACAAGCTTTTCAATTTTGAACAGTTCAATAAACTGAATTGTTCGATGCAATCATCGTGTAGTTCGATAAACCAATTTCGTACAATATAAATCAATGAAAATGAGATTCCGACGACGCAAAGGGATATCAATTTAATATTCAGTAACGCAGATCTAACGAAGTAGTCATAAACGTCAGTGGCATGCGTCATAATATGGAAAGTCGACATCCGAGTCGGATTCATGAGCTCTTTTATGTTACGTCACTTGAAGTAAGTCGTAGAAAACTTTCGAGTCGGTATATGAGAGTAACAAGTGGGACGGCAATCATAGTTCCGAGTGTGTTCGAGCGCAGACAAGAGCCGAGACGAAATCATTTTATGCATTGTGCTCACTCAATCTGCGAGCGCTTAGCAATGCAATCTCTCGCATAATTCTTGAGCTTAATCTGTCCCGGAGCATCGCATCTCAGCCGTGACATCGACGACGACTTTGAGAATGAAATATGGCTGCTTCGAGCACCTAATAGCTTAACAAAGTAGCTGTATTCAAAATAATACTAACCATTGATTAGTTCACTTTACGTTAATTAATTGACGCTAGCGGTTACAAATAAACTTTCGACGGCTAAATACTGAATATCCATAACCTCTGCCTTATTTACTTTCATGTACTAACGTATGTGCATACGAGTAACTATTCCATATCCACTAAACCAATATTTTTGAACCAGGTTCAGTAAACGCAATATAAAGTTCAGCGCCGATAAATATAAATCTAAGTTCCGAGCTACAAATCTAAATCGTTTTGATTTTCAATGGCCGAATAGCACAGTAGGTAGCTTTCAACGCCTAGAGCGCAGAAAGATACAAATCGAAAAAGACCGATGAAAACATGGAAACTAAGTTACCTACCGCTCGTATAAATCCGACACAATAAAAGTACGCCTCTATCGCCATTGTCATTTATTTTTAACGTAGTCACGAGAGGTTTGTGAAACCGTGTCGATAGCATTGTTTTTAAAACAGACACGACATAAACAATTCCTTGTCTCTTTGGGAACGAGTTAGGGGAAAATGGCAAGTGCGTCAAGAACAGGTTTGATATAATGTCGGAAACATCGGTCGGGGAAAACATCCGGGCGCGACCGCTCCCGCGCCCGCACCCGCTCCGTCACTGCGCCGCCTACGCCCCGACGACCTCCAAGAAAGCAAATAAGCTCTAACGAAATGAAAAACAAATACTCAGTAGATACGTTGAACGTTTTAAAAACAGACTTTGGTTGGGAACAAAATAAACAGCTTCATTCATACTCATTTTTTGACGAAAAAAATAAATAAATAGGTATCAAAGTGTTTGCTTTGTTACGATACGTTTGCTCAGATACGGATTCTGACACTCAGACACTTCGTTTAATGGCTAATAAATCACAATTTGGCCAGTATATTTTTTGAGTATTGTGGCGTCGTGTTTTCATATTTTAGGCAAAAGACTCTTTGTCCAAACGAAAACTCTCGTTTCCATAACTCAGTAACTACGCAGGGACATAGGTACACAACATCAGTAGCAATAAAATCAATTTACATAATTCTATTTACCTATTCATTTGGTTGATAAAAGACAACTATTTACTTGTTTATTAATAAAATATATTAGGTAATTGTTGGCTCAAAGCTCAACCAACAACAAACTAATAACAAATTCGAATTATTTTTACTAAGGGATTATTCTCTCGTCAAAAGACTGAAGGTAACTCATTCTCTGAAGAATAAATAAATAAATACTAGTAATTTAACCGATTTAACGTAATTTGTTTGAATTTTCAAGACCGTTAAATTGGACGGTTTATAAACATTTAAAATATTATAAGGGATCTCCAAATTAAGGTGTTTGATATCGCCTCTGTTAGCTTAAGTATTAAGCAAATTGTACCGCGCAGCCGCAGAGTAAAGCTTTTTAAGTTCTCACTTGTTTGCTCGAATTTTATTAAAAGTCCGTTACTATTAAATTATTAACCATACCTGCCCAAACCTTAATTTCATTTACTCGGCTTTTGATTCAACTTTTTTCTGAAATAGCTCATACAATTCTGAAACAGCAGAATATCAAATAGAAACTAACAGATAGAAATTATTTCTGCACGAGTATGTCGAACGAAATTCAGAGTAGGCTTTAAATTGAAACGTATCAAATCCAGGGCAACTTGAGTGAGCAAGGCGTCGTGAACTCATGAATACGGCGCAATAATTCTACGTTCACACAATACACAAGTTCGATTTACAACTCGAGTTGCGATAAACATGTAGTTAGAGAACAGAGAAGCAGCGGAGCGGACGAGCGGGGCCTCCAAACACCGCCATGCTCTTCGCTCCAGTTGAACAAATTCGTGTCATTTATTATAAGTACACGAGCGAGTAGCAACTTAATGCAAACTGTCACGAGTGCTACCTCGTACGTACGCAGCATCACAAAGAACCCGATAATAATTAGCGAGAATAAGTAAATAACAGCTCATGTAAACACAATCAGGCTATTTATATATCCATTTCGGTAGCGACAATGCGATGCACACACCTAGATAAAAGCAATGTTATTTCTTTTGAAAGAGGACCCGTAATGGTTGTCAGTACTTACATATTTGTAGACTGACAACGTTCAGGTTTTTGTTATTCATATCGGAAAACTCAATCAATCGAAATTCCACGCGTTTTCTACATTGTTTCCACTACACAAAGCTGAACCAAAATCGTGTTGCAACGTTCACACGGAGACTACGTTTAAACAAGGAAATTGGCTTTAGTAGGAACCTGCACCCTAATTGCGTAATACAACACAATCACAATTTGTTTTGATATGAAACAGATTGCTAATCCATGGCTTCATAAGTTGGAAAAAAAATTTGCTCCACAACGTAAATAACGCAATGAATGTTGTTGAACTGTCAAAATGAAACAAATTAGGCAAAATTGTTTACGAAAATAAGTTACGCAATTAACTACCTGGTTTATTAAAAGTTATATTTAATGTGAATCTAATTTATTTTCCAACAATATTGGTACTATTCCCATTTGTAATAATCATGTTACTTTATCACGTTTACGTGAAGGTAATAAGTTTTACAAGCGCTCGACTCGTACAATAATAATATTAGCTATCTATGTATATGTACATAATATGTTGGTATAGGTGGCTACACTCTAGTAGTCGTATCAGTGCGTTTGCATTTCACACATTTCTCTCTGGCGGCCGGACAACGGTTACTACTCACGGCACGTAGCTACGTCACGGCTCACTGTACTACTGCTGAAATGTACCAATTGTTACATCGCTTCATCAATTAAAAATTGCTATGAAAACAGCATTTAACGGCCTATGGTAATATAATTAAATTTATGTACGCGCTTAACCGGACCCCCGCTCCACCGTTTTATAGCACAAATAACTTTTTACGATGAATACTTTTTCAGAATAGTAAATGTACATTTTGCTCAGCGATCTTAATTTTGATTCAAGACTTTTTAGAAGGATGTTTTGTGATAAGCCATCCACCGCAATTGTAAAGCAATTTCAGTCTTTTGTGCAGTATTCACAACAAAAAGATTTTATCTTGAGGTTCCTCGGTGATTATGCCATGAGTCGCGCAGATTCTTAAATAAGCAATTTACAAAAATGCTTTGAGAAGTGGCTGCGTCGTTAACGCAGAAGTATAGGAGCAACCGAGATGGGTGCAGATAGGGAGTTCTACACGGCTCAGTGGATGGGTTCGGTTGTGGCTAAAAGTTTGGTAATCTTGTCAGTCGTGTTGGCCGTCCTCATAAGCCGCAAGTTTCGATCGCTGCTATCTCCGTAGTTGCAGCCTAATTAGATTGTGCGGAGCGCGTTCCTAGGGGGACTCAAACACATACGGAAAGTGCACAGCACACAGCCTCGTAACGACACAAAAGGTAATCTTAACTCCGTATAGGTACCTAATTGCAGTACGTGCATAAACTACATAAGGCAGGAGAAACTAGATTTTGTTAGACGAGAAATCCCAGTGGAGAGGAAATACCATTGCGTTTCGCGTGAGAAAATATTTAAATTTAATTCAAGCTAAAAGGAGTCGTATAACACTTATCTATAGTAAAGGACGTATAAAATGGCAGTATATTAAAGTATCGCCAGCAATCAACAGATTAAGAGAATTGTAATACATTTTGGACAATAAAAGAAGCTGCAAACTGTCTTCAAGTCGGTACAACAAACCATTTACGACTTTTTTATCAACTAAGTAATGTCTCCCTCACAAGTAGTATCTTTGATGTTTATTTCTCTCATATTGGTAGTATTAAATAAAATGTTTTTTTTTATTCTACCAATGTGAAATTAATTACGGAATTTAATTAAAGTATAAAGTTCCTCGCACAAAGTGTACACAAGTATATGTAAGGGAACATCTCATTTCCGAGAAGTACCACAGGGAGCACAGCTGTGGTCATTACGGTTCCGCGGAGGCTCGCATGCTAATTAACCAGAAGCCTCTTAACATTCAAGTTCACCGTCAACGACATCCGCTTAACAACTTATCCTACAGTTAAATAACATCCAAAAGTCGGTCACAGATACAAAAAGATCTCTGTTCACATATTAACCCTTTCGCTATACCTGTATGGTGTGTACATAGCTCACGACCCGTAAAAATGTCACCGGTTCGGATCGGGCTCATGATAAAATAAAATACACAAACACAAATGTATGACGTGTTCGAACGCGATTTTCACAAATTTGTTCAGTGAATCATGTCCCGCTGCGAGTCTAGCAAACAGACGCGCCCGGACCGGTGTCGACAAATCTACTAAGTTTAATTCTGACTAGAATCCATATATTTGAATGTCTCATCCCCTAAAGTAACCGTAAACTAACTAGATTAATGAAATTGCAGAACAAATAAAAAGAAGTAATTGAATGTATCTATGAATGTGTACGCGCGAATACATAAACTGCTGTACCCTATGCAATAACTCGCTTTTTATGTGACTATTGACCGAACTGGACTATAAGAAATCTAAAAGTTTCGTGATCCTCCCCAGAAGACTAATAAAACGTTCTGCAGAATGTCTGTACCGTGAATTACATTATGGCCGTTGTTAGAAGCAACAACTAAACATAAAGAAGCGGTTATTATGGTTAATTTGAAAACAACTGAATATTCTCTTTTAAGCTCTCCAGTTTCAAGTGTCGATTAAATAAGATACAAACAAGTTAAATTCAGATAAAATAACCGTAAACTAGAAGTTTCTTAATTGCGATTCATTTAGGGAATTTTCATGATATTTCATCTTAAAACGAGAAGCTGGCGGTTCGACATAAAACTGGTTGTCCCTAATATATTGGTTAATAGGCGGTGTATTGGAGCGCTTCTCTTAATGACAGGTACAAGAGGAGGCGCACTCATTCACCCCAGGGGACGCTCTAACGTCATCTTCATGGCACCTGCCTGTCACACACACCGCCCTCCGGTCCCTCCGACCCCGTGCCAATTGTTATACACACGGAGTAATTAAAACGATGAAAATGTCCTACCTATTGTTCCCATGGTAACAACACAAACTTTGCAGTTGAACAGCAAATATTTCATAGATACATACGTACTAACGTAATGTATTTGCGAGAGAATAGTTCTACACTTAATTAAACCAACGCAAACAACTGGTTCCACGTTATTCTGAAGTGACTACTGACTATATCATAAAGGATGGTAGATGCCTAATGACGAGTCTATTTAACTGACTCTCTGAAGGCTGATAGCAAACAGGCGTTTTAATCAACAAAAACATTTAGTAGTTCCTTGAATGAAAGCGCTTAGTTTGTATAACGACACAAAAGGTGATTACAAGATTACAGCGGGGAAGTCGTTTTATTTAGTATGTATTAAATGATAATAACGCTTTGTCAGGCCACTGAGACCCTTTTGAGGATCCTCGTACTAAGTTCATGTCTATTCACTGAACGTGGTGTAGGCATTTTTCTCTATTGTTCCTTCGCTTTTTAGTACTTTCCGTATCCATGGCCTCTTCAATTTCCCATTCGGGCGCGGTTCGAGTGTAAGTATCATTACATCCCATGCAGCTGTTACACTTTACGAGCGAACTTGTATTATTATGTTCCTAGCATCATTGTAAACTTTGCCAACGACCTTCAATTATGGCTGTAAGCACGTACGTCGTTTGGATTTTTTACTATCTCAATTTTGAAGACGGCCACATACCTACTCTAAATTGTGTTTTTTTTTTTTTAATTCTGCAATAGTACGAGATTTTATATTAAAAGGTACCGGAGGAAAACGTACTCTTATTTTTCCAATTTGCGCTGGATCAAACGTAAACTCTACTTTGACTGCAGTCGCCGTTCCGTATCTACTAAGAACATATTGCAAACAAACAATATTGATTTATTTACAATACGCGGTCTACTAGAACCAGATATAGTTTTTACATAGCAAAATATTTATTTAAAAATGGAACAGCGGAAATATATCTATGGATTTATGAAACGTGAAAAATAACAACATGGCACCTACAAACAGCAAAAATAGACCAAACCACGATTAATCTACTTTTATCTACCGGTTTAAAGTACAAAAAATGTCTTTTACGTCAAAATGTATTTTATCCTGGGACACAATTCCTCATTTATGTGAGATAACAATATCCTTTGTTTCATTTGACCAGTAATTCTGTCTCACTACTGTAGCCCGTAGTTATGAATTTATTACATTGATAGTACAAATCAGGAGGAGCTCGTGGCTAAGTAATAACAGCCGCATGGGGTGATCCACCAGGTTAAGCTACGCTTGCCTGGGTTGGTCCGTGGATGGGTGACCGTCTTTACATATCGAGACTCCTCCGTGCCTCGGAAAGCACGCTAAGCCGTTGGTCCCGGCTGTCATTCTGTGGATCTTTGACAGTCGTCACGGGTCGTCAGAAGCCCGAAAGTCTGACAACCAGTCTTACCAAGGGGTATCGTATTACCCAGTTACTGGGTTGTGGAAGTCAGATAGGCAGTCGCTCCATGGAAAATACTGGTATTCAGCTGCATCCGGTTAGACTGGAAGCCGACCCCAACATAGTTGGGAAAAGGCTAGGCAGATTGATTGATAGTACAAATCAAGAATTTATAGGTATTAGAGAAAATTCTTTCAGCAGTAGGTTCAAACCAGAGAAAAACTACAAGTTTACTGCCGTTCACTAAGTAAATTCTTTCACAGTAATTCTATATTCGAGTTATTTATTTTAATTTTGTTTCTCCTTAGTTCAGTGAACGCAATCGCTAAGGGTGATTTAAAGTTTCTGAATATTTAGTTATGAATGGCTGCTGGTAGTTATAACTTGGTCGCCGAATGTCCTAGATAAGATTTAATTGCAATAAAAAATATTTTTATGCACGCCTTTTCTTGAACACTTACCTTAAAACACACTACATTTTGTTAAAAAAACAAAATTGGTTTTATTCAGACGACTTACAAATGAAAGCTAATTGAGTAGGTTTTATGTAAATAGAAGTAAGTACTTCTAATAATATCAGCAGAACCCAGCTTACATAATCACAGTTCCTTCATTTTATGTAGAAGAAAAAGACTTCAATAGAGAAGGCACTTTAGTTTTAAGGGCACATTAAGGCCCTTTGTACACACACATTTTTATTGCCGTGAGAAACTACAGTTTATTCCCCGTGTGTACGACAGTCGTCAGTGTGGTATATGAATCACTATGGAAGTTTGTCGACGGACACGTTTTTTTGCATTGAAAATCCTTTTTCGATCGCTTCAGTAGAGTATCCGTTTTCAAGAAAAGTGCGACTGGGGGGCTAGCGTCCTCAATTATTAAGATAGAGAAATGAGAGGGAATCAAAAGATGCGTTACTACAAGAACGCAAAATATATATTTTTTTGCAGTATTGTAGCTGTTATTTTATTTTTTGTAATTTTTTTTTTTTTTTTCATTTAATTTAAAAAAAAAAAATACTCAAATTGTTTGCCGTTTGAGTCCATGAGTTCTGTGGATTTTTACGGCGCGGTTTATACGCCGTACCATAAAGGATCCGTGAGGCGATTCGCACACTGCCCCGCATCACGCAGCGTGGTGCGGGGCGGCCATAGCAAAATGAACGCGCGTGGATGCATTTTCTGTGTGTTGGACTGTGCGTGTTTTCTATACAAACGGATATACTTACAAGCAACGCAGTCACGCAACATGCAGCGTGGTGCGTGGCAGTGTGCCAATCGCCTGAAGGGACTAATAGATAAGATTAAAATTGAGATTCGTATGAAATCTGACAGTTTTTAATAGAGATTCTACCTATACCTACTAAGGAACTTTCAAAATAACATAATTTCCAAAGATAAAATAATATAGACACAAAAAATATTCGAATTAAAAGCGAGAAATGAAAATAGACAAAAAATAGGTATGGAGTATTATCGTGGGGCCAGATTCATCCACGTAGCACACAACACCGTAATTTGGAAGAACCGTAATCCATTTATATCCAACATTCCCTTGGGAGAATATACCTAAATGGAGATCTCCTTTATATAAACGTCATTTTTGGAGTGAAGTACATCCATGGTAAAATAAATCGGATAAGAGAGTCTGATACTTTTATTTAAGGGGATTTTCGGATTACATCCTGTGATGAAAAAAGATATGCTCGTAATCCAAGACAAGATAATCTTTTAGAAACTTTAACTGAATATAATTAATTAACATCTATATATTAAATACATGAAGCAAAAACTTTGTACCCCTTTTTACGAAAATTACGCGGACAGAGGAGTATGAAAGGCACAGTTACAATTTATATGGAGAATGTTGGAGTTTAGCAAAATCCTAACAGAGAAGGAGTGCAGAAAGCTAATATTTTTATAATAATATGCATTAGAAATAAATTAATTTAATAAAAAAAACATTACACACACTACCATGCGTTTGACACAGATAAACTCTTTTGCTTATGGTTAAACATGGCTACCTTAGAATAATGAGATGGCAGCATGGAATTAGTATGTACTTTAAATGAAACTAGTATGAACTATCCTAAACTATCCTATCAAACGTAAAATTTTAATTTTTGCGCCTTTTTGTTTTATTTTATTTCATTTGTAATTTGAAGAAAACTTTTTTCCACTTTTATCTACCGAATATTGTTTTAATATAAAATAAACGTTTAAATGGTAAAACCTCCATATTGGTGCCCAAGATACAGGCTTGCCTAGTTTGGGGCCAATGTAAACGCTTTGTAATATTTTTTCTAGCAATAAAGATGTTTATATTTATTTTTAAATGAATTATGATCGATTTTCGACCACTGGACGACCACTATTAATCTTAATTATCCCTCACTTATAAACTAATGATGTTACTTTTAATAACATGTTTTAAAGTTAACGAACCAGGTTCTAAGTAAAAATTTCCCCGAGCTTTCTTCTTGTTATTTAACCACTACAGAAAAATTCTCGATAATTTCTCTAAGACTTCATCGCCCTAAAGCTTATTGTCTACTTTAAAACTCTGCTCGAATGCGAAACTTTAGCCAAGAGATCGTTGGTAGATAAAAAATATCGAGCGTACATAGAAAATCTCGAGGTCTTATTACAATTCACACTTGATATTTCCAGTCCATTTGCATTAGGCGAGTAACTGATCGCTGGATTTATTCTGGATATATTTTAACTGTCATGGCCTCATGGGTCGGGTAATGTACGTGTCACTGTGTTTCCAGGATTTGCAGGTGATTGCATTTAAAGCACATAAGCCATTCGGCGTCAGCTGACCCACCGCGGACATTTTGCATTTTTCGTGATTGACTGGCAGTTCAACGAGCCGCTAATCCAACGTCAGTTTCAACAAAAACCCACGGACATGGGATATATTTTTACAAAATATATCATTTTTATTTGTTGACGATATGGATCTAAATACATCTCGAATTACCTTAAAAAGATACGTACAAGGTACCCACAAATAACGATACAAAAGTCAAATAATGTTGTTGCTAAAATATTGAAATGTTTCTGAAATCATAATAACGTATATTATGAAATGTTTTGAAGGTACTGGAGGTTGGGTTATGTTTAGTTATCAATATAATAAATATCACATACTACACATCCTTTGATTCGATCTAACGAAAGCTCGTACAAAAACACGAAAGATAAAAGATATGTCACAAAGGACAGAAACACGGGCCACGTTAAAAATGAAGATAAAGATACACCGAAAAGGATATTTCGTAAAAAGACTATTTATTAATTTGCATAAAAACTGCGTCTACGTAGAAACAGTATTGATAACAAAAACGTTACAACACAGGATCCTAAAATGAGCGTTGTTTTAACCGGCGAGCTCACTGTAGCGAACCTTCGCTTTGCCGCTCTTTGTAGCTATCTGCTGCACAGCGACAGGCAGATCGTGATTTCATAAAGGCAGATACCATCGAAAAATACTTACCTAAAAAATGTCACGTCCCAAATAATTCAACAGCGAAACAAAATTCCCGCATCCTGTGACCAACTTTTATTAAATTAAACTTGTGTCAATCGATATCGGATCAGTATCGAGAATGTAATTAATAAATACGTAATTAAGTAATCACGTCGTGTGACTCGTATGACGGATGACAAATAGCCATTAATGTCGCCAGCGAATCCTATTAGCTACCGCGCTGGATACGAGTGCGCCGCATAAATGTAATCTCAATAGCTTTATTAGCGAACCAATCAATCAGTTTCCGAGTCAAACAAACTACCAATCAACTGAACACTGATCCTTGTCGATACTTGTAATTAACCTACAGGAAAAGAGCTTTCTTAGCTAATGTTTGTACGAGTTTCTTGTGAATTATAAATGAGTTATTAAGGTTCCTGCCACACAAACATGCTGTTTATTCTTGTGTTATAGACATCTGTATTGTCAACGTTAGCTTTTAAACCTAAATAGGCACTCACGCCGTTCCTTTTATTAATTATTTACATTAACACGTTTTTGCTGTTACAACATTTAATAATAAATGACCCAATTTTACAAACTTCAGAACTATTAAAACTTTGCTATTTACAAAAGCGTAGTTTAATAGAAATCATTGTGTGTATTATAGAAAACTTTCAAATGACTTGGAACTAGAAACGGTTTGGTAGATTTCATTATAGAGTAATATTTAAACTCAAATCGCGTCCGTTTTCGTCGAACAAATTCTATTTTACGACGTTATTCATTTCATATTGGCGCTGAACTTTTTAGTACCTGAATATGATATATGAATAATACATGAAATTAAATACAAATACATAAACGGTATCTGTATCATTATAAAATCTAATTACACATTTGATACAATACACAATACCTACTGTTTAGGTTAGCGGTTATTTACTTACGTGTATGATGTTTACACGTCCGTTTTATTTACATCATTAAACCTCACAGAGAATGAAGGAAAATTGTATAATTTAATTACCAGGAGGCTGATTTAATAAAATGATAGAACATTATATTTTTCTGTATTTATTACCATTATGTTTGTGTAGTTGTACCTGGGCGACCGAACTCTGCTCTAGTGAAAATAGAGAATGCTCATTTAATAGTATAGGAAAGTTCATAGATACTAAATTCCATGCTGCCATGATAGTAGGTACTTACTAATTTTATGCTGCCATGTCATTATTCTAAGGTAGCCATCTTGTTCTTAACTTTGGGCGACTGAGCTCTGCTTGGGTAAAAATACGGAGAAAATGTATTTTCCCAGATATGAGACCTAGCTAGATCGATTTTTCGCGCCCATAAACCCCTATATTGCAACTTTCATCGAAATCGTTAGAGCCGATTTCGAGAACGTGATTACAAATATATTTAAACAAATATTGTTCATTTAAATCATTTTCAGAAATAATATGAGATTCTGTGTATTCTTATTTAAATTGGCTCATGTTAACTAGGTATCATATACCTACGGCTTTATTAGGTTAGGCTTACCCAGGTATATAAAACACTTTAATAAATGACATGAAATTGAGAAGCGCTCAATTGTTATCTAAAAAAGTAACTAACTACTACATAAGTTAGTATGACATAATTCTATTTAAGACGTGCTTAGTTGCACAGCATATACAAAATATATACGTCCTACATAAACTTTTACTTATCTAGTTGGCTACATTAGTATTTCACGCACGACATTCCCAAACAATATGTGCCCACTGTCCCGTCCAGTACAAACCACCAAATGTATGCTGACAGCAAAAAACCTTTGAACGAAGTCGGGTAACCTGTCCTGGATAGTACGTAATCCCTCTAAAATTGTGTTTTACCTCCATATTTGACGTTTAGGGACACAAGTTTATCCGTGTAGTACGGAGAAAGAATACTAATCGCCTTTACCGGACAATATGGGCACGATAAACGGCTACAGACAGCAGGGTCTTGAATACAGTTTAGGTGTCCCTAATTGGAGTCAGGTCTAACATGTTATTTCACGAGCTCGGTAGCTCCGACTGGAGATGCTAGAGGAATAAGTCAACATCTATTGCTTTTGTGGGGTGTGTTTGTTGAATTGAACAGGTTTGTTAAAATAGACTATGTACCGCAGTGCGTGCGGACTTGGAAGCACAAATGTTACAACGTCGAAGCTGAAATCCAATTTTGAGTATAAATAAATTAAACAGCCAGGTTGTACAGCGATACAAACCAACGTAACAAGATGTGGCATTGTTCCGCTGCGCTGACGAATTTATGCCGATACACCTGAACGAAGCTGATTTGGATTTTCCATGGGCACGTTTCGTGAGAAACCGAGAGACTGTTAAAATTCTACTTCCAATAGCTATTCTTTCACGCGGAATAATCTTTTTTACCTAAGGAATGTTTAGAAGCGAAAGAATTTTACGGCGACGACATTCGCATGAAAATACTTTTCTACATTTTTTAAATTAGTTACTTTTGAAAAGTATTTCCCATCTGATAAAGAAAATGCAGGTTTACTATTTGGAAGCTGTAACAAAGAACGCAAAACTTGTATAACTTCGGACAGTCATTTGCAGGCGTTTCGTGGCGTTTCCTCTAAGAATTAAAGTTGAAATGGTAATTTCTTGTTCTTTGGCACTTTATTCAAATTAGTAACTTATTTCGGGATTTCTTTATTAAATAACAATTTCAGAATTGAAAATTGTAGTCAGAACATCTTCTTTCAGTAGAACAATAGATTTTCAAATGTTTTAAAAGCTAAAGAAATATATATTTCACAATGTTATGTACCTACAGCTACAAGCTTGGAAGGAGAATAATCGTATAGGTACTCGTAGATTACTGAAGATAATACGTAAACCCCTGATTATAATTACTGGACGGTATAGTGTTCAATGCATAATGGAAATGTAAATTCAATACCTAGGTATTGAATTCCCATTTCCAACTAAATCAGTTCTAGAGGTATGTACACCTGCTGAGTAAACAGCAAAGTGGTTTACAATAATGTAAAGCACATAAAATCTTCCTTGTATTTCCCATCTAATGGCCGACGGTCTTTCCACAAGCATTACTTGGACCTGTAAGCTCATTGCTAAGTTTTTCCTCTAGTTCGCCGAAAGGCTCTCTTTGTTTTGGCAACTATTAAGTGGCCACAAGCCGTCTTTTACGAGAATCATATATTTCGCGTGATACATACATGTGTATGTTGCACGACCCAGTTTCCTTGACAAAATTATAGTTTCGGCAAGTTCTTAATCAGAGTGTTTAGTATGTAGGTCGGGAACAATAAACAAGACGGATCGTGGTAAGTGAGGCGGGCGTGTCAATCACCTGTCCCGGCAGCGAATATCTTAAGCTCAGGTTTAACTAACAGATATGCATGGCCACAACACATGTATCACTGGCTGATATCATAGGTAGGTACATGACACAAGGAGCGCCGCGCCACCGCACTGGAGCACGGGTTTTTGCAGGACTAATGTCTTGATGCCCCGCTCCTGCTACTTCAAAGAAAATTTGTACATACCTATTATAGTTTAAAACTATGTAATAGCGGATTTATTGGGTTTCCACTTCCGTGGTTTTCTGCCGCCGCTAATATCGGTTTTTATACCTAAATAATAGTTCGGAAATGTCTTTGTTCTTTTTATGTGGAGCTATGTGCTTTTAGTGAATCGTATACTTAACAACAATAATTTCCATACTTACATGGAATTCAAAACAAGTTAAGTACAATAGAGCTAATTCCTATCAATTATATCCATTTGATCCAATTATTATTTTTACGATAATTTGTGCCTTTAAATACTAAATTAAGTACATCGCATAAACATACCAGATTGATTTTAATTATTTACCTACTTTGTTAATTAAAAATCACACACAAAAATCACAAGTGTCACTGCGATATTTCACTGAACGATCCTCATTAATCCAGTTTTCATGTGTTTTGGAATTGAAACTCGCGGTATTAGGCGGGCGGTTGAAAGTTGGGGGGAAAGCGGCGCGGACAGTCAAGACGCGTGGTCGCGGCGCGGGCTGGCGTGCCACTGGCCGCAGCCGCCCGCCGCTCCGCGCGCACGCCCGCCACGCCACCGGCACGCGCATAAAACGCCACACGCGCTACCCTACGCACTAAACTCTCACGTTTTTAATTAAAAAATTTGAGTACATACTTAATATTTAAATTACGCTTACAACAAATGATCATGCCAGCACTCGCAGCGGTAAACTAGCTTCCACATTTTATTATGTCTTTATTTAGTGACAGTTAGTTACGAAACTAATTGCATTCCTACCCTAAACTTTGCTCATTTCCATGATAGGTTACGTAAAAATTATGCATCTCAAAATTAACGAACTTTTATGAAGTTGTAGATGTGTCCAGTCATATTTTTAATGGAAATTCGAGAAGCGCAGAGAGACGCAGTATTTAAATTTTTAAATACCATTGAATACGTTGTGCCAATAAAATGTAAAATTAATGTTCACTAGTCCAAAGCGTCAGATTAACTGGCAGGTCACTATTATTTAGGGTTTAATTATACCGTCAGCAGCCGTGATTGCGATGTATACTACATACGTCACGTGTCGCCTATACCAAGGATGGATTGTCCGCAACCCGGATTAAGTCAGCTGCGGCCACCGGGTTGCGTCCCAACCCTATGAACCCACGTAGGTACTAAGTTTTTTAAAGAAGTCGGCCTCACGTTCGGGACTATGTAAGTCAATTTACCAACATATTATGAATAAAACAAAATCTACAACTTTCCTTTTTATATGTAAAGTTTGGGGGAGTCAGTGAGTTCCAGGTGCTACTAATATGTATGCAAGCGGGTGTCGGTAGTTATTTGACCATAGATAGCAGTGACTTAAACCTACGTAAGTTATTTATGTTGGGTAAGTAGTTTGTGACTTTATCCGTGTGTAGAGCTTAGAAAGCCCTCCATTCGATGCGTGGGCGGCCCTAAGATGCTTCATATGATAATAACAATAATCCCCAGTTCTAGACAGGATTATTATTCTAACTTGTTACCAGAAATTACTATTACATAAAACTAATTTTACATAGTAAGAAAAATAAGATTTTTATAATAGTTGAAGAAGTTAGAGGGGTGTAACTTTTCATAAAATTATAAACAATGCATAAAATGAAAACTTCAAGCTAACTAGATCTTGGCACAAGACTATCAACACGCTAAAATGATAAAATTTAATTACTTAAACTTTATGCTTAGTAATAACTTCACACGAGTATCTAACATTATACAGGTTGTTTGGCAGAACATCGAACATACGAAAATGGTGGATAGGTGTGGTCATCTGCTACTTACTCAGCCCTAATTTATTTGGCCCTGGCCCCTGGTTTTTTTTTTTAATGCAAGTTGAAATGACGCATAACTTTTTTCTAACTAACATCTGAATAAAGCAATAATTTTATAAGAATCTGCCAACATTAAAGATTAAAAAAAAAACAAAAATATTGCCTGTTTTAGCCATTTTTAATAAAAATTACACTTTAAAGTTAAGAAAGTGGTGAAATTAGAAGAAAGCAAAAAAAAATAATTAAATATCCAGGGGACCAGGGCCAAATAAATTAGGGCTGAGTAAGTAGCAGATGACCACACCTATCCACCATTTTCGTATGTTCAACGTTCTGCCAAACACCCTGTATACTCAATAAACGTAGACATGTTCCTTTGAAGAGATACCTACATAGAAAACACAAAGCTAATCTTTATTAACAATCAGTATAAAAGATTTTACGTTAAGGCTGCGGTAGACCATTTTCTACGATTCTCTACAAAGAAAACATAAGTCCTGCCAAGGAAAACCTAGGCAGTATTAGCTATCAAAGTTTTACCGCCAACTTCCTGGCACATATCCTATGCATCTTGATGGGACTAAGTTCTGAATAAGCAAAATGCGAGCGTGTTGTTCCGTGCAATATTGTGATTTAAATCCACACTATTGTATACAGAATGCTACGTAAACAAAACTAACTACATCGCTACGAGGAAAACGTATATTAAATGTAAAAACATTAATTCTTCCCAGGCTTTATACCTCTACAATGAAACCACCGTTAAACGTTCGCATATAAAATAATAATATGCTTCTTCCATTCCGTAATTTTATTTCCTGAAGCTTTGTGAGGTACTCTCGATGTCAGTAATTTGATTAGAAACGTTGCAAAGGGAAGTCTTATGCCAATTTCTTATTGATACGAAAAAAACAACGGAAACGGATAAGTCACCGTAATTCCAGTAAGTACGTCATAATAATCTGACACAGTGAACACGACTATATGAAACCAATAATGCCTTAACGAGTATGGCATTAAGTCCGCCTCTGTACATTTATATGCTTAAAATATTAAATAAATAAATAAAAATATTAACATTATGACGTATGGGTGAGAATACTTACATTCTCATACAATATTAAATGAAAGATAAAAGTGAATACTCGCTGCTTCAGTTAGTACTTCTTGCAGCAAAAACGAGTAATCGCTATAGAGCGTGTCTACTCCAAATGCAGTATTGTTTTCATCGTAAAAGCCTTCAGTCAAAGTAAATAGCGGTCCATTAGACCCGGCCGTCGCTTGACAGCGCTGGACGTTTCCTCAACCAACGAAAACAATGCGCTTTACGCTTTTTGCAGCGCCGCCGGACGCTCCTTGCAGTGTTTTGAAACGTAGAATGATACGCTCCGATATGCTCCATCCGTGGCCTCAGGTGTCTCGATTGTATAAGGTACACAATGCGATATCCAATCCAAAGCCTACACAAACTCAAAACAAAAATAATTGTTCCTACCATTCCGAAATCTCTTTATTTTATACTGCCCCCTGATAAATAAACGTTGAACGGAACGAGTAAAGCTTCATTTCCACAACTTTCACAAAAAAGTACAAGCATTTCATCACATTTCACAGAGTTTTTAATTAGATTATTTCTTGAAGCCAAAATCCTCGCACGTATTGGAGAATTTTCCCAACTTTGAAACATTTATAACGTTTCAGGGGAAATTCTTATGAACTGAGGAAGGTAGATACAGGTAGTAGGTATTTATTGGTTAATACATAAAGTTTGCGAAGAATGGAGTTTTCCTACTATTGTATTACCTACGGCCAAATTAATTTTAGTTGGGGTGTGTAATTTCATTTGACAAGTTTCGGGCCTCGTCGTGGTTGATGACACGCGGTCATGTGTGGGATGAATCTCCTATCTATAGGTATACATTTATTATATATATTCAACAATTCCGTAACTGACAGGCAGAGCAGAAAACAAAAGATAGAATTAAAATAAAATTAAATTCAAGATAGTCAATAGATTCAGGCGTAACCTTGTGGAAATCCATTATAAAATACAATAGATGTTGTTGTATTTAGTGACCTGTTCCGCTTAACTATTCCTAAAGAGCCATAAAAAAAACCTGTAATAAATCGACACGTGTTTCACCTCTCAACAAGGCATCCTCAGGATGACGATTGACTTGTCGCGAACCCGAACACGGCGTGTTGCCACACCGAGCGAGCGATCCTCAACACGTGAAACACGTGTTGATTTCTTACAGGGTTTTTTATGGCTCTTTAGGAATAGTTAAGCGGAACAGGTTACTAAATATAACGTATATTGTTTTTTTTTTTTTATACTAAATTCGTTCAAATGATCCTATTTGTTCCTAAGAACAACTTTTTAAGATGTAGAAAGAAAGAACTTGACTAAAGCCATTCCAGATATAACCACTCATAACCAAAGCAACACAGTGTTTAAACTAGTATGGAAAAACCAAATACAGAAACATGCCTGAGTCAAAAATTCGAAGACGAAGTCACGAACAAGAGCTAGACAACCTATAGATGTCTAAACAATATAATAGGGAAATATGTGCAGTGAACGAGACAGTAAACAACAAGTAATGTTATTCTGTCACTCGTCTCGTTCACCGGTGACGGGTTTGCGCATAATCGAACTCTATCCGTCTATTGTGAGAAATAAATTGGCAACAATCTTCCGGTCGTGTCGCACCCAATTTTTACACATTTATTGAATTTTTATGGTTATTTTGATCCATTCATCATTTTTTACGACTTGCTACCATAACAAGTCTGTTCTAACGAAGAGGACACGGTGTTATGAAAATACATTACTTTCCCAGAAAAGGAGAAAAACTACATTATTTTAACAATATATGAAGCTAGCGTCTAGTTACAATAATGCTAAAAAGGTATTATTTGAAATGAATGTTTTGGGCTCTCAGTTGACAACTTTCCCTTAAATTATTTCAAAAGAGAACTCATTTTGCTAAATTAAGCCTAATTTTATTTCACTTATTTATCCAAATACACCGAAATTATATATTTAAAGAGCATGATTTAAAATTTATAACGCTGATAATATTTAGAACCTTACCTTACAAGACGGCGAAAATAAATTCGAAGTTCTAAAAATATTCAGCTTACCTGTAACAAACAAATGAAATTAAAGTTTCACTAATTACTTCGTGTTTAAGTTAGAAAGCATGATTAAATGTAACAATGGCAGGCGGAAACACACAGCGGCTCGGATATAGCATGGACAAATCGACGGTTAGAAAGCCGTGACGTCACGTCAACGACCTGATGCCGACGGCCCGACGGAAAATATGATGGCCGCACAATAGCCTGCAGTGGTGGAGACGTCCAAATCATTATTTATTGTTTCGTTAACGAGCTCGAAAGAAACGCTGCCGGATCCGTGGCTCGATGCCCGCTCGACGCGCGCCGGAACCACTGACTCATCCACCCGTAATATTTCAGCTGATACATCTTAACCCCTTTTTAAATTAATGTACACGGTTTGCGAAGTTGGTAAGTAACTTCTAGAAGTGCTATTCAATCAGCAAGCCACTGAGATACTAATTTTGTCAACCGTGAATAAGGTTTGTGGAACTAAAGCAAGCGTTACTGAGTAGCTAGACGGTTCGTAAGGAGAGAACGAACAAGATTTCACTTGCATACATATGCAAATCGAGTAGGTAAATTATCTAAATATTAAAATTAAATGTAAAATTAAATGTGTTACAATAATGCTATTTTTGTCTTCTATACGTTGATAGTATCAAAGCTACCAAAAAGAGGCTGCTCTTAACTTACGATTAATTAATATGGTGTTAACAACAAACGTAACAGATTGCTTTGTTAAGAATGTACCTACTTCTGAAAGAAAGATTTACGTTAAAAAAAATGTTTTATTTCCAGAGATTCCCTTCAAAGACAAATAAATAAGAACGTATTTGATCTAGCATGAACACGAAAAAGGAAATAAAATAATAAACAACATTTCGTTTATATCCGCTGATGTAAATGCGTCGCCTAATTATCATCACGCCAGCTCTCTCACGGAGATGGCAAAGAATACTTAACGTCTACGCTTACAGTCTTGGCACACTTTTCTTGCTAGACCCACTTTTTCGTCCCATGGAAAATATAAAATACGAAAGACTTCAAAAGTTTTTGCACTAAATATAAGGAATCTCCAAGTAGAACAGGAAATTCTCAATTATATTATTCATTCTCGCACTAATTATCGTGAACCTCTCTTTGTGGCCTAGAACAAATAAAATCTAATTAAGTTTTCAGATTTGTTTCCACATTATCTTGCAAGTGAGACAGCTCCCAAGTTTTTCTGTGAACTTACTAGCGGTATCACTAACTAGGTATCAAAAACTTTAATTAGTGTATACATGGAGTTGAATGTGCCGCATTGTTGGTAGCAGGGAGGCAGTGAAAATCGCTTGATAACGTTATTACATAAGACTTTGATAGAATTGCAAGATGTTAACCTTGTTATGCCGACGACGGCCGTTTCCTGTCGCCAGTCACTGGCAGCCTGATGTCTAATGGAGTAAAGACTCGGCAGGGAATATCTACTCATCGTGCTTATGTACAAGTTTGAAGAAATTTTTAAGTAATTTGTTTTGGCTGCGCTTTTTTCTAGCAAGTTTACATATAACACAAATAACTGTTAAGTGAATAAGTAGATAGGGGTACTCGTATACTTTGTGACTCGTAACATTAAATATTCTGAAAGTTATAAGTAATGTACCGATCTACTCAAAGTTGGCATTCATGTACATTAAAAGTGCAGTTCGACGAAACTAGAAAACTAAATGATTAAACGATTCTTGGAATATTTTGAATAAATATTGAATGTTTAACATTTGCTTTATTTGATGATATGTAGGTAAATAATTTATCACCCATAAATTTTTGTAGCCGTGGCGCTTACCGCTAAGTTTTTTAAGAAATTTTGTAAAGTATGTCGGATCCGGTCATTACTACGGACACGAAACGAATCGCAAGCGCACCACTGGCGACATCAAGAGTGATCTACCTACACCAAAAAAGGCGCGCTTCTACAGAGTCGTGATATTTTAAGGCCACGGCGAGGAGGG
This sequence comes from Agrochola lychnidis, assembly GCA_963680765.1. Taxonomy (NCBI): domain Eukaryota; kingdom Metazoa; phylum Arthropoda; class Insecta; order Lepidoptera; family Noctuidae; genus Agrochola; species Agrochola lychnidis. The sequence continues at coordinate 11,572,165 of OY796858.1, forward strand.
CATTCAGCCTCTGGTCGCATTGGAGTCAAGACGTCGCGGAACTGTTCTCGATTCGAGGTGCTCAGTTATTGTGTTAGTTGTAATTTGTGATCATTTTGTTAATTGGTGATTTTAATAAACGCCGTCGCACCCAGTGTGTGTATAATTTAGCTAGTGTGATTCATTTGATAGTAAATTATAATGTGATCTGAACTGCAAACTGTTTTTCTATTGCGCATTAACCAACACTACCCACACTACGCCCACAGTAGTTAAAATATCGCTGATAATAACGACAGTCACATACCCGTCTCCGACAAGTATATTTACTTTTTATAAAGATGGGCTTCATCGATTAGCCCTGATAGCCGATATAGGATTTTGCCTAGATCGGCTTCAAATGTTTAATTCATTTGTATAATGTACAAAACCATTGCACAAAATTATTTTAATAAAGTTATTATTATTATATCCATTACCATTGCCATCACACCTAATTGCAGGTGTGTCTGAGTGTGCACACAATGAATATTTATGAATGTTTTCAGTCGTAGAGACAGACAAAGTCACGTCTTACCGCGTACTCGGAACAGCGCGAAAACATACATGTTATTATATTATTAAGGATCTGCCACACAATTCCATGTAGAAGTTCTTACGGCTCAAAACCATCAAAGTGATTTAAATGTACAATTGTACATGCATATGTCATAATTTAAACATGTGCAGGATAACTAATAATGTTGTTCTCTTGGTGGATTTGTTAAAATATCTCACAAATGTGATACTACATTTTAATATGAAATCAAACAAATAGACTTTCGAAAATATTTTAGAATCTGATAAAAAAATAACGAAAGGTATTAATTTTTTCCGGAAAATGGACGTATCAAATAACATAATGTAATTTTTTCAATTTTAACCTTTCTATTAGGAAATTGATGCGCACACCCATATTTCGTTTTTTTAAGTTCGGGTGGAAACGAACTACGACGAACAAAAAAATGCATCCAATAGTCGGAGTCAGGCATGTTGCATTCAACATGTTTGTTTCATTTCCTTCTATTCTGATGCACAATTGAAATCAGAGCAAAAAAGCACTTTGATTAAGTTTTTCCATGTAACGAGTACAAAGTAACCGATTCTTATAGGAAATAACATAGTTTCAGGTACTTATTCGTATTTATACACGTGCACGTATCTAGAATTCTCGTTATCATATTTTCTGCAAGTTTACAGATATCCGTTTGCCATAAAGGGAATATTAAATGTATTGAAACCAAGTTCAATATAAACTAATATCGAATCTGATAAATTCGTTAGGATAACATCGCTGCAACTTATATCTAACTTTTTCGTTACGACTTTTTTGTGGAGTAACTGAAGAAATCAAGCAGGTCACCGGATTGAAGTAGGCTACATTCTGAGCTCTCAAAAGTTTTTCGATTAACAACTAATTGATTAAATAAATGGTGAGAGTGAAGCGACACGGCCGGTGACACACACATCACGGGATTTACCGAGGTCGTAAAGACATTTTACACGCATCGGCGGCTGAGTGCCGAGTTCGTAATTCGTTGAGGCACCCACCGAGACAGGAATGAGCTAACTTTCGGGAAGACTGCGGGCGAATGAGAAAACATTGGAGAAGTTCCTGCCAAGTGATAGACAAAAACGGCGAAATATATGTCGGGGCTTAGTGAAACACATATCACTGCAGAGTTTCGAGATACGCCGTGAATAACAATAAGTATGCCTCAACTTGTGCAACCCCCGGCGGCAGATATCATCAAAACTTGACATGTGATTTATGTATATAGATAAACTTTGAAATTATACAAATTAATCCAAGTTGTAGGAGTTAAAGTAATTAGTCGACGCGCGCTTCGCAACAGTAGATATGAATTAGAAAATTAAAAATCGTTATTACACTCGCGATAAATAAACACAACATCAGCAATTTGTAACCGTAGAGGAACAGGATGATTGCAAACGAACGGCTCAATAAGCGTCAAGGAGGAAGTTAACGCAGAAACAAGGCTGCAATATGAAACATGTCCCGCACCCGCAGTCGTAATAAGCACCGCTCAACCCGATCATAAATAAAAGGCGAGCGACATAATAGGCGCTTGAGCCACGTCATCGGCAGCTGGCGCGCGCCCGACTCCTGACACGAGCACACGACTCCTCACATTCGATAAAAATATCTTCTACGGCCCTATCTAACCGCCGAAGCACCTCCGGAAGCACGTTCCGACTGCTCACCTATGCAAAACAACATTAGAGTTGAAAGTACTTACAATTTTCTCTCATCGCTACCTCGAACTTTCCTTCGTAAACTTTAACGTGTGAAACATAACACATACGTGTATAAAACAGTAGTATTTCCTGAAGTATTACGATTTTATTTTTGAATTTCACCTCGTTCAGAGATTCTTCGCAATTTATCAAAACGATATGTCTGTGCGAGGAAGCTGCGACGATGACGTCGCACGCGACCTCCCGCTGCCGGCTCTGATAAATCATCGAACAGCTTCAAATGAATTTATCTCGCGTCGAAACGTAGTATTTCTTTGTTATCATTGTAATTTTTGTCCCATATAAACTGCTATCAATATTATTTTATATCACAATAAAAACTGTAACTTTACTCAAGAAACAGATGTCCGTTGAAAATATTTATCTGGAAAAGCTTTATGACAAGGATATGATAATATTTTCAAAGTATTAAAAGTCTTTGGACGTTCGGGGCCTTCATAAATATTTAAAGAAAACCATAGGGATTTAACTTTCAGGGCCACGGAAATGTGCTGCAAAATTAAATATGTATGCAATGCAAATTCTTGTCTCTTAGTACGAGTATGTAAAACTAGCAATATCAATATTTTATATTTTGCTATCACATTAGCAAAGTTTGAAAATAGAATCCTGTTATGTTTCCAGAAGAGAACCTTTAACAAATGCTACACTTCAACAAATCCTGAAGAAAATATAAACTATGGACGCTGAGAGACATCTTAAGAAAAAGTTTCAAGCAAAAACGATTACAGCGTATAAAAACAATCATACACGACCTCGTTGAGAAACAGTTCCATAAAAAATGAATGGAAAAATCCTCATAAAACGAAGCAGCAAAATAGTATAAAACTAATAAAGTAAAACAGTGCCGCACAATTCGAGATACGAAAGTGTAACAGACTTGAAATAAAAACAATTTAAATCGGCTAGATTTATGTGACTCCACTCTCAATGTAGACTATTATTCAATTTGAGTGTTTAATCTCTTTCCACTATAGTTAAGTAACAAGTTTTATTTTTCACTTTTTAGTTGTGGTACCTACTCCACACAAATTCGAAAACCACTACCTGCTATGTAAATAACAGTGACACGAACTTATCATATCATCCACACACTAAGTGGGAAAAAGTACGCATTAGTGAAGCTAACTCAAAAACTCGGAAACAAATTTAATAAAATGTATATGGTTCCGTATAAATTTTATTAACTTTGCTTCGATAGTTTTCGAACAAAAAAAGAATTTTCAAAATCGGTCCACAATTGACGGAGAAATCGGTGGACATACATAAAAAAAAAGAAACATACGCGACGAACATATAACCTCCTCCTTTTTGGAAGTCGGTTAAAGAGTTTCCATTAAATGAATATCTGTGCCTCTTTATGTTTATCAAGAGATATCTGATAAAAAATAAGCAGCTCCTATTCTAGTCGAGAATTAGTCAAAATCCATCTTCTTTGGACAGCAGCAGCGTCCTGCGTGTGTCTGTTGTTTTGCGATCACCAATCCGTCTACCAGCATGATCACAATGACGACATCCTCTGTAACTGCTATTTATAAGTGTCAACATCCCTTGTTCAGAGGACCTTTAAAGGCTGATATCCTCATAATGATGAATAAAATAGTACCTCAATAAAAGTAACACTTACTTTAAATTGTAAACCCAAAAGGTGTCGACTAAGGTATCATACTACCTAACCATTTTGTATCTCATTATAATGCCTACTTTAGTAGGATGACATTGAAGATTTAAACAGAATCGTTTATCTTTCAAAGAACTTTCGGGACTGTTAGTCAAAACTTAATATTGGAAATAAAATTTGTTTTCGCCCTTCTGGAGTTTTCGTCCATTAGTCAAGTTTCAAAACGGTTGCAGGAACATGCGCTCCTGTCATTTAAGAGTTTACAACAACCAGCCCTTGCTTAGATTAATTAAAGTCTTTAATTGGTCCTTAGGGTACCCAGGTAGTTAGTAGATTGTCGGGACACGTCCTGCGAGACGCTTTTGTTATCAAAGATCTTGATATAATTTTCTAAAATTACAGTTCAAACAATTCTGAAGCCTTGAAAGTTAGTTTGACTTGTATTACAGAATATTAAGTAGCAAAAAAAGTTCATTTGTAATATTGTTATAATTAGGGTTATTCTTTCGTGCCGAATTGTTGGCTTTGGTGTTTTTGTAACATTTTAGTTCAACTTCGGTGGCGTGAATTCTTTGTTTTTTATTTTATTTTGTCTTGACTAATGACATACTTTTAAACCCCTGAACAATTCACGAAAAAATATAATTATGTTTATTTTAGGATTAGTATCGTGATGTTACAAATGAACGTACTGCATGAGAATTCTTTAAAGTTTTTTATAACGTTTTAAATTACAAAGACTAATATTGGAGACTAACAGAAGAGCCGTGGTACTTACTACAATTTAATTAAAGTCGTGACGTACGGTCAAAAACTTTGTAATTTAGTCCCTCATTTCATATCGACGGCCTTATTAAAAACATTATGGGAACAAACGGCGAAGTTACGCAACGTGCATTACACGAAATTATTTGTTCCAAGAGAGCAACGTCACGGTTACCATGTTATTATTTCTGCCACAAATACGATGTGCAAAACATAGGGGCTGAAAGGGGTCTCGCTGGGTACATTTCTAATGGCGCCCACCTACCTAATCTTAATTAATAAATAAGTAAACAACAGGTCGAGTTACAGAGTGGGACTTAGTTGAAGTAAGTGGCTGTTTAAGCAATAGCACGTTTCGAATTTTCAAGGTGAAGTTAGTTTGCATGTTCGTAGTAAGATGTTCGTAGCTCGTAGCAACGCGTAGCGCTACGTAGCTCATCGTAGCACTTATGCTACGTAGTGCTACGCATAGCTACGAGCGTCTACGATGCGTTACGTTTGGCTACGCGCTCTGCCGCGTAGGTCGGTGGGGCTACGCCGCCGCCGGCGGGCGGCCGGTCGCACGCTCGGTCACGCTCCCGCCGTTTATCGCCGACACGTAGCCGCCCTTAATTGATATTTGCTCTAACAAAGACGTACTCATCGTTACTAATTCTATATTCCAGCCGACGACGACGACATCACACAAAAGAAGAATAGCCGGTGAAAACTAACAGCTGGGGATTGAGGTTACAGAGTTTTACTTTGTTTCACTTTGCTCTACTTTGTGTACCTATCTAAGTTTGCAATGTATGAGCCCGGTAAAAACTTAGACCGAAATAAAACATTAGAGAATCCTTTTAGATACAAAAATGATTAAAAGCATTTGATTAAATCGTTACGTGTGGATGTTACGCGGAAAGATTACACAGCAACTGTTTTATACCGGTTTTAATCGTTTTACCAGAGACATTCCAGTTCTGTGATCAAAGTCGATTTAATTAAAAATCTTGCAATAGACGGTTGTCTAAATTCCAAGCAACGATGAGATTTTTTTCTTTTTGTAAAGGTTTTAATGAAATCCTATTCAGTTTAGGTGGCTTACGCCGATACATTTTTCGCGCAAATCTTTTTAAGTTTGGTGACTAAATTCGTTATTATTGTTCGAGAAAATTATTTGAAAGCACCAGTCGTCAGAACCGTGCGTCACACGCTCTGACAGCATAAACTCGATATTGCAACACAAATAACACATAAACTCAGTACGTGATTTAAATACGCATGTGGAGCCAAAGCTTTCTTTGCCTGTCTCATACAATTCGACATAAATTTGCCGGTAAAATCAGATTTTATTCAAGGTGGAGTTAACAAATGCAAAAATATATCCTCGCAATTTCTTCTACGAGGCCGCATATTAAATTAGACTGAAAGGAGTAAAATAAAAATGTAAAACGGATCCGAGTGGGGCGAACGCGAAAAAACCGGGTTCGAGTCAGTAGCAGCTCACGATTAGTGTTCCGTATAACACAATTTCTTACAAAAATAACATTTTTGCGGTATCTTGAGCAACAGCATTTCCCTTTTTATTATCATATTGTTATTCCGACACTGCACCTCTATCTGCTATCGGATTTTATTTCGTGTTTAATAATAAAATAATGGCTATAACATAGTTAATCTACTTGTTTTTTTTACCTAACAAGGTCAGTCTGTAATTGGCTGCGATGAACCAGTAATACGGAATTTCGTTTTATCATTTCAAAGAACACTAGAAAACAGGTGAGAATTGAAGAGAAGAGAGAATTTCCGTAAAGTGACGCGATGCTATTGAGGATCGGTCGCTTCGCAAAATGAAATTTAGTGTCGAGTGTTCCGCAGACGTCTCTGGGAAACTCACCGCTCTACTGCTGCGCTGGTAGGTATACCTACTACATACGGAAATATTTCTTTAAATATTATAACAATTTTAAAATGAAATTTACTCAGCATCCTCCAACAGAATTTCGATAATTGATAATTATCGACAGGCAGTTCCTTTCCCAACGCAGCTCTGATTTATCAACACAGTCAATAAATTAAAATTTACGGTCGTACCGAACAATATACTTCGTGCACTTCACTGATTACGTCGGTTATCGCCAATCCGAGGTAACTGGCAAAGGCAAAACAACACTTTCAATTAACTCTCAGTTACAATTCATCAGTCTACCAAAAGACTTTATTTGGCCTCATTTGTCCAAAGTTCACTTGAAATATGCTAATATTTTTAAGCGCGAATAAAATTGCTCATTTACAACTAAATGAGAAGACATTTATTTTTATTTAAAAAACGTTTTAAAATAATAAGCTGGAGAGGCAAGCGCCATATTTCTGTCGTAGTCATGGCTGCTGGCCATTCATATCCTTGTCACTTTGCAGGGATAGATAAGTAGGTGCATGAGTGCATGTGCACTTGTGCAAGCCAGGGGTATGCAAGCGTGCGTGGGTGCCCGGGGCGGGCCGCCGGACCTTATTTATGAGGTTACCCCCGCCGTCAACTGCTTTACGAGTTGGCGACGCTTGTGGGCGTGAACCGCCGACGTAAATTTATCTCGTGCGCCCAGACACGGAACTCGAGACGACGACCCGTTACGAGTGTGTCCGCGTCATAAAATGCCTCTTCGATGAATAGAACAATAGCTATTAGCTCTCAAGTGTTATGGGACGAAACTCGTAAAATGACCACTCTTAATCGAGGGACAACTTCGAGCGCTGCATAGGTAAAGATTTATAGGTAATAATATACCGTACATTTAAACAATCCACACTTGCCGGCTGCCTGCACGATAAACTCGCATAAAAATTATTATATTTCAAAGTGACATAAAAAGTAACTTCTTAATTAATGCTTTCTAAGAGTTAAAGATAATAACGTTCAAGTGGCGCCAGATGTTGACGAGTGTAATAGCTGAGTTATGAATTTTAATGTCTGCTCGACGAAAATCGGAATGAATATTGAACACAGTAAAAAAAGGAAATAATTAAGCTCGAAAAGGATGTTTCCGCCACGGAATGGCTCAGCAACTCTCGGGAGGGAAATTTACGACGAACACTGAAAAATAATTAAGATAGAATCTCATTAGGGAGGTACACAGTGCGCGGACATAGTTAGATGACTACACACTAAACTAGCGACGTCTGGCGATGGTCCGCGTTTGATAGGTCGCACGTTCTGTGGACTCTGTTATTAATCATTTAAAGCAGAACGTACCGAAGAAAGTTTATTAATGATCAAAACATCAAATGCTCCATTTGGTACTTGACGAGAGCTCCATAATCACCCACCTTGTTCAGTCAAGAAAAACTATTATCTGACTTTGTTCGCAGAACTGGTTTTACTAGACTGTTCTTCTTTTTAATATGCAATAAAACCCATTCATAGAACCGAGTTTAAGCATACGAATGCACGTCGAACGCATTAAAGATAATAAAAATGCCGCTGATAGATATATATTTGGACCAGTTCCAAACAAAAAGCAAACTGTCGTAGATCTAAGCATTAAGGCAAATGGGTAATACGATTAATTGTAATTCTTGGGCCTTGAAATTAAGAGCCCTATCTAATTTAAATATACATTTTAACAGAGGGACGACTTCGTAAGTAAAGGCTCTGTCTAATCTAAATACATCACATAAAATAAAAGTAGTAAGGTATTCTTTATCTACATCACAAACTTCATTGTTTAACCGGATTTGTACAAAAGCAGGGATTGCCTACCTCTGCGTTAAAGACCAAACTACGAGAATCAAGGTAAAGGTCTCGTTAATTCTGATCGCGATCTCCCTCGGGAACAAAAACAGAGCTCTTCTGAAATGTAGTGTCGCCGAGGGAGCGACTTTATAAATGCCATACGCTTACACACCTCAAAGCAATGACTGGAGTTATCAGCTGAACGACTGCCATGTACTACGTACCGAACTGCAGGAACGTCACTCAATTAAATGTATAAATGTTATTGAAAATGGCTGCAACGTCTAACGTGTTCACACAATGGATGTGGTGTTTATGGTAGTACTAATGCGTTCTGCGAGCCGTTACTTGTTCTATTCAGGAATGTGGGCGGACAAACAACGAGATGACTGTGGATCTGTAGCTCCTGACTCTGTTTATGTGACGGTAGCTCAGAGCAATACCGCAAATTGAGCGAGCAACTAGACCTTACGCCTCGCTACGTGCAATAATGGTGCCATAGAATTATCTGCGAGCGCAATAAACACGATGCCGTGGTGCTTCTGCTTATGCGCCAATGATTATTACTACACACCATATCTTGACTGGCTGCTATTGACCTTAATTTCATAACGATACCGGGAGTTTAGTGGTCATTGGTCAGATACAACTTAGATGAGTAAAGTTTAGTTGCATAGCTTACAAGCACGTACGCTAGATAAGTAATATTTAGGTTGCTGCTGCATCGTCTACTATAATGACTGAAGTTCTTTGATTGGGACTTGTCTAGCCTAGGTAGGTGACAGACCCATGTTCCCCCACATGTTCAATCACAAGATGCTTCTGCTGCTTCTAAAGTATGAAATCTCCTTAGCCTAAAGCTTTAACAGCTTACATAAACTGTTAATGGTTGCATAAAACAAAATCGGATTTATTGCAATGTAAATTATATCTGCAACTGAGAATCGCTAAACGTAGCCATTTCAGCGCAATTACTACGACTATTGCATTCAGCGCTCACAGCCATTCCACGGCGGGGCTTTGCCAAATTCGAAATGTGCAACGAAAATTTGACAGTAAATCGATCATGCGTAGGTACGCAGGTAGGTAACAAAACGGAGTCCCTGGAGAGTCGTGCTGCAATCATGTGCCTGGCTGCATTACCGATGGGCAGCATGGCGCCGAACCCCTTTGTGTACTCATTCGAATGCCGCTCATATCGCCACGCTGCCACACGCCACTATGGCCCAATAGCGCGAACAACACTCCATATTAAAGGCCCCAAATTGCAGTTTAATTTATTCCGGACGTGTCTCGGCAACGGAATCGCAATAACCGGCAAAACAATACCGCCGTTTATTGAGGGTTGTTTGATTGCACTTATAGCTAACTACAACTACAGGGAACTATGTTTCATCCATAAACGAATTATCTAGATTTCCTTTCAAGCTTGTTAAGTCGCTTACAATCTATAAACATTTCCAGTTTGCCCTGCTTGTTGATCTACTTACATTATTGAATATTTGTAAACTACACTTTGCTCGCTCACTATTGAATGGATCTGAATAAAGAGCAAAGTACTGTAGCGGTGAGTTTCCAAAGTTTAAACTTCTCACATATCAAAAAATAGATATTGGAAGTTGGAACTCGTGAGATTTTCAAAAGTTTGACAATATCTGGATACTTTTGTTCACAGTATTCTTGTAATATCTTTAAGAAATAGTTGACTAGAGTGAAAAACTGTTCATTGTCTGATAGTTATTCGGAATTTCTAGCTTGGCTGGCTTAGGTTTATCTAAATAGACCGAAAAGGAATTGGAGAAGAAATTCCAGACCTTATTCCGAACTATCAAATGAAAATAGCGCACGAAACGTGAACTCACACAACATGGTTGGATAGGATATGTTTTAAGCTTCTCTCACAAACACAGACAGCTATCACACGAACCTTTCGTGATAGAAATATTTTAAATACTTCATCCCATTCCAAGCAAAATATCCCGAAGTCATACTAGTAGTAGTTTAGAATCCATTTCAGAAAGGCTTCCAACTGGGACTGAGTGTTATTAAGCTGCTGTCGAGTCAACTCCCTAATTACAAAGCTTTTTGCCGTTTTCCCCTTTTGCAGATTGGCGACTTAAAATACAAAACTAAAAAATAGAGCAAAAATCAAACGGAAAAGTGAAAGAAAATATTTTTCTGCATAATGTTCACCACTAATTATGGCTTTTAACCAACCAGCAGCCAGTTGCGAAATGAATGACGACGATGTTGATGACCCAAATGTAGCTGCGAAGTATCCGCTTTAAGGGCCCGGGGCCTAAGTAGCAATCAAGACAAAAAATGATGGTTTGTAGCTATAATTTATTCTCGGAAATGTTCTGATTTAAGGGTTTTAAGTTAAGTAGTATGTGCTATCCAGCGACCAAATCTATTCAGCCATATTTGAAAAAGATAATATTTTTTGCAACAATTTATGTCACGTAAAAGGAGAAAATAATCATGACAATCGAATTGCATTTCAACAGTCTCCGTTCGGATAGTCCGCACTCGAAAGGTGACACGAAACATTTCGGCTCCCTTCCCTGCAGGGGGAAGTGTCCTATTTTCTGCTATTGCGCTTAACGTCTGTTTTGGGTGCACCACATGAATAAAAAAGCTCTGTGCCTGAATAGTAAGCTCTTTCAAAATAAAACATCTAAAATATTAGGGAGTAGATACATACATTTTTGTTACAAAGGGGAAAATTACCTAGAAATAATTCAAAAAATAACATTTTCCACGTTACAAACAAACTTACATAAAAATCGCAAAAATATAAAAGGAACCCACATTTTCAGTTGAATATCAAAGCGGAATTTCTATGAAATAAACCTAACGTACGTTTATTCATTATTTGATGAGATGCAGATATAAAAACACATTTTATTGTTGTTCCGGCCCGACACAAATAGTCTGTCAAATGTTTCGAAGAGACGTCAATAATTGGAGTAAAATTGTTTGTTCGATAGTTAATTTGTTTGCGCAGCCAGCATTGAAAGGAACGACGCTGCCGGTTGGTTCTGACATGAGAAACGAAGCGCTGCTACGGAACCGGTCGATTCATGTTTACCATGGTGTTCAATGCTTACTACATTTCCACTAACCTAAATAAACACATACAAACATAATAAAGCAAGTATGTCACTTTTATATAAGCAATATTCACGATGGACTATAAAGTCCTGATGAGCAAGTGTTTTTTTTTTCAAGTTTACCACTTTCGCTGTAATAATATAAAAGTCTAAGAGAATGTAAATAGAAAGCTCAACTGAAATAGTAACCGAAAGCAATAAACTATTGAAGAAAGTGCCCATAAAATAAATTTTCGCTTTTTAAGACCGCAACGTTATTTTATCTTCTTAATTCGAGGCGATATGTTATCGTGGCGGAAATTAAAGCCAACCTATTCCCGATCCTGATGGATGTTATTTTAGAAAAAAACATAGTGCAGTTTTAGCGAAAATTGAACGAGTTAACGTACCATGGTGCCGTGCTCGAGCCGTATTAATGAACGGGGACGGGCACGGAACCGGAGCGAGCGGCAAGTAAAACTTCTCCGCTATTGTTTCGGCAACTATTAAAACTGGTACCCATACCTCTAAGTTCGCTCTTGGATGCACTTTGCGAATGTCTCACACTTTGAAAATTTTGTCTGGTGGAAACTTGTATCGAAACTCAGATTTTCCGTGGTGGAATGAAAATAAAGGCATAAATCGAAGAAATACACCACTCGTTCAAACTACTGTATTTGAATATGCAAGCATGCAACTTTTGTGTGTTCTTGTTCCTACAAACAAGAAAACACAAAAGTTAATCTAATAAAAGTGGAATAGCGGCGGAAATATTCAGCATTTCCTAAGCCAAATAGTGAAAAAAAGGTTTCACTTAGATATTTTAAAAGGATTATGGGGTCTTGTGTGGTTCGCGATTTATCTTCTTAACGACTTCCGCAATGTGACGCCTTCGGCAGCGTGCGCGACGGCTGACGGCGTGGGGCACGCAGCGAGCCCGCCGCGCCGCCGCCGCTCGATCCTCACACACTCACCACTCGCACGTTTGTCGTCATTTTTCATCTCGACATGCATATTCAACGCAACAATAAATCATTGGGAGCCATCCCCTCACAGCCAAACGAAATGACCTTACTGTTATGTCGCTAACTGTGATAAATATCGCATAAAATGTATGTAAGTAAACAAACGAAACCGAAATATTACGATAATAATTACCACCCTTTCGAGTCGTTGATAAATAGCGTCATTATTATCACCAACGCGTTGAAAAATGGTTCCCTCTCTTGGTATTTTATTCAAATAGCTAGCCACGAATATTCTTTTTATGAAGCTCACGATTTTTTGCTTTTCCCTTTTACATTTTGCAATCGCTACTCGACTTCTGTTCTGGGTGCTTTCATCGAAAATAATTAACAAAAATAAAATATAGGTTGTATGCTCTTTCTACTTTCATTAATTAAAGTACAATCTTACTTATGACGTATTCGCTATATAAAAACTATGTTAAATATATTCGCATGTCCGGATGTTTGTCACAATTATGACTAACCGTAAAAAAAATAGCTGGGGACACAGTTGCGGTCAAATTAATTTGGAGTTTGTTAATATTTTGCGTATGCGAATATGAACAACACAAACATGAGAAAGTTTATGACCATTAGAAACTTTTGTCGAGTGTTCCGCATAATGACATCGTAGAGAGCTGTAAAAGGACAGTTCCGTTTTTGTTACATGTCACGTTCGTAAACTATGTTATGTGTTTCATTTAGTTAAACATGTGTTGTCTATTACGCTTTATTTCAGTGTGGGTTTGCTTGCTTTGTGCTAAAACTGTCGAATCGATTTAGCCTATTAAATTAGACGACATATTCTATTGGCCCAGCCACGATATCCGGGCAGCATTTACATAATTATTGTCGCTGATGCACATGGCGAGCCAGACATGGGTTATTTTACTAATCATTGTTTTAGTACTCATAAGCAATTACATGAAGTAGGTCTAATTATGCATAATAATTCATTAGTGCAAACAATAAAATAATTTGTATGACGGATTTAATTTTTATTTAGAAACCGACCGAGCTATCATAATAGCTGACTGACAAAATGAGACGAAAACAATGCTTTTAATTTATAAATTCTATTGTTTGCATAGCATGACACGCTTTTAATTTTAAATTCCTAAAGACACCGGGTATAGAAGCCGACAACTGCAAAGAATTTTAAAACAAAAAGTGAAGAATACCGAGATCGCTTGTTTTATGAAAACTTTAACTGCAGAGAATATATAAATCTAGTTATGTTCCTTTTAGTGTTCCGGACCTCAAAAAGAAAACAATAACCTTTTTAGCGCGAACATTTTAATGGGGGTTGGGTTGCTTCTCTTCAAAGAAAAGTTGCTTACATTTAATGCATCAAGAATCGAAATTCTCGAAGAATTTATTTTTTACATCGCCATAGACATAGGCCTATTTTCTTATTGTACGGAACGCTAATATTGTTTCCCAGAGTACATGAACTGCTTAATCAGTGAACCCATCGTGGCAAACCATCAAACACCTAAATAGATTATGTTAGTAATATTAGCGTGTTAATAATAAAGGTAAGTACTGTATTATGCTAGTTAATTATTTTTATGCTGTGCCATTTCTACTACGCAACGCTGAACTACCTACGGAATTCATTTTAACTTTTAACGTTAGCACCGGCTTCTATCTCAGATCAACATAAAGGAGACAGTTACTCGAATCAATACCATTTCAAAAATACCCTAGAGCAAACTGTACTGAATAGTGTAAGGGTGCTGTTGAAGGTCATAAGCCTAAACCTTGTTTATTCATGACGTTAGAGTGATTTGGCGAACATAAAGTTGGAGTAATGAGGCGTGACACTACCTGTGCGTGGTGCGGCGAGCGATTTGTTAGCAGAACGAGGCCAACCCTTGGGATCCCTCACCCCCGGCCCCCGCCCGTCTTACCCTCCCCCGACGTTTCTTACAAACTCAAACATTAAGTACGCGATGGACGATTAAACGGCTTACTTGCGAATTACATAAATATCATAGACGTCCCGCTGACTACCTAACCATATTTGGATTATGACTAATTCTTAAAAGAGATTTTGTTTGGTACGCTGAACTTTCAAATTGCAAATCCTCCCGAAAAGGAAGAAATAAATATTCAAAGAAAATCTACTTGCAAATAAGAAAACGGTTTTAATTCTACGACCAGTAGGCTTAATTTGAGTAGGTCCTATCGGAGCGATCTTCACGGGGGCGACAAGATCTCTTAGTTCATCTCGACCCAAAATCTTTTTGTAGAAGGGAAAGTTTACCTATGTAAAGGAAATACAATAGCGAATATTTAAAATGAAATGGACGGGCAAAGCTAATTAGTTAGACAACAAAGTCAGGCTTGTTGGCATCAAGGGTTAATCCGAGTTGAGTTCTAGCCCGAATGAAACGGCGAAGTCAGCTCGACTCCGAGCTCCCAACTTTACCCCGACCAAGGTAAAATCTAAATCTCTCCGCAACCACAACCTAATAGTATTAAAGTATCGACAATCGCGTTATTCACCGTATTCGATGATGTGAAACACTCTATCGAAAATAAACTCCAGTTCAAAGTTTACCGGCAAATGTTTACATGGATACGTTTTGAACTATCCATGTTCATGTACCTTGCAATATAACTTTTTGTTGAAGTAAACTAAATTGGTTTAAGGTGGTTACCTTAAAATTGTACTACCCAAGAATGGAGGAAGTATTTGGCTGTTAATTTACAGTGAAATCTGTAGCGTTGTAACTCTTGTCGGCGATGGGCTGACACAAACATTTAAACAAACTTGAACAGTTTTAATTGAAGCGCCCTCGTCATGGACCGGGCACCGGCCGGAATGCCAGCCTTTCTGCTCTATGTGAGCGGTTACGAGCACAACACTACACTCTATATCTACGCTCACTACCTTCTATCTACCTTCTATCCTCTAAAATAAACTTGTTCTCGTATCTATAAGGCGTCTTGTGTTTTCCATTATCTAAATTAAATTCAGTTCTCTATAGTGCGTTAGATTCATAAAGAGACTTTATCTCGAAGCTTTTGTAGACAAGGTTAGCTAAAAGCAAATAACATACTTTAAAACAAATGTTTATTTTTTATCTCGTTTGTATTTTTTACTTTAGAAATATTTTCATACACTACTTAAGTAATTTTTCGTTATAACCTGAATGTTAGTCGACTATAATGTTTCATTATTAATTGAAACTAACCACTCTGCACTTTCTATATATTAACTCGGTTTTGCAATTACGCTTAAACCTATTTATTTTCATTTTTATGTATTTTCAATAAAGTGGTATGTTGATGAACATGTGAACAAACGCTTACTGTGATATCGTTATTTAATGGAGGCCCGTGGCCGCCGGTCGACACGCTCGCCGTCGGACGCAGATTAATTATGTAAATGAAGTTTGGGCTGCAGATGCCGATAGAGAAAGGTTCTCTTACAAAACGTACCGCCCGCTGCCACATCGCGAATTAGTACCACTCTCAAAACTTCGTTTCGCCTTCAATAGGCCCACGATCAATCCGAGGCCCATTATCAGCCGGCATGATTCACACAATTTGCGGAATGGATCAACTTGGCTCAAGAAGGAGCCGCAAATCCGGATAAAGATGAAACGAAACCGAGGAATGGTTGAAATTAGACTAAAAATATACATGCAGCTGTACACAGCTTATCGTATACCCGACGAATGTTACGCCAAGCTTCCGAATGAATTCGATTTTACATTGAGTTACCCCAACAGCAGTGTATTGGACGCATGAAATTCCGAATTTACTAAGACAGTAGTGACGAGAAACAGAAAAATAATACGCCTGACATAAAAAGAAAAATGTTACCTATTTTCTTTAACGTCTACAAAGGGATCTTGAAAATATCACATCTCTGGTGCCTGGTGCGAGTTATATCACAGTTTTAAGACACACTTTTTGCTTTTCGTCTTACAAAAATATGTTTCGTTTCCCTACCTGTAGTACACTTTACTAAAGCACTTTCTTATTCTGTTTATATTTGGGATAAACTCGGGAGTTATTCGTCAAAAAAACTAAGCCAACTTTACTATTTGAATACGTGAAGTAACTATGAATTTCTAGGTCTAAAAACAGGTTACGACGGCAACGTCAAGTAAGCTGCCGCAATTTTTTATCCATTGACAAAATCCAACTAGACTGCCAGAGCATTCATAAAAATTTCAAATAGAACGCCAGCTTAGTAAACTACGAAAACTCTTTAGAAGTTTGTAATTTTCGACCAAACTCTCGATGTTATTTTCATAATAATCCCAATAAAGAATGGCTTCGTCACAATTTTAGTAAAACGACGTTGTTTTGTTGGTCGAATGTGTTTTAGATTGCTCTATGAAGTTGGCAGGGAACAGGGATCATTTTGTAAGTCGCGTCGAGACTCAGCTCCTCTTTGTGCAGAATTCGAGAGCGTCGATCTTCTGCTCGACTTTTTCTAAGTTAGTCCAACAGTTTTAAAATGAAGTAAACTCAAAAGAACTCTGCATATAACGTTTCGGGATAGATCAAGACTGATGAACATCGCAATTCATTAACCGACTTCCAAAAAGGAGGAGGTTATATGTTCGTCGCGTATGTTTGGTTTTTTTTTTTTTTTGTGTATGTCCACCGATTTCTCCGTCAATTGTGGACCGATTTTGAAAAATCTTTTTTTGTTTGAAAGGGTGTACTCTCGAATTGGTCCCATATAAATTTTATTAACTTTGCTTGGATAGTTTTTGAGTTAGCTACAAAATACGTATTTTTTTCCCACTTAGTATGTAGATGATATGTTAAGTTTCTGTCATTGGTAGCAGATAGTGGTATTCGAATGTGTGTGGGGTAGGTACCACAACTAAAAAGTGAAAAATAAAAACTTTTTACAAAAAAATACAACCGACCTCGAAATTAAAGTTATTTTTCACTTTGTAGTGTTTTTTTTGGAGGTCGGTTGTTTTTTTTTGTAAAAAGTTTTTTTTTACTACAATTAACTTTTTTAAGGACATTTATCAGTTTCTAGTGAGTTAACTAAACACTTATCACACTAAATGACTAAACAGAATACTTATCTCTAAAAAGTTAATTATAAAAGAACTTTTTAAAAGTGGATGAGGAAATTTAAAAGTCCCTGAAGGGGGGACTCTATCAGGACTTATAGAATGTTTAATTTTTAGCACACATGCGTTGGACGATAAAGAAAATCGTTAAAATGGTCCTATAAATAACATTTAATCCGATTTCATTTTTACACTCGTTAATTAATTTAATCTACATCTTTGTTAATCATATACACACGTACTTAAATAGATAATAATGTTCCTTATAAATCTCTCGTTTAATATAAACAATTTTTATATGTGAAGGACTTTTAAAGCTGTTATGAAAACATTATAATTAATGTTTTTGTCAACAACCAACAAACATTAATACGAGATCTATTAAAGTGTGCAGATGGCGTAGAACTTACTAAAATCATTATTATTATGAAAGTAACACTATTCATAACTTCATTCTTAAAACTCCATTGTTAGGTAGATTCGATCTTTGAGTTACCTAAGCTTCTAGAAATTATGGCGTAATTTTATAAAAAATATATTTATGAATGGATTTATGAAATCAAAAAATTACACACATTTAACGATTTCAAGATCTTCAGTTACACTCTTCGACATTCGCTTTTGTCTTAATAAAAAAATATCATAAGGCTCTAGTCTATAATCCTGTACATAAATAGTCGTGTCCTGTACATAATAATAGACAATTGTCTGTTCTACATTCTGCAGCTTTGGCATGGCTCACAAGATCCTCGGGAATAGTTAGTCCAAACAGTCTTAGTGTGCATAGATAACAAACGATGTCTGTCAGCTAGAATAACAGACTGAAAATAAACAGGACGGCAACGTTGCACTCACTTTTGACTAATCTTAGTAAGGTTCCTTACACAAGGATATTATTGAGAACGTTTTTCTAAAAAAACCGAACGAAGAGTTTTTCTAAAAAAAAAAATTTCGTCACTTAGTATGTGGATGATATGATAACTTTCTGTCACTGTTATTTACATAGCAGGTATTGGTATTCGAATTTGTGTGGGGTAGGTGTATCACAACTGAAAAGTGAAAAAAAAAACTTTTTACAAAAAAAAAACAACCGACTTCAAAAAAACACTACAAAGTGAAAAATAACTTTAATTTCGGAAGTCGGTGACAAAGAACGAAAATTCAAAACCAAAGACACCGACTTCCGAAATTAAAGTTATTTTTCACTTTGTAGTGTTTTTTTTTTTTGGGAAGTCTGTTTTTATTTTTCAGTTTTTAGTTGTGGTACCTACCCCACACAAATTCAAATACCACTACCTGCTATGTAAATAACAGTGACAGGAACTTAAGATATCATCCATATACTAAGTGGGAAAAAAATACGTATTTTGTAGCTAACTCAAAAACTATCAAAGCAAAGTTAATAAAATTTATATGGGACCAATTCGAAAGCACACCCTTTCAAACAAAAAAATAATTTTCAAAATCGGTCCACAATTGACGGAGAAATCGGTGGACATACATAAAAAAAAAATAAAAAAAACAAACATACGCGACGAACATATAACCTCCTCCTTTTTGGAAGTCGGTTAAAAAAAGGGAACTATGCCGTCTATTTGTTTGTATCTTAAGGATCATAATGATTAACCAGTTGATAAACAGCATACGTATAACTATAGCTGCTATTAAGCCAGATAATAACAAAAATATTTAAAAAATCCAAAAATGCATGCCTGATAACGCTCATTCAAAATCAGAAAAATATTTAAACGACTTTTCATAAAGTATGTTTTGACTGCTTTTTTACCTATCAATATGGGTAACATTTCTCACCTCGCAATCTTTACGTACTGTCAAAGACTATTTAGGTTTGCTTTCTTAGTTGCTAGGCAACGGAAGAGCGTCGAAGTTGGAAATATGTATATACAAATATAGATATTTATATTAGTTAGTTTTTTATTAATTATAATTTAACTGCTTTCAATAAAAGAGCCATTTTCAATAGGGTGCCTCCTATGGCTGAAATCAATTGATTTTTTCGCAAGCTACAATGTTCGCAGGTTTCACACTTAATTGACGGGATTTAAAAAAAAAACAATTTTGATGTTTTTTGTCGTTTCTGCTGCATTAAATTAATTTTTGAAAAATACAGAATTAATCTCCATTAAATTATCTACACAATGTAAATTAAGTAGGTTCTGTGTACTAGCAGGCAAGGCTCGGATACCGGTTAAATTTTCAAACCGTTATTATGTACTTGACGCAAAAACCTTTACATTCGGTTTCGTTCGTATATACCGGTTTTTATAACCCGGTTTTGGAGGAGGTTTTATATATATTTTTTTCGGATTAAACGGTTTAGAGCAATATTAACCGGTTTTTTGTTTAGTTTTTATTCAGCGTGGCATCCTCACAAGTAATCACAAGTTGCAACGAGTTTACCAACATGCCGCTCGTCGACTAAACCGGTTAATTTAGGTTTAAATAAAGTTCTTAAAGCGTTCACGTTCTTAAGAAAAGTTCGGAGTAAAACTCAAATAAACTGGTTTTAATCGGTATTTTTAAACCGGTTCCGAGCCTTGCTAGCAGGAGTGTAACAATACCTAAAAACAGTTGCAGAAAGGAGGCAAAACTAATTTTTCGATCGCAAAGCACTCTTTACTGCTTCAAATTATAAGTCGTGCAATAAAAAGTCCAAAGTTCCGAATCCAAGGGACTCTCATGCAAGGAATCAAGAAAAAAAAAAAAAAAACGTTTTCTTTTTATTTCATGTACCTATCAGAACCCCTAGTGCGCGAGTGCGACTCGCACATGTCCGGTATTCTTTGTAACTAGGTACCTGTTTTTCGTGATAAGTCTTACATGTGTCATACCGTAAAGCCGTTAAAAGAACGTCATGTGGGATACAGTATAAGATACGTTTGTTTTTGTACGGTTGACAATCATAAAAGGATTTATGTTTTCGCGCGTCTTATTTGCTTTTCAGTGAAAATGTGCTCTAAGCTCTTACACGAGATTCTTCAGATAATGTGAAATTATTAAAATTATTCTTGGAACAGAGACATCTGATATAAGTACTTATAGGTAATATATGAGTTTTTTAGGAATATTTAATTGTTTTTTTTTGTTCTCTTTCGATAACTTAAATGGCGGTGAATTCAAGTTACCAATATCAAAAATTCACAACAACCCAACAATTCATTCTTGTTGTGAACTTGTCGGACAATAACGTACCTAAACCCTACTAGGAATTTTCTCGCTATCACTACTAAAGATACTAAAATATAAATAGACCAAGAAATGTAATTTATATCAAGTTCCCTGTTACCCATCGGATATTGTACAACAAGAGCTTATTTAGATAATTAAGTTGCTTGGTCAGATTTACACATGGATTAGTATAGTACCTAATCAAACGTGTGCATACACAACATCACAGTAGTATATAGTTCACATATACCACGGACCTGAGCACAACCCTACCTATGCTACATAGGTAGTTACAATTACTAAGGGTCTATTCAATATAGAGATAGCCACACAGGTTCAGGAATGGAAGCTATTCCGATATTCCCGAGGTCAACACCGGAATGTGGAGGTTCTAAATAGAGGTGACCAATCAGCTGGCGCTTAGATGTGTTGTAGCATGCTATGCCACCTGAATTAACGAGATACGTTACAACTACCGGCAAAGTGGCCGCCCGTGGCTCTGCGAACGTCTTTGACGAACCCGTATCACTAGTCGATAGAATTAAGCTACCCTCGATAACGGTATTACTATATCCCTCAGCTTTAGGTGAATATCTACACGTACATGTGTCGTGTGTCGTACAGATACGAGGCTAAAAATATCTCCTGCCGACGACTAATCTTGACTTTTGTCTTTTATTCTCCGAACTAATCTTCTGCTCTTAACACGATCGCATATCTAATTCGGGATTCCGAAAATCTTTCACGTGTCGCCTACTAAGTACTTACCAATACAAAAGATTTTATTAAATGATCGAGGCCGGAAAGACCTTTATTACATGAAAAAATATACGATATTGTACAGTTGCGTAGTTTTGGAGAATGGTATTGAGTGACAGTAAACGGTCGGTAGCGAGTAGCAACAAAAAGTTAATAGTCGTGAGGGAGCCAAACACTCAACACGTTCGCACTGCAAACATCACCGACTTGGGTAATTTCACTCAACGGGAAAGTCACAAGAGGGTCCACTCTTCGCACACTTCCATTTCGAAAATAAATGAGTTAATCAAAATAGAACGAGACTATGCGAAGAAAATAAAGTAAGACAAATAGGTCCGATTCAAGGCATCGAGTCCATTTTACGCATCATTTGTTTGTTTGCTTGCAAGAGCCGCCGTCGAGGTGAGTGAGCCACGCACAGCGGCACAACACTCACAGAACAAACTACAGTTCACTAACGCGTTGATATATTTCCCGAAAGTGTATGAGCTAATAAACGTATTTTCTCACGGAGATGGCAAAGGTCTTGTGTTATCGCCAGGGAATACAGTACTAACGAAACTCAAGTTGACTTTTATCAGACAATCGAGTTATACACTGAAGTCAGGTCAAGTACGACACAAGTCAGAGCGGCGGGCGTTTAGTTTTCTAAGGTACATTTTTGCCAGATAATGTAAGGCGATTAAGTAAGTTAGATTAAAGCTGAACCTTTTGAACTTGATTCAATATCATCTCAATATCGTTAGATCTAGGTTAGGTATAATAAGGCATTAGAATTTAATATCAATATATAGAATATGGTTGAAGTAATTTGATGTAACATAAAGCACTATCAATCATATTGTGAACGGCGGCGCGCGCAGTGTTCCACACCGCTGCCACTGCTGCCGACGCCCGGAGACGATCATTCATCACACTTCGAGCTCTCTTAAGTGCTTTAGTGCACTATAATCAACTGCTTATATCGGCATTTTGTTAAGTACACTCCGCATCATCATAATTAGCTATATGAGTAGCCACTGCAAATTGTGTTGATTGATGATAGCATGTTCTTTAGTTAGATCACATTTCTTTACCGATCTTATAAAAACTTCTGCATTATTGCATTTCGATAAATTCTCTTTTCATTTTCACCATTCTAAAGGCTTCTCTCCGAATTCATATCAAAGATCTGAATATAACTTTCGCATAGAACGAAAAAGGTTTGAATATAAAAATTAAAAAATGTACTTTTTCAGACCGTGTTTATTTTGAGCGAAGTCTATATTAAACGGATAAATATTAATAAGATCACTTAATTTATATTCAAATGAAAATCTGAAATTATATTACAATAATAAAACTGCGGTGTGGAAAATATCCGCTGCCAAAGTCAAACACATGAATTTTTATGAACATAAACATTTTTCGTTACGACCCGAACTGACGGTCGTTAAAACTCTTATCCATAATCATGCGGAATAGAACAAGGAAAATGTCATTCGTCATGCTTATAAAGATTAGATAAGGAGTTCGACTCACGAGATCGTTAGTAAGTGGGAGTTGAAGAACCCGGGAATGGAAGTGATCGCACTCCGTTCGACAAAGCATATGTGATTGACATACATTTACACGACATCAACGCACCTGAAACCTAACGAACTCCGACTAGTTTTTACAACTTTTATTGTTTTTTCTTCGGCAAGTACTTATTTCATAAAAGTAGGTACTTAATCATAATTATCAAAACGTAGACATTACATTTAAATTCAGCAAAAACTAATTAGTTTCAAATTAAAATATTATTTAGACAGCTACATAGAGCTCAGTCTCGTTAATTTCTTCAGCGTCTCAAATGAACGTCTGACGTAATGTAAATATTTACACGACATTAATTATACAGCCATCTAATAACTCCCTCGTAACATGGTGTAGGTAAAGGAGAAACTATTAAACGCGACCACGAATGTTTAACGTGTGAGCGAAGCATTATTAAAATTAATGGCTTTATTAAAGCGGCCGCGCATCAAAATATGTAAACTATGCCGCACTATCCATATGAATGGACGTGAGCTGCGGCAACGAATATGACGGTGGAACCCATATTCGGAGCCGACAGCGGTCGACGTCGGCGCGACGGAGGCGAAGCATATTAGGGCCTCACATTCATCCAACCCGTCCCGAATACACGTCTTTATCAAAGACGTTATTAAACCTACCGCCGGTAGAATACGTAAGACGTGAATCGATTTGACTAAATTACCTCAGGAACATGAGTCCGCACACACTCCATACGTCCACCTCATCGTCATAGATACTTATTTAGAAAGATGACGATACTATTTCTTTACGAACTGGCGAATAGGTCAGAAGGACGTTCTCCAACACTTTATCGTGCGAGCCATTTCTAAAGATTGAGCGACGAAAGTGTCCATGAAAACATAATATCTCCCAAACTGCTGACAAAGCGTCGAGGTTTTATAGATTTCACGAAGTGGAAAAATTCGTTTTCTCTGTTTGAAAATTATGTTCTCACGCCCCCAAGCTACAAACAGTTCAATAACGTAGCGGCGAACGGGCAAAAGCGCAAGTTCGTTTAATTGCAATTTAGACTAAGCCCAGCGATCGCCACATAAGCTGGCAAACAGAGAGGTCGAGGGTCTGCGGAAAGACTCAGATATAGCCGCCGAACCGAGTGCACTCACTGGTATCTAGTTTCGTATAACAAATGGCAGAGCAAACCACTCAACTAAGCTAGTGCTCGCTGCACAAGAACTGTTCGACGATGTCGACCACCAGTACCGACACTTTAAACGTACTTGACATACAACACTTTGATTGCATTATTCCATCGAAGCAATTATATTATTTGAGTTGTTCGATATTTAGGTAAAAATTACAGTCGAAAATTGAATTACGATTTTTTCACAAAAATAATGTTTTGTATTAGCAATTCAATCAAATCAGGCACAGGTGCGAAATAATTTCATTAGTTAATGCTGAATACTGAAATGTTAAACAAATTACATATTGTATTAATGTAATGTGTACACGAAATATAATACAAGTTAGCGTATTGACACGTATGTAGTATAATGAAACACTCCGATATGAAAACAATAACCGGTTAACTTAAAAGGATTGTATATGGTAGAGGTGACAGGTAATGGGAAAACGCATTAAGCCACCTACGAAGTTGAGCGGCGCTGCGCGGCTCGTGAAATAAAATGCACTAATGATTGCCAGGGCCACGCTCCGTAACGACCCCTCGCGATTAATGCTATTATACGATTCCTTTGCGAAATTATACATTATCATAACCAGACACTATAATTCGAGTAAACAGCTTATCTTGTGGGACAAAGAAAATGTGAACCGGATAATGATTCAACATTATCAGATTACATCTCTCCTTCGTTATTCAATATCCGCGGTATACGCAATTATAGACAATCGTACAGATCTCCGGAAATTACATTTTTAATGACGATTTTTTAAAATAGAATTACAGTAATGACTAATAATAATTCGTGCAGTTATGCTGTAACAAAAAATTCAAAATCACAAAATGTGTAAAACGTGTCGTACGTCGGCACTGTCTTTGCCGCGAGAGGCGATGCAGTGTCTGGTTTATATTCTTATATTTTTCTCTTTAATTATAAAAGGAATTGGCCAAACGGATCCCAAGAACTATGTAAGTACTTATGTGTATAACACCTACCTAACTGCTGAATCTCGGGGCATAGATATTTATCTGTATTAGCCCCGCCAGATTTGCTTAGGCGGAATTTTCACCGACATTTACTTCAGTCTGGGGACCGGTTTACCATTAGCACATCGGCACGTATACTTGCCGGCGCGGTATCGTGGCGCCCCGGCTGGAGTCCCCGAGCTAACCGCGCTGTTCCCGGCACACCTATATTTTATTTTTCTTGACAGCACATGAACGCGTTAAGCCGACGGTGCGTTGACTGCGTATAAAGCAATCGACGAGATTCCATACGAATAAACAAGTGTATTTTGATCAAGAGCTATATTGAAAGTGGATTTAGTTACTTCAGAGAATCGAGATTTTTTTTCTTAAACCGACATCAAAATCGCAGAATGTGCCAAATACTTTTTGGATGGTTGGCTTTTTATGGCCTCAAAGAGTCGTTTAAGCTTTGTTAGTTTAAAATCAAAGCTTACAAGCAATCACCACCGTTAATGTTGATCTAAGCTAAGAGTCCTTTTAATACGTTACCGAGTTATTCTTCAGCAATTAAATGCGAGTAGTTACCATAGATTAAGTCAAGCGTGACGTCTACAGTTTTGGACAAAGGAATATCTGTTTTCCCAGACATTTGCTCACCTCAGTGATCCGTCATGCACAGAAATCTATTCACACCTGATTACATCGTTTAATCTGATCTTCTGTCGAATTTTTGTTTACCCAAAGATTTTGAGGCTTGGAGCCTCAAAATCTTGCAATTTTCATTATACCAAAAGCTTGGAGAGAGTAAATCGAACTCAATTTGAAATACATTGAGAATTCCCAATTTACTTTGCGAATCTTCTATAGTCACAAAGATAATACAAGTGGAGTGTTAACAGATAATTTTAATTATTCCCTTGTGTGATTATTCCAGGGTCCATACCTAATGGAATGGGAAAAGTTTGAAGAATGTAAAGGTCCCAAACAGGGCGAGTGCGGCAAGTTTGAAATCAAAAATTCACAAAATATGTCGGACGTAGTATTCCTACTAGACTTTCCCAGGGATTGTCCAGCTACCTCGGTAGGTATTTTAATTAAAATTTTACAAAAAAAGAACTATCTTACTACATATTTTAGTAACTAATATCCGTTTTATACAGGCTAAAGTTGTGGTTAGTACTAGAAGTAACAATGTAACAAAAAAGTTGTGGAACTATGCGCTGAACAAACCCTGCGAACATTTTGTTTTAGGCCCCATTCTTGTTGATTCGTTCAATTTGACTAAGAATTGCAAAGTTAACAAGGTAAGATTTTCAGATAAGTATCAACTAATTTCAGAGAACCGTCGTAAACATAAAATTAAACGTGATTTTATACACAGGGTCGCTACGAGATACATCTCGACTTTGTAGCGAAAGCCAAGATGTTTTTGGGGACGAGTTTTTTTTACGGCGACTACGCATTCAAGACCATGTCTTATAACAAGGTAAACAATTTCTTCTGTGTGTACACCATACTCAACATCAAAAAGCCTGCTTAAAAATTAAACGCCTATTTTTTGCAGTAAAAGTTTTATTATTTTAAAAATACACGTACACAAAAGAGGAACATAACTCTACAAAAAATTATTCTCCTTGCACCAGTGTCACATGTCGAGACCTACTTGTATACGCTGGGGACGTCTAGAATATTTGATAGAAAAATCAGCGCCATTTATCCGCATTATTGCT
Organism: Agrochola lychnidis; assembly: GCA_963680765.1. Classification (NCBI taxonomy): domain Eukaryota; kingdom Metazoa; phylum Arthropoda; class Insecta; order Lepidoptera; family Noctuidae; genus Agrochola; species Agrochola lychnidis. The sequence continues at coordinate 11,599,065 of OY796858.1, forward strand.
TTCAGGAAAATAATACTGCAGTTCAGTTTTATCGTCAAATAATAAACGTATATTCAGGTATGAATTTATTAATTGGATAGCCCGGCTTCAAAAGTTGAGCGTCGTTTTTATATAGGTAAAGTAGCATAATTATCGTGTTTCATTTAAGGTGCACCCTCAGGCTCGTGACTCGCGTCTGACTTAATAACCATATAATATAGTCGGCGTGCCGGATAGACGCGTAATATAACTAATTTCCGTGTCGCGATTAAACCTCGTTATAAATGGTAACCGGGGAGACCTCGGAGGCTGTCACCATTACCGCTAAAAGAGGAAAAAGAGATTCGCATTAAAACGCGCTGAATTTTTGCAAAACGGCAGCCTGCATACACGACGAAAACGCCGACAAACATATTATTTTATAAAGTTTTTATACCACGTTTACGAACCGCAAGTCTTTGTAATCGCAATGTGACTTTTCAGACTTACAAACTTTGTCTAACGTAAGTAGGTCTGTCTGGCGAATTAAATCGTAAAAATCACAAGTACCGGAGACTAATTTTCCCGCCCAGCTTTCAATAGCACCAAATTATATTCAATGACGCTTCATGATTTCTCCATGATTTACTGAAATTGCGCCAATAATTATATGCTGCCCTACCATTCACAGCGAACACAATACGCCAAAGTAAATTCTGTTCAATTCAACAATGAGCGGTTCGCAGATAGCTTTTAATCGATTAATTGATATCAACATTAAACAGGTAATAACGGAGAACATGATCACGCCACAGTTAACTAATTAATGAGTAATTATTCATCAGGCTAAATAAATGAATTGATCTTTTTTCACAAATAAAACTTCTTCGAACGGCCAAATAACAAAAGACCGCTAAATCTACGCTATAAAACAAAACTCGACAAATTCATCTGTTTGTGAAATTAAATAAAGGGAGCGTAGTTAATACATTTTTAATGAGCTGTAATAATTACACAACAAATTACTCGTCTTAGCAGACCGAGATCTGTGAGTAAATCTGGTCGGTAATGGCGCGCGGTGGCACCTGAGCCTGTGGCGGCCGCCTCGCTAATTTCCTAAAGCACAATATAAATTACCGCCTGAAAACAATGACGACCGCGCTAAACTCACGCTGCCCGCTTGCACCGCCCAAATTATAATGTACACGCTAAAAGGATTGTTAGCTTTATGTAAATTATTTCAAAGCGACTACAACAAATCAAGTGAAGTGCTCGCTTCTTTTTAAATTAAAACTATATCTTTAAACCAAACCTCTTCAGGAGCTCTAAATGTTGCAACTTTTGCTCCTAATTCTGTTGACACAAAGGTGTACTCAACAGAAGGATTATAACTTTGAATAATCTTTGAACTTTCAGTCTGGGATGCTTCGATTTTTGTCGAGTCAACCAGTTAATTATTTTCCACGGACAATGAATTGCTGAACTCCATTCATTATCTTGAAATGAATCGACATTTTTTTTTATAAATCTTGGTTTTCAGCTGATCCTCAAAATATACAAGCCTTGTTATTTAGTCGTTTGTATAGCGACATTGTTAAAACGAGGAAGTTAATATACATTTTAAGATGAGCTTTTTGTTAGGAAAAAAATGCAATAACCAAATGGAACCAGACCATTTTCCGACTAAACAAAATAGAATAAAGTACGTGCACTTATTTACTGTAAGTAGTTAGAAGTTGTGCGTCTGTATGGTTTGGATAAGTTTCCTATTCTGTTAACATTTTGGCAACACGCCTAAGCTATTTGTAAAACATATTAAACATCTCTATTCGACATTAACAAATGGCTCCTCATAACATGGCGTTGGTGGGTGGTACAATAAAACACTATGTATCAAAGTGCTGACTTTATGGCCGCAAATGTAAGCAACACACTTACTTATTCAGATCACCTAGCTGGGTACAATTGGAAACGGGAATAGGTAAGGCGTACCGACATAAAATACTATGTAGCGACGTATAGCTGCATTACAGCCACGAATGGTGTTATTCATGTCCAGAATAAATCAGCACTAGCAACTCTACGATAATGTAGCGCGTTAGCATGAATAAGCTGTGCATACACGACGAGGTACCGGCGTGCTGCATGCGCGCTGGCTCCTGCACACGCAAACATCACTCCTCAAACTAATGAATTCCGTATGAGCGTACCTATTGTATTGGAATAACCGACTGGTTCGGAACAGACCGCCTATTTAAATGCGTGACCCGTCATTAGGCACGCGACCGGAGTGGTCCGGGATCGCTCAAGTACCTACGCGCTCGATGGCCTCGTATAATCGACCTGTTAACGTTTCGTCGTACATACTACCTAGTACCTACCCAACCCAGTTTGCCGTCATTTATTTTTACTGCTTACTAGGCGGAATTCTGTTCGGCGAAGGCGACACGGGCAGTGGCAGGCAATCGATCGTCGAATCTCACGGCTATACTAAATATACGACCTGTGATGTCATATCAAAGGCAGAATTATTCATTTTATATACTCGTAGCTTGCCAGCTACCACGTTTAATTGCGTAAGTAGCTCCGTCGCCGCGTAAGACAAACAAGATCAGTATTCCGCCATGATATTTAGTGCGAAAATGTAATAAAGACCTCACGTCCTAAGCGAGTTACCATGTCGGATGTCAAAGCTATTTTTTGTCGGCGACGGCGACATTCCGATAAGACTATTTCAGTGATTTGTTGCGGTTGTAGGAGTGAAGATTAAATTAGTCCTGTGCTACGTCACATTCGTGTTCTTTGTAAATATATCTTCATGATAAAAATTACGTCTTGGTGACGAGAGCCAGACGATCGATTCCTAGAATACTGTCTATCTCTAACAGAACAAAGTAAAAGGAACTTATAATAAGTTTAAAACATGAACACACAATATACCTTAGTTAAAAGTTTATCAGTCTCTGAAAATAATGTATAAAAAATGTTCGTACTCACTCAGCCTGAGGCATGATTGAATCCAAGCTTACCTGAAAAGAGAGAAATACAATGAAAAACAATATGCTAAAACATGATTCTATCTTGTACAAAAAATATCAACCAATAACTTTTCAAGCAAAATGTTATGAAAGCCGACTTAAAAATAGATAAACATCAGTTTACTTTAAACTGCTGTTTGTATTTTAATCACACCCTAACGGCTGAACGGTTTTGGGTACAATTTTATACAAACTCACAATGGATTCTGAATTTAAATCAGAAACTTAACATCCCGAAAAACTAAGTATCTAGTCGAGCGGCTAGCGGGACTACTCGTAGACACAGCCGTAATAAAGTAAGTATTTCTAATACGCAGACCTACGCATAAATTCGACTAAATGTAGTTAGAGATCTAGAGACTGTAAGTAAAAACCTACACAAATTTGAAGCCCGTCTTAGATGTGTAGTCAGCCCGTATCCCCTTTAGAAGCAGCCTCATTGACTGGGGTCACCTTTCTACGCTTTAGTAAGAAGTTCTAACTCAAAGATGCTCTCTTCTCCAAAACACTTGTAATTTTCTTCATACGCTAATAGGCATTATTCAATGTAAATAACTTTCAGAGCAGACAACCACATAAGTGCTCCGACGGCTTAAGAAGGGTTTTCGAGATACGAGTCTCTTAGGGTACACAGTGTATGCTGATATTATACAAAAAATTTCAACCAACGAAAGGATTTAGTTGTTGAATCCTGAGGCCTCTCGAGAATAGCTATAAACCCTAACATAAACCTTCCTACTTATACAAACAATAGTTATATATGAGAGTATACGACCACAATATAATACGTATATAGGTACTATGCAAGTGCAATATTATCCGGGAACTTGAGAACTGTATACAGGAGTATAACACATAGTAAGGAATGTTAGTTTACGAATACCTTAGTAGATTGGTGACTGCTAATATGTACATAGCCTATAATAAAACACTTTTATGGACAAAAGATCTTTGGAAAGCAATATTCATAACTTTTCGAATGAATATAAAGGTTATAAAGACATATTGGGGTAATAGACTTTCTTGTCCAGAATAGATAATAAAGTATCGGGATTTTGAATCTTGTTTCAGCTGAGGATAGTAAACTTGTGTACGTAATAAGATGTCACAAAAGTTATGAATGATGAATAAGCTAAGATATTTTCCGTAGAAGTAGTAGATATCATGATAGACTTAGTAAAAATCTTGTATTTCTGATAGGTATGAAACAAAATCTTATCGAAAAATAAAAATCGAGAAAAATATGAGCACGCCCACAAACATCGAAATTCTCAGCTAGAAATTTTCAAATAATATTCGTGTTAATAACATAATTATTAGAGGCTCTCAAAGTAAAAGGTTGTTTTAATACCTACTTCTCTTTCGTAAAAGTATTATTCAAACACTGTGCGTAGCTTTTAAGTGCTTACTCTTTATTTATAGAGCTGGTAGCCGAGCAAAACATGATAATAAATTATATGCGGTGAAAGCTTCTGAATCATCGTCACCAAATACGTAGCTTCAAATAAATGTATTTTACGCACAATATAATTTCCATTGTTACTAGTTTAAAACACTCTATATATTTGATACCATTTCGTACTTCAATAGCTTTCATTCCGTCTGTAATAATTTGTCGGTTGTAAATGAGCTACATATATTCTGTGGAAACACGGACGTTATTACTGGGAAACATTTGCAAGTTGCAATAGGGTAGTTGCCTTGGTAAAAAAAGAAATTCTATTTAGTCCGTCTTTCAGATAATAAAAAAATATTAGACACGTATTTTTTGCTTTATCATATTAATCAAAAGTAACTTAGAAAACACGCATTAAAGTTGGGGAGTGGGGGCTTGCTACGTCACAACGCAGTATTAAATCTAGCAAGGCGTCAAGTCATGCTCAATGTATCGCCGTAATCTTTTGATTACGTCAAAAAAGAAAAAATACGTGTTCAATATTTTTAATAACCTACAAGTCGGACAAAAATAAAAATTTTGGACACAGGCCTATTAGGTATCTGTGTTTTTTTTTTCGAGTATTAGGTATTTAAAAAAAAGTTCTGCATTGAAAATATGACATATTTTATTCCCATAATTGAAAAAACTGCTCGGAAAAAAATTCTGTAACCAGTCTTTTATCTAAATCGGTATGGTAGCGTTGGGAGCGTCCAGCTTCCTCGAAAAATCACATAAAATAAATTCCCGATAGAATCGCGCCTATATAACCAAAACAGAGACCGAGAATAAAAAGGAAAACGGTAACAAGTACGAAAACCCTCATTCCATCACAAATAGATCCGAGTTCAATGCCAAACAATATCTCCGCGGGACAGTCATAATACGCCGCTTCGCAGCACTTACCTACATTATTGCTGACCGTTTGGAAATAATAAAACATAGCCAAGGAACAACACGGACCTAATTAAGGAGATAATCTACAGATAGACGGAGCTAAAAACTATCTTCTTGTGCTCGATGGAAGCATAATCCGCAATGTCGCGCTAAGCCCCGGATGGCCCCTAATGATTCACCACGCAAAGATAATCAGAATTGTCTGAGAAAATACTTAACCGTTGTGACGCAATTGCAACGGACTCTATACTATAGGTATAAATGCAATCCCGCAATCGATGTTTTTATCCTTTCAAATAATCGTTTTCCAACGTAGCTTCGATGTAGCTTAGGTTCAGCGATGCGACAAAAGCTCCTAAGCGTTTTATTCCGGCGTCGGTAAAGGCATCTACGCACATCTATAGGCAAGTAGGTAATTATTCATGACCATGAATAAAATTGTAATACCTACGGGTTTAAGAGAAAATCCCTACGTAATAGCGAGTAAGTAAGCCACCTGGGTGTAGAATTCTGGTAAAAACTTTCGTGTAAATCACTCCTATACAAACCATAAGGAAAGAAAATCTAAGCCTCGACTGTTACGCATGTGGTTGTGCAAAAGAACCAAATGCGATGTCGCAAAAATACAGCGACAAAACTGAACAAAAAGAGAAGTAAGCTTGTTCACAAAAAAGTGAAAGATGAGCGGAAAGATAGAACGGAACACAATTGTTTTGATTTCCATGTTTGAAATGAAACAAAAGACAATCCATCCGCTGAGCATAGCGCAATATTCAAAAAAGTAACGTATAAATTGGATACGATTTTGTTCAAAGATGACCAGGCAAGTTATGGATAGTTACGCATCATTTTGCACATTCACTTAGCTATTGGCTTGACGACACAAGCTATAAATCCACAGCAAGTACGAGCTTATATAAAAATAAAATGTTGTTAAAAACTTGCAAAGCGCGGTTGTGTACAAAAGTTGTCTCGTTTATATGGAACAACGCTTCTTTGTAATTAGTCCACCCTGGCAACAGAGCAGAATATCGCCGCGCAAAAAAAAACCACATAAAACATTAATCACTTACATGCGGTACAATAACGATAAATATCACTCCACTTTACCCAAAGCTTTTACTATCCGACATTACGAGAAGAAAAAATCTTTAATAAACGAAACAACGCCACATAACCACACGTCACACAAACGCTTCCAATATTGGTTTTAGACACATATGAAGGTATTTTAGTATGTGAACAAAAAACATCGACGTAAGAACAATGTCAATATAACAGGAAACGATTTGTAGCAATCTCAGGGTACAACACTTTACGTCAAGCGCCGTCAGTCACGCCGCCTGTTTCTCTGAAACGTTCAGTAATACCAGTTCCCCTTTGTTGATATTCACGAGAAATGTATTTAAGAAGTTTATCAAGTTGTATGTTAGTTTAGTAGACAGCTTAAGTTGCTACTACATTTGCGCTCGACCTATTCATAAATGATAGAACGGGACGTAAATGCAAGGTTTATTGGTGACTCGCGCAAATCCTTACTCGCCCGAAACGGGCGAATCGACATTTTTAATTAATATTATTTAAAACTTAGAATTTAATTAAGTAAAATTAAGAATAAGTACACTAACTTAACTGCATAATATTCAAAATGTGCCAATTGCCTAATACTCATTTCTGGAGTTGTTAATTCACACAAATAAATTAACTTCATGCGAATCGCCTCAAGAAAAAATAATTCTATTTAAAAGTGTCGATTCGCCTTTTTTCTTGTGGTTATCCTGATAGATACCTACTTTCTTTCACCTGAGGAAAATGAAGAGAATATTTGCTGACGATGACCGTGTTATGACAATAAGGAAGACGTATCCCAAATATCGACGATGTTCAAAGCATCGATCAGAACAAAATACCACCCACAAAACTTATTAATGCTAGAATGAAGTGTATAAATTCTCTGCTAGATACGTTTAAGTAGATTACTATCAAGTTTGTAAGACTTAAACACATTCTACTCGTCATGGTGAACGCTTTGCACCAAATAAGCTACGTGTCTCCTATAAACAATATGTACGTGTTTCGTTCGCGTGAGTTTTCATTTTGAGCGGAAAGAGCTCTGCGATCGCAGCACACCTGGAATTGATCCCACCGTGAGCTCCCTTCGAGGTGCACCGACAAAGTAACCAGATTAAAGAGTGCATCTGTGTATAAACTGCCACATATTGCGAGACATTTTCAGTGAAAGTCGATTTAACTCACTGAATAACCAGTTTACCTCTGAATTGTACAGTCAGAAATTATTTGTTTTAACAGATTGACACACTAAAATCCGGCCGTCGAGAGAATGCGTTCCTGGCACCTGTCAGTTGGACAATTCCTAGTAGTAATAAGGATCAAATTCGCAAAACACATATTCGTTAGTATGAAACTGACAGGTGTCAAGAACGCATTCTACCGACGGCAGGACTGTACGTAAACTTGCTGTGTTTAGCCATTTCGGTCGACAGTCAGATATTGTCAGATGTGATTTGAATCTTGACAAGCAATCATTTTCCCTGATTAAAGTCAGCAGATAAAAGGATCTAGTACTTAATGCGTTATTTTCACTTTCAAAACAAAAGTAAAATCATTTTATAAATAAAATAAAAGTTCAGAAAAACAACATGAAATAAAGTTATATCATTTCCCCCAAGTCATCGTTGGGTAGTCACGCGCACATTAGCCGCGCTCCACACCTGTCGGAGGTATTTGCCGCGGGGGACCTCACTACTAACTGTTTCTTTGTATTTCTCCCCACAACTTTATTTTATTCTTCTCCAGGCACCAATAGAGCAAAACGAATCTCGTCTGTCTGAAACCGCTTACTTGTAAGAAATTTATATTTACACAGCGAATATTTCAGCTGTAAAAACTAAGCTGCGAATTACAAAAAAAAAAAATAATGGATCACTAACGTTTGTGTCATGCTTCATAAAAAGTGACATTGATTTTTTGCTAAACATCAAAGATATTTTTTGTGGTAGACAATTTTTTTGCATTTTTATGTTCAAACGTTGAATTCGTCCCCGTATGAACGTTCGACGCCAGCACACGGCATAATTTATCATGATTGATTCGTTCACCTTCGTGTGCTTGTGCCCCAGAGACTCTCGCTTTGATTTATCACATATCTATAAATTACCACTTACATTGTGTACCTATTTATCATCTGGACGCCTACGTATAAATCACCATTAACCTGAACTTCTTTTGGACACGACAACAACTATTTTCATATGTTTTAATAACTATTCTTCACAGTTGTTTATGATGTTTTCTCGCACAGCAGTAAACTTGGACGGAAGAGTTTCAGACATGTACACGTTTTAAGAATGGAGTGAAGTACAAAACATGTTACCGGGTGCTTTTACGGCGGAATGTGTGTGTACATTACCTACACAGCTGAAATGAGCATTTTATGAAATAGCATTTATTTATATTAAATGCAGTCTGAAGAAGCAGAAATCATAAGTACATATATAATGATATGAAACCATACTGCAGACTTTTATCGCTTTAAAACCCCGGGTCGAATCTATTTTACAAACAAATCGATATCCACTCCGTGTAAAATTGTAGGTAACTTTGGTAAGGTTGTACTTGCCTAAATAAGTTTATCAAATATTATCTGATCGGTATCTTTGTTTGCACATAGATTCTGTAAAATTTAGGGCCCTCTGCACAGATAGGTACGTTTTATGATCGGTGCATAAAATCCGTATACGGGGTACTTTAGGAAACAAATGCAACCGCTACGGACATAAATAAAGTAACTACCAGATAGGATTAAAAGATTTTAAAAAATATACCACGACAAAGTTTACTCGTATAGACAATTGTATAGGCAAAATAGAAAATTCTGCAATTTAGTTGCGCAATTCATACACAAACCGCTCATATATTATATGTTTAAGCACTTTGAGCCGGTGAGGAGCTTAGAATTATATCAGCCGCTCCGTGGAGTCACGCTCGACGTATGTAAGTCTACACGCATACTACTCAATACTAATTACGTATTCTGAAAACAAACTTCCACTTATTTTCCAAGCAGAAAGCACGTTTTAAAGACTTCAATTAATCTAACGTATCCTCGATCCACTCGATCCTAACAACCACATTACAGCGACCCATCCACTTTCGTTACCGACTTTACTCCCTAATTCTATATTATCTACAGTAGACAAGAAAGGAGTACGTGATCCCAGTAAAGGGGAAACGTTTCAGTTGAAAATCGACCTTCATGTGCACATCAAAGAACCTGACCGAATTACTAAAAGCCTCTTTACAAACAGAAATCACTATTAAAAGTAGAGAATATAACAAGATGACCACGAATTCAATGCTATTACGTATTTACTACATGCGACATAACTTGCGTAGTTACAATATATTTTATGGTTACAACACGATAAAACCCGTCTTGGCAACAGAAAAACGTAGAAAAAAATATATAAATGTTCAGTATGGCGATCATATTCGTAGCAATAAGTAACCATAAAGACGGTATTTCATATAAGCGAAGTGCCTTGGTGTTACGACTTGCCGGGAACGTGAGCTGAAAGGCTTGCGAAGACAGCGTTTATTGGTACACCTGCTTACGGCGAACATTTCGACCAAGTGTTTTAAAAAGGTTGTCAAGAGCGAGAAGCGAGTAGTTCCGCTACCCGGCCAAGTGCACGAGACTAGTCAAATTCAACACAGTATAAAAATAAAACGCTAGTACTTAAACATACATACATAGACGGTATACAGTCGAGACAGTCGACTTTTCATCTCTCTTTGTTAGTGTTTCAGCGAAAAACATTAATGGGAAAATCGTTATGTGAGTTCTTCATACATTTTTTGCTTCGCACCGGTCAAACATATGTCACAAACAGACAGACTGGCCGTCCGCGTCCATAGCATTCCGATTTTATTGTTTAATCAAGTGAACATTGGAAAATCTAATAAAAACCGACCATTTTATATTCTAGTAAGAATATTTAATACCTAGCTAGAATAATGCTTGGTGGCTATATTGTTCTTACGGTGTTTAAGTTCTAATTGAACAGTACTTTGTATTCTAGGAACAGTTGTGTAAAGTTCAACACAAAGAGAATAGTTCTCGTGCTAAAATATTATACCTTTGAAATTAAATTCAAAAAGAATTTTCTCAAAAAAAAAAAAAGATATATTTATAGCACACAGTATTTACGTTGTTTGTATGTACATAATATACAGCATTAAAGTATAATAATGTGTGGCATTCGTATTCGTACCTATATTACATAATATGTCTTATGGTTTTTCATTTGCACCACGACCCGTCGCAGCGGTGTACGATTTATTACAACTGTATTTAAAATTGCAACACAGTATCCCATTATAGCAATATTAAATCATAAACTAAAAGCACCACAATAACTCTTTCCCCTCATTCAATGTTTTGTGCGACAATAAACAACGTATGTTTTTCTTTCATTCCAAAAGCTATGCTATTGAGAATTACAATAATAATTGTCCATTGGTATTTGTGGCCAGTTGGATAGCCGAAAGTATATCTATATAAAAGTGTTTACTATGCGAGACAGGGCGCCTAAACAAAGTATTTTTATCGTATCAAAAATATTCCATGTTGTTATGGTTTCGCTTTAGTTCTGTCCGTTATAACAATATACAGCGCGGAATCTGTTGGGGAGCCGTTTTAACTTACACCATATCAGTTACGTAGTACATTACAATTGCACGTGAGCTGAAAATGCTAGTGGGGAAATTGAAGACACCCCAGTTGTGTTCTATATTTTAACACCTGCTGCGGTGGCGAGGAAACTGCGAATTTCAACAAAATTAACTGAAATCTTCGAGAGATTTCGAGGTGTAAAATTTTACGTTCAGGATAAATTAATGAACAATTTTGCCGACACAAACATTCCTTTTAAATTTAATTTCAACTGGTTTTGAAGATTCTTTGAATAGCCACACTGATTCAGCAGCCGGTCTGCTCTTATTTCATTCACAGGTTTTAATAATGAATCTACGAGATGTCCTTTGCAAGGGTCTGCCGTTGGCGTAGTGTGCCGCTTTATGAATGAATTGAAAAACTCGAACCCGGGCTTTCATATTAATCTTGTCTTATAAAATGGCAATTTGGATTTTCACTTTACTCTTGTAAAGATGCAATGTATATGAATTATGATTATATTTTCATTGCTTCCTTTGGTTTTGAGGTTCACACTCAAGACAGATGTGTAATGGTCGCGGTTGAACAATAATATCCTCATTATTAGTATTATATGCACACCGCCCGCCGTCGCCCGCGCCGCCGATGCCTGACGCTGCGCTGCGGTGCTACTTCATTAATTAGCGAAGCTTCAACCACTTCAGCTTTGCGTTTACGTTGAAGAATTTAAACATTTCCCTAATTTCACTTTTGGAAATCTCACAAACCAACTCACGAACAAGTCGGGACGTTAATTTATAAATATATTGCAGACAAAAGTAGGTATATTTGCTAAAGCGGACAGTATCCGACAGAAAATATGAATAATAATTTAAAATAATAAAGAAAGAAATGCTACTTTGGGCGGGTCGTAAAACTTTATTAAAAATATATTTTTATCACATCCTAAAATGTAGGTAGCCTCACTGCTATTTACCTAACACCTTTAAATGGAACGAGATTCATATTTTGGCGATACGCACTGCGCACGCAGTAATTCCACGAAGATTATATTTGTATATGGTATAATTTGAATAATAAATACATATGTTTAGAAGGGGAAGCAACCTTTACGGTAAGTACAGGTACCTATTAGCTTTTATTTATCTTATTTTGTGCATTAGCGCTATATTTAACGAACGTAAAGTTAAATATAACTAAAACTATTAAATCTTAGTTAAAGCTTCAAATTATGGATGAACTCAACGCAGTAAACTCCAAGAATTTGCAGCGCGGTCGTTTTGACAAACTCAATTTTGAAACAATAAAAGTACTTCCGCCGAGTTTATTTACGCGACGAACACAACACGGAAAAGTTCGCCCCAAATGGTACAACAATAACTTTCGTCTTTCAACTTGACGAAACGCTGCATTTGTTCAAAAGTCGTATTTACTGCTGGCAACTTGTGTGTAACGGCATCTTACACCCTCCTTCACAAGCCATTACGTCGCCGCCCGCTCATCGGCGCGCACTGCTGGCCTCCTACAATCTCTCTCATTAACTAAGCCTTGAAAACTTTCAACATTAGCTAATTTACCCGGCGGAACCGCAGCCCTCCTTTCCTTATTGGCTTCACACATACAACCTGTACGCGCATTAAAAACGAATAAATATCTCGTTTCGAAAATTACAATTCCGCTCTCATTTATTCGAATATATGTATTTTGAACTTACTATTTATTATTTCCCGGCCAAATACGTCACGCAGAGATCGAAGCGGGGCTCGTTACTATACTAATATTTATCTATAAAATATATGAATGGCATCGTTACGCTACAAAAGAGCAGTGTTTTTACTGAAGGTAGTATTATCAATCATAGCATTTCTCGTGACATAAGTGGACCCTCCTCATGCGAGCTCAAAGTTCCATTACTCATGGCGCCACGCCCAATACTGATACGCTCTCCTCCAACCCCAACCAGTCTGACAATAACCAGTGAAACCGTTACTTAGTGCGGGCTCAGACAAAGAAACATCGGGCGGTTCGAATGTGATAGTTTAGCGAACGAATATCTGAATTCAATCACTCAGCTGAATCAAGTTACGAGCAACTTACACTGTACTTTTATTTCACTGAGTAAAAGGTGATTTATATACCAAAAGTGACTTTCTAAATTCTTAATTTATTAGCTGTCTGCCCCGTTTAAAATAGGCATTTAAAACACCAATTAAAATAACTAATGGTGCCTAGAGAGCGCAAACTTCAACGCTTCTAATTTTCAACTCCGTCGGTACGTACTCCACAACCACCTTTTTGTAGATATTTTGCTTAGTCAAGTTTTAAACTCACCTATCTGTTTAAAACGATGCGATCAGTCCGCACAAGTTCCTTGAAACAAGTGCCCGATAACTGCGGAAAAGTTAAACCTTTTAACTTTTAAAGGATTTGCACTAAATTCGAAACAACTATTAAAGTTGGTTCGTTTGGCAGTAGTTCAAGATATTATTTATTCCACTCAAAGACATAATATCGTTGCCCTAGATATCTTGCCACTTGTAAACGCAAGGGCGTCGTCAAGGGGGGCCAAAGGGGGCAACTGCCCCCCTAGATATTCAAAACATTTGTAAATACAAGGCAATTTAATGTAAAGAAACTACATACATACATACTTATCTATAAAGCCAATTTTGTTTATTTAGACGACTTTTATTTGGTTTTTTTTAAGTTCCATGTCTCCTAAACGGGGTCTAATCCGGGGTCCGGGGACGTAATATTCGCATCTGTGCTGGTGGCAGGTCCAGTCATAATACCTATTACGTTTCAGCTCTACAGTTCTGAATAGTTTTGGAAAAAATGAAGTTTCCAATTCATACATTGAATATGGAAATTATTATTTTTCTCAGTTCAGGTTGTATGTGTTAATTTCTAAATTGATGTCTGTAATTTTTATGGTGTACATAATAAGGAATATTCTATCTATCTATCTATCGGGACTAGCGAGTTGAAACTGATTACGAATCATACTTTTCCCATCCTCCATAGGTATATCAACTTGTCCCCCCCCTGGACCATCGGCTGGCGACGCCCTTGTGTAAACGTTAGCAGTGAAAGGTGACGACATAACATTATTTTAACAAGGCAGTTTCATCGTAAATGCAAATGTTTCGAATTAATTATTATAGTGTTTTTAATTAGAGTCGCTTAAAGCATGTCTCGGTAGGCAGTATTGGAGCGCTCCGCTCGTCCTCACCGAGCGCTCGGCCGACGAACGATGCTCTGTTTTAATTAAACTTACGACCGACCGGCGATAGCTTTCTGTATCTCCCTTTTATAGCCTACAAATTCAACTCGAATATTTCTGCACAATCAAAAAATCATTAGAATGTAATCAGGCGAGTAATGAACGTCACCACACGAGTTACGTTAAGAGCAGACGAGCTTAATATACACAAACGAGATGGGGTGAAGTGATTTTTATGACGGCCGAGGCGAGTGATTCCTGGAACTTATGGCGCCCATAAACCCGCTCGTGTCGACTTGACGATTTAGCAAAAATTTCGCTTCTCGCCCGGCGTCGCCGCATCGTCTGTAGAAATCTTTCAAATTACCCGAATTCGTCTCGTGAATGGCTGTAAACGACAAGGAAAATTGTAGAAACGTTGTGATATTACAAATACAAAGATATAACGAGGCTGCGATAACAGGCGTTTTACACAATTTACCTATCATCAGTTCAATTTATAGAATCAAAATTTATAACAGTGGGATTCAATTTAAATTGTAAATCGTTTCCTGCAATGGCGAATTTGGTAAATTAATCATGGTAGAGGCTTTATAATTGTACATCTAAATAGCAGCTCAAACAAGGGTACAAAAAGCAAAAAACTCAGAAGAGACGATGTCAACAACATTTGAACCCGTAACATCCACTTAGCAGAATATTTCCAGCTAATAACAACTCGAATGCAATCAGAGCGTAGCAGTCGGCACAGATTGTTTAATAAAGGGCAATATTTAATAGAAACTGTCAGTAATCCTCGGCAGGCAGTGCACTCGGGCGCGTCCTCATCACGAATTCCCGAGGGCGCAACGTTAAATGTAGGCCACCAAGTTCCCGCCGCCCGCCAAGCGGAATATTGCTTTGTCACTTGGCGACATCGCACAGCTTCTCTAAGCCCAAGTAATTGGAAATAGTTGAAATAGAAGACTTATAGCAACAAAGCTCCGCCCAGCCGGGGCACTGCCTCGAACATCTCAGTCCGGACTCGCATTGTCGCCACCAACTAAACTCCGCGAAGGCAATTTATGTCTCCGAGATGTTACGCCCAAACTAACGAGCGTCCTATTCCACGAAAAAACTTTCCCAACAAAAACACCGGCTTTATTTAATTAAGACTCTTAATTCCAAATATACCTAACAGTAAACAAACAATCAGGAAGTCTAATTAAAACAGTCGCATAAATAAACGATAACAGTCACCTAGGGAACTAGGGGTCGAATGAGAACACCGCAAAACACGGACGTAAGGAGACCCGACCGGGTTAAAAAATAAAATTTGATGGTGGTTGGTTTGTTCGTTCAAAAAATAAAATTTTATATAGATCGTAACATAGCAGCTTTTCTGAATAAGGTATAGGTTTAAAAATGTGTCGAATCAAATTGGTAAATCATAAAATACTTTCATATAAAATTCAGTAAAATAAAATTGAATGTACTGGAAGACGTTCTTGGGCAAGTTATCTACTTTTTACAATGTTCTAAGAACTAACTAAGCTTTAGTGATGTCACTCACAAAACTAGATGAACTAAATATCAGTGAAAGAAAATGCAAAATGTTGGTTGTTCATAAATGCTGAGATGATAGAATCAACTTTCGCATCGAGGCACAGAACATTACAAACGAGAGTAGACTAGAACAAGTGTGCATGCAAAGGTGCATAATATGATATACCATACCTTCCACGCTCTACTATCAAAGTTAGCCTAATCATTCCATGAAACGAAACATTGTACTCCCATAATTACGTGGTCTCTATTTACTTAGTGAATGAATATGCTTAAATACATTACAAGCTAAAACTAAAATATATAATATTATGTACCAGTATGACGGCACGGCAAGTGGCGCCGCCCCGTTTTGTTACGAAGATACGGGAATCACTGAACTGCTTTAAACTAGCACAATTCCTATGATATTGAGACTGCTGAACTACTAATACGATGACCACTTCTGGTAAAGGCGCCGTTAAGTATATAAAAACCGGCCAAGTGCGTGTCGGACTACGCACAATGAAGGGTTCCGTAGTTGGGATGAATATATCCCAAATATAAACTTAACATTGTAGTTGAAATACATGTTCTGCCATACATTTCAACTGCAAATGTAAGTTTGTACGCACAATATTGAGAGATTTACCGTGTTATTTTAAGACCATAGACTTTTTATAGGTTTTCCTGTAATTTATGAGCAAAGAGCCATATTATGTAATTTTTTCAATATTTTTGGTCCAGTAGTTTCGGAGATAAGGGGGGGAATGGTCAATTTTCATCGAATTTGTTAAATATCTTTAAAAGCATTTATTTTAAAATTATATAAAAAAAAATTTTAAGATCCTCGCAATAAGCTCTATCGTTTGATATGACACACGATACTGTTAGCAAAACTTTTTTTTAAATTTTCTTGTTTGCCCCCCAAAAGTGACGCCTATAAACAAAATTCATTTATTTACGTTACATGTCCGTGTTTGGGTCACAAAAATACATATGTGTACCAAACTTCAACTTAATTAATTTGTCCATTAGATTCGGAGCAAATTGGCTGTGACAGACGGACAGACAGACACACGAGTGATCCTATAAGGGTTCCGTTTTTTCCTTTTGAGGTACAGAACCCTAAAAAAGGGAAAAGCTCATTAGGAACCAAAAAATTCGTCAGCGTCGCTGTCAATGGGAAAAATGCCCAAAAGGTCGAATGGCAATGCTGATTTTAATATTGTGAAAATCAAATTTTTCATGAAAGAAAAAGATGATAATAACATTTTGAAATAGGTATGTAAAGGTGTGTATTATGCCAACTTTGAGATCCCGTTTATCCAAAGAGATATGTTAATAACATTATCCAATGATTATGTATTGCATAATAATGAGATTAGGATCATAACATCAAGTGTCTGGTGTTGATTGATACCAGGCTTACGCCGCAGCCAATCAATTAACCATGAGCTAAAACCGAGTACCTAATTACATTTCGACGCGTACTTACGTTATATTTCAGTATCTATGAACACAGGCTTCGGCTAATTGATTTATTGGGAAAAGCTAGATATTTTCTAGTTAGTGTTTTCTACTTCGCCTCAAGGGTCAAATTGAATTAGTATTTGTATGTAATAATCATGTTTAGATATCGATAGGCCTGACGTCTGCGTAGTTTTGCTAGATAATTTTATTTCACCCTGTATTCACAGTACACAGTGATGGAGCATTGTTTAATCAGTGTGCCACAACTGCATTGAGTAACAAAAGGCAAAAGCTCTTGCCATTATTTGTTTGGTCGCAATTCCAGCACAAGCAAGTTACTAAATACTGAAAATATCCACAATATCCATTTCGCCGGCCTGAAAAATGAATCTAGGACCTTACGCTCGGCTGCCATTAGACCAAAGACGCAGTAGATAATAGACTATTCTAGATTAACAGGCTTTCGAGCGTTAGAGCTCGGGAATCAATATTAATGCAATAGTAGCGAGCGAAGGTAATATGTTTAATGCTCAGCTCTTGTTTGATATAGCAGTTGCATATTACATACTCAGTACATTGCTTAAGATTAAGCAAGTGAAGCCATTACCGGAGCTACAGGATTACAGCTAAGACGCACCAAAATCGCTGTTAAAACGCGTATAAGCCTTTGTATCACTCATAAGTTTAATCAAGATTTTCTTCCTCTTAAGATTTTACATACTTTTGCTAACAAAAGGGCAAAGTGACGCCAATTTAGTACGACATCGTTATTCCAAACACCGAACACGTTTTAGCTAAATGCACCCCGACAGGCCCGCTGAAAATTGCTATTCTGACTTCCCGCAATGGAGGATAATATGGAAATACACGTTTACAGCAGTATCGACGTTTTCGACTACGACAAAGCCCATTATGCGTGACAAAATTGATCATGACTTTTGACCACGAGTGCGTCGTTCAACAAAATTAGAATCGTCTCCATTTAGATTTGCATACTTATATCCTGTTATACTTATACACGATTTGTGAATTCAATTTCAGCAAAAAAATACGCAAAAGCTTTTGTATTTTATATTTCGTAGCTTTCTGAGTTTAAATGAACTAAGTACCTACGTAGATTTTAATTCTGTCTGACTAGGGACGTAAAAAATATAACATAGAAGTTTCTGTTTTATTGTTTTAGCTTAGTTGCAAAGAAAATAAATACAGGCAGCTTTAAGTCTAATATTGTAACATTAATCATATGCGATAGTAAGTACGTGCCTACTACAGTACCTACTATGTTCTAAAAGTTATTTATTATAGAACGTTTTGACTGTAAATAAAGTGGACAGACAAAGCCGCAACAAAAATGTATTGAACTATGAATAAAACAAATGTATGAAAACACATAAACTTGCTGAGTGTACCATTGTATATTTTATTAAAGGATTTATTTACGTACTTCAACGTTCTGCTCTTAGGAATAAAATATAAAGGTACAAAACGTAAAAAAATATTTTTTCGGCGCCAGATAAACCTAAATAAAAAATACGAACTATGTTTCAAACATTCAAAAGTTTCATGCGAGCCCATCAATCGTTATTCTAGTATCAAAGTGATTTAGAGGAATGAAAGAGCGACATTTTTTTTAATATTTAGGTACCTACGCAGAATATAAAAACTGACATGAATTCATACCACAGAAAAAAGAAATTGCGGCGCAAAAGTCGATGCTCCAAGTTGTTCATGATTAATTGGTTGTACCTATTACAGTGAGATGAGAAAATCCTCATCTTAGCAGCACGTGGTCGCACTCTGATCAAGTATGCTTGTCACGCGTGTAAGTACCGCGCCACGCCTCACCACCACCAGCTGCAATATGCTGAAATTGGTACGTGGCCCGGAGAAACAATATTCTAGCTCGTACCTAAATATCACCCTCACGTTTTATCATTACTGATAATATAATCCATCTCACATTTCAGCAGTTACAACACGCACTATTTCATCGAACATAAATACCGAGAATTAGTATTCAAAGCGTGTGAACTAACACAACGCTGCGATTGGAAGCTGGTTACTTTAACATTTATTTCATTGCATGAATTCTATTACGGATTATAGAGGTAATACTAGAACCAAAAGCGAGCTATTGTCTCGGCGAGACGGCGATAGGGATGAGTAGCTTAAACGGATTATGGCCCCCGGCGACGCCTGATTATTCTACTGCTTGATTTACGATGACGCGATACGCGAACACGACGCCGACGACCTCCTTAACTAATAGACGGAATACACTCAAAATGGACAATTTATAGACTCCATGTGTTTATACAATCAATTTCCAACGAATCCCGGCGACAGGGACAGGGAAACATAGTGAAATATGAGACCCACGTGTCAGCGCCGAGAAGGGTTTGACCTCCACTACGAACACAACACTACGCAAGTACGCACGTCGGGCAGTTGGCGAAGTTTCCACATTACGTATATTTACAAGAGAGAAAAAGACATTTAAATGCGGGTCGCGGCTGTGATTAGCCCAAGGACCGGATCGCCTGCCACCCTACGACCTACATCTGCGCACGTGAATTGAACGATTCCTTCAGCTGCCGACGTTTTCACAGTATGTGCCTTTTTCTAAGTCGTTTAGGATAATAAAATAACTTCCGAGGCCCTTACCTCGATATAGGCTGGGGATCCATTTGAAATCTACATAATGCTTTATGCTACATGGTCGGCTGACAGGTAGATTCATGAAACGTTTCGAGCCATAAACGCTTACGCATTTATCGCATATGCGTTGTTAAGTCAACGCCATTAATATCTGCCATACACGAATAAAGTTTAAAGAGCTTATATTTTTATGTCGTTGACCCGCGTTCACATATACATATTTTTTTACACTGTGATATCCTGTCAACCTTTCGCCTCAAGTTCATAGAAGGTAGAATATTTGTGCTTCACTTGTAAGTCATGTCTGTGTAACCCTTTAGGGTTCGGAACAAAGAGACAATCTCCAAAATACATTGTAGTTAAAGGACAGTATCAACTACTCTAATTTTGAGACTGCGGTTAATTATAGACATTTCAAACATTTACACACGAGTAACGTAGTACATAGCTACCGTAAAATGAGATTTTGAAATCGTCATAGCGTTTAATTTACCAAGCGTTTCTTACTTATTCGGAAAGTTACCCAATAGTTAATCAAAATAAATATACATAATATTGAGGAGTATAAATTGTTTTCCTTCGGTAAAGAAATCGCCTTTTAAGATCGTTGACCGGTGCTTCAGATCAACAAATTATTTTCCTTTCTCGGAACCATAAAAAATATTCTTTCCCTTTGCGCTTGAAATAAATCGAGATAGCTTCCTCCGTCTCATTATAATCCTTAAACTTTTTCCCCTCGGTTTGTCAGAATAAATAAAAATCGTTTTAGGTAAATCTGGATAAAAACCAGAAGCTTTATTTGTGCATGTTTTTAGAGTCCTTTAAGTTTCGTCTGAATTTTTGTTTTATGTCTAGCAGAATTCGGTAAAGGTCTGTGCTAGGAGCTACGCTGTAAAATACGACTAGGGTATCTGGAATTTTGAAAGTAGTTATTGGTCCCAATGTAAGTACATACTTGACAAACAAAACCGCTGCAAAACAAAACGTATGTAAGCCAACATGTCGATACGCTGCAGCCAATAGCCGTTCGTTTTTCGAACGTCCATTTTCGAATTCATTTAAATGCAACATTTCCAGTATATCTATCGTCGCAGTCCCCCGAGTGATCATCTCTCAACCCCCGGCTACGATTGAAAACATCGTGCCACTTGTAAATCATGGTTTTAACAGGGATCTTTTGACATAAATGGGCCCATTTCATTTATTAAAATGGAAGAAGCTTTATTTAGGCTTGGCTAGTATTAAATCGGCTTAACTATAATAGCAATGGTGGCAATTTAATTTTCGGACTTTTCGGATATTATTTTCAAAAAGCAATTGCTGTCCGTTAGGGATGTATAATAATTTAACTTTACACGCAAGTCTCAGTATTACTTACATAAATGTACTGATATCTCTTCTCATTTCAGAAACCCTCTTTGGGTTTCTTCTCGCAGGTACCCAATTCCGCTCTTATTAACTTCAATTTAATATAGAGCGTCGATATTACGTACGCTCCAAGTAATGAGTCGTTATTTAATCATGACAAAACATACCTGAGTTGGGTTGGTTGTCGGAGTTGGGTCGCGCCGAGGGTGCTCCGTCGCGTGCCTCCACCTCCAGGGCGTACGCCCCCTGCTTCTCTCTGTCGAACACCACCTTCGTGAAGATCTCGCCCGTCTGCATGCTGATCTCGAAGAAGTCCTTCCCCTCATTTCGCGGCGAGTCAACTATGTAGTAATACACCTAAAAAAGAACAAGTGATTTATTCATAAAGACCGATACACGTTCCGCATATCTTAAGACTTCCGGGTCCTTTGTTTACTCCAACAAACAAAAGTAGCGAACCCTTCATAAAAACACGTACGGACAGGACAGGCAAATTCGAAAATCCTTTCTACATGCGTCCGTAATAAAACGTAACGGCATGTCACAAACTCATATTATAAGTAGTAATATTACACACACGGGGTTATGACGAAACCCCTTCACGAAATTACAGTTAACTCTGTGTTATGTGGTGTTTCAATATCCACAAATGTTATACAATGCCGCCCACGAGCATGTGACCACCCGTATTTTTCTGAATATTCATGATTTTTTTTTTCGAAAATTAACATTAATTTCTATCTCTATCTGTCTATCTTATTTTATTTTCTTATTTTTCAAAATTTCACTATGATTTTATGGACTTACACTTGTGTTTTTTAAATAAATACTGATTGTTTTTAGAAAAATTACTCATAAGCTTTTGGAAATAATAAACAGAATCCAAATCGAGGTAATAACATCGGAGATATAGCAAAAGCTACTCAAAAAATAAAAAATTGAATAACATGAAAAATATTAAAGATATACCCAAGGGGGTAATATCTTTAATATTTTTAAAGTTACTTTTCGATAATTTCTCATGAATATTCAGAAAAATACACCAAAAAAATCTGTTAGACAGATTTCCACATTCTCCGAAACCATAGAAGTATACAAAGTGTCACTTGTCATCGTATAGATTTCGTTGGTAGTGAAGCCTGCCACCGTTATATTTGACACGTGTCCAATTAGACTCTCAAACTTCTTATTCTCGGAAAAAAAAAACGTGAAAATAATATAAAAGAAAAAAAAATGGCGGAAACGCGTGTTGATTTCAACATGATTTGAAATGATAAAATTTTTTGAATAACTCTGAAAAATTAAGTTTTTGTTCAATTTAGAAACATAAAACGAAAATGTTTTGATCGTTTTAATTAGTTTCACGTATTTGTTTGAATAGTTAATAGGTGCTTAATTGTGTTCAAAATGGACTATAACAAACTGAATGTATCAATAAAGATGTCTTACTAACCGAGCAGTGCTTTACTAAACGCATCAGTTTAAATAACAGATAGGATTCAGTTCAGCTTGGTGCAAGAGAACTAACTGCCGAACAAGCCATTATGCATAAATACCACCTAGCTACATTGTGCACTGGAGTAGATGTTAAACGCAGACTTTAGGTACCCTAATGACGGCTGTAATACATGCATGCAGCTCGAAACTATAACGAAACAGGTTATTAGACTTTGAATGCCGTATTTCGAGCTAAATGTGTTCCTAACACGGTTTCTATTAAGTGAAATTTAATGTAAAACTAGACAGATGAATAGGTACTGCATTTCAGTCAAGAATGGCTTAGAATTCCTGTTCTGTCTTATTCTACCAACCGAACTAATGAACGTTCAGTTAAATGCATCTACAATCCAAGTTATATTATCCACATTTGATCACCGCACAAACTTTTTGAAGGAAATTGGAACATTTAATATTCAAACGCTCATAAAGGTTCCTATAGAAAACTCTATGGCACTGAATAAGGTATTCTAGCGTCTGAACCTAACATGGTAACGTTGTAGGTTAAGTAAATCTTGCTAACACTCCGATCCACAGGTGTTCTACAGCTGAAAGATGGAACGTCTACGAACTGTACCTCAAACTTAAGAATAACAACTCCAACCCAATTAGTGAATCGAATAACAGAATACTTGGTAGGTAAGTTTCAAACGTACCTTATTGTGGGTTAAAAATATCTGAGAAAGGGCGAGCGTTATTTTCTTAAATTATGACTTTCTTCAATAGGTACTTCATGCTAATATACGTAAATATATCTTCTGCTACACATAAGTAAAATACCCTCAATTTGAACAGGGCATATAATAATTGCTCTTAAGGTCAAAACTTCTTAATAATTTGTACCAATGTAAGATAGATAGTAAGATAAAAATATTTCTATTCAAACATGGCCAAAAATAGCTAGCTAGCTATTTACACGTGGCCACAGGGCCACGTGTAAAACATTATGTCCATGAAAGTATTGACACTCAATGTCTAAGACAAAAGCTGATATCAGGGGCAGTGAATATTTAAAGCAGTTCTGACACCGGTGACGGGAGTGGGCAAGCCAGTGTTGATACTTCTAATAACGTTCAACTTTCAATGAAACTGGACGGACAGAATATAGCCGCGAGACAACAGAAAACGAAGAAAATTAATCGCCTCAAGTCTACACGCCCACAGACAACCCAAACTTCTTTCTGACGACATGGCAACTTTAAGGTCTTCAGAAAAACTTTAGTTAAGAACAAGAATTATTTTCTAAGTAATTAAAGCATTTAAGGGCTCGTAAAAACACCCTGATTTATGGAGGAACAAACAGGTTAACCGTTAACACCCATTAAGAAAGTAATTACTATTTACAACAGAGCGAATATTATGACAATAAAAAGCAATTTTCATTTTCTGCCATTACTAAGTACCACTTCCGCTGAAATTAATTGAAAATTCACGAAATTGGTGAATATTTGCGGAGGTATTTTAAATGGCATTTAATAATATCAGTGGAATTCAAAGCTAAATTCGCGTAGAAAATAATTGTAGAGGTATGTTACCAACTTTATGCCCTGTACTTTACAATCGGAAAAAAATCCTAAAATGAAGTGACTTTTTGATGTAATTTTAGATTTCAAGTTTTCATATGAAAATATTAAATAATGCAAAGACTATCCAATTTAATTTTGCTTTTGTGCCTAGTTTCGTTACTAGGAAACGCAATTCACATATTTTCATATGACAGCGCAGTGCCGCGTCGAGTTACAAAGTACACACATATACTAAACGAAGGCAATGTATTTAATTATTCACGATTGCGCACCAATCCGAAGCGCAATCACAACGGGTGAAAATTGCATTTTTATTCCCTGGCGCTCCGGAAAATTATAGGCACAGTAAATTGTAGCAGTTACATATTTGTACAAAAATGTACAACGCGCTAACCAGCCGCGCCGTGTCTCTGCATGTTATTGTGGATTAATTAAAATTATATACAGAAATACTTTACGCAACGCAGCTCGTCAGTAGAGCACGTATAACGATGAATAAAGAACAACCAATATTATTATAAGTGAGCCTCGATCGTAACCATTGTGGGGGACTGGACTGTTTATAGCAGAGGCGACAGCCAACAATAAGACGTTTTATTATAGCATAATTGTATAACGTGAGAGGATTTAAGGGATTTATGTAGGAGACGAAACACAAAAGGCTATAAAATATAAAACGTATGAAAGTGAGTATCATGGAGCTTGAATGCTGATATCAAACCCGCTTTAGTTTACATAGTACATTGACATTAAAGTTACAAGTACCGACCCGGCCTTATCGGCACTGTTAGGACGAAAGGTCAACACGGATTTTATGATACATAACAACAAGTCACGCATCAGTAAGTATGTATAATAAGCACATAAATAGCCCTTTCGTGTATTCTGTAGCGAACCGCTTTCATTACACGTGTGGAAAATTTGCGTTTCGTGTTCGTATTAGCAACGCGTTGAATATTGAGAACTCCTCCGACCTTATAATAATATGTTATTTTGCTCTCGGCTTTACACGTGCGATAAGCCAACTATTGCCAAACTAAGTAACTTTCTTCGAGAGTATATAATTTTTAAGAAGGTAACTTACTAGCCCGAATATTATATCAACATCAGAATCAAAACTTCGTACAAAGACAACAAAGTTACTTGGGAAGTTGAATACTTGTACCTAGGTGTAAACAACACCAACACTCGAACTATATTAAAAGTGATTTTCGCTTAGGATTAATTCCGGGTACCTTCTATGAAAGCTAAACTACCCTATAAATAATATATTAGTTGCTCCTGGTTACTGCTAACGCTAAAGGAGAAGCTCTCCCTAAACCGATTAAACAAGCAAATTGATTACACTCTAGTCATGCTAATACATATTATAGCAATTCCCCTTTAGTCAACGCAATGCTGAGTGGAGTATAGAGCTTACCATAACCTTTTTGCTTTAATTTACACTCAGCTAAAAGGCTAAAATAAAATGAATACGAGTAGATTAGACATCACGTAAACAAATTTCTCATTAATATTGTAAATGTGAAAGATATTTAATTATTTAGATGTATCTTTTTAGGGTAATCCTCGACCTAGATTACTTTTTAGAATATATTTCAGCCGTCAAGACAAGGAAAATGAATCTCGAGCGGAAGCCCGAGCACGAATGTGGTTTTATAGAAGTGGGTGAGTACCATATATTATTTAGTTATCATATAACAGGGTCTGTTCTGCTCTATCCTACAATAACTATCTAGTAGGACCCATACACTATGTATGTTATATATACAGAGAATTGTTGATCGAAGCAGAGAATGGATTAAGGTACATAGACGGATTTACTGAACACAGTCAATATTGTTATTAGCAGACAGGACACACTGCTGCCAATGCTCTCGACGTACCCTTATCCCTGATGCCTTTTACGGTCGTCACAGACGGGGTAAGGAAGATCTATCGTAACCCACGGAGTATATTCTACATTTAGTTTCATAATATGTAATCCTAAACCTAGGTTATCCCACTATAGATATCTAGCTGCAACCGTCCCACTGTAGGGAGAAAATCTCTAGAGCGAATTCTAATGCTAATAAAACACCTGTACAATAATCTTAAGGTCAAACAACTAATACCACAAAAATAATTATATTTTATCAAGAAATTATTTTTAAGCTCCCAATTTACAAAGAACCAAAGCGTACCTTTGTGTACAAGACTAACCTTAAGTGTGGGGTTAATAGGGTAAAAAAAGGAATTTAATGAATAATAAACAAACAGCCAAATGGTTTTAGTTAATTTTAACCTTGGGAAAAGAGAGAACCGTGATATTCCTCTTTCTACCCTTTTTTGAAGCACTCGCCTATAGTGCCTATTCGAGAATATTATACCTTCATAGTCACTTTTATTGTTAACTTATCGAATACATAAAATCACCAGATGTGTGTAAATGTTTTATAAGTACTAATTTGTAAGTATAAAAACATGCATCATAGATAACGCTCTACGCGGCAGTGCTGCCACAGCAGTGCTGCCGCGTTACTACTGGCCCCCATACATTTTCTATAGGTTTTTAAGAGATTACATTCCGAGCACGGCAGCAATGTGACGCAGAAATGTCGCGCAGCACTGCTGCCGTGCTCGGAATGTAATCTACACTAATGTATGGGGACCAGTAGTGACACGGCAGCACTGCTGCGGCAGTTTAGTGGCATGAGAAACAGGGTGTAAAGTTCACTCATCCACCATAGAAAAGGTAGGATCCTCCGACCAAACGGGTGTTGTGTCTGGCGGGCAACTGCCCGTTTGGTCCGAGGATCCTGACCACAGGTGCACTGCCGCGTGCAGCGTTGTTCGGAATCAAACCTGAAAGGAAAGCAATTAGTAAACCTTTTTCGTATATACGTAGCTTTCCTCATTTTGAGAGAGTGGTACACACGGGTGTTAAGAAACACATCAACTGAAAATAATGAAATAGCTTCCCATGAATCATGATGCAAGAACTATGGCAATGACTATACACTTCTCTATGATAAAAGTGGAAAGAAGTCACAGAATTTGCGTGAGTAACTTGAATTAAATGTGTTACACGTTAGGTACACGCATGTCGCCAATACGAAAATGGAATTGATTCAACGTTGACCTATCTTATAAGTTAATTGGACACGACCTTTAGACACCTTTTATCGGATCCAGCCGCGGTTGGGTTATTCATAGGGTTGTTTAAATATTTAAAGTTCAATTTAAAATGTTTTGCTTTTTATGTAGGTTCTGGCACACTAAACGGCGGCGGTGTGGCATATTTGATGTGCTTTTGTTTTGCTGCGTTACATATATAGTTGATAGAAATCCGAAGCTATGGTAACCAGAAGTGAAAACAAAAGCTAACCGACGGTTGACAGCCGAAATATTTTGCAGATACTAAATAGTACTCGTACATTACTATCGCGGACTGCAACACGCATGGGCATCGATGAACGATCGTGAAAATGTTGTCCATCAATGCCTGGTTGGCTTTTATCAAATAATGCGCGGAAATTCAAATTAAATTAATTAGTTGTAAATTCCAGAATCAATGACGACAACGAAAATTTTTCACGCGCCACTAGGTTCATTTGTTTCTTCTTTACTATAAACAGCTCCATTTACAAGACAAATCGAAATTTAAATAAAATCTTTGATAAGTTACCTCCTTAGTTGCCATGTGTTGAAGTAAAAAGTTCGTTCCATTTTTAAATAACATGACTGATGAGTTTTCATAGTAATTTATTCGGCCGCTAAACACGCCAGATATGGATTTTCATACAAACATTGCCGGCCGGGCGCTCGTAAGTATGTATTAAACCAGTACCGCAATTTCGATTATCTCGAAAAAGGTTGTCAAAGTAATGCTCGAATTTCCAAGTATGTTTGGGAAAAACTAATAAATAGCTTACTATTTTTATTGTGTCGTGTTGGTCCACGTTTGCCTCAAGAATGAAGTTACGGTTTCAAATCCTGACAAGTGTGTGTGTTGTTTTCAGGTTACATTAAAACTTTAAATGTACATATAAAGTTTTACTGTATTGCATAAATTAGGACGTGTTCTATTGCACCAATCGGGTACCTGGCTATTGTCAGGTATCCTAACATGGAAAACTGTCTTGCGGAAATCTCGACGTTAGGCAGTGTTTAATTGTACTAAACACGCATAGAGCTACCCCGGTACTAAAAGCTCGTTCCTTCTGTGTTCGAAGAGGCCTTTACAGAGGGGCAGTTTCCGCCTGTTATTGTTCATTTAAACCTATCTCTATAATTATCAACTTATCTTACCTGATTATTCGGGAAAGTTCCATCTTTATCGATAGCGTTGACCTGCGTCACCTTGGTCCCGATGGGTTCTCCCTCTAGCACCGTCTCCTGTTCCCTCTCCGTGAAGAGAGGGATCTCATCATTCACGTCTTCAAGCATGATGTACACCGTCGCTTCTGAAGCCAATTGCTGGGCGCCGTTGTTCTGGATATAGAATTAAGATTTCAAAATGGTGTTTTTCCAAAGATATTTTCTGCGGAAGGGACGCTGATTGCTGAGTTATGGGTACCTACTATGCTTGTAAGCCCCACAATGTAAGTGTAAAGGGTGGTATAGGTTTTCGAAAAAAATGTTCATCGAAATGCTTGTAAAACATTAATAATGAAAGTCAAATTTACTCTATCTTGAAACGAACCCTAGAACTTTTCGCTCGGTAGACTTGCGAGATTTTCATGAATGAGGCAGTGAAATTGAAAAACTTTCATAATGAAACTCCAATTTCACAGAATCGTTCCCAATTATGTGCGTTAGCAAAATAAATTGAATTTAATATTTTCGAAATTTAATATTACTTCCGACCACAGAATTATATTGCAACCGATCAATACATAGATCCGAACATTAGACCAAACAAATATTTGAATAACAACTCGGAATATGTAGTTTACATATACTTTGTTCTCAAGTTCTGCGAAATGGAAAATTCTATTAAATCATACAAAAGACCATGCCCCAATTTCAGAACGTCGTTATGGTTTACTATTTCATTACATATTCACACAAAGGTATGGGTTTTTAATACCACAACGTAAATATACGATAAAAGCTCACCTCAACTCGGATCGTAAGATTATATTCCTTAATACTCTCATAGTCGAGTGGATGATTAACTTTTATATCGGCCCAAGTAAATCCGTTGTCGGCCCTTTGTTGTAAATAGAATGTGTGGAATTTGTTAGTCTGGGCCGTGGAGCCGGGCATCAGCCGGTAAAACACGGTCGGGTTGTTCTCAATACCCGAACTGAAAATACACAACATGTTATAACAACCGTTTTCTATATCTAACAACATTAATATCATAATAATGGAACAAAAACAACTACATTATATTACGCACATGACGACATCAAATATTGCAAATGTTATTAAATTATGGATTTGAAAAAGAAAACTAAACAATGAATGCTTTATAGGGACAAACAATTGAAGACTATTCATTTTTACTGAACTAGAGAACACAAAAAATTTAATAAACAGCTGATAATTTCTGGTAACTCCTTCACAGTTTGGTAAATCAGAATTTTCTTGAGTAAACCTCAAAGGAATACTAAAATAACGGTAGAATAGATGAACTCCGTAAACTAACTTTTCATTCGATGAGTTGGTAAATAGTTGAAAAGCCAAGCTTGCCTCCAAATTGTTTGGATACCTTAAAAGATTGCTGAAATACTTCGGTGCAATATTGCGTAGAGCAGTGCGTTTAGGATATTTTTCTTTACCTACATTGCTCATTTGTTTGATTTTCGTTTGTTTGATTGTGAGAATAAACGTAAATAACCTGACCGTTTGCTACGGAGAATACCTACAGACCATAGCTACTATTAGTACACATCATATAATTTCATTCGGTTCCCGTCAAACCATTAACAAAAAGTATTAATTGAGGCACTATAAATTGATCAAAAGCGTGATGAAACCTGTACAATATTCGAACTACACTGTTCATAAAAGAGCAACTACACATATTGTTTCCGACAAAATTGAAACCTATTTTAACGAAGCGAGCTAAACTGAATTCCGTGCTCATATCTAATTTATTAAATCGAGGCCCATTTGCGCTGTTGAGTTGACTATCGAATGAAATTGATAGTTTAACTTTTTAATGTAGTCAACATTACCAAACTGTAAATTAATTACCTAAAGCTTCTGCACTATTTGAGACTGTCACGCGTTAAATGACAGTGTCAAAGGCAAAAAAATATTAAATTTAGAATGGCTCCCATTCATGCCTCAATGCGAGGTGCAGTTTGACGTTTCGCGCACTCAATTCAAGGCGCCCGGTCAAGGCAGCCTCGAATTGAGGCGATTTTTTTAATTAGTAAGGTGAGTTAGTAATGGTTTCGTCTTTGTGTATTATAATATTGTGAGTTTGAAATGTGTGTTGTTTAGGACGAACAGATAGACCATAGAGATGTGAACCAAACTTGCCATCGACCAGCACTCAGTGATTGATGCACTATGAAACTGAACTAATATTGCATAACAGTTACATTATAAAATTAATAGCCCGTGGCACATAAGTGATGCACATACATTTATTTATTTGAAACGAAAATAGTTTTCTACCTGAAATACATGAAACGCAATTAGGTTTCAATATTACTTTAATTAAGTAACGTTACCTAACACGATTATTATTTTGTTATCGAGACCTGCAGAACTACTTTAATGGAAACAATAATTATGAGTTTTTGATGATTGCAACGAGTTTCAGAAATAGAAAAATAATCATTAAGTAGGTTACCCATGCCAATCAGCTGGTATGGGACCGTTCAACTGTTCAAGTATTACGTAAGCACTATAGGGGACGGGGTCTATGCTTTGCTTATTTTTGATGACATGGGGGTGGGGGGGGTCTAGATGGTGATTACGTCAGCAGTAATTATTTACCTTTTTACACATATGGCAACCCACACACATTGTCTATGCTTGAAAACGAAACGCATATTCGGGGTTTCCCACAAATAATGAATACGTTTAGGTACTCGCTTGGAACCGAGTAAGGGAATTACCGCGTGATATTCACTTGTCTAAATTTACACTTGTTAGAATTATAACTGCTGTTCATGAATCAATAAAAAAACAGAATACTTACATTAAAAGAAAAATGCATATACCAATGTTTACGTATAGGCATGGGAGGGGGGTAAGAGCTTTGCTTACTTTTGCTGACAAGGGGGAGGCGGGGGTAAATAATTGTATTAAATCTGCTAACGTAACACTTGAACGGCCCCTATTAACTGGTATTCAAAAAACATTGTGAGTATAGCTCATTTAATACCATTAACCTCTCCCTGAGAAGGATATATTTTTTAGTTATGTAAATTGATCAAAAACTTAAAAAAAAAACAAATTTTTTTTAGCAAAATATTATATTCCTTTGACATTTATCATTGCTAACAGTTGAAAATGAGGTTTAAAATATATGTTAAATAAACTGGTAACTAGTAAAGTCAAACCCTAGATCAACAACACCAAAAAATTAAAATCGTCAAGCACTATTTCAATCCATTGAAATGAACTTTTAGACAAATAAAAAGTAAATGAATGAACAACTGCCTACAGTTAATCTACGAACTAAAACATTTTAAAATATTTTTGAACATGCTACTTCGACCCGTACATTAAAATCTCGTATTTTTTGTTAAGACTTTGATATAACTCATAATGCACTGATGCCTCAGCCTACATGCAATACGATACACAGACTTCAATAATTAGATAAGTACCCATTCGATACCTCGCACAATATTGTCCAAGAACATCTATTGAAATAACATACTTAAAATAAACTGCGCGACTTACGTCGAAGCTTTTAGGCAGAAATGAACTATGGGTGGGTACGTAAGGTTTTTTTAACCGTCTGCGGCGAAGACTAAAAAGAGAGTTGAGTTCTTAAAAAAATAAGCATTAAATTAATGTGCTGCTAATAGATGTTCTTGAACAATACAACACAGTGTTCCCCGTTCCACGTAAGCAGTGAGCCCTTCTAAATGCACGCTGGTGAATCACGACAGTCCGCGTGTGCCATAACGATGCATTTGATGTTCACGGATAATGTCAGTAACATCGTAGACAGATCACCAAGTGAGAGGCAAACGATACTGAGACGCGCGCGGCGCACCTGCTTACTGCACGAAGAGAACCCTCTGGCCTTGCCGTATCAGAATAAACCTCCTTGTTCGCATAAACCACCACAATGAACAAAACAATGGTTTAAACTCATGCGACAATTCAGAATGTTCACCGTAACAAAGTAACGTTCATTAACGCGTTCTCTTCTATTTCAAACATAAAATCTCAGTCAGCACCTTCGTTTCGATGTTTGAAATTAAAAGCGTCGGCGCCAGCAGACATCACCTCCTACGATAAAAATGTATCACACCCTACAGATCACCCGACGACTTAGCTTGTCACTGCCGATACCGGAGCCCGAATATTTTGTCGGGTTCTAGTACTAGCATTAAAAAGCAAAGCGTGGCAAGCAGAGGGCACGACAGTGTAGTCGTGCGCGGGTGTGCGCGCGGCGTCGCACACTGCGTGCAGGTGACGGGGCTGCGTGCGGTGCCCGTGCCGAACAGTTACCCACGCACCTT
This sequence comes from Agrochola lychnidis, assembly GCA_963680765.1. Taxonomy (NCBI): domain Eukaryota; kingdom Metazoa; phylum Arthropoda; class Insecta; order Lepidoptera; family Noctuidae; genus Agrochola; species Agrochola lychnidis. Next base: position 11,632,002 of record OY796858.1, read on the forward strand.
GCTTTCACGGACACCACTTTGGCACCCACGGGCAAATTCTCTCGAATGTAGATCGGGCCGTACACCGTGTGGTCCCACACGGGGGGATTGTTCGCGCGATCCACTACGTCTATCTGGACCTCCACGGTTCTGGACAAGGGCGGGAAACCCTTGTCTTGAGCCATAGCCTCCAACTTGTACGTTTCTCGCTATCGGGGAAAGAGTCGATGGAAACAGACAAAACCACGTCGTTAGTAGTGTTAAGTAGTGGAGGTGCGGCGGGCCCTTGGGCCCGCTGCGCCTTATACCAACCTGGCTTTCACACTGGTCACTACGGTACCCACTGTGACATTCTCTTTGATGTGAACGGGGCCATACGTGGTCATGTCCCAGATGGGGGGCTTATTGTTCCTGTCTACCACGTCTAATTCAACGTCCACGTCTGCGGAGGAGGGCGGGTCGCCTCTGTCGGAGGCGCGCACGCGCAGTCGGTACCTGTCCCGCTACAGATACACGGGTCAGAGGTCAGCGGGGAGAAACAAAACATAACACAACTAAAATATAAACACATAAGTACTCATCGCTAATAAACAATTAAAATAATTAAAAAATAAACTGAAGTACGGTTCACTTCCACATTATTGGCTGTTTGCAAATGTTTTATTTCACAGTATAATGTGCTAAAAAAGTAAAAGCTTACACTCATCTTCTCACATTCAGTAAGCCAAAATAAAACAGAGGAATTAGGTTCTATAGAGAATAAACTTGTAACATTACGTTCGCTCACGTCGTCTGCTCCCACTCACAGCACAGGCACTGTCGTACTTACAGTAGAGAACATTCCTTACTGTCGTAGCCAATATTAGATGGTGCAAGAAATAAATTGGAAATAAAAATGTTTCATATTTTACAAGTCTCGTCTGTACAATAAGGAGAAAGACAATCTGTACATTATAGGTATTAGGTACTTTTTACAGTAATCAAACTAAACTAATCTTAAAAATTAAAAAAAACGTAACGAAAAGCAGGCAAATGCATGCAGCTCTGCATACAAGACATGGCGGAAAGGTCAGGTTGTCATATGAATGGTTTGGTGACCTCTTAGTTCTACAACGAAACGACACTCATTGAAATGAATATATTACAAACGATGGACGTTACGTTAAACTGTACAATTTGGAATCGCGAACGTTGCCCCTTTCACAGAAGGAATATGTCACAACTGGCCAGATGGCCAAACTGCCTTGTGGGCAATCTGACCATCTCAAATATTAAACTAATATTATACAAATTATATTAATAGCACTGCTGCCCTGGAAAAAATCACAATTATCATGATATCACTATTGCATATGATGTTATATTGTATGAGTAGTCGTCTACAGCACAGCGATGAACACGGCCGGAGTCGAACCGGCCGCGGCGGGAACTACCGCTCCGCAAAATAAAATCAGATTAGTAACAAAACATGTACATAATACATATAATACTGATAGGTATGTTAAAAGCGTAAGCTTCTCAAATCAATTAATCGATTAATTACAATAAAAAAAACTTTGAAACTAGTTTGTGCGAAATATACAGAAGTGCTGTTACAGAAACTGTACATGTTTTAGAACTAAACATAGGTTCAACGGTGAAATATTTACAGCAGTATAATTTCTGGTACAAGGTAAGTATCATACACAAGTTGTATTCATCTGTAAGATAGTTAATGCAAGACGGTGCTGCGGAAATAAATCTTAACGAAGATTTAGTGCAGAGCCGACGTTGGCGGCAACTCAAACTAATTGTGCTGCAAGAAGAACAAGCCCCCGACGGCTGCGGGGCCCGCGGGCCCCGCACTGCCGTTCAATGGACAACTACTCCTCACAGCCAGGATTAACCCCTCTCCACAGCAATTTACAGCAGCGGTTAATAATTTAGAACTATTTACAGTTAAATGAACTTAAAGTAAGTGCCAATTGAATCCTAAGGCCTGTAGGTAGCACTCATCCACCAAACTTTGTAGTAAAGTTGATCCCTTTCATTCATCAATCTTATCAAATGCTCTCACCACGTGATCAGTGTGAAGTTATAAATATTAAAGCATACTTACGTCGAGTGGCTTCTTTAATACGATCCAACCCGATTCGGGCTGGATCTCGAAATACTCAATGTCAGCAGGATTATAGGGTGCGCTCAAAGTATAAACAATGGCGCCGTTATTATCAGCATCCTCGTCGGATGCGGATACTCTCAATATATTCGTGCCTATACTGGCGTCTTGTTTTACGTTCTCCACATATTTCTGCAAGACACATTATAATGATAGTCAACAATCGCGAAGGATCGCTGAAATTCATGCAAACAAAAATCTAGTTGTGATATCATGCAATTTTGTGCTTGATGCTACTGTTATGTACACTATTGCGCTTACTTGTCTGTCGAATAGTGGGGGGTTGTCGTTTACATCGGTGATCTCAACAGTAAACGAGCAGACACCTTCAAGAGAAGGTTCTCCTTGATCTGTTGCCTTTACCGTTACTGATACGAATTTTCCATCGTCACCTTCTCTGTCGAACACTTTATTAGTTGATACTTCACCAGTTTCTTCGTCGACAGTGAATTTAGTGCCTTTCTGATTTGGTTGTTGTACTATTGAGTATTTCACTTGACCATTGACGCCTTTATCTTCGTCCGTAGCGTGAACTTTTATAACAGGACTACCGTTTGGAGCGCCTTCTTCCACTTTTGGGAAATAAGTAGGACAGTCTTTGAATATGGGTTTATTGTCGTTTACGTCTGTGATAAACACGACGACGACGGCTGTCGACGTATGGATTGTTGCATCTCCATTGACGCAGCAGGCGCCGTCGTCCATAGCCGTGACATTGAGTTCGTATTTGTCTCTATCGAGTGATATTGCCTTGTTGTGAAGTCGGATGACACCAGTTATTTCTTCAATTACGAATTGGCCGGAGCTGGTGCCGCCGCCGACGAAACCGAAGCGTACGTTGTCGCCGTCTTTGTCAGAAGCGACGACGGTCGTCACGAGAGTGTTAGGCCCAGCATTTTCATCAACGTTAGGAGTATACACTTGTTGTGAGAACTTAGGTTCCTCGTCATTTTTATTCTTAGTATAAACTCTGACGGTAGCTGTTCCAGTTTTCGATGGTTCTCCCTTGTCTTTAGCTGTGACTACAAACTCATAATATGCGTTATTATTGTCAGCGTCCAGTTGCTTGTTGTTTGTGATGATTCCGTTCGAATCCACACTGAAGTGGTCGTCTGAAACGAGGTGTAATGCAATTTGTTAATAATTAACATCATAAAATATTGGCAGATGTTTAAAATTTGATGCATCTATCCAGTAACTGTGTCTGTTAACATTATAATCTAAAATGATTCATGTAAACTGTTTACTGCCTTAATGAAACACTGACGAAAACAACATGAAAACAAAGGTAATGTAAACCGGGATAAAAGAATATGTAAACATTACAAAACACGAATGTTCATGTTCTAGGAATATTGGGAAACATGATAGTTGCGTAATGCGTTCGTTACTGGAGATGCTCATCAGTGAAAAACATCTGTGATCAGTTTCAATTAAAAATACTCGCATTTTCTCTTATTCCAGATTGCCTAAAACTCTATAAATCATTATTTTTACACCTGTGCGAAGCGTACAAAGGTCAACGACCTCGAGTTCATCTGTGCTAGCAATGCCATCTGGCGACTGGTTAACGATACAAGAGATTTCAAACAAATGCACTAGATGGCGCCAGTAGTCGCTTCGCTTGAATCTTAAGAGGTGGTTTTTAGAGCTACATAATTATTTACCTGAAACTAAGTATTCAATTTCGGCGTTCTTCCCGGAGTCAGCGTCCATGGCCTTGACTTTGAGTATGCTGGTTCCTAGTGGAATGTCTTCGTCGACGTTGTGCGCCTGGTAGTCGGGCAGCTCAAACTTCGGCGCATTGTCGTTTACGTCCGTCACGCGAATTGTTAGCTGTGGAAAGTTATAAATAAAATTACTACACCATGTTTCCGTGTTTCGCAAGTCTTCTATATGGATTTTTTAGAAGCAAATATTTTGGTAGACCCGTCAATCTATTTACAATGCCCATGATTTTAATAAACGTAATTTTTTAAGATATTCATTCCACTATATAGCCTATCGTCTATATTAGTCTATATTCTGTAGTAATAATTGAGACTAAATCGTTTCCAAGTCTCAAATCAAACATCTCATCTACTAACAAGAGTTCCTCGATGGTGGAGCACGCAAAAGGGTTCCGTACATACCTCAACAGAAGTAGAGAATCCTCCAGAATCTTCAGTAGCCGTGACCACGAGGGAGTACACGTGTGGTTGCCTCAGGTCTTCGAAGTCCAGTTCCTTGGCCAGCTTCACGATGCCTGACGTTGGCCCAATGTTGAATGTCCCTGCTCCTTGACCCTGAGCTTTCAGGGTGTAGCGGATCTCGCGGTCGGCGAACGACTTGGCTTTCACTGATATTATGCTGGAATAGGAGGAATTGGTATTTCAGTAAGAGAAACACATTTTACAAGAATTGATTATTTAATACTAGCAGCGTCCCGCGGTTTCACCCGCATAAGTCTCGATCCCGTGGGAGTATCGGGATAAAAAGTATGCCATGTGTTAATTCAAATTGCCAAATTTCATTCAAATCCGTTGAGTAGTTTTTCCGTGAAAGAGTAACAAACATCCATCCATCCATCTATCTATCCTCAGAAACTTTCGCGTTTCTAATATCTATAATACGAGCAATTCTTGTATATAAGTATATATATAATCTGAATCTCGGAAACGGCTCAACGATTTTCATGAAATTTAGTATGAAGGGGGTTTTGGGGGCGATAAATCAATCTAGCTAGGTTTTATTTTTATAAAACTACCAAAAAAAAAAACATCATGGTCATCCAGATTTTAATAATAAAGTAGTAGAAGAAACGATGGTTCCGATATTCCGTAGGTACAGTCCCTAAACAATCTGCAAAATGATTTCAAAAAGCCTATGCATAACACAGATAGAGTCCTCGTCTTTTTAAACATTGCTCACTGTACTCAGTGCTGATATAACAGGCAGATTATACACTCAAATAAATCCATATAATAACTATTGACTAACTTCACTATCGGATAGTCTGATATCGAATTCAATAGCTCAAACTGAGCCCCATAACAGTAGTAATAATTAAACTATGCTATTACAATTAAGTAATAAAACACCAAGTTTATTTATTCCAATCATATCGCGAGATGAACATCAGAATGACCTAGTTTCCGTTTTAAACGGACATGTGGCTGTTAGTGAAATTTCAACAATTGAAAGTGTCAGCACAGTCACTGTATTAATTTGGGACAAATCAAAGATCAACGTTTGTAGTCCAGATATTATAGTCGAGTATTCCGCGTGATTGTTATACGGCTTCAGTTAATGAATGGAAGATTTGCCATTTCCTCCGTCTCTAGACGAAGGCAAAAAAGAAAAGGCATGAATTAAAATGTGTCTTCAAAAGATAAAGTGACAATTTCTGTGAATAAATGAACAGTCTCACTTATATTTAGGTGCGGTATATGGATAAAAGCTAAAACAAACACTATTACTGGAATAAATCATCCCAAAAAACAGGGTTGTTGACAGATACTAAATCTGTTTATTCAAACTAACAAATAACAAGAAGGGACAGAACTGTAACCCATCCACTACAAGGCCGAGTAATCTATTACACTCAATTCACAACTTTCCGGAAAAATAAACAAATACAAGTGATTTGTTTTCGCTCTCTAGTATGGCACGGAATCTACACCTATAAATACTCTTATTTTATTCCGGGTCATTCTTTCGTCAGAAAAACTTATTAACTAAGTATAATTAGGTATAAGAACACTTATTTGTGTTTTCTATTTTTCTTTTTTGTTTACTTACACAACTTCTATGAAATATATAGATTTTCTCAAAAATGCTTGGAAAGAGCATTCTTTTGACTACCTTTTTCGAAACATGGCAACCAAGGAAGTATAATAATAAATATTTTATTGAAATTTTGAACTGGTTTGCAAAACAAATGACATTTGGCACGTGAAAAATTATTGTTGTTCGTCATTGATTCTGGAATTTATGATCAATTTACTTAGTTTGAATTTCCACGCATTATTTGGGAAAAATACTACACAAGCCTTGGCCGCAACCAGGCATTAATGGACGAACGTAAAAATGGACTGAAGCACACATTGTTGGTTTTTCACGTTCGTCCTATCTCACGTAACATTATTGTATGCCTCGGCATCAATGCCTCTTTGTCGGCCTGTGCAGTAATGTTCTTTATATTACACATTTAGGCCCGTAACTAGTTTTAAGTTATGCTTGAGTTTTGTGCGAGGTTCTGTAATACGGGCCTTAAAGTTTTGCCACATTCAAAGAGACACCATTTTTCAGCGCTATGACTTCTACGCTTGGTTGTAAATCAGTACCCTAATTGCGTAATACACGATCAACCACAATTTGTTTCGATTTGAAACAGATTGCTAATCCATTGCTTCATAAGTTGGAAAAAAAATCTGCTAAACAACGTGAATAACGCAATGAATGTTGTTGAACTGTCAAAATGAAACAAATTAGTCATATTCGTTTACGAAAATAAGTTACGCAGTAAGGGTACCGTTTATTCCGCAGTACACAAAAAGCACGCAATTTGAAAAAAAAAACGTTGACAATAACGTAATGATATAAGTCTTACTCTGAATCTTTCTTCTGGTTCTCAGCTATTTCGGCTTCGTAACTAGGCAAGTAGAATTGGGGAGCTCGCTTGCCGCCGACGATGCTGAGCCGCTCCTCTGGCGTAGACTGAAACCTTCTCTCATCAACACGGCCGTTCTGGAAATCCCAAAAAAGAGCAATGGATTAGTGTCAAATGCCAAACAAAGAAATCCTCCGAAATGTAGGGTGGTCCGGTAAAAGAGACAAGGATAATACCTATCCCCTCTTTTATAAAAAACTTTAGGTACTTTAGGTACTTTACCTACCTAAAGTTATTTGGAAATAATTCCCGGCCTTTTCATTTTCGTGTCAATGAAGTGACGAGGAACGATTTATAGCACTATTTTAGCTACAAGACGTACCTATTGAACACGGTTTGGATACTCCACACTTTGGCTTTTTAGAGCCACTGTGGAGTACCACAGTGGCTCTAACGTAGGTAAATTAAAAAGCCAAAGTAAAGTGTCGTTATTGCTCTTTCATCTGCTAAGAATTATTCCGCCTCAAATCCTAATTAAAGGTTCGTTGCGAAGCTAAAAAGTCGAGAGCTGTGCAAAATGACAAACCTACTCATAGACCAATTAAGGTAGTTAATTACTTATCAATGACTATAGTAGGACTATGAAAAAATCAACACGATATTTAATTTTGTCAGTATTTATTTGGTAGTAGCTGCGACCCGCGGTTTCACCCGCATAAGTCTCGATCCCGTAAGAATATCGGGATAAAAGATATCCTATGTCCTTTTCCAGGTCATGGTATACCCATGTGCTAAATTTTATACAAATCCGTTCAGCTGTTTTAGCGTGAAAGCGCAACAAACGAACTCACTTTCACATTTATAATATTAGTCAAGAATTCCAGCGAAAGTAACTGAATCTACACAGCGCGATACCTCGAGGGATTTCCAGCAAGATTTGAACTGGACACAGTTTAAATATTGGTCATTTGTATTGGGGATAGAATTGTAATTATAACATTTCGCTTCTTCTGTTAACTGAGGAGGCGAAATGTTATGTAGGACAGGTGGAAATCCCTCGAGGTATCGCGTTTCGTAGATTGAGTGACTTTCAGTAGATACCAAATAAATACTGACAAATACCGTGTAACTTGTAATCAAGTACCAGTATTCCAGATAACTTATATAGGTTTCCACATCGTATTACGAAGCCTATAATGAAAGCAGAGTTGATATCAAGAGCCTCTCAACATTATTGGTAGGTATAATGTTTCAAATTTGATTTTCACTTTGTCTTTCAGTGACGATAAAAACTAGTTCACGGCTGCTTCGGGAGGTTCCTGTTCAGGATAAGGCGGGAGGAAACACCCGGGTGTCACCATTGTGTGGATCGGCCTGAGGACACGGTGGAACATACGGTGGAGGTCTACCCGGCTTGGGCGGAGCAACGCCGTGTCCTCGTAGAGGCGATCGGCGGCGGTGATCTCTCGCGTCCGGCCCTGGTTCAGGCCATGGTACGGAGCGAGAGGAAATGGCAGGCCGTCACCTCCTTCTGGGAAGCGGTAATGCTCGCGAAGGAGGAGGCGGAACGCGTGAGGGAGAGGCAAATTTCGCGCCCTCACGCCCCTAACCGCCGCAGGAGAAGACGCCCGGGGCGGGAATCGCGAGCCGATTTCCGGCCACCGTAGGCGCGGGCTTGCGGACGGTGAGCAATGGGTAGCTCGCCGTCCGATAAGGGCCAAGCCTGGGTCGACGGCGCGTTGTGTTCCACGCGCGCCTCAAAGAGATGTCAGCAGAATTGACGGGGTCCGCTAGGGCCAATGCCTGCCGGGGGTTCGAAGAAAACCGATCGGGAAATCGTGGCCCCCGGCAACAGGGCAACCGAAGGAACACGGGTGGGTTTTAGTCAGTAAGAGTCTGACACGCCCTCCCGCTCCGCCCAGAGCGGGAGAAGTTATTTGATAATTTCCCACCCAAGGAAAAAAAAAAAAAGGTACCCAGATATTTAAAAAAACGGATATAACCGTTTCTATTTCAATAAAGTTCACCATATTGGAAAACGAGAAAAAGAGGAAAATCCATTTAATGTACCTAATTCAAAGGAATTCCCGTTCGTTAGTATGATAAAGCCATAAAGTAGTACGGTATGGTAAGTGCATGAGTCATAAAATGTTTTGTCATGTGCATAAAATATTAAATTACTTAATTAGGTCAAAGCGTGGTTTCTTTCTGCGAAGAAGTGGCAGTAACCTCTGACAACGTGGGTACTTCGCTTCATTTTATTTAGATACGTGGAAAACTACGGTACTACCCTGAAAAGTCGGTGTCTTTGGTAGGTATTGAATTTTCGTTTTTTGCCACTGACTTCCGAAATTAATTTTTCACTTTGTAGTTTGTTTTTTGGTAGTCGGTTGTTTTTTTTTTTTGTAAAAAGGTTTTATTTTTCACTTTTTAATTGTGGAATTTACCCCACACAAATTTGAATACCACTACCTGCTATGTAAGTAACAGTGAGAGGAACTTAACATGTCATCCACATTTGGGAAAAAATCCGAATTATTCGAAGCTAACTCAAAAACCATCCAAGCAAAGTTAATAAAATGGATATGGGACCATATGGGAAGCACCAGCTTTCAAATAAAAAAGAATCATCAAAATCGGTTCACCCAGTAGAAAGTTCTGAGGTAACAAACAAAAAAAAAACAGTCGAATTGAAAACCTCCTCCTTTTTTTGAAGTCGGTTAAAAAGTTGCCAACGTCATATTTAGCTGTCAAATATTTACATGTTTTCATTAATTTGGCAATATTACTGTGTGGAATTAAGAATTGTGGCTAATTAGGGAACTAAAATATTAATTACGAAATGCAATAATCAATATCGTAACACCGAATATTTAGTTTTACATGTAAAAAAGTAGTATTTGGAAACTTTTCAAATGCCTTTTTTACACCTAAAACGGTTAAAACATCAAATTCAGTGTTATAATTGCAATTCATTAGATATTATTATTCTAGTTCGCTAGTAAGCAACATTTCTTATTTCCATACAGTAATACCTATTGCCAAATTAATGAAAACAGCGAAATATTTGACATCTATTTGCGACGTTGCCCACTTTCAGAATAAACGCTCTTAAGATTATTAGGAACCTTATTTAAATTATTAGACGAGCTGAAACAGTTAAATGTAATGTTGTTGGCAGTACCGACATAATTTGACTACAGCTGTATGTATGCAATTCGAAGTAATTTCCAACTAATAAACAAAGAAATCATCACACCATTTCAATTTTAATGAGTATCACTGCGAATATTAATTGGATTTAATACAATCACCGATGTTTCACCAATATGTTTTAATTAATGGATTGTTCGCAATCCTTAATTAACTATATGAAATGTGTGAGCACTGACCTGATCCTCAGCCTTGACGTACAGCACGTATTCCATATCGAGCTGGAAGGGGTCGGTTCCTCTCGTTCGCACAACGCCCGACCGCTCGTCGACCTCGAATCTACCGCCGGTTCTGTCTCTGACGATGAAGTAATGGATGTTGTGGTCTGTGTCAGGGTCCCTAGCCTGAAGAGTGAAGACTGGCGTGTTCGGAGCTGCGTTGAGCTGCACCACCGTCTGCATGGGCAGTGGCCGGTTGATGAAGTAAGGAGGCTCATCATTCACATCCTTCACGTGAATTATCACTCGCTGATTGTCCGTATCTGAAAAACCACAATGTCAATGTCAAAGATACCCCAAATACGCATTACCAAGTCAAGTAGAGTTTGTCTGAAGGCCTCTTGGCAAAACTATCAAATTATTAAGCGATCCGAAGTGTACTTGAGGGGTATTAAACCGCAGAAATTAATTAAGCACGCAAATGTGAAATGGGTGTTAGTTTCTAGCCGAATTTAGAATTCGCTGTCGAGAAAATCATCATAAATTTTCATTTAAAATACAGACATATCTTGGTTAATCCTCTTAAAACATGGGCACACATAATATGAAATGCATGAATCAACACGAGGGTTTTCATTTTGAGATAAAAGTTGCGTAGTTAAAAAGTATTGTTGAGTTTCCCGCAAAAACCGCTTGATAAACGGTGGAAGGGGATGCTGAAGCTAGTATGCCGTTGCGGCTGTGTATGTTAAGGATAGTGCACACTTTTTCTCTTGTGTGCGGGACGATTCACTAGTTTACACGAGCTACACGGTAGAGAATCCGCTTATCACGTCGCAGTCCGAACAGTTTCACGCGGTTTGGAGCGAGTTTTACGTTGTGATTTTATAGCAGCGTAGACTGGGGTAGCTGATACATATTTTATGGTATGCACCAGCAAGTTTAAATTCTACAGTGGAGCGTCTGGTCTGGTAAATAGTAAATCCAAATCGAAACGGGAAAAGACATTTCAAAATGCGCATTTAAATACATACATAAATGAAACATTAAAATTTATATTTTCTAGTGTTTGATTTATGTTTTGTTGTGTATTTTTGTGGTGTACAATAAAGTATATATCCTATACTATTAAATGAGCAACATGTTTATATATTTGTAATAATCACGTTCTCGAAAACGGCTCTAACGATTTCGATGAAAGTTGCAATAAGGGGGTTTACGGGGGCGAAAAACGATCTAGCTAGGTCTCATATCTGGGAAAATTCGTTTTCTCTATTTTTACAGCCTCGGGAATGTGATACAACGATTTATCTATTTTCATCCGAGCAGAGCTCGGTCGACCAGGTACTAAATAAATAAAACAGACCTATTATAAAATAAATAAGACAAAATAATTATTATAGGTTATACTTACATTTGAGCGCAACTGTTTGGTTAGCATGAAAATTAAATAAAATATAACATTAGTAACCTTCACCGTTCAGTTGGGGCAGATTTCACCGATGAAACTGAAAGCGATCAGCACATACAGTGTGATTCTTTATAATGGGCACATATTGAAATGAGGGAATCTATGCTTAATTTTAACGACAGAAAAAATATTTAAAAACATCGAAATATTTTTTTAATACTTTTTATGAAATTAAAAAAAATTGTAACAAAACGGTATAACTATTAAACTAAATCATCTATCGCGATGAAACAAACTCCATAATGACTGGAAGTAATAAATTAAAATTAAAATTGAGAAAAAAACCACCCTCAATTGAAAATAAACATGTTTTTTTAGCAAAAATCTGTAAAAAAAAATTCATAAATTTTTACAATAATTGTAAAATTTATCAAGAAGATGCCAAAGAGATATTTTATTTAATATTAAAAAAAATTAAATCCGTCAATAAAATTAAGCATAGATTCCTTCATTTCGATATGTGCACATTATAAAGAATCAGACTGTATAAACCATGTTCAAGGGCTATCAGCGTCATCAGCTCATCACTTTTATGGAATACTGACACTGACAGATCTTGAACGGAGATTAGATTTGCTGATCGCGTTCAGTTGCATTGGTGAAATTGGCACTTAGCAGGAACACAATATTATATCAATACCTACATCAAGTACTTAGAAAAGCACTAAATACTAATTTGAGAATCGCCACTTCACACTTTGTTAAAAATTTATCTAAATTAAAAAGTTCGTAGGTACCTACTTAGTTCACAAAACCTAGCCTAGCCTTTTCCCAACTATGTTGGGGTCGGCTTCCAGTCTAACCGGATGTACCTGAATACCAGTATTTTACATGGAACGAATGCCTATCTGACCTCCACAACCCAGTAACTGGGCAATACCCCTTGGTATGACTTGTTCTCAGACTTTCGGGCTTCTGACGACCCGTAACGACTATCAAAGATCGACAAATGACAGCCGGGACCTACGGCTTAACGTTCTTTCCGAGCCACGGAGGAGTCTCGGTATGTAAAGATGGTCACCCATCCACGAACCAGCCCCGGCAAGCGTAGTTTAACCTGATGGATCAACCCATGCGGCTGTTATTACTTAGCCACGAGCTCCTCTCGTAGTTTATAAAACTATGATGTATGTAGATGGTTGGTAAGGCGTTAGTTTATAATTCCACCTGCTTTATGGTGAGGAAAAGCCTCTAAAATTAATAATATTGTTATTGTAAGACAGTCTTCACACACTGACTTATTAATTATAAAATTTTAGGAAAATCGTATATTTTTACAATGTTTGTAAATATGTAAGCACCATGTATCTATTCACCTGTCGTTGCTTCATTTTTAATTCTTTTTACCTATTTTGGAATAGTAATTTTATTCTATGTGCATCCCTCACATATAATTATTTAACTAATGTAGGTACTTATTCAAAATATTGTAAAACATTTTATAAGAAGAGTAACGGTAGAGTTTCTAGCCCATTTTTCTCCTTACGAAAACTACCTTTTGGAAGGAGCGACTAGAATCAATTCTATTATTTTATAATTTTTGACGTTCAAAAGTGCTATACAAGGGCCTATTTGAAATAAATTATTTGACTTTAAGAAAATAACTTTAGTGGAAAATGCACGCTGTATACTTTTATTTATAAGCATCCACTTTAACCCTAAAGTATAATAGAGAAACTCACAGAGGGCGCTACTTGTCAGATGTCTAATAAAACATAAGGGTAGGGTTATAGCGAAAAGCTACCAACATCAGAATACAAACAGCACGTATTATCAAACATTGCCTCTAATGCTACTGTAGCCACGCGGTATCCTTTTTGTCCGATGGGATTCTACTAAAGCCTCGGTATAAATCCGCAGTTAGCTGTAATCCCATTCCGCGGCCCATTTAGGGTATAGTTTCACACACAACTGAACATTACAATACATTGACCTTATGCGTTGTCTTATTAAGATTGTATCGTAACGATAACAACCTTATTTATACCTACATAATTTATATATGTATAACTAGCTTTTGCCCGCAGCTTCGCGCGTTTTCGGGATTAAAAGTATCCTAATGGTTAATCCAGGTTACAAACTATCTGTGTGCAAAATTTCATCCAAATCCGTTTAGCCATTTTTGCGCCAATCCGAAACATCCATCCAAACAAACAGACTATACTATACTAGACAGAGAAACTATATTTTCGGCATCAGACTCGTTCCCCCACTTCGTAGAAATTAGGTACTATTTTTTTTCACAAATGTTCAATGCACAGTTTTGACATCGTTACTATGATATCAATATAGATAAAGGAATTAATGTTTTACAAAATAAGATATTTATTTTGTTATTTATATCAAGTTACCTTCCACCTACTCACTGACCTTTCAATAATGAGTAGGTGCCCGTATATTTTCATAAGATTAGGGAAACAAACTCAATACCTATCGAACTTGTTAAAATAATTACATCAGGTACCTACTACCTATCGTATACATAAGTATTTTATAAATTTATTAATTCTAATGTTAAGTACTTTAATATCTATTCTATTTTTAATAAATGGCAAGCAAAGCCGATGTCGACTATTCTGTCAATGTCGAAAGTGAGTTGAAAAATTTATATTACTAGTTTTTTTATTTAAGTTCCTTGGTCAGTCAATACTGGTGCCGATTCCCTTGTTCACAAACTAAACTAAATTTAAGTTCAGTGCATCTTTTATTTTCTATTTCATTAAGAAAAGGACAGAAGATAAATTTTAGTTTAGTCCTGTCAAATTAATCAGCGCTTGACGTAAATTGACGTAATTTTAGTAAGCAAGTTTTTAATCACGTCTAAACTTGTACGGAGTAGTGACAGGCACTGATTAATTTGACAGGATTAAACTAAAATTTATCTTCTGTCCTTTTCTTAATGAAATAGAAAGAAAAAGATGCACTGAACTTAAATTTAGTTTAGTTTGTGAACAAGGGAATCGGCACCATTGTCAGTCAATCAAGTCTACTTTAATATCATTTAAGTACTTTGAATATAATATTTATTTAGGACTTTTAGAATATAATAAATTTAATACTCCACACCATTTACATAATATGTAATGGCCGACTAGTCGTCATCAAATTTTAGGACCTGACAACAGCAAAATCACGATCTGCTAGGGACAATGTAATCTGACTACTTTTTGCGACATATTTCTTGTACCTGTGTCAAAAAGAAAAGGTCAATTCAATCCAAGGCAGGTGACATCTAGCACTACAAGATGTTTCGTTAATTATAATGCCAAACATAACTAATAGAGCGTGAAGAAGCGACACCCTCGGAAAACAACCGGCCTATTCAGAAACCAAGAAACGAAAATCAGCACAGCCCTTTGAAGCAGAACCAGTACCCAATTGCGTAATACAACACAATCACAATCTGTTTCGATTTGAAACAGATTACTAATCCATTGCTTCATAAGTTGGAAAAAAAAATCTGCTCAACAACGTAGATAACGCAATGAATGTTGTTGAACTGTCAAAATTAAACAAATTATGCATTATTGTTTACGAAAATAAGTTTCGTAATAAGGGTACAGATTAATCAAAGGCATTTATTATAATGCCATTCCTTTAATACCACAGCATACAAAACAAAACACTATCACATAATTTATATTAAGTAACTCTTGATAACAAGAGGGGAATAACCAACTAAGGAACGTTTGTGGAGCTCCCCACCAACCCTGGAGCAATGCCAAATATCTCAAGCATATGTAGTATACGAGACTATTGATATATAGCTACGTGGTATTTGTTTTGAATGTGTGCCACCTCAAATCTATTCGCTTTTTATTTACTCTCCAAACGTGCGTCTCCGAACGGACAGACCAATACTGAGGTTTCTTCCGTTTGTTTACCCGCTACGTTTACGTTGACTGAATAAACAAAGCTATTGTTAATTTAGTAACTGGAACAATATATAATGTTGGCCTTTGTTTGATAGTATTTCCTATAACTATTCAGAAATCACAATTCTAAGTTATCGAAGACGACTTGGAAGTAAGTGCCTGAAACTCGGAATCAAACTCCGTTGACCCAACCCCTACCCTTAGTATTGGCATCTTGCCAATCGCTGATAATAACAGTCCATGCCAAGATAAAAACCGCTTTTCAAAAGAGTTTTGTCAACTTGGAAGCAATTTGCTTAAGCTGCGAAAACGTTACAATTCAGAGCTTGAAGACAACCGACAGATAGAGTCAATAAAGCTTTCAATTGCACGGCTGAAATAATATCGAACATTCAATTTTCATTCCTTGATTGTTGGAAGAACAGAGGCATAAATGACACTCGTCGGAAACCGTGAAATATAGCAGGTTTTAACACGGCGGAGTGCAGGTGTGAGGCAGGGCAGGCGCAGGCGAGCAGGTGGCAGGCGGGGAGACGGCCCGGGCCCCCACCCCGAGCCCGCCAGCCACGCACGGCGCATGCGTACACTACGCCAGCGTGTTTTCCTCGTGTCCATGCACAACTCGGCTACAACTCGACTCTCAGTCTACACTACTTTGCAACGGCGAACTTCTTTCATAATAATAGCCCGCAACTGCTACTACAACGTTAATTAAGCATCAGAACGAAGTCGGGCCTCACTAAACCAATACGTTTTACGTTTCCCTAGCGACCAAACAAGCAAATAATGTATAAAACATAACACGATTCGGTAATCCATAATGGTATTACAGACTTTAATGGAAATGGAAGCTTCATAACTAAAGTGCGGATCGATTTAATATACTAAGTACACTTTTATCAAAGCAGTCGAATCAGTGTGCATTACAAACAAAATTTATTCAGTCTGAGCAGAAATGCGCATGCAAAGTGGGTATTACTAGTACAGCGCTCAATATGAGCGCAATGCTGCACGACAATGAACCGCTGAAACTTTAATAAGTTGAACGAGGTGTGAGAGCTACGTAGTAATGACAACCTTGATCAACGAGCATTACTATTTCATTAACTCATTGTCTACCGGGACTCGTTAGCCCGCCCCCCGCCGCCGTGCATCTCGAAACGAACTTTTTTCACCGCAGTATTCACCGGTCGACACTTTAAATTGATATGCAAAATGGATATGTCACTCAATGTTTTCTATTTTAAAACAGTTACGTGTTTTTGCGCTACCAACAAAATACGTGTCAGCGAAGCTTAAACGTGGATTTATGTATTGGGATTAAATATTGTAATGTGTGTTATAATTGAAATACAATACACACAAATTGTGTCTCTCTGTGAGATTTACAAATAAATATTGTTCCATCATTTATGAAAACATGTCTCTATTCTGTAATATACCCTGTTATTTATTGTTCAAAGGTACATGTTCGTAGTTTCGCATTAGAACTCGCGAAAGGTTTGATAACATCACCGCTAGACACATTCATATCACTTAGAGCCACGCCTCTATTGAGTTAAAAGCTTCAATACTAAATCGAGACAATACTTGAGTCAATTGAGAGTACGATACTCACTCAATTGAGAGAAACAAGCCACAAGTATTAGATAGTTAAAGCAATACAAATCTTATCATTAGCTCACTATACACAGTTGTCTTTCGATGGTAAATATGGTCGTAAAGAATATTTATGCGGAGAACATTTTCTATTTAAAAGAACTCTTCCAACCATCCGAAAATGAGTAATCGGCAGGAAAAACACGATATAACAGATAGAAAGACGCTAATAGAAAAGACAGATGGTACAAACATTTACAAGGGTTATATTTACAGAATATAAATATAAATAAGATTATCATTACGCCAAAACTATCTAACGCGGGACAATTCTAAACTTATAATAATATTATAAAAAGAAAAGATTTGATTTTTTGTATGTTTGTACGTTTATTTGTTACGCTAAAACGACTGAACGGATTTGGATGAAATTTGGCACATGGGTAGACCATGAGTTAGGACATAGGACTTACTCTTTATCCCGATATTCCCACAGGATCGAGACTTATGCGGGTGAAACCGCGGGGCGCTGCTAGTTTTAAAATATATAAGAAATAAACATTTACTTTGTAGACGATGAAAACGCAAATCCTTAAAAAGCTTTTGTTAAACGCTTTCGGAGCACTGAAGCTGAAAAGGCATGCGTCGTCAAATTGCTATGACAAACATTCTTAAGATTGAAGAATTATGATGTAATGGTGAAAATTAAGATCAAAAAGACAAAATCAAGCTAATAAATAATCTCTGTCGGTTTAGCCAAGGGTAACTGAAAGCAGAACATTTCTTAAACCCAAATTATAAATGTAAGGATTAAGAGTTGATGAATTGTAGTTTGCAGTGATGGGCAATTTAAACCTTATTACGGTTGACTTTAAGACGATATTAGCTAGATCAAACCCCCATTTTAAATTCATTCCCACCCACTTTTGTTTTATCTCCCAGATTAGCCTAAAATAGCCTGGAAGTTGGAAGTCGTCATCATTTCTATTTTGCAAGGCACTTCGTATAATTTAGGGTCGCTCTGTGTCAACTTTAGCTTAAAACCACAAAATGAAGTTGAAAGGCCTTTGTTTAGCAGTGGGATGTGTCAAGCTAACAACCACAGTAAATAACCCTCCAAATTGTTGAAAATTAGATTTTAAGTGTAGAAGTATCCCTATCATAATGTTTTCCAACAATATTTATGAGGCGATTTATAACTGGTGATAAGGTGGATATTACAATAATTTAGGCTCGTAATGACTTAATGGACACCCATTGTTTCATATTTCCACAATTTCACATTGAGGTAAATTAACTCGAATTTGTAACAAACTACGAACACCCCAACCGCTCAACGAAACATCATGTTACAAAAATGTGAAGCGGTAAATGCACATTATTCAATATTTCCTGAAAATTTTCAGAAACTAGTTCAACGTCACATGTCGTTATACTTTGTCGTGTATTTTTATACAATTCACATGGTAGTTTTAAATATTAAATTCCTGCATATTTGTATTATTGTAACCTAAAACATGTCACATCCATGTTTCATGTCAGAAAAGCAATCCATTTGAAATCAGTTTCGATAAAAATTCTTTCGATGTGGAAGTGGCGATTTCTCTACCTGTCATAGTTTCCATTCATTACCACTAGAAGAAACCAATTCGATGTTTACCTGAAAGAAGAAAATTGAAGGCGTTAGTAATCAGTTAAAGTAACGTTCATTGGATATTTTCCTGTTTTCAAAGGCACTGTATAAATATTTTCAATACATTTGCGTAATAAGTCGCTACGTTAGCATAATTCAAATCAGCGTCTTCGTGTCAACTTGGCTATGCTACGGGTGGTTCGCTACCTGCGTAATTTTCTAGGACAGAAGAAATTAAAGGAATACTTTTAATTAAACAATCAACGTACTGATAAAAAAAAACTCTTGATGATAGTATCATAATCGCCATTGAAACAGTTAAATTATTCTATCGTTCTAAAATCTTCATGAATTTTTCGGTTTTCCACACTTTGAAAGCGATAAAATTATTTATAACTATGTCCAACACGCATAACTGTACCGTATGTCATAATTGCGCTACACATCTCATTTAACTAATATAGAGATGACACGGTTTTGTTGAGTTCAATGAGAATGTAATGTCCCTCCGTCAATTAGTCGACCCTAGAGTGTTCATTTATTATTAACAGCCAAAATAATGCCGGGGCGCTGTTTAAAATTCCACCTACCTTTCTATCGCCCTATGTTCTCGAAAATTCATATGTCAAAGAGAAGCAAGACAGCATGCATTCAACGTCCTTCCTAGGTGATGAATATTCAAGGATATTCGACTTTTATTGTGTGTGCCAGCAGCCGGGCCTCATAACCGGCTCTCTTGTAATATCCTGGTAAAGGGAACCCTTACGCTACCTATTACTTTCCGGTTTGATAAAATGCAAGGTGTGACAGGTATATTTCTGATTATGACAAAACAGATATTGAATATGAATGTCAGTAAACAGACACATTTTTTCGCAGATGTAGTGTAGATATTTATAACCGATGCTACGACACTACAATTGTGCTAATAGGTTAAAAATTATGGTGTGTGTCGCAACCGCTGTTAAATTGCACATTGCACGGTCACTGAACTAAAACATTGTACGACCGAGTGGTCGTTCCATCCACAATTATGAATGTGGCACATGCCTTGCTGGAGCGATAGAACGGAATCCTTGCTAAAATTGGCACCGTCGACAGTGCTGCTAATGAATGTTTAGCCTATTGCAAATATGCGAGTGAATGATCGGAAAGACTAGGTAATTGCAATGGCTTGTATAGATGACAGTATTTAGTACACAACAGCTGCGAATTATGCATTTTTTTAAACAAACGTAGGTACTTAGAATATAACTTCTGACTTGAATATTCGAGAAAATAACTTTAGTAGCCAGTTTAATGTCTAAAGTCATTATTATTATAAATTATAATTAAACAGCTTCTTAATCTTTTCAAAATCAGGATACGAAAACGCGAAATAGCAAATTAAATAATGAAAAAAGTAACCCAAAACAATCACTCTCTATGTTTTGTATCGTGAAAAAAATCAGCGTTGATACAACACCTATTTGTGTAACTTTTCTATTGATTTACAAATAAAATTCCTAATTTGTACAGTCATTATTGGAAATGCCTATAATATAAGTTAAGCATTGCGTGAGGCGGTCAATTTGTTGGGTCATTTGAGGGCGCCACTGTGGATACGGGCTAGGTATAAGGGCAATTAAAACTGCTTTGTAGGGCTTCATTAACCCACGTTACGAGCCTCCATAGCTTTAAAAATTGACGATTATTATTTTCGTGCTACACTTACAAAAATTTCGTGCGCTTACTTTTCTAATTATCAGTTCGTACTAAAAGTCCTCTAATTAATATTGTAAATAAATAACGGCTGAGTGCTTTGAAATGGCCTTAATTCGAGTACATATACAATGAAATCAGTAATCAATTGTGGTCATAAATATTTACGAATCGCTCTGAACTTCTCAAGTGGACGATAAACTACGATTATTAGAATCGGTTTTGACCTTGTTAAAACAAATAAAATTAATTATCAGCTGTGTTTATTGACCGCAAAAGTCGTTAACTCATTCAAGACCGGTCACCATAGGTTATTAATTAAATCTTTACAATTTATGAGCTTTATTTTTATTAAATTTTGACTCATTGTTATCTGTCTAGACTTGTTTACATCTGACGTCATTCAGAATATACAATTCTAATAATGTTCACATCAACCTTAATTCACGATTCTTTCTAGAAAGTATTTGATTAAGGCGAGAGCACTGCATGGCTATTAGATTAACAATATCAAGCAATCTGCGAGGCCTATATATAGCAGTGAGTAACCGCTGAAGTTAGGGGCGGATAAACATTAATGCGCTGGTGCGGAATTAACATACAATTTGATTATTTTGCCTGATCTAAATAGCTGTACATTACCGTATGAGATCTTAAACCAGCACAGCTACTGCTCAATTACCTCAAGAGCCTCTTGTATGTTGTTATCCCAAATAAACTTAATATTGATATCAATCTACCTACGGTATTCGGAATAAAAGAAGCAATCATTGGTCCGGAATTGAAAGCTTTCAATTCGATTAAACGAAAATGGGGGCCATAGTGTCATTTCAGGTGATATTCGGGTTCAAAGCTACATCGCATTAAAGCAATAAAGCTTAGCTCACTGTGCTCACTGCCCATAACCTCAACCTCAACGCGCAGATCCTTTATTTGATTTGTTTAACACCTAAGTAAGGCTGCCGACCAACGAGGCTTACTTCTAATTTGTTAGGTAAAAAACATAATTTAATAAAACACCAAACTTATAATACCAGCTGAATAAATCTTCATGGAATCTCCGTTCAAACCTTCGCTGAAATTAAAGCCTTATTGAGAATAAACGAGAAAATGGCCGAGATTGTTGCCAAAGGCTACGAGCGAGTCTAGAGGACCGCACCACCCAATTTTGTGAAAATGAAGCGGAGTTAGGAGAGGGAATAAGTCAGTACACATCCCCTAAATGAAAGATCGAGCAGCGAAATCGTATTTATTCGCTAAACGACACGTAACTGACAAGTCGATCCAAACCAAAGGAACTAAATACAATAATATCGCAGAGCCACGAGGGAGCTGCATCGCTTTAGTCATAGAGAAACTTTAATGTGTATAACTTTGTTTCTATATTCCTAAATGTAACTAAAATTGAACCAACCTGACTCACTTTCAGCGGGGCGAACGAACTTTACAACTTATACAAGCCACAAAAACTAATGTTTTCCAGTACAGCGTATCACAGTGAGAGCGCGCCAAGGGTATCGTGCATGCAGATCTTATTATATTGATTTCCAAGAGATGTCGTCGGATACCCTTCGTATCGTAGAGAGCTTTGTAATAACGAGCGCCGACGAACAGCTTACTTCTTAGATAAGGACCCGCGCTGAGTTCATTTCGTATTATACCTTTGTTCAGTCAGCACTACATCATCGTCACCGTATCTTCTCAAGTATTGTGACAACAGGCAGGTATAACAAATAAACAAACGGTGTGATAATGGAAAAATTTAGGTATGAAACGTCAGTTACGACTGAAGCACACGCCATTATGTGAAAGGGCACAAAACAGCGATTCCGGACAATGGGCAGGCCCACGCACGTCACATCAAACAAAAAGGTTCCCGTAGAAAATATTTACAGAAGAGTTACACATTGTGTGTGCAAATGTAACAAAGAGCACATTAGTTCGAGATGAGCTATCGTAAAAACCTATGTAGCTGAGTAATGAGTACACTGAGTATTAATACACCGACACCTTACCGTCTGGTCCATTTATGGTAACTGGTGTGTCACTTTAAGTGGTCTAGCGTCCCAGACCGGTGGAAAACCCAAACAAAGACCAATTATATTAGTCTGGGTACACTACAGCCTATCATAACAATATTTGAACTACGCGTACGCGTAATTGAGGGATATGTTTTTGGAGTAAAGTTTGTCTTATAGGCGTTCGATTAGCCGGTAATCGAACGTCTTACGGCTTAGCTAGCAGTAAGCCCTCCAAAAGATTACAAAAAAATTGGCGATGTTGGAGAAAACTTTTCTGCAATATCGCCCATTTTTTTGTAATTACGCCAAAAACATATTTCCCTCAATTTACCACACAGGATAGCTAGATTAAATTCATGCTAAAATATACCCTAAAATATTACAACCGCAGGAGCGAAACTACCAACACTGTCTAGGTAATATAACGTAATAAGGGTAAAATTACGCCAGTATGCGGCAGAGCAAACTAACGCTTTCCATTTGCCACCACTTAGTGTTGACAAACTTTGTGGCGATGAGCACACACGATAGGGCTTCAGGCACACTATTACGGCGATATCGATATGTCCTTAAGAGACAATGGAAGAGAAACATTCAGATCCACACTATCGATAGCGTATCGATAGGTGCCGATGCAATTCAATATTTCAGTTACAATTGTGTCGGAGCAAGAATGTATCGAGAGAGCAATATCAGCTGTACAGTGTGAATTGCACACGCTGCAGATATTTCTATTGGTAGGTAGTTAAGATAGAACTCACAGGTGTATGACATAATCTGGAAAAAATCTTTCAACCATGATTGTACGATAGTGCAGTCTAACCTTAAAAGCTCTTTGCAACTCCTTCTTATCGTGTGGTTAGTGACTAACCTGGTGTCAGAGTTTTAAAGCCGCCCATGGGCCTCTGACTTGGCTTCACATACCGTCGAGAAATATCTCTCAGGCATGCCGGTTTGTCGCAGGAGACGCCCTGGGCGTCGGGAATCGCGAGCCGATTTCCGGCCACCGTAGGCGCAGGCTTGCGGACGGTGAGCAATGGGTAGCTCGCCGCCCGATAAGAACCAGCAGTGCTATTCAGCAAAAATCTCACCGTGAACGCTAAGGTGAAGTGAGCTGTCATTACACCAAATACTAGGGATTGACACTGTTGACAGCTAACTTTCAAGCTCACTTCACCTAAGCGTTCACGGTGAGATTTTTACAGAATAGCACTACAGGCCCGGGTCGACAGCGCGTTGTGTTCCACGCGCGCCTCAAAGAGATGTCAGCAGAATTGACGGGGTGCGCTAGGGCCGATGCCTGCCGGGGTTGCGAATAAGGCCGAAAGGGAAATCGTGGCCCCCGGCAACATGGCAACTGAAGGAACACGGGTGGGTTTTAGTCAGTAAGAGTCTGATACGCCCTCCCGCTCCACCCAGAGCGGTAGAAGTTATTTGATAATTTCCCACCCAAAAAATAAAGGGATGCCGGTTTCCTCACGATGTTTTCCTTCACCGTTTTTGAAGCAAGTGATAATTATACAATAGGCACATGAATACCGAAAGCGAAGTGAACATCTGAGGAAAAAAAACGAGAAAAGCTGACCTCGTCCATCATTCTATTATGAGTCTAACGAAGGCTAAAGATTTAAGAAGTACGTTTTTACTTTTCCAGCATAAAAGAGCATTTCATCCGATATATCGAGTCGGAAGGTGCACTGCACACACACTGCACAGAGCCGTACGACGACGCGGCTGCCGCATGCCGTGACGGCACGTGCCGACAGCGCGCGACTAATGATACACACCGGTCTACTAATACCAGCAGCCGTTTATTATCTCCTAGTACCTGTACCTACGATAGGCCTGTAATAACGGTCTTCGTGGAACTTCCTACGCTACTTCAGACTAATAGCTTTAAATTATTGTGCTATGAATACGGTACGCAAAGTGCACTAGTTTGCGTTTTGTTGACATTTGTGATGTGGTTGATTAAATTGTACTTAGTGCGCGTACTTAGTGATCCAGTTATTTATGAGCATACCATCATATTGTATCAAATTGAAAAAAATATAAGTTTTTGAGGTGAGATATGAATTAACTAGGTACTTATGTTGGTTTGTCACGGCGCGGCGATTATGTAAAGGGTTAAGTGGGGATGATGTGTCCATGACTAAATAATAATAGCCGCACGGGTCGATTTATCAGGTTAAGCTACACTTGCCGGAGTTGTTCTCTGGATGGGTGACCATCTTTATATACCGAGAGTAATCATTGCTTCAGAAAGCATGTTTTAAGCCGTTGCTCCCGGCTGTCATTCGTGGATCTTGGACAGACGTTACGGGTCGACAGAAGCCCGAAATTCTGATAACCAATGTTACCAAGGGGTATCGTATTACCCAGTTACTGGGTTGTGGAGGTCAGATAGGCAGTCGCTCCAAGTAAAATGGATATTTTATGGAGTATTTAGCAGCATTCAGTGAGACTGGTAGCCGTCATAGTTGGGAAAAGGCTAAGCAGTTTAAGTCTGCTCTGTAATAAATAATTGGACAAGAAATAGACGCCTTCAGTTATGAACTCAGCCAAAATTAAATTCAATTGTGTCTAGTCTAGACTTTGTAACTTTATCCTTATCATAAATATCGAATAGAACCTTTATAGAAAAACATACGAACCGTAACACGAAAATTCGAAAACCATTCAGTATTGGTAAATAGCTAGGATAGCAGAACGTGAATTATTTCGAGCTGCGGGAAATTGGTTCACTCGCGAAAACTCGCGCTGTACACGATGGGACACTTTCATTACTGCGATGTCCGGGGCCACCGGTTCAATGTCCGGTCCACTCTATTTTTAACACACCCTTCCCTAGCTGGACGGTACACTACACTGCACATGTTTATGTACGAACAATGCGCTCATTCCGATACTAAACTTTGACCTTTCGCGAGAAGAAAACCTCGTTAACATAAACATCACGCCTGTATTCCCCGAACGGTTAGGCAGAGGTGTACCTATAGTACACTCACATTTCGCCAGTTATGTTTTAGTCCCATGTAATAGGGGGCGAGCCTATTGCCATCAACCGGGCACAAATCCAGACTCCGAGCTGCTACTGATAATTTCCAGATGGAAAAACCCAGTATCACTTTGCCCGACCCGGAGATCGAACCAAGGACTTACTGCTCAGCAGTAGGTAGCGCTTCTGACCACAAGAAAAAAACAAGGTAGTAAAAAAAAACTCATTACAATTCGAATAAAACATTTACGAGAAAAACAAGGTTCACACGATCCCCTCCCCTGACTAAACTAATTAGCATTTGCAGTCACGTATCGGAGTAACTCTGTTAATGAAGCCATTCAAGTCATTAGCAAGAAGCTCGCTACACCCTTTAGCCTGCACTGTCCACTTAAGGTTGCACTAGTCGATGGCTCGAACTCGTTGGTGGGCGTGACTAATATGCATGCTATTTAGTCTAATTATTTGGTTTTATTTATTTAGTTTTTATTTATCTAGTTTTTCATTATTTATTTAGTGAAATAGACGATGATTTATAACAAAAACGAGCGCGTAAAATTTTATGAACAGACCTTTGGGTGTATAGATATTATGGAAAAAACTACTGGACGTATCTACTCAAAATAAAATTATTTGAACTTTTAAATAAATTATCCATCCCTGTACTGTTTCTATTTTGCAATTTTTTTACCACTTGTGTTATTTTTTTACGCCCAAAGATGAGTTAAAATTAGTGTTGAATTAAGGAAGTTCTAAAACAATATTTTTTTTCCAATTCTACTTCGATACAGGGCTAGATAATAACAAGACAAATTGATATAATTTTTAGTTTTGAACATACAACGTCAAACAAACAGTAATCACCATACTACGTTTATATGGAAGAATTACCAACTAGCGTAACCTTAAGCTTAAAACTCATGAAAAATGTACCTACCTAATGCATCAAATGTCCACCAAATTAAATGATATTCATATTGTAACGCACAGGGGATAAACTAACAACCCATTGTGTACTGCCAGGATCCCTTAATCCTGATACATTACAGTATAATTATAAGGTGTAAATTAATTATTTTACGCCATTTTGCCTCATGCATGACATAAGAGGCGACTAAGTGATTATGCCAGGAGGGCAGCGTGTACCTGTAGGATAATAACATCATACTGTGATCACCAATCCGCTTACCTAACGAGGCGATTATAGTAATACTAATATCCTACAAAATTGCCAACCTATTACATTTTTTATCCAATATTATTTTACAGTGACTGCCTCGTTGGTCTAGTGGTCGCAAGCGCTACTGCTGAGCATGAGGTTCTGGGTTCGATTCCCGGATCGGGCAAAGTGGTATTAGGTTTTTCTATCTGAAATTTCTCAGTAGCAGCCCTGAGTCTGGATTTGTGCCCGGTTGATGGCAATAGGCTCGCCCCCTATTACATGGGACTTAAACATAACTGGCGAAATATGGGTGTACCTGCTACAGGGACACCTCTGCCCAACCCTTCGGGAAAACAAGCCGTGATGTTATGTTGTTATGTTATTTTACAGTAAAGTTAATTAGTTTAAGATTTACATATGTAGGCAAGAACAGCCAAAACTCGAAAAACAATCATGTATTCCAAAATTATTATTCATGTATTCCACAATTTAATTTAAGATGTAGGAGTAAGAAATTATAAGAGCGTAAATAATAGTGTAAGATAAGCAATTTGTCTAGTAAGGGAAGCGAATGCAAAAGTTCGCCCCGCTCGCGCCTCGCTGAAATCAATAATTTCGTCTCCGCGCCCTCGGCTTCGCTCCCACCGAGCATACAGCACTTTTTCTTCTAAATCTAATTTATAAATAAACAGTTTTATAATAACTGGTGAATTCATTAAATTGATATTTTTCTTTTCAGATTATTTTATACAGCGACGTTTTCATTATTTATTCATCTCTCCCTTATAACTATCATTATAGGTTCATCACCTAATGAGATAGTGAGGTCTCTTATAATTATGCTGTCTTTATATTACAAATTATTTATTATTTAATAAAATGTTTAAAACTGAATATAACATAATCTAGAATTTTTCCCTTATAATTATGTACTAATGCGTACATCTACGAAAATAATTTATTTATTGAACTAGATTATTCAAAAACTAATTCACAGAATTGCTTTTATCGATCATAATACCTTGTATTAAGCAATGTCCACAGAGAATAGCTGGATATTTTTTGTTCAATTTTGATAGGCGACAGTCGACAATTGTGTCAAAAAACTACAACCGTTAGTTATTACGCTCAGATCGATTTCCCATTGCCGTGTTCAAGCAAGCGACATTTCAATACATTACGTAGCTTTTACCTCGAAAGAAATTGACAACAGATATGCTTATAAATGATAAGTAAGGAAGGTAGGAACCTACTTAAATTATGTTAACTAAGTAATAAGATTATCTTAAAAACTTTATGAAAATAATTTCTCTACTAAATACCTATCTTACATTGTAGAGAAACCCACAATGACTTCCGACATTTTTATATTCTCTTACACGGCTTTCTTTATGTCTCCGACATTACCTAGATATTTTCATTTGTAGACGGTATCTTCCCAGTAACTGTTTGTGGAACACTATATACATTTCTCTCTCATAACGCGGCCCCAGCTCATTCAGCGCAAACAAATAATTTACACAAAGTTATAATTAACGTTGGTCCCATAATAATACGTAATTCATCAAAAGTTTAATAATATGTTTGTTCTTACAGGCATTACAATTAGCAAACTGAAGCACAAACAGCCAGTGAAATATTGACAGCTCAAACAGCTATTTTCTTTCTTTCCGTTTTCTAAGTTTTCAGTACCCATAAAACGTTTTCTCCAAATAAATCCAATCCATGGAGTTTCAGACTATTTTGGCACCAGGTAGGTACTGATTTACTGGCGGTGTCGTAAATCGGTAGCCGTCTGTGCGCCGCCACACGTATCATTTAGCGTTCGGAACACGCCCGCAACGGGTAACAAAACACACGACCAACGAGAAACTTAGTAAACTCATCAGATGGGCCCCCGAGCACGCGCGCTAGCTTTACTTGTGAGAAAAGTTTCTTATATTGCACCAACTTGCCGGGACCTATCACAGCCAGAGTTTGGAGCAGCTTGCTAACATGTATTTGCACTAGGAACAGCTTTTTACTCATTCCGAAACCACTTATGCTTTAATTAATCCGCTCCAAAAAGTTAAACGCGTTACGCTAAGCCAAAACGATAAATTATGCTTTGCAAGCATATTTGAAAAACTCGACAAATAGGTACATAAAATATAAAACGCAAACAGACGTTCCTAAATAAATGTGTATCTTGCACAAGCCCCATACATCGCGGTACTTGTGTCGAGTTCCCGTCCCTCACATACGAGACGTCTCAAAAGGGTGTTTTAAAAGAATGCGTGCACTGACGCCGAGGGATACCGTTCCAACCTCTCTTACACTACAAAATCACTCCCCATTTTCATATTCCGTACCTTTTCAACCAACTCGCACCACTTCAAAATATTAACATGAATACGTAACTACCAAAGAAATAGGTAGAAGCAACATTTTCACATTTTCGGTCTTTAGAACGTCGTGGCCTTAATATTATAAGACGTTATCAACATAATTTGTTTAATAACAGCGAAAAATGAGGACGGCAAAATAAAGGTGCATTTTCACCCACTTTGCCGGTGAGATGGAGGCAATTTACTTGGAAAGGATTTTACATGGGCGCAAAGCACAGCCGAGGACAAAGCGGAGGTAATAAACCTTGTTTCAACGGGACGAAAATATAAACAAAGGTTTACTTATGTAAGTGTTTCATTTTCAACAGACACGAGTATAAAATTAGTGTTGAACAGAGGTTATAAATGTACCGTGTATTGAAAAACGGCTGAAATATCGACAATCGAAATCAGTGTTCCTGAAGAAATGAAATTGTTTATTCTGTAAATAGGATATCGGAATCACTTTTACAAGTCATATTAAAAAAATAAAAAAATTGCTAGATGAGTTCGGCGTTTCCTATCTGACTACTCTGAGAAGAAAGGCCGAAACAAACTCAGAGGTCGCAGTCTCTTTTAAAGTCCAGACATAATCTTGGTCATATGAGGACCATGTCGATTAGTGTCTGAAATAGTCTTTTGAGGAAAAAACCACACAGATTTGAGTGGACCTGTCCAGTCAGTGCAAGCATTTGTCAATAATCGTGGAGCTCAACTCGACGAACAATACTAAAGAAAGGACATTTGGGTAGGCCGTATAAACTACTCAAACTGCCAAACCATCGTGAAAACCAGCAGAGAAATAAAAATAATAATATTAATATCCACGTAGTCCTCACATTCACAATAATTAGTAATCATGTCATTTTGAATATAATTTTCAACAATGTCAATGTGTATATAAAACTGAAGAGTACCTACAGAAACGATGAAAAATAGGACGTGTTTTCAACTTAATATCAGGTATTACAATCTAAAACTAAAAATATTACTTCGAAAGAAGCGTAAAAGGATGTTATAAAAATGTGATAGTATTTTCACTTTAGCGTCTAACAACATACAAAGAACTCGTGCATTTACTTTTACGATCATCTAAAATAGAAGGTGCCTTTCGCACAAAAGAATATCAAATTATATTTGAGCTAGGTGAGTATGGCAGGAGAATTGTATGAGATACAAATTGCAGTTAGATTCGCCAGGGACAGCACCACAAAGTATCGCGTTAACTATATCACGGCTACTAAACTTTATTGCGAAAACCCAGTTTCAAAGTATTATATCTGAACTTTTATTACGCGGTAATTTTCAATGTTATGTACAATTTCTGCAAAATGAACTCAATTATACAACAAAAGAATAACGTGTATTTTCATATTATGGTACTTTGTTTTAGTAAGGATGGTTATTGAAGGTAATGAAGAACAAGCAAGCCTAATGAAGTTTTAATTAAATTATTAATCATGTTTTGTTATGATTAAAATAAAACCTTCCGACCGACTTATGCGACAATGGTGCCGATTCTCTTGTTCACAAACTAAACTAAATTTAAGTTCAGTGCATCTTTTTCTTTCTATTTCATTAAGAAAAGAACAGAAGATAAATTTTAGTTTAGTCCTGTCAAATTAATCAGCGCCTGTCAGTCTCCATACAAGTTTAGACGTGATTAAAAACTTGCCGACTAAAATTACGTCAATTTACGTCAAGCGCTGATTAATTTGACAGGACTAAACTAAAATTTATCTTCTGTCCTTTTCTTAATGAAATAGAAAGAAAAAGATGCACTGAACTTAAATTTAGTTTAGTTTGTGAACAAGGGAATCGGCACCAATATATCCTTCGTGATTCATATGATCTGTTCTAGGAATATTTTGCTTTTTCATACAGAAAATTTCTATCAACAAAAATAAGTGTATTCAATGCTTTAGACGTCAAACAAACTTCACAATATCTCATAACAGCGCCATACATAGTCAAACATAATCAAATGCCTGAAACTGGTACAAGCTCACGAAATGGTCACCGAGTCCTAAATAAACTAATTTACCAAGATAACAATGGTCGCCAATCAAAACTCTGCTACTTGTAAACCGCTAACGAAATTTTAACTTGCCGCCGCTAACTACAAAGTTTCACAAATGAGTAAAATAACCAGTGGCTGTTAAGACAGCTAACAATGTAACAACAATAATATAAACCGACTGTACTAAGGTTTTCTTTAAGTACTTGCTTAAATATAATCCATTGAAAAGCCGCCTTTGACCTGAGAAAGTCACAAATAAATGTCCTTTCTGAAAATGGTGTGGGTTGACCATTATAATAATCCATTGCATCTGTTTTTAACCGACTTCAAAAAAAAGGAGGAGGTTCTCAATTCGTCGGTTTTTTTTTTTTATGTAGGGTCGTTGCGCCGGTTTCTCGACCACCTCCTGTAAGCGACCACTTGTCTGACTAGGTTTCTTTAATTAAAGATAATAACCTTTCTATAGGAAATAAAAATAAATAGTATACCTTAAATATTATTTGAATAGTTGCGTAATAAGAATTTACAAAATTTTAAACCAACCGGTTGACCCAAAGCAAAGAAAAAGGACGCTCAATTCACGTGTTGATTCAGTGGTGTGTGGACGTGCTGCGCAAGAGCAAATAATTAGCAAGGCGCGCAGCGTTCGAAGGTAAGTTTTGTTACTTATTTTAAGTTTTTTACTCAAATTAGAAGCGTGAGTACTTCAATTATGTAGTGATTTACATTTTTTAATTGCATTTAAGTAAATTTTTATCTTATATTAAACTAAAACCCAGTGGTCGGTTACTGAAATGCACATTTTAATAATACGTTAAATAGCAACCGAGTGGTCGTATTCTGACTCGCACAGTTTTATTTTGTTTTGCTTATTATGTTCTCAATGTTTTATTTATGGTTACACAATTTAGGGTTTGGTATTGTAAAAGCCTAAACATGTAATTCTTCAGTAAACGACCATATGTTTTCTTGATAAAACTTGTTAAATTCACCCACAAATATTGGTCCTAAATAGGTGGTCGCTAAGTAACAGTTCGAAAATTACGATGGTAGTTTGCGACCACCAAGATTTAGTACGAAAAAACGATAGGCGCAAACTAAAATAAGCTGCTTAAAAGTATGTTCAGTATTCGACCACATGTGATTATTTGATTTAGTAAAAGTAGTTTTTTTTTTCAAGATGACGCCTTCGGAAGCAAATAACTAAGAGGAAGAAAAAGACTTGGAGCATTGGTAAAAAGTTTCGAGAATATCACATCCCCCTGTCTCGCCCCTCTGAGCAGTTAGATGGGGCTGGTTTTCTCATCCTGGTTCTGGAGAGTCATCGTGGCAGCGTCATACAAGCATCTCAACACTTCGATATAGCGCCAGTCAATTCGACATCGTTGCAGAGAGGCCAGAACTGCCCATATTACGATGGAGTCGAAGGCTTTCTCGTAGTCCATAAATGCCAAACACAGCGGCTGGTTGTACTCCTTAGTCTTCAGTACAATTTGTCGAACTGTATGGATGTGGTGTACGGAACTAAAGCCTTTTCGAAATCCGGCTTGTTTTGGTGGCTGGAACTCGTCAAGTCTTCTGGCGAGACGGTTCGTGACGACTCTCGAGAACAGCTTGTATTCGTGTCTCAGAAGTGAAATTGGTCTATAGTTTTCAGCAAGGTATTATCACCTTTTTTAAAGAACAGATCCACCGCACCTCTGCTCTATGCCTTGGGCGTTGTACGCTCCTGGATGACGGACTTAAAGAGACTCGCTAGCTATCATGACTGGAACTCCGCCCGCTTGCCCGTCGCCAAGTGCGGATTCCCAATTAAGAAGAAGGAGCTTCTGAATACTGTCCAAAAAATTGTCAAAGACCATGGATCAAAGAATCCCTTCAAAGACGATCGTCCAGGACAAACTTGTCTGGAACAGGACAAAGTGGCTTCTCTATGCCCTAAAACTGGAAAAAGCTTTTTTAGCTCAGGGATTATATCGTCTTTTTTTACCAGGTTTAATCGGGCAACGAAAAAGATTTATTTTATTTGATTAATTTAATAAAAAAACGTTAAATCAGATGATTAAATATTATTTGTGTTGATGATTATTTGATATTTAATTATGTTTGAGTTAAAGTGAAAAATAAAAATATTTTTTATCTATAAAAGTTGTTTTATTACTTTAGTTTTATGTTTTTTAGTAGTGGCCGTAATCTAGCATACTAGTGGTCGTCAACTGAAAAAATTGGTCGTTATCTAGCATTTCGGCTATTTTTGCACATTTTCCATAATTTTTCATAATTTATGAATGAAAGCGTGATATTTTATATTTTGTTTCACAACTAGACTATATTTAGGACCGATATACAAGGTCGCCAACTATTTTGCGTGTAAATGGCGTATATTTTGATTCGTCTAAAGTTAGCAACTCAGCTAATTGGTCGCCAACCGGCGCAACCACCCTATATTCCCTGATTACTCGAAGACGGCTGGACCGATTTGAAAAATTCTTTTTTTGTTTGAAAGGGTATACTTTCAAGTTAAAGGCACATCTATGGCGATTTGGGTATTTTTGATGAGCAGTTGACATAAGGCTATTGTAACTTAGATAAATTACAAATCAACCCACTAAAAAGTGAAAAAAAAAAAACTTTTTAACAAAAAATACAACCGACTTCCAAACTACAAAGTGAAAAATAATTTTAATTTCGGAAGTCGGTGCCAAAAAACTTAAATACTGATCCAAAAAAAAGTTAAAGTTATTTTTCACTTTGTAGTTTGGAAGTCGGTTGTATTTACGTCTGACAAGAATGTACAAAATGTACAATCTGTCCGGATTCAATCAATAAGACAAATATAATTTTATCGCTTCTAGCAAAGTTGCAACCGCTACAGCTACGCGTCAAGTGAAGCTCACAATGGGTGTTCTATGTTCTGATTCAGTGCGATATTGTTGATGTGACAGTACCATTTGGTGACCCTATTCACAATTCAACCTGCCCCGAGCGCAAGCTTCCTACAACACAACGAGGGTCGCGACCGCCAATAATAAAATCGTTATTATTGATTTTACTGTCGAGAACAATCAATTCGTAAACCGTGCCGCCGTCACGGCTAAATCGACGGTATCCGCCCGGCTCCCCGGACTATCTACACTAATAAAGACAACAAGCCTGTACAGTGACGATAATCCCCAAAACTCCTGAGCCAACTTTAATTAAAAGCTACACTGGCGCTGTTTCCTTATATTCTTTGTCTACGTGTAATTGCATACAAATTAGTACATACTGAATATGATAACAGACAGAATAACATGTTATCATACTTACAGCAAAGTGAAACAGATTTTTGCACAGATATTTATTCTAAAAGGAGACAAACACGCACAACTACGCTCTCCTATCTAGTAGAACTATTTCCATGTTTCGCCTCCCCACTGTGGCAGCAACCAGGACTGCTCCGGGCTACGGCTACCCCATGCAAGGACTGCAATGCGGAACCAGAACTATATTTCATTTTTAGAATGCGAAACGGTCGCATTAAATCGTTCCTATTGTTAAAATAGTATTTTATGACAAGCTTAACGAAGCGTGATGTCGTATAAACCAATTTTGGTAAAGTAAATGACGGATTATAAAGTGGTTTGGTAACAAAACCGATAAGATTATTAAAATCGTCGCATTTTAAAAGCAGAAGGGAGGTAAATATTTTCCCTAAGAGATTAAATACAGGGTGCTACCGAAACCAAAACACATCAAAATGTTTCTATTACCATACTATTGTGTATACTGTATTGTATTGTACACCCGGACAATAAAATAGTCTGGTTTCTGAAAATTGCTTTACTACACACATTACCACATGCTGGTATAAAAGTAATCGCGATACGTATTATTACTGTTCTTTTATGGTATTATTTCACATAGGGATGAGTTTCCGCAAAGGCTTTCAGAATATAAAAGTCCGCCCTTCACGGCCTCACCACCACTCGCATACGAGATACGCTACTTACTTCGCGTGCGTTCGACAATATTTCTTGAGGAATGCGTCGATATATCACCACGGGCCGCCCCTCGATAACGTGCCTCCTAGTTTCCGCTGAATGGACGAAACAGGGGTTAACATCTCAGAACATTCGTTTAGAAAAACTTCGTTTTGGCAATACGCCTGACGGACTTACGAAAACTACCAAATAATAGTTTTTGTACATAATTATGGTGTAATTTCCACAGTTACCCGATTCTATTAAGAGGCAATACGTTGCGATTTTATCAAAGTCAGGTCAATTAAGCGAATGAGAAAATATTCACCACGAGAAAGTTTAACTCCAAGTGTACTCAAACTTTTTGTAAACGCTAAAATAAGTAAACAACTGATTATAGGATGCGTTTGTGGTCGCTGTGTGAGAACAGATAGCTGTTCCTGTGGGTAAATCACACCACAAACCCCAATTGACGCGAGTCACCCCGTCCGTACACATTGTACGTCATAATCTTTTAGTTATTTGTAAAATGTTTGTCACATTTTAAAAGTCATATTTGCGTAGGCGAAATCTTTCACATGCCTCTTCTTCTAAAACCAGCCTGTATAATAATAGCCTCTCGTTTCTCAATCGTTCCTCAATAATTTGGTGGAAGAAGCAAAAAATATATCTCATTTCCTGAAAACATTGCAAATTTTTAACGTTCAAACTTGGGCAATTGCAAAACCAGTATTAAAACAGTTTGAGAATTTATGTATATTCAAACTTATTTCATTAATGTTTCAAAATAAGTTCAATCTAAGTTGAAAGAAAGTAGGAAGCTTACAAAAAGCTTTAGGTAATATATCTGGGGAACCCGTCTAGATCTTCCGATAGACCATCCTAAGCTATGCTGCCCAAATCAAGTACCATTTAAAGGGATAGGGGTTCCGTGCAATGGGATCATTCTGCAAATCCTCGTACTAAATTAACTACTACTGTGCATGGAATTCGGCACTATCTAGCCTGACTAATCGAACATAAGTTATTGAATACATCCTATTCGACTCTGTTAACATATAATATACACAAACATATTTACAACTAACTACTATATATATTATGTACAAGTATGTAAAGGAAAACGTTAAAAATAAAGACAAGAGCTAATTGGGCGTCAAAAAATTCGTCCGCATCGCTGTCAGCGGGAAAAGTGCCCAAAAGGCTGGCAGCATTGCCACGTTGGATGGCAATGCTGATTCTTTGGCCCAAGAATTGGCCAGCCCTCTGGTCACGTAGAGTCGACCAACCGCTTGGCGATGGCCCGGAATACTCGGTGAGCACTCGGACCCCACGGCCCTAGTGTTTCAACCCCAAACGGCTCAAAAATATAGCTACCAGTAAGGTTGCTATATTTGCGCCGTTTGAGGTTTTCTGGACTATTTCGACTCTATTTATATCTC
Organism: Agrochola lychnidis; assembly: GCA_963680765.1. NCBI lineage: Eukaryota > Metazoa > Arthropoda > Insecta > Lepidoptera > Noctuidae > Agrochola > Agrochola lychnidis. Next base: position 11,668,351 of record OY796858.1, read on the forward strand.
TTCGCTTAGTAGATATATGATGTATTTCGCATATATCAATGCGGGTAAAAAAAAATATATATGCATGCTCAGAAATCATTGCTTTTTCACGATATTACAATCGAAAACGTAACAAGTATATTTTGTTTAATGACATGAGCTAAATCCCTTGGATACGTTAACATAATTAACAAAAGTAATTTTCGATACACAGTTTAGCCCCCTTCCAAAGGGGATGTTTGCGATCAGATCCATCTTAGGGGGATGAATAGGCAGTGAGTCTAAAAATAGCACCATTAATCCTTCTAAGGATTAAGAGAATCTAGAACGTACGATAATATTGTTTGAAATTAGTTTTAATGGATGATTGAGCAAAAAATTCCATTAGAAGGGAATAGAAACTGAGGTTTTCTTCAGAAAGATAAGGCGTACAAATAGGAGGCAAAGAGTGTAAGGAACTAACCAATAAGTTAATTGACTTGGGATCGCAACTGTAAGATCGATCGCCTCAAGTCCTCGAGTTCGATTGAACTGAGGGCGCCTCTCCAAGTCTCCACTTGCAGACGCCCGAAGCAAAAAGGAACGATATTAATCAATCAATAGGCCGCTAATCTTATAAAGATGTAAACATAAAGCTGTTTCATTGGTGGATGTTTACCCAGCGCCTCTCAATTCTTCCCCGCTTTGATGTGGAATGTGGAAGCACCCTAAAAGCGCCAAGCGGGATGTTATGTCTTATTCGATTCGCGTCACGAGCGGTGCGCTACATTCGCGATTCGAGATAAAACTTATATTAGGAGTTACTATCTTCGTACGTTACGTTTTGATGGCTCCATTTACGTCCAAGTTATGGTTCGCCTGAAAGGATGTTTTCAATGGCCGAATGTGCTTTATTTTTCTTCGGTAGATAAAACTGAATCCCATTAAATGAAAATTGTTTGAGAAACTTATAACCCTATAAAAAAATGGAACAAGGGTGTCTCTGGCTTTTTCGTAGCGTTCTATATAGGTACACACGGCTACACATCAAGCTATACATTTCCAGTATAAGCTGACCTCGTATTGTAAAGAAATCCTATACAATGCGAGATCTGCACAAACTGGATATGTATAACTTGATATGTAGCCGTGTGTACCATCGCACTGTGGGAAAGCCCCATACAAAGCCGTCTCAAAACCGTTTTACGTGAAAGTCGTTGTAATGGAATAAAATTAATAAATTAATATAGTCTAATAAGTAAGCTTTCTTTTCGCAATTTTTTTGTTTTTTTTAATTTAATCATAATGTATATAAATAGGCATCAAAGCTAACTCATGTTCAATGAGGTAATTTAAACGCAATACGTTACTATAATTCAACGCCACATTACTCAATAGTTTTAGATATAAATGTACAAGTATTATACAGTTTTGGCATGCTTATAATGTCCCCATAACGTTTAGTAAATAATATTATATACATTGTTTAATAAAAATCAATTAACCAATATAGTTTAAGATGGTAAATTTTTTGTGTATTTTTTAGTTTTAACGAGACTTTTTCCCTTTACCGCTGCTTGCCGCTGTCGAGATATTTGTTCTATTAAGATCTTTATACATTAGTATATACAAGGAGAAAATAAAAATTTGCGCATACTTGCGCTTTTTCTGACACGGGATCAAGACATATCGCGAGATAAAATTATGTTTTTTTTTTTCATTTCTGTTTTATTTCTCATAAAATTATTTTTTATCTATTAAGGTCAAATTGATAAAAAGTTAATTACAGTGATGAGTATTATTAATGGTTTTTTGTGGTTTTGATACAGTTTTGACCACCTTACTTGATGAAATATGGCCAATTATCTATTAGGGTCGAATTAAAAACAGGTTGGTTATGGGAAGAGTGCAAATTATCAGTTTCTTATCTTTTTGCACATTGCACTATTTCATTGGTCAATAAAAGGAAGGCGAACCCTGAAACATTCACAGTTGTTGGTCAGATATTCAGTTGCCCTCAAAAGCAGTTGCTGCTTATTTTAAAATATTCGCAGAAGTTGACTGATTTGAAAAATGGGTGAATTTGTTTGTAGTAAACGAGAGTTGTGCAATTTGTTGATAAATGAGCATAATGTAGAAGACTACTTACAAGAAAATTACAATTTGTCACCAGAGGATATGGCTACTGTGGTCTCCTACATTCAAATAAACTTATTACTATAGTACAGCCCAACTGTACGTAAATAATTATAACGTATTATATGCCTTCCTCTGTGCATAAAATACTTATTTACGGCGAAAAAATCATTGAGTACTATGCTATTTTACCTATCGGACAATTGTGCGAAGACGCGCAAGAATCCCGAAATAAGGATTACAAAAAAAAATTACTTCATCATTCTAGAAAGTGTTCAAGAGCGGCTACCAATGAAGACGTGTTCCATACCTTATTGTACACTTCTGATCCATATATATCAAGTTTGAGAAATATCTCAGAAACAATATCGAAAGAACTTTTAGATGAAGCCAAGGCCCTCCTTGTTGTCAATGAAAATCTGTAGGAGCTTGCTAAATTGTATACATATTTTGTTTTCTCGTTTGGCACTATGTATATTCCGTTTTATGTAAATCAAACAAACATATTGTATTTTTTTTCATAAAAAATGCATGTATTTTTTTAAGTTTAATTTTAAAATTAATTAATTAACAGAATTTTTAAAATCAAAATTATTTCTATTAAACTTTATACATCCAAGTATATGTGTGCAAAATAACAGCTCATTTAGTTTTGAAACAACTGAGATACAGAGTTTTGAGACGAAACATACGCGATTTTCCCACTGTGCATCGGGGTAACGCATATCTAAGCATTTTGAAAACAAAATCCCGTGCATATGACCCTGTTTTTTTCGTAGGTAAGTGATACGATAGCAGCCGAGCACTGCAAGCATGAATAGTCCTTACAGTGTGTACAGATATGAGTTTCTTCGATAGTACATACTTAATTATATTATATTTGATATAATTTATGTTACCTTTCTTTAATAACCATTTTTGACATAGGTAAGTGATGTTTACTGATCTTTCTAGTTATAGGTATAACTAGTAAAAGTTCGGAACATTTAACTCTTGATTTTGCCTCAGGGATATTCTTTAATTGAACAATGAAAAAACGAATTCATATTCCACAACAAAACATTTAAAGGGGTCCTCAGTCCATTCAAGGCCATTATTAATTAGGGCGTCCATAAATTTTGCATTCAAAAACGTACAAAAGCAATTAACTTAATAAAGCCGTCGCGTAAGATCTTAATGAAAAAGGAACGTGATATAAAAGATAAAGATACTGGAGTTGATGTGTCTCCGAGGTCTTCGATACTCTATCGATAAACGGGAGGAAATATTGTAGCTAGCCAAGCCACCCTTGAAATCGCTTCCCCGTCGCGTGGACGGCTAAGGGGAGGGGGCACGGGAGCGGGGCAGGGGCAGAATGCCGCGGCCGTTGACACGAATCTCCCTCACTATGTTTATGTATCCCATTGGATTTTTTCCCTACGCGTTTACCGTGAACGGCTGCTCACGAATGGACCGTTTTGTTTTTGGATTTGAACACAAACAAACCTATCGAATTGGTTGCAGTAGCGTTCGATTTTTTTTTTTAAGTTACTTTTTTATAAGGTTTAGGATTCGGGAATAATTCGGTACCTATAACTAAACTATCATTATCCTTAATATTATAAATGCGAAAGTATGTTTGTTACGCCTTCACGCTAAAACGGCTGAACGGATTTGGATGAAATTTGGCACATATATAGATGATGCCCTGGAAAAGAACATAGGATACTTTTTTTTTCCCACGGGATCGAGACTTATGCGGGTGAAACCGCGGGGCGCAGCTAGTATTATAATAAAGAGAAAATATGTTTGTTTGTTACGCTTTCACGCTAAAACGGCTGATCGGATTTGGATACATTTTGGCACATGGCCATGAGCATGATCTGGATTAGGATACTTTTAGATAGGATACTTTTTGATATAGGATACTTTTTATCCCGATATTCCCACGAGATCAAGACTTATGCGGATGAAACCGCGGGTCGCAGCTAGTCATGAATAAAATATGTTAATAATAAATAGCGCATCTGAATAATAAACGTTTTAAAACACTCATTAATTTTAAAGTTAAATAAAGTAATTAATTACGTACTTATTAATTTCTCATCTCCTTTTCGTTTCGATCAGGAAGACGACACCTACGATCAATATCATTAACAGAAAGATGTTCACACTTTCCAAAAGAAAACATAGAAAACGCAAGCACGTCATGGGTAAATGATGCGTAAATATGCTAAGGGCAAATGAGCGTAACTTAGAGATGACAAGCACAAACATTTCAAAGATTAAATTAAATGTTCCAGGTATGCAAGTACATTACGCTCATCTAAAATGTTGTCGACTCATACCTATTCACTGGAAGTCATTATTATGATAAGTTAATAACATCAAACGCGTTGAGTGGCGGACGCTGCCCGACGTCTCACGACGGCGCGGCGGCGACGGCCGACGTCAGTCAGCAAAGCATCGACGTTGTTTATTTTTAATCCCGCAATATCAGCACTCGCAATAAATGCTTCTCGATAAACATACGGATACGCTACCAGGAATTTAGACCTATCGTTCGTTTTATACAAACATGTCAAATGTCATAACTACTGTGATTATAAAATAAAAATAATAAGCCGTGGTCACTCTACAATCAGATTAAACATTATAATAATGAAACAGAAAACAATTTTTTTTTTAAATAATGCCTATAAAATTCATGAGTAATTATGATACAGGTCATGAGCTCCACTTTTGTTTACATTTACTGCTTATAACCTTTATTCACAGTTCAGTATTTTTTTTGCTATGAATTTTAGCTTACTTATCCCAAAAACGCTTGACAGTGTTATGAAACTCAGGTACACACACATACATACGTTGATTCTATCAGTGTTCGGACGAATAGACCGTAACAATCCAATCTCGCTGGAGATCTAGGGCAACTAAAAATTACTAGCCTAATTCTTTTCGGTCAACGTGGGTGTTGGACACGCGTAAAAAAATCGCATGCGACTCTCAAATTTACATGGTTCAATAATTTCATATCCACAGTTAGGATAACGTGTTATTTTCAGTTATTTTATAAAAATTGTAGAATAGGGATTCAGAAATTACAGAATACTGACAAAAACAAATACCGGTTTTTCAATAAAAACAAGGGAAATGTCAAAAGTTCGTATGTCGTCATAGAATCAAGATATATTGCAGACATTCCAGCAAAAACCGTTCTCATCGTAAAAAAGTAATAAATTAAATAAACACCATTTAAGGGTCACTTAAATGAAAGGGATCGTGGTCCCCATGATCAATTAGTAAGAATTAAACAATTGAACTCGGTATTTGCAGTGTGGACAGCAGCGTGGCGCCCAACCTATTAAAACATAACATCAGTCATCACATCGCTCATCAGTTCATCACGCATTTACTCTATTTATAGCGACGATTATTATGTCCCAACTAAATGAACAGTACCTCTAAACGTATATAACACGTTACTGTTTCTTTGTTAAGGCGCCACGAAAGCCTCTGAATGGGGTACCCACGTTGCCTGGTATACTTTGCCCACGCGTCTTGTGCTTTTGTTCACAACTTGATACATAACTAAGTTTCCAACCGCCACCCTTCCTTGAGTGTCATTCATGTTTAATTATCTATAACGTAATTGTACACTGTACACGTATATCCTTGCTGCACAGTTTCGACGTTGAACGAGCTTATACTTGGAAGAGAAAATTATATTTGAACTAAAACTTTGCCTTTACACGAGTGTATGGAATCCTTTTCATTGAACGTACTCAGTTAATAATAATAAGACGTAGATATAAAAGGACGCCGTTGATTTTCTTTTTTTTATTTCAAGTTCTTTTGTAAAGTTCTCTTGTCGACGACTTGCTTTGTTTTCATTTGTGAAATTGTAATCCATTGTTTCGTGTTTTTAATTTTTTACTGTAAGTACCAAATTTTATTTTTATACGGCACAGACATTTAGAATTAACGAGGTCATTCCTTTAATTACATATTTTATTCATTGTACTTAAAGGCTCGACAAATGTAATTAACAGAAACAGTTTTCCATGGCACCCAAATCAAAAGGCATTGTGCATAGATAACTCACCCCATTCATGAATATGAATAGCCAGTGGACACAGGTGCAATACAACTTCTTCATAGTAGTTATGTACATAGACCGTAGATTACTCGAGGTGTAAACTATCTAACTTATACGTGCGAAGCACATCTATTATACAGATAATCTCAAAAGTTGTACACTTTGCTACATCTTTCAATATGTGAAATATAATAATGTATTTGGACAGCAAGTACGAACCGGAGATTGAGATATACATAATGTGTTATTAAGTATGTACACGAATGTGTGTCATATAAAATAGGAGCAACGTTTTAAGATTCACAGATAGATCATCTCGGCTACAATTTACAATTAAATGCCCTCACGATATAAGTCTTAATTCTGAACAAAGCGGAGTGGCGAGTTATCACAGCTCCTGATCGCCTAGGCGGTCACGATCTTACTATTGTGGGAACTAAACAACATCGGGCCTAATACGTCACGAAAATACGTTTCTTTTACTGAGAAACAGTGAAAGACCCGCAATGAATTGAGGGATTTACAACGAAAAACCTCTTTACCTTTTCTGTACCTGACGCTGGATCTCTATCAAATGAATGTTACCAAAGCCACTTTCTATAATTATCATTTCCACACATTTAATAGGCTCGCTCTTCTCGACTGCTAACGACGGTTTAAAAGAAACTGACGTAATATAGAACCTCACTCATCAGGAATGTCCCTTTCCTTCCCCGATTGTGCGTTTAGCACTGAATTTGCGCCGTGTAAATCACCACAACAGTTAATATCGATCGCTGTGAGTTTCCATGTGACCACACCGTTACACACGCCCGGCCGCGCATGGTTATTGAGCCGCTCACTTCCTTCCGGAGACCTGCCCGCTCTGATGACCATTGATACGCACAAAACGGGAATTTATAAACAAACATTTTTTGTACTTTGCAATTTATGGTTCTGAAATGGTGCTTTCGTGTTTCGTTTACAGTTTTATATGAATTTGCACACTCCAAGTAACAAAATGTTGAAGTTGGCTTACAGTCCCACCTGGTGCTACACTGAAAATGAACATTTCACTGTTCACACCAAGTATCTGACCATCCCATCTCCGCATCGCAACTGCCAGGAAATAAAGGGCAACCAAAGGATCTAACGCCCAGTGACATGTCATGAGTTCGCAATCGCAACACATATACGACCTACAAGTCTCGGAAGGATCCCAAATTCTAGAATACATTAGAAACAGCCTTTTATAAAACGGCTATACCCGATTTTATTAAGACTACCTCGAAAATCGTAGTTCGATCGATTTAGTAGTAAATTAGTCAGGGTGGTCATTGTACACAGAGTATTGCCAACAGAATTAATCACATTATAGGGCGTTGAGCATGTTTGAGGACCGAATTAGTATGTACCTACAGTATTGAATACATTTCAGGCGTAGGTAAATGTATAGCTGTATTCAGCACAGGCTTGTTCATTTCTATCGGAATCCCAGATCGTTTGTAAAGTGCTGCAACAGCTTAGTCGAGAGTTCGAGACGATCAAAATAGTAACAGTTAGATTGTGTCGCTGTCTCGACCAGCTTATACATATATGTAAAGGTGTTTCTGCGTGTCTCTGTCTGCGTCTCAATCGATTCATGCCTCAGTTTAGTCTGCTGAGACAATTTCTATATTTACCAGCTTAAACACTGTATTTATCTGATTTGCATTTGCATGAAACGCGCTAGATTTGACTGAAAGTATTTTATGGGTTATTATTGAATAATGGATTCCGTAAACCCGCTAAATTGTGGTTAGGTTGAGAGGATATAAAAGTTATTTTCTTAGAGTATTCTCTATAGTTTAGAGATAGGTAGATACTGAGTATTTTAAAATGAATAATTGCTACAATCAAGTTCGACAACCTTAGTAGCCCATAAATGCATAATAACCACGTCCAATTACTCTATTCGCGTTGCTCTACGCCGTTTTGCATACCATCGACAGTATTAATTTGCTATGGACTATGCTTATTGAATGTGTCCATATCGCTTGTAGAAAAGTGGTGTCGGGTTGTAGCAATTGTTCTCTCGTGTCTACATGTGCCGCCGCCGCCGCCGCCGCGCCGCCCGCCTCGATCAATGTCTGACCCCGTGCTATGTCGCTCTCGCCTTTAGCACCGCCTCTTTTGACGGGTCACAGGATTCTTTACTCACATTCCCTACTAGCAGTCGTAAATCAAAGAAATTACTTTTCTTTTGAAAACTGTTTAAGAAAATTATACCATCTATTGAACTTTACAATTCAATAAACGAAATCAATTTGGATGAACATGTTTTCAATTCAAAAGTTTTACTATAATCTGATTTGTTACCTAACTTGGATGTTACAGAATCGATTGGAATAAAACATCTTAGCACTATGTACATTTCCATATTGAAGCAATCATAGTCACACAATTCAATTTATTCAAGTTCCATTTCCGCTTCTCGCCCACTAACACAGCCGCTCATCCATCTACACCAAGTCTTCTCAGAAAAAAATAAACGAAAGCTCATTGCTCGATGAATACGTAATAGGCTTGTGCTCTCACGGTATTGTTCGAGAGGATAATGTTCAAGGGATAAAGCCAATATGGGAGTATCTGTCCCATGCATGGGTAATAAATTATTTTGTAGTTTTGATTATAAGTCCTTAACAGCAACGTTACTTGCAAGTTATATTACGATGAAATATTTAGAGCTCCGTTTGTAAAAGCTACATGTTTTACTTTGGCAAATTATTTAGTAAACATAATGTTTATTGGTTGACAGATAATGCTCTACACAATAACTCGCGTAAAAATATGGCCCGCAGTAAATACAAAAAATGTATGACATTACCTAGTAAGATAATACAAACTCATAAAAAATTCTTATAACCGTGTACAAAAACATAGCGCCTTATGCTGCCTACGTGTCGGTTCTGTTTATTCAACGGGCTGACTAATCTATGAGCGTAAGCGCGCACGTGTGCGGCCGAGAGTACGCGGCGCGCGGCCGATCGCATTGTTTGGAATTTCATACAATATGGGGCGTAAATATTTCGACAAATCTCCTTAAGGCTCCGTGCCGCCGCACCGCACGAAATCACTGATTTTGATCAATTTTGTTTATTCGTTGTGAGAAAGGGGACGAGAATTTAAACAAAATTATTTGTGATTTGAAAAGTCCAATTCTTCGTCTTGTACATAGGGGAAAGGGATTTTTGAAATAAATTAAGGATTCGTGGGAAATCACTAAAATTCGCAACAAGTTTTCCAAAAAATGACGCGAGACTGACGTTTGATCGTTTCGTTAGAAGAAACTGCTTTTGATGTTGAAAATTAAAAAATATCATCAACATCATTATATGGTCTACTTGTACATAGGGGAACCACTTTTTTCAACTTTCATACAAAATATAGCAGAAAAAAAATGTTGAAATAACGTAACTTTCTCAAAACTTCAAGCCAAATAAATATTTTTTTCTAATACTTAGAAACACTTTTAAGAAATTTTAAAAATTATATATTAATTTTAAGTTAATTTTTTAATAGAATCTAAATTTTATTTTATAAATAAACAATTACTTCATTACGTAAATAAATGGCAAAGTGAACTATATAAACGATCGCGGAAAATCTATTCCGTCAGTAGCGAACGGGCCTTCCCAGCGTGAGGACGTATCACTTTGCGTCGCAGCACGCACACACGCACGTACGTGTCCGATGTTAACATATTCCAGAAATTGTACGTCGACTACCACATTTTGATCCGCATTTTATTTTAAAGTACTTTGCTTGTTTTTGAAGAACATTAAAATTTTGCATGCCTGGCAATAAATAAAATACCGGTGTACGTGTGTTCGTAATTCTTCTTATCCTAAACGGCTTGACTGATTTAGATGTTTTTTTTTTTAATTCTTTTTGTGTAACTTGGATGGTTCATAACTATAGTTGGACTCGCGTGGCGCTGTTGTCGCAGGACAACATCTGCCTGCTGGGTTCACTAGTTATATTTTGACTTTAGATTTCATAGTTTTGAATGATTTTTGGTAGGGGAAAAAGTTATGGGTTCGCGTCACCGATATGCCCGCGCCGATATGCTGTTGTAGCAATAAGTGAAGTATTTTTGGAACGAAGTTCTTTAACGCTACTGAAGACTACTTTAAGTCAAAATAAAGATCCAAGATGACGGCTGCGAACATTTAAAAATATTTCGTCATGGGTATCGTTTTCATAGTTTTCGAGGATGCTAAAGCTGATAGTGAGGTCAAAATATAAATCCAAGATGGCGGCTGTGACAATATTCAGATTTTTCGTCATAGGTGTCTTTTTCATAGTTTTTGAGGATTCTAAAGCAGATTTTGATGTCAAAACGTAAATCTAAGATGGCGGCTGCGAAAATTTTCACATTTCTTCATAACATCACGCTATCAATTTCAAAGTGTTGGGCCCTTTGAAATTGATGGCGTGATGTTATGAAGAAATCTCATTTCCGCAACTTTTTCGCGCAAGTGGGTTCGCGCAAGTGTCTTTCGCGAAAATGTCTTTCGCGCAAGTGTCTCAGATCCCTTTATGGATACTGGTGCCAATTCTCTTGTCACAAATTAATGCCTCAAAACTAGACTAAAAATCACCAAAGTTTCGTTCATTCCTGTCAAACGATGATTTCCTATCGTGAAATAATTTTAGAATATATTTTATTTTGACAGCACTAAGATGGCAATATGGTGCCGATTCTCTTGTATACCGAACTAAACTTACTAAACTATCACTAAAATTCCTTACTTTTGGCTATGAAAATCTTGAAGCTATTCTGCAACAAAAATTTTCTAAATTAAATTTAAATATATTTTGACACACTAAAATTATATTTGACAATCGCGAGTCCACGTGGTACTTATTTGCCCTACCCCGTGAATTTTTTTTAGAGCTGGAGGCGCACAGGGGCGGCCTTGACGTTTTATATAGAATTTTTACTTTTTGTAAGGAAAATAAGAAAAAATATTACCTACATGTAGAGTGGCCGGGGGTTATGAGTTTTATAAAGGGGATCGAAATTCTCATTATTTTTGCGATTGGACACACCGTTTTCGAGATATATGCAAAAGAAAAAAAAAAGATACAGTACTGTTTTTTGCACCTGAAGCGAGGTGTTGGTGTGAATTTTAGTTCAAGATAACTAATTTTATTCCGCACCTTTTTAATCGCGATTAAAAAAAGTCATATTTAGTTAGACATGGGTGCCGATTCTCTTGTACACCGAACTAAACTAACTAAACTATCACTAAAATTCCTTATTTTTGACTATGAGAATCTCAAAGCTATTCTGCAAAATAAATTCTCTAAATTTAAAAATAATTTTGACACATCTAAATCGAATTTGACAACCGCGACTCCACACGTGATACCTAACCACGTGAATCTTTTTAGAGACGGAGGCGCGCAGGGGGGGCAGCCTCGACGTGTTTTATATGGATTTTTCACTTTTTGTGTGGAAAATAAGAAAAAATATTACCTACTTGTAGAGTGTTAGGGGTTTAAGGGTTTTATAAAGGGTGTCGAAATTTTCATTATTTTTGCGATTGGACACACCGTTTTCGAGATATAAGCAAAAGAAAAAAAAAATTCAGTACTGTTTTTTCATCTGAAGTCGAGGTGTTGGTGTGAATTTTAGTTCATGACAACCAATTTTATTCCACATGTTTTTAGTCGCGATTAAAAATAGTCATATTTTGTTAGAAAATCTAAATTTTAGGTTAAAAACGTCAAATTCAGAATAGCAAAATTGCCATTTTCACTAAACTAATATCTCAGTGCCATCTTAGTGCTGTCAAACTAAAATATAGTTAAGTTGTGTCACTTTAATCTATTTCAGAATGGGCAATCGATTTCCCATTCTGAAATAGACTAAAGTGACACAACTTAACTAGATTTTAATTTGACAGCACTAAGATGGAACTGAGATTTTCATTTAGTGAAAAAAGCAACTTTACTATTCTGAATTTGACGTTTTTCACTTAAAATTTAGATTTTCTAACCGAATCTGACTATTTTTCGCGATTAAAAACGTGTGGAATAAAATTGATTGTCATGAACTTTAAATTCACACCAACACCTCGATTTCACATGCAAAAACAGTACTGAATCTTTTTTTTTTCTTTTGCTTATATCTCGAAAACGGTGTGTCCAATCGCAAAAAATAATGAAAATTTCGACTCCCTTTATAAAACCCTTAAACCCCTTATACTCTACATGTAGGTAATATATTTTCTTATTTTCCATACAAAAAGTGAAAAGTTCCATATAAAACACGTCGAGCGTGCGCGCCTCCGGCTCTAAAAAGATTCACATGGTTAGGTATCACGTGTGGAGTCACGATTGTCAAATTTGATTTAGATGTGTCAAAAATTTTCTTAAATTTAGAGAAATTATTTTGCATAATTGTGCCGATTCCCTTGTTCACAAACTAAACTAAATTTAAGTGCATCTTTTTCTTTCTATTTCATTAAGAAAAGGACAGAAGATAAATTTTAGTTTAGTCCTGTCAAATTAATCAGCGCTTGACGTTAATTGACGTAATTTTAGTCGGCAAGTTTTTAATCACATCTAAACTTGTATGGGTGGTGATTAATTTGACAGGACTAAACTAAAGTTTATCTTCTGTCCTTTTCTTAATGAAATTGTAAGAAAAAGATGCACTGAACTTAAATTTAGTTTAGTTTGTGAACAAGGGAATCGGCACCAATAGCTTTGAGATTCTCATAGTCAAAAGTAAGAAATTTTAGTGATAGTTTAGTTAGTTTAGTTCGGTGTATAAGAGAATCGGCACTAATCAAAATTTTTCATTTTCACTAAATTAATAACTCATTCAGTTGCAAAAACTGTACTTTATCTTTTTCTGTTCTTTTGCTTATATCTCGAAAATTGTGTCTTTTCGCAAAAATAATGAAAATTTCGACCCCCTTTATGAAACCCATAAACCCATAAAACTCAACATGTAGGTAATAATTTTTCATGTTTTCCATACAAAAAGTATAAAATTCCATATAAAACAGAATTGTTATAAATATACTAAACGAATATACACAAACATTCCAGACTTATTTCATAAGCGTACCTACGTAACTTAACAAAATACCGTCTATAGGATCAAAACTGTTTAAGCGATCACTACGCTCGATGTTTAGGCGTATGTGCGTGAACGGTGCACACAAACATAGCATCGCAAGAATTTACCTAAACTCTGTCGAGTGAAGTCACGGCCAGGAGCCTTAAAGGGAGCGCCTATAAAAGAACAAGAACCAATATCCGTTGTGAACGATACAAGAGCAAATTGATGCTGTTGTGTCTGAAAGAATTCCACTTTAATGCTTAAGTAGCGTCATATGAAATAATATTTATTAAAATGAAAACAAAAGAGCGAAAACTTATGAACACATTTATATACAACAAAATATTCACACTATGTAAGTACTTACTAAATTAAAATAACTAACTGTATCCATACAAGTATAATTTACAGACTTAGATAAATTATTAGATTACCTGGGCGACTGTGCTCTGCTCGGGTGAAAATACGGAGAAAACGAATTTTCCCAGATATGAGACCAAGCTAAATCGAGTTTTCGCCCCCGTAAACCCCTATATTGCAACTTTTGTCGAATTCGTTAGAGCCGATTTCGAGAACGTGAGTACATACATATAAATATATAAGTACACAAATATTGCTCGTTTAATAGTATAGGATATTAACAAACCAGACCCACCAAAGTCGTGTTTGTTCATTAGAGAAATCTGCGGGTGCAATGACGCAGCAGGGGCGGCCCCGCTGCCGCGCTTGTGCGACAAAACGCAACGCAATAAAAAGTCGTCGAGGGCGTCTCACACGTGCATCCGCTCGCCACTGTGCGAAGTTATTTATAAATAATGCACCGAACTACGACCTTCTACGCATACCATGTCTTGGGGATTTAGCAGCAACTTAGAAAGCTTTAGGGTGTGTGATTTTAAGCTTCTGTATTTTTATTTCCTGATTGTTTTTTTTTTTAAATATTTCTTAATAATCATTTGAAATATTATGTAATAAACAAAAATAACAAAGTCATTTTTATTTTGAACTATCTATCTATCTGTCTGAAGCTCTGAAGTCTGGACTAGTCTGGTTTAAAGCAGCTGCAAGCTAAAACTCATTTTATAAAAAATTTAGTTTAAGTTTTAACTATAAATGTTATTGTTAACTTAAAGCTCGCACATAGGTCGGCCTCCGGGTCTGAACCGCAGTCCGCCATTTCTTGGCCATTTGGTTTATTAGACAACATGTAATTCTACAAAATTGTAGAAAAACTGCGTATAACAGAAAAAAAAACAGTGGCACTCCGGGAGTGCCAACAGAAGTGAAAACTTGAACAAGGTCGCGATGGTGGAAGAAAATACTTGTATAGAACATTGGTCCGTAACCTTATCTAAATAAAGAGCAGATCGCGTTTACAAAAAAAACTTCCAAAACCTTTAAAAGAAAAATACTTGCATAGAACATTGATCCGTAATGTAATATAAATAAAGAGCACAATCGCGTTTATAAAAATGAGGTGTCGGTAACAGTGTCGCGAGTTCAATTGTTTTTTCCCATCTCAAAAATGCCCAACACGCCTAAAGAAGTTTTCACTAAAAAAAACAGCTTTACCCTACCCATTTACTCGTATGTTCGCATAACTCGTCAAAATGTTGGGAACAGCTGTTTTTTTTTTTTCGCGATTTCAGGTTTGGTCCCATAGTAAGAGCGGTTTCGCACTACGTTCGATCCGAATCCGAGAAATGTCGGTCCGAAGTAGGCAGTCATACCTAGTACTATTTGTATGAGGGGTTGCGCACTAGATCTGATCTTTGTCCGTCCGAATTTAGAACATTCCCAATTTGGATTTTAATTTATAATTATAATTTAATTTATTCACCAAAATAAGAACACGTATTGCAAAAATTTAATATTTGACAATGACAATATACAGTAAATAATGGCTTAAAGTTTAAATTCAGAACATTAATAAAGATTGAATTCAGAACTTGAATTCGGATTCGGATCGGACGAAGTTCACAATGATGAGTAAAGAAAGTCACGTGTTTAAGTATTGGTCATTAATTACTAGTCACCCTGTATATTTACGGATAAGAATTACTCACGAGCACTCATATTCATTACGAACGATAATTACTTCCTAAGTGCGACTTCAACATGGAAGGAAATTAAAAACGTGATGAAGAGCACATTATCATACTTCGCTGTATTCTCTTTCCTGTACCT
Source organism: Agrochola lychnidis (assembly GCA_963680765.1). Lineage (NCBI taxonomy): Eukaryota > Metazoa > Arthropoda > Insecta > Lepidoptera > Noctuidae > Agrochola > Agrochola lychnidis. The sequence continues at coordinate 11,683,809 of OY796858.1, forward strand.
AATGCTTAGCTTTACAGCTACTTGGGTAAGGCAATCAATACTGAAATCATTACTTTAAGTCGTCTGAAACACTTTCTACCCATCGAGTCTGTGTAGTTTCGCCAACGAATCCAAAAATGCCATTGTTTAAATATGATCAACAATTTAATTATACAACATATATGTACATGTTGTACATACATTTCAATTTTCTCATAGTTAATGAACAGTTCGACGGCTCCGAACCACGAGTGACTAAGCGCGACTAAACGACCTTAACGCCGCCGGCGAGGTTCGATTTAATGACCAAACGTGTCGAGTTATTAAAAATCATCTTCATTTAAGCTTATAAGATAAACATTTTTTATTTACCCGCCGCCGCCATCGGCAGTCGTCCCGGCTTAATTATGATATCAAAAGTTGCATCGTCAGCTTTGTCTATCGCGTGCAAAGGACGTATCTCTCTCTCGCTCCAAACGCAGGATGAGCTCGGCCCACATTGCATCGCCAGCATTGACGATTAAACACGTTTCTATGCGCGGTCTCGTATTTTTATGTAACGGCCATAGAATACCAGATCCTCAGAGAACAACAGAGCACTAAACGAGCCCGCCTGCATTACAACTCGACGCTATCATAAGCCGTGAGAGTTGAACGGGATGATGCGGCAAAACATCTTTCGATATCAATCTAAAAGGTATGTAATTAAACTTGTATAAGTTGGATTTCTAAATAATATACACGAGTGTGTCAGCGCTCTATTAGCAGGCACGGTAACGTTCGGAATGCACGTGATGATGCGTCTACAATATCTTCAAAGGTTCGGTTCAGTGAAGGGCGTGAGAACGTCGCTCGGGTTCCTAAGCCGCGTGCACGCAAATGAAGTGCAATTTCGCCGGAGGGATTGCGGCTGAGATGCTTGCGAGTGGCCCGGCTGGCGATGACTGTGCGGAGCTCCGGTCACGAACTGCATTGTTGCAGATAATTTCATTAGGTGCTCTATTGCGCCCTCAGACACACTCTAAAGTACCTAATGCTGACTTTAACAGATATACCGCGGGAAAGCTGCTTAGTTTCATCCAAGACACGGAACAAAGTACGCTAGTACACTCTTGAACAATTGCCAGTAGTTTTCTCTTGTTAAACTTAATACTGTTTCAATTTAACGCAATTAATCAACGCTGCAGCTGCAATAAAAGGAAGGAAGTTTTTTACTGCTTGCAATTCAATGTTCTACTGTAAATTCGGATTAGAAAGCGTTACCTTACAATTAAAGATTGAAACCATCGCGTGCATTATCTTCGAAAGCACCATCGATCGAGAATATCTCTGTAACGTGGCGGGTTAAAGGTCGCCTAAAGCTGCATTTACTATTTCTTTCCTATCATTGGACTGCTAACAATTTCCTGTCGATATAAAAACGAAATATATCATAAGTATTTTGGATAAGTACTATATTGCAAAATGTCGATGGATAAATATAACAGTTACATCCAAAATGGGAAAACCTACAATCCTTATTGGTCATGTACTGCGTTGTGCACTAGTTCGGATTGCTGTGGGTGTGGGAACCAATTCTCTTGACCAGTAGCATTTATTCTATACCAGTAGTTAAGGCTCTTGTCTTTTCTAGTGGCGCCACTTATCGCGTTTCTCGAATATTTCTTACGAAGCCTCGAGAAAAAGGATGTATGGTATGATGGTATGAAGGGTCTTATTTAATCATTTCTAATAATTCCACCTTGCGCTTTCCGGAATGGTAAACAATAAACATAACATGTTTCTGTGTAATAAATAGGTTTCGTAAGCCGAAGATTTGGCAGTTGGTTATATTGTAAACAATGAGATAGGCTATTAAGCTGTCACAGCTTATTCACAATCGCGATCCGAAGCTAACGCACCCAGAAACTATGAGAGCATGAAGATAAGGAAGTAATAAGCAATAAACATTTACCGATTCAAACAGTCGATATCATAAACCAATACTAAAAATATAACGAACCATCTAACCAGGCCCGTAACAGTAGGTGTCAGGACCCCTGCGGATTCTGAATTGCGATCGCGTGTTAGACTAATGTTTCGGAATGCATTTTAACAGATGAAATAGTGAAGCTTAACATAATATTAATAAATCAAATGTCTTTGGATCGATAACTTGCATTTGAATGTAATTGGAAAGACTTGAGCGCTGCATGGCATCCAGCGTATCTACATAACCAAAACAAATTTTAGAATGTTCGTAATGTTTCGTGACGACCGCTGCCCGTGTCGAAACTAGAACCTCACACCAAGTTAGCAATTGAGGTTTATTATAATCGGGTACGAATCAGCCAAATTGTATGTGCACGACAGCAGCGGAAACCCGTTAATTTTCAGCATCATCTGCGAATCAGAATAAATGTCGAGCGAGATGACGAACTGTTGAACAAAGTCGACATTTGGTGAAACTATGATTGCGCCAATTAAGCGGGCAGTAATCCCAAAAACAGCGTGAGCCGACATGTCGCACTCCTCGCACTATACACAATTAATCAAGAGGTTTATGACGTACAAAATGCAAATTAAAAGGGGAAACGTGTTCCATAATCATTCAAGATGATGAATGGACCGTTTCTACCATATGGCCGTTCGTGGAATTATGCTTGATAAGATTGAAATCATGGTTTTTGTTGTTTCCGCTTCTAAGTTTTATGGAATTTTCCAGCTAACACACGATGAAACTCAAAACTTGTTTTCTTTTTTATAGAGTTTAATATTAAAAAGGCAAGGCATATTCAGAGCTTTAAATAGAGATTCTAATTAATGTTAGGTGCAAAACATAAAGTTTGATATAAAATTTATTAATACAGAGAATCTCTAGCAGAAATGTGGTAAGAACTGCAATTAAAAAGCGTGTAGCGGCGTTACTAACATCTAAAGATTAAATTGTTAGTAATTAGACGTGGACATATAAGAACGGATAGCAGTTATTATTTTTTACCTGGAGTTGTGTAAGAAACGAGTAGCCGGTAAAGAACTTTCTCACGACTATTTCCGTCAATAATTTTCACACATTTGTGTTTTTAAACCGTTTGTAAACCGGGTGGACAAGCCGACATAATTCAATCCAATCCATTTGTTAGCTGTATTTTATGGATCGACGGTGATGCCGACGAGGGTCAGAACGGTGTTATGCCCCTTACGATATTTCCCATGGGTTTCAAGGAGTCTGCTGATAATTGCGCCCAGATCCCTGAGGTGCTGTAAATCTTAATAAAGCCACCGAACGTGGACCCCAATCTGCCGTCTATCTTTAATAAATTAAACGCGCGTTCAAATATATCTTCCCGTACTGTGGGATTACACAGCATTCATCGTTAAACTATGGAATCTATGAATTACTTTAACCCACTTAGTTTATGTACTGGAATCTACAAATCGCCAGCGAATGTGTGTAGAAGCAATATTTGGGTAAAGTTTCTCATTTTTAGGTGGTTTTTATGTGAAATCAAGAAAACGGCCTAATTATGTGGCAGAAACAAAGCGCCTGGCGTGATATAATAAAGATCCCCATATGGCCAGCGTTGGCTATAATTAGAAGCAACTGCACTGTGTATCGGTCGTTCTGTTTGAGTCAGACGCTGAACCCAGTGCGTGAACCTGCTACACCTCTATACTAGAGGTGTCTCACTTGACGCACACTTGATACCACACCACACCACATGCTGATGTGACATTACGGATAAGTTTTATGTCAAGCGCATTAAAAACCACAGCCGCCTTGGCGTGTGCTTGACAAACATTATTGTGAGTACCCACTCGAGCAGCTAACAGTATGTTTTGGTAAATGACTGTCTATTGGACACGTCACATTAGTTTAGAATTTGTTGATATGTTTTGAATTTTGATACGGTTTGATATTTGTTCTCAAAACACTTTCACCGTGTGAATAAAAACTTCTCTATGTGCTGTCTCGAGTACCGTGTCGATTGTTCTGATAAACAACTAAATGTACTTATGAAACAAAGTGTTAGTCTTGCAAGACTAGCAGTTGTACAACCCCATGCATGTTCGCACATAAACTTGCTCGTATGTAACATAGGATTGGAGCGTTCAAGTTGAGAGCGTCTTGCAGGGCCACCCCATTCTTGGTAGGGGGGTGAACTATAAGCCGTCTGGTACAAACTGTGAATGTCAATCGTGGATGTGTTTGGAGAGGTCTCGAGAGCGGCCATTGCGAAACCGAACAATGAGGAATGAAGTGCATGCACGACCGCATTGCACGCGGCTCACAGTGCAGTGTGATACTCGCGTCTCACCTCCTGCCACACCCCGATAGCGCACAGCTTCATAGTTATATAAGTGTGTTTTATAAAGACAAATAAAACTTTCTAACAAGCTCTTTTAGCTGCAGGCGTAGCGAATGTGCACTAAACTAACTTTGCAGGGTGGGTAATTTTTTTTTTCTGCAGACGTACCTTAAAATGAAATGTCAGTGGTAAATATTTAGAAATAAAAACGGGTTGGAAAAGTTAGAACCCAGTCTAGATTAAAGCACAGGAACTGATGTGACTGAATTGACTGATGAAATAAAGAATATACTTTATCAACTTTTCAAAATATGCACTAGACTAGATACAAAATAGACCATGGAAACAAAAAAAAATGATATTTTTTTTAGTTTCGATGGAGCTGAGTTTATACAAAATCTCTGATCAAATAAACAAAAGATAACGCATCAAGAAATCCATCTCAGCCAAATAAGCAGAATAAAACATACATTCCCAGTACGACATTTGAAGGTGTCGAGGTCATGTGAAGAACAGTCATAGTAATAAGCAGAACCATCGTACAACGTGGTAAAATGACATGCCTGTTAATGCCTTTATGCTTGCGTGTTGGCCGATCCGATGTACTACGAGTACCACGACGTACTCCTACAATTGATAGCCGAACATCACACACCGCGATCCGATTGACGGAGATCTATTGCGACATTAATCAACTATAATCGTTAGTTGAGAGAGCATCGAACACGAAAATTCTACGTGTTAGTAACCTCTGATTTACGAGCACGTTTACTTAAATCGATATCACGAGACTTCAGTCGAAGGACAAATTAGGGGTCGCTTAGTGATAAGATTAGAAAGGACTATAGGTCGTACTGTTTCATTCTCACAGACAGATGGATATCCTTTGAGATCAGCTTCGTATCTTTATGTAAAAGAGACGTTACGCAAACGTGATTGTTATCGTTTTAAACTCAAATGCGGACCAGAAATTTATTACTCGGCTAACAAATTGTGATAATCTAACGTTGTTTGAGCGTGTAAAGGCATCGCGGTCGCTAGCCGTTTAGGTAGACGAGCAAATGACCGCAATCAAATCACAATCAGAGTGAAAGCCTATAAATGGGCAGGTCGAGATCGCAGCACTCCCGCACCGACGCCTCTGCTGTTTACCAATGCGTTAGATGTAATTATAGGAGAGATGTGTGCGCATCACTCACGATCACGACTCGCCATACACGCTGTACCAATAAGTACACATAACTATATCCAACACCATGGATGTGTTAAAACAGTCGTCCAATGAGACGCGGCCGCTTCTGTTTCGACCCAAGTTGTCTTAACAATACTTTTATATCAAAGTGTGTTTTAGTAATGTTACCAAAAGAAAGCAATTAAACAAATACTTTAGGTCCTAAATATGCAAAAAAACATTCTTTAGAAAAATTGCGGCCAAGTACGTTTGTTAAAATATACCCCTCTAAGCCGAATGGCTCTAGTTCTAACAACAATAAAATATGGAACCCCAGAAATAATCAGGGTCGACCACAGCGTCCACAATACACAACTGAGACGTACTTTGATTAAAATAAATGAGGGGGGGTGAGCAAATTTTATTAACGGCTCAAAGACTAGCCCGAGACCCTTCAGAAGAAAAGAAAATTACGAATGGAACACGTCAACATTATTGGATTGAGTATTTGTCAAACAGCTACTGAAAACACGAAATTAATTCGTTTAAATAAACAGGCTATGATTGCAAACAAATAAAAGAAATAACTTTCACATGACCTCAACCAACGTATGCATTGTTCTAATTAAGGCTATTAGCGCTTATTAACAGTCGAGATGCATCCTCATAAAGGGACCGTGAAAAGCAAAAAGATCCGAGAGCAGATGTGGTGTGTGGTGATCATGGCTTTGGGGTCAACCATAGGAAGTGCGCATACGTAATTGCGGCGAGTGGTCACAATGAGGGGAATTGGCCAGTAATAGCCAGTGCGATTGTTGTGCGAGCGACGCCCGCACCCATCGCCATTGATTGAATGACGACTGAATTTAACAAACAAAGTACCACAAACGGCCCGTAACCGGTCCGCGACGTTCAACTATATTGCTATTGCCATTCATTCATTACAGTGCATCTAAATATTATTCGCGATTCAATACTATTACGATTGCTCTGTATAGAAAGATATAGTAGTAGTTGACGCGCGTTAAATTCCTTTGCCTAATCTTTTCCTCTGACGGAACATATGGGACGTCTAATCTAAAACAGACTAGGCCGGTCTCTAAATCGTCTCCCGACGCCCAGACCCCTGTCCGGATGTGCCAATTCCTAACCGACGACGGCGCGCCTGACGTACGTCACACCAGCTATCGTTTTCAATTATCGATTCGACTTGACACACTATTGAAGCGCAAATCTCCAGCTTGAACTCGATATTCGATACAACCGATACTACCTACACCTATTCTTTGAAACCGAATTTTGAAAACGGCACCTGAAAACCTTTTCGAATAATAAAAAGATTATTGAATCTAATAACTTATCATATTTTTGTAAGGTATTATGTACTGCGTAACCGTAGTAGTATTATTCAATATTGAAGGCTCTGAATATAATTGAACATCATGAATCTCTTGAAATAAAAACAACTGATTCGATACACAGAATTCCATAATATAAGCATTATAAACGACTTAACATCTCAATAAATATATTTCTGTAAATTACATTGTAATTTAGACATAACGCTATCGTCGTCGAAACGAAATGTACTACAAATAATAAAGTGAGTGACATTCCGCACTGACTGTGGCACCAACAGACCGTTTGATACACCATGCTATAAAAAAGTAACAATCGGAGTAAAAAAACCATAGTAAAATGCAAGACAATTTTCGCGTGATGCTTTTTAGGACGATGATGTGCAAAGAATTTATCCGGACTATATACCATATTCCGGACTATACAGACATCAAATATTACGTAACTCATAAAATAAATATATAAAATGCGACTTAGTTGTCCCGCTGCTGCATCCTGATAATTGATAACTCTTGGGACTGAACGTTCCTTCTTCGGTGCATCTCGCCATCCCTCTTGTAGGATTAAAATGCCACCCCGGCTCACGGCGCACCTGTGCGGGCCAGCCGCTTTATAGCTTGAAAAATATACCACCGATTTACAACACCCATATAAAAAAAAAACTCTTTTACATATTGGAAAACATTCTTCGAATAACGGGACACCAACCATTTTTCACTTCAATGATTTTAGCAAAATCAATGCAATCCTCTCCAAGGTAAAAGTGAATGAGGGTTCTGAAAACACTTCAAAGTGTTTGTCGATTAGTTCAAAGAGAAACGTTGCTGTAGGAGAGTAGAGAATTAATTTGCCAATAGAGCACGCTTTTCAGTAGACAAAGGTGCCTTGACAAGATTCCCTCGAGTACTTCGCCACGAACTGACTTGTGGTGTGGGCCGTTGCACGAAATTGCTTCATCGGCCTTTACTTAGTTAATATGGTGCTTGAAATATAATAGATCCATCAACTAAAACCACACACTTTACAAAGGATACGAAAGTTCTGAGATTGGTTTAAAAAAATTATGGGTATGGGTGGTTCACAGGTATGTGAAGAAATCCTGCATGTTCACTATTATATAATTGAAACAACTATCCACACAATAATGATAATGATTAGATTCCTGGCGAGGTCCGGGACACGGGGTCCTTCGGCGCCCGCGGCTTGGATCGCCCACCCACCTCGGACGCGCCTGCCCCGATGATGTAATTAAACAAAACCCTTCTCGATTTATTTTGATAATGTCCGATAACACTCGACTGGACCGCGGTGTATAAACTGACGCTCTACTTAGATTTTCATCTTTAGAAGGTTCGATTGTAAGTTTTAGTATTGTTTTAGTGTCAGTTATTCGAACAGTAATCACTGTGCGAATTACTCGTTCCAAAAAAGTTCAAAATTTTACCTTTATTAAAAATGCATGTATCTTCTAAAAGTGGTTAACAGACAAGTGTGCTCCAGATTAAATGAAAACAAAGCACATTAATAGTGAAGATTCCACATCTATAGTAATTGTCACGAATTACGATGCGTAGAATCGGAAGCGAAGCGGAGCGGAGCGGCCGGGCCGTGCGACAGGTCCCCGATTATCCACGCATTCAGCACGGTGGCTGCCGTGGTCACAATGCAACCTGCTACCATTCCACCTGACAACCATTGTACCTAATGGGCATTCCACACGCGCCGGACACTCGTGCCATCGCTAATTTACGACAGATGAAGCGCGTTCTTTATTTATAAAATCGAATCCGTTTAGAATACCTGAGGCCTTAGTGTTAGAGTAACAACGCCACTACTCCTGTTGAGTACCTTCAGTTTGACGCGAATGCAGGAATATCTTCAACTGAATATCATTTTACCGATTAAACGCATCTAACATTTTTGGCAAAGACAAAACAACTTGATGCCCTAAATATTCTTCTAAAGCATTGTTAATCTGGGCATCTGTTTGGAAACGAATCTGCATAATGAAGTAAACAGATATTGACAAGTTTTTTATTTCAGTTCCCAGTTAACATGTGCACAGAAATTAACAATACAAAATCGCTGCTATGTATTTCTTCAAAAACAAACAATGAGAGAACGAAATGATCATTGTTTCACGGAATTCGGTAGAATTTCGACACATAAAATTCGGTAACGATGTAGAGCGGTGCTCAATTCAATAAAACGGCACAAAGTATTTTTTTTTTTTTTTGAGAATATTGAAAAATTCAAATACAAAAATGTTTGCGAGGCGGCAACTGAATACAAATCACGTTATTAGGTACAATAATTAGGTAAAAGAGCCTTTCCTAAGGCTAGACACGTTTCGACAGAGTAAACAATTAGCTAGTCGTGATGGGAGCGTCGGAAGATGTCGGTGGCTCGTGAATGCTCGTGACCGGGTTGGACCGCGGACCTGACCACGGCGTCATGCTCCACTGCACCATTCGATCCGACAGGTGCATGCGGCACGTATACCATATTTACTACATTAACGCTTTATTTTTAATACAAAAATCGATCGCTTCTAACTTGTCTCGTAATGCTGTCATCAAAGCAAAAATGCAGTGTGTCATCATGACTTACTGCTCAATAACTTAGCTTATGTTCAAGCTTTTAAGATGGTTGAATCTTGTCAAATTAGTTTACTTCAGCCAGTCATAAAGTGCTATGCTAACTTATCCTGCGTCATGATAAGTGTACTACAATTAATCAGAGAGGCAACATGAAACGAAACAAAAGCTTTGTCACAGTAACAAGATAAGTAACATGTAATTAAACATCGTCATTAGTAAATGAAAGCGAACATTAAGACAATTTTAAAGCCGTCGCTGTGTAGACGGTATAATACACATCCCGTACCCTTCCCACCCCATTCTTTCCCTATCATTATCTCAATTTGCCCTTGATAGAGACATTCAAGAGATGGATGGATGGATAAAAAATGGAACGACTCTGACGAAAAAATATTAAATTGCGTTACACCTTTTCTTTTGGAGACGATTAGATTGCGTTGAGAATTGTTCAATATTAGAGCTTTTCGTTTGAGTTACGAAGTCATCTTTCATTCTTAAATAGTTGATTGTATTTTACAGAATATTTATATTCTACGACTGAATAAAAGCTCCTTCTATCTCCTTCGAAAATATTTATAGTGTCCTAGAAAATAACTACCCTCTTCCAAAGTTTTAACACCAGGCTTTAACAAGAAGTAGAATTCGTAATACATTAGCTAGACATTTTAATAACAATTAACGTAGGTACTTATGGGTTAATCATGGCTTTAGAGGAACATAATATTTTTCGAAATTGTGGTTAAATTTAAGACTTACCTCCATTTCCCGCATTGGTGATAGTCACCCAGAAGTCGATAGTCTTCTCAGGTCCCAATTCCTCATAGTCCCACTTCTTTTTAACTTTCACTACACCACTTGGTTCAACGGTAACCCACGGATTTTCGTCCCGAATTTTAAATGTCTCGCGATCAGTCTCTTTTTCTAACGTGAAAACAGCACGTCCCTCCACTTCACCGTCTGCCTCAGTAAACTCAATTCTTTTCGTTGGTCTAACAGCCCGTGTTACGCGACGCTTTTCACGATGAAGAACTGGTAAATCTCTTTGGTCACGAATTACAAAGTCCAGAAAGACTCGTACTGGTCGACTTTTACGTTGTGGAAAACCAGTATCATGAGCAAGCACTCTTAATTCAGCTTCATGGCCATCAGGTTCACCTGCTAATATAAGTTCTCCAGTCTGTGGTACTATCACCGCCAAATTACTGGGTGATTCTAGAGAATAGTACACCCGATCTCCATCAGCATCCTCAGCTTGAACTTGTCCAATGTTAGAGAACCTCTGCCAGTGTGCGGTGCCATTCGGACCATTTTGATCAGTAGTTCCGTTTACAGCAAAGTAATAGCTGTCCTGGTCAAAACGTGGCTCATGATCATTTTCGTTAGCCACATCTATCCGAACTGCGAGGTTAGCTTTATTCGCTCCATGGATATCTGTTGCTTGGATGAGTATTTCATATAAATTCTTTTCCTCAGCGTCTAAAGGTTTAGTAGCGATCATTTCAACATCACCATCAGTTACAACTGACTTAACTTCCGAATTAGTTTCGGTTTTCCCTTTCTGCCGTAGTGAAAATATAGAGTCTTCGTTTCCTTTAATGATTTTATAAGCTAGTGGACCCACATCAACTAGGGCCGTAGCTCTAATAGGCAGAAGATCCACGACGGTGCCGGGTGGAGCATTTTCTGAAATTGCTCCTATCAATCCGTTGGTAGAGGTGAAATGTAGCATCTGCCGTCTATCCATTACTAGGAGATGAATGGCATGAGCTGCACTGCTGTAAGGAGTTTGCTCTAGTATGGCTAAATTGACGGGTTGATTGAGTAGGGGTGTTAGATCAGCGGTGGTCATAAGTAGGCCGTCATCGAGGAGAGTGAAGTAAGGTGTGAACTCTGGATCTAGGAGCGTGTATCTTGAGTGGTTGCCTATGAAGTGTCTGACGGCGTGCCCAGGGCGCACGTCGTGCGGCAGCAGGGTGAGCGCGCGCGTTTGCAGCACGACGCTAAGCGCGCAGAGCAGCGCGCCGCCCGCCAGCACTGTGCGCGCCATAGCTCTTACGGGGATATCGTCTAGCTATCCCGACATTTCACACCTACAACAAACATTTATTTATTTACCACATCTTAAAAATATAAGTACACAAAATCTAGGCCTATGTTCAGCAGAAGCCGACTTTCAGCTGAATGAAGATGACACTATATCTAACGCAATCATGATCATGCTTTCAAATTCATTTATTCATTTTGATCTATCTCATTCTTCCTCAACGACAGGAAAACTGAAAAAGGTGAGGTTAATCGAAATTGGTAGTCTAAATGAGAGTGCACCTAAATGCATAGTTCTCTATACTAAATGACCGTGATGACGTGGTAGAGTTTGGGTGCTTATATTCAATCTAACACTCCGCGCAATTAAAATGCAGACCGAAATAAAGTGTGGATTTTATTTTTAACTCATGGACAGGCCATGCTGCAAATCAGAAACTTTGCAGAATTTGATCCTTATCAGCAGCATTATTGATCTTTGCATGCAAAATTAGGGATGGTATTTTATATTTAACACCGGGTTCGATGCCCTGATCCCAGCTAAACCAGCTTTTAAAAATTAAATTGCAGTTTTAGTGTTCCCTGAAATGGGTATAGCGGATCTAGACATGTAAGTAGGTGGGTATTTCTCATATTGTCGCGTCCGTCGGTTTCTTGGCGGTAGAGTTTCTATCTCAAAAACAGATTGTATAAGTAGATACTTTATGGATAACAAGACAAAAATATAAATGTTAAGTTTGAATGATAATTACATAAAATAATTTAATAATTTTATCATGTTAACGCTATTAACTAACTGCTGCATGAGCTGTGCAAGGGTGCATACTCGCCATTAAAGATCAAGCTGAATCACTGAACCCGCAAAGTTAACTACACCTAGTTTTGTTTTGTAAATTTCTAGGTAATTTCATTAGATTTGTTTGATCGATATTAAGCAAGGTGATTTAGGGTTCAATGAGATTCTCATGAATACCTTAGGTACGCGTGCAGTGTTATTCATGAAGCTTTAAACAATCGCTTATTTTGGACACTGGCTGCGCAAATTATGCAGTTTTTTTGTTGATCGTAAATTAAATGAATTCCTGAATAATGTGATAGTGTTATTAGTCAGTCTAGCTAGCGCATGTTGTACGCGTCGCGACGGTACGAAGACGTCGCCGTCGCGTCGACGGCGACGGGCGGCATCGACGTAGGGCGGCGAGGCGGGGCGCACACATGCGGAGCTTTATTTAGGCGGCGGCGGCGGCGGGCGAACGCCGGCGTCTCGCGACCCGCCGATCAATACCCTCGCTGCGCCGTCGCGCGACGCTCACCGAGCGAATTTCAACTCTACACGCGCTCCCGTTCACGACACACCATCAAAAATTCACACACTCATTTTACTGAATAAAAGCACCCGCTATTTCCACGAAACTTCACAAATCTCCAAACGATTTATGAAAAGAACCTCTGAAAACACCACATCAATGCACTATTCAGATTTCAGACGATTTATGAGCAACTATAGGTGGCATTATATTTATTTCAACTGCATTTTCTTGGATTACAGGAGGCACTGCACTTTAATTTATTGGCTATTATCAATGCATTGTGAATTTCTCATCAGAAACAAACCTAACATAATGCGTAAACATGTGGTCTGAATGTAAACAATTTAACAAAATATCATCAAATTCAATTCTATCACTCCCGATTCACAATAAGGCTAATATTAATTAATGGTCTTGAGTAATTTCAATAAACAAACAATATACGTACTATGTGAAATACGCAAGAATTTTATATCGATATCGTAGCGTTTGACAGATGCGCGCCGATGAACGAGACACAGACCGGGCGCAACGACGTCGAAATGCGACTGGCCGATGGCGGAGCGCAGCGCGCGCGCGTATCGAGCGCCCGCCGCCCGGCCCCCGCCACCCTCGCTTCTACAACCCCTGATTGTCCCGCCCGGCTACTGAAGCTTTTTGGTTCTTAGCTTTTACCCCTCCGTAGCTCTGCGTGCCTCGCTATTACGGGCATTACTGCATGCACTACGTGGTTAATTTCTCTTTAATTCTTTTATTAGGTATTAGCAGTTTCAATTATTCACTCAAACTCAACCGATAAGAAATTTTATCTAATGAATGAAACGAAAAGCTTCTGATAAAATTCCCTTTAACGTTGATCCCAATAAAATTATACACATCTCATCAAAAAATCGAAACAAAACCAAGATTTTCTTTCTAGCAACAAATAAATAAAAAACTTGCCAAGTGCGTGTCGGACCACGCACAATGACGGGTTCCGTAGTTGGGATGAATTTATCCCAAAAACAAACTTAACTTTGTAGTTGAAAAACATTTTCTCCCATACGGAATGTATATGGGAAAACATATTTTTATAACTGCAAATATGTATAAGTTGGTCGATTATTATTACTCGTTAACTTGTAGAGCCTACTTAGCTGTGATAGTTTTCCTTTAAATTTCATTATATAAACTACTGCTGTGGTTTTTTCACATAATTATCCAAAACCAACCATTTAGCTGGCAGGGGACAAAAATGAGCACTTTAAAGCTTAATATTTCGCAAACGGATCCCTGAATCCAAAAATGGTTTTACACACTTACAATGTTTTTGAAGGACCTTTCCAATAATACCCCACATTGTGGGAAAGAAAAAAAAACATCACCACTTTACGTGTATGGGAGGTACAGACGCCAGCACATCAAGCTACCCGAAACTGTCAAATTTTCCCAATCAACTTTGAACCTTATTCATCAGCAATAAAGTTGAAAATCTATTAAATAAATTTGACAGATTGTAGTAGCTTGATGTGCTGGCGTCTCTACATACCCTAAAAAAAAAGTTTTTTTTCTAATTCTGTTTTACCACTTTGTCGGCGTAATTAATATGTATACCCATGCCAAATTACAGTTCTAAGTATTTCTCTATCACTTGGTCAACTACCCCCTGAATCCTGCTTGTTCAATCGGTTGGTGTAAGTCGATGTCTGAGAATATTCTCTCAACCAGGCAGGAGGCGAGTAATTTGTAGAGTTCCCTATTTCCGCTGGGTCACCTTTTTTAAAGCACAAAATTATTTCAGATTCCATCCAGGAATGCAGCGCTGGCCCGAGAATTCCTGGCGCCCTAGGCGAAAAGCTGGAACAGCGCCCTTCTAAGAAAATTCGTGACAAAATAAAACTATGTTCTTCTTTTTCGTGTGGTTAGTGACTAACCTGGTGTCAGAGTTTTAAAGCCGCCCATGGGTTCTAACTTGGCTTCACATGCCGTCGAGAAATATCTCTCAGGCGCAATCTACCTTTTGGAAGAGGCGACTAGAATCAATTTTATTATTTTGTAATTTTTGACGTTCAAAAGTGCCATACATGGGCTTATTTGAAATAAATGATTTGACTTTGACTTTGATCGGTACAGCGATCGCGGTCAAACTATAATAGTCAAATTAATTTGGATTGGCCTCAACTCGCTTTTGATTTCCAGATGAACCGTACCGATGGTTTCGTAAATGTCCATGAGCGCATTTTGTTAGAAAAATGGGTAAAAAATTGGGAGTCTTTTCAAGTTGTAGGTAAATAAAAATATTATTTTATCATTTCGATGCCGCCGATTGCCGCCCCCTAATACGAGCGCCCTAGGCCGTTGCCTAGTTCGCCTATATGAACGGGCCGGCCCTGAATGTGGTACCTACTACTTCTTCGTTTAAAATCTTGTTCCATAGTAGCGTGGATAGGTGACAGTAGCAGAGTCCTTGCCAATTTGATACATTCGTTTGTGAGTTCGTCAGGTCCCGGACTTTTTTCTGACTTTAGTTTCAGGATTTCAGGTCCCGTGAACTCTTGAACCGGCAAGATGCAGGGAGCATTGGGTGGCTATTCAGTTTAGCATAAAAGTCTGTGGCGACATTTACGATCTCCGTACTTGCATTTAGTAGAGCCAGCCTGAAGTGAAAGAATCCATGTCTTTGATCTATACAGTTCTTTATAATTTTTTTTAGCGGATCTAGATTTTTCGAGCTGTCTTTGTATAGTGTTAAGTCGATAGGTATCATCTTCTAATTTTCTTATTTATTACTTTAGAAACGATTTTCAGCTTTTCTTTATCGGACTTGTACAGTTTAGGCTTATTTTGTACTGTTTCTTTCTTTCATGATCTTTTAGTGCTTCCCCTGACAAGATTGTGCGTTTTCTTGACTGTATTCATCAATTTAGTGATTTACAGCTGACGTTGCGATGTCTGGTATATAGGTAATTGTTTATTTTTTCAAGAGGTATATACGTTTCTTGCTCTATCAATGTTTTCATCGTTGTTGATACTTACGTTAGAAAAGTTACGTCTGCTTTTTTTTGTTGATTTCAGGTTATTGGCGGTTTTCAGCAATATGTGATCTGATCCGAAGGGCTCAGTCGCAAAATGACCAGTTCGCAAAATGTCCATTTTTTCCAATGCACATTCAATCCTTCATATCTGTACAAAATCGGTCAGGTGCGACGGATACGCGCACAGAGGGTTAGGTACCTAACCCTCTGTGCGCGTATCCGTCGCACTTGACTAATAAAACAGCCAGTCCACTGTGACTTATGTTATAAACCCTAACTTTTGGCTTTGCCGTAGTCGGGTAAAAATTAAATGTTTGTGTTTATTACTTAAGCCACGCCCCCAAATCACTCTTTAAAAATGAGTTCCGACCATGAAGACGTGTCTGCTGTTCTAGCAATAATAAAGCCGGGATCGCCGCGCCAATTTTCGTAACAAAAGACCATATTAAAACATGCAGGTAATGAAAACAGCCAGTCCGCTGCAACAAATTAGGCCACGCCCCCAAATCGCTCTTTTCAAAAATGGGTTCTGACGAGGAAAACGTGCCTGTTCTAGCAAAAAAACCGTGTCTGACCGTACCTGCGACCACGTTCGTTCAATATTTATCAAGAACTGAAAATTGATGAAACGTTCGGTTTAAAAAAGAAATCGGTGTTCCGAAAGCGATTTTGAAGAGCTCGAACTAATTGTATAAAAAAACACAAACATAAAATATAACCACCTATCATCAATTGTCAGTTCGTGATAAATATTGAACGAACGTGGTCGCAGGTACCTACGGTCTGGGCACGCCACAATTGCGGCGATAAGACCCCTCTTTGAGGAGTGGCTAAAGAGGCGCTACGGCGTCCTCACCTTCCGCCTGACGCAGGTCCTCACCGGACACGGCTGTTTCGGGAGGTTTCTGTTCAGGATAAGGCGGGAGGAAACGCCCGGGTGTCTCCACTGTGTGGATTGCCCGGAGGACACGGTGGAGCATACGGTGGAGGTCTGCCCGGCTTGGGCGGAGCATCGCCGTGTCCTCGTGGAGGCGATCGGCGACGGTGATCTCTCGCGTCCGGCCCTGATTCGGGCCATGGTACAGAGCGAGAGGAAATGGGAGGCCGTCACCTCCTTCTGGGAAGCGGTAATGTTCGCGAAGGAGGAGACGGAACGCGTGAGGGAGGCAAAATTCGCGCCCTCACGCCCTAACCGCCGCAGGAGGAGACGCCCTGGGCATCGGGAATCGCGAGCCGATTTCTGGCCACCGTAGGCGTGGGCTTGCGGACGGTGAGCAATGGGTAGCTCGCCGCCCGATAAGGACCAGGCCCGGGTCGATGGCGCGTTGTGTTCCACGCGCGCCTCAAAGAGATGTCAGCAGAATTGACGCGGTCCGCTAGGGCCGATGCTTGCCGGGGTTGCGAATAAGGCCGAAAGGGAAATCGTGGCTCCCGGCAAAATGGGAACTGAAGGAACACGGGTGGGTTTTAGTCAGTAAAAGTCTGACACTCACGCCCTCTCGCTCCACCCAGAGCGGGAGAAGTTATTTGATAATTTCCAAACAAAAAAAAAGGGTAATTTCGGTCGGATCTATTTTTCTTTGTAGCACGAAATCTACTATTGCTAGAACAGCAGACACGTCTTCCTCGTTGGAACTCATTTTTAATAAAAAATAAAGTTTAATAAAAAACTGTAACCCGACTACGGGAAAATAAAAATGATCTAAAAAGTACGAAACAAGCAAATATTTCAGACAAAAATCAAGACAGGTACAAAAATGGTCAAGGTAAAGCCGTCGTCGCATGCCATTATAATTTTGTAAGTGTTCCTGGCACCCACATGGCATACAGGCATGCGACCACGGCTTTACCTTGACCATTTTTGTACCTATGTCTTGATTTTTGTCTGAAATATTTGCTTGTTTCGTACTTTTTAGATCATTTTTATTTTCCCGTAGTCGGGTTACAGTTTTTTATTAAACTTTATTTTTTATTTTATACTTTTCTGTTGTTACGCTTGCTAAACGTTCCGACAACGTAAATAAGAGTAATGCAATAGGTCAGTAATTAACCTATTATAAATTCCAATAGCAGTGCATAGTGCTTTAGACGAAACCATAGCGCGATTTATTTCGACGCCAACACCATACTCAGAAAGTTTAACGACTAACAGTTTTTGTCTATGGGACATTGGCTAGTTATGATAACGATTAAAACCATGACTCTTTATTTAAAAAAAAAAACACAACATTCCAAATTCGAAATTCCCTCCACATTTTTTATGAGCAAAATCAAAATACTCTGTCTCACTGAAAATTTAATTTACAACGAGAACATATTCGCGCGATGATTTTGTACGATTTCAAATGTCGACTAAAACCAGAAGAATCATTTGAAAGACTTCGAATGGTGTTCATAGACAAAAGCCCTTCTAAAACGACTGTTTTCCGCTAGTTCAACGAATTTAAGTGTGGTCAAGTAACTTTGGCGGACGAATAAAGAAGTGGCCGTCATAGGGCTATGACGGCTGTTACATAAGAAAACGTGCTGACTGTGAAAAAATTATTTTAGGAGAATAGGTGAATTACATATGAAGAGGTTCAGCATATACTGCAGATTGGATCGGGAAGTGTGCATGAAATTCTACACGGGCGTCTTCGGGTAAGGAAGATAGTTTCACGCTGGGTACCGCACAATCCAACGCAGACTCAGAAGGAGGTTCGAGTAGAATGGTGCCGAGACATGATAGCAAAATTTGAAGCAGGCTCGTCTCGGCGCGTTTATGATTTCATTACGGGTGAAAATCATGAATTTATCATTTTTGTTCTCCAAAATAAAAAATCAACTCTAGGGAAAACAGTTTTCATCACCGGAAGATGCACTGGCTGCATTTGATACCGCACAATCTAACGCAGGCTCAAAAGGAGGTTCGGGTAGAACGGTACCGAGACGTGATAGCAAAATTTGAAGCAGGCTCGTCTCGGCGCGTTTTCGATTTCATTACGGGTGAAAATCATGAATTTATAATTTTTGTTTTCCAAAATAAAAAAATCGACTCAAGGGAAAAGAGTTTTCATCACCGGAAGATGCACTGGCTGCATTTGAGAAGGGGATTAAAGGTGGGAGGTGTCTGATGCGGACTGGAAAATGTGTAATGAAAATTGATTTAGACGCATGAAACTGTGTATAGACGTCAATGGAGAGTTATTTGAAAAGATTTAATAAAAAACATAACCTGTAGTATATTTTTTTTTAATACCTATTGCAAAATTTTCTGAGTGCCCCATGTATATCGATATCGAGCTTCGAAGAAATCCAAAATACAAATATCTCGTTGTACTTGTTTTTCTTCATAAAAATGGAATTACAAAACGTTACTATTTATTAAGATTTGATTAACTGCACGTTGGTTTCATCTTGCGATACTTCGTAGCGCAGTCTCACTTTTGCTTGTTTTAACAATTTAAACATATTTGTTTACTTTGAAAGGATCTAGACACGCGGCAGCGTGTCGAGCCAAGTACTAGGCAAGACACGGCTGCAGTGTGTTATATTACACGAACCATTTGGAGCCACTTTTGACCCCTTAATAACTCAAAATCTATGTAACATAGACTCATGAAATTTGGTTTATTTATAAAAACCCCTTAGATTAACTAGAACTCCAAATTTCATAAATAAAACTCAAACGGTTATTGAGATATTAACGTATAAAAATCGGCATTTTTATCAACGACCCTGTCACTAGACATCAAAAACATTTAACCCATTTCCGGGTGACCTAGAAAGTTGAAAAGAGATTTCCCGAAAGCAGGCCCATGGTATGATACTGTGTCAAAGCTTATTTATCAAAAATTATGTTGTATTTTTTTCAAGTCGTTTTATCAAAATTTATTTCTTCTAGCATTAGAGAACCTAATAAATATTTATTTTGTTGATACTTAATAAAGAACTACATCCGCCATTCAATCCTAACCTGAATGTTGCCAGATGACAGACTATTCCAATAAAATAATTTGTAATCGATTGAAAATATCGATACTAACCCACATGGAGTAGGTGGAGTATCCACTACACGAGTATGTTTTAAATGCTATTTATTATACTCAAATACTGTAAAACTATGATTTTACAATAAATAAAATATTATATGGTCTGAATATACTCAACAACTTAAAAGCGTTTCGAGGCAGTAATGTTATTTTATAAACTACCAGTGATCAGAGTAAGTAGATTGATTTGAGGTCAATGAACTGGCACGTATATTAGTATGGATACGCCTCCGGGATTCCGGGATTTTGAAATTATTAAGATTTTTTAAGGAATTTCAAATGTTGTAATGTGTAGAATAAAGAATACATCAATATGAATAAGAAATGTTCAACCCTTTTGCTGTCTGTTTAATAGTATATAGGTGATCGGACTCCAAGAAAAGGATAGATATACTATAAAACAATATAATATATTTTAAATATTTATCTATCGCATTCTATAAATTTCCAATGTAGTAGTTTAAAAATCCTTACTTTAACAATATTTGATTCAATCCCGTAAGTACCAAAATGAAATCCCGGAAAAAAGGCTTATCCATGTTATGATTTCTATGACTATTCATGATGCGAGTACGTAAAATCAATCGACCTACTCCGATCACTGATAATCACCCAATCGATTTCGTCAATCGATTACCAAAATAATTAAACCTGGTAACACTGACACCATGCATAATGTCAAACTGTCAAAAAAAATCTGTCAGATCAATGGCATTGTTGGCTGTTTGTTTTACGTTGATTTGAATTTATTTTTCCGTATTTACTTTATACTTACATTACGTTACGATTTAATGCTGTCAATTTAAATTGAAGCCAGAGGAACTATTGCTTATCTTTCCATGGCCCTGGGTAAGTTTATTATGTTCTCTTAATATTTATAAACACCGTCGTATTGTATAACCTCATTGATTTTAGCAGCCTATTAGTAGAAGGCCTATGTTCAGTCAGGGGTACGTCGCGCGTCGTCAGCTGTAAATGTCTATAGTATGATGTAATTATATAGCATAAGTAAATACACTGAATTTTTTTACCTTTTTCAGGTATGACGATGACATGTGTTATTGCAAGACTTGACATTATTGATTATATTATCTACAACTCTATCCCAAGTATTACTTTCTCAGCAAAATCTAAGTTTATTATGTTATGTATGTGGCATGTCAACTGCAAGTCACAGAAGTCATCAGGTTAGTGTTTTTAAAATGGCAGAATTACTATGAGTGATATAATTATTATACAAAAGTAAATAAACAACAATAAGAGTATTTTCTTACTTTCTAGGTTAGGTATACATTTGGATAAAGTTTGTCATGCTTACTGAGAGAGGCTGCTACCAGAGATGTTTATAGGCAAGCAAGTGATGATAAAAACAGAGCCACCCTAGAGTGTAAAAGATTTACCCATAATAGATCAAAACAATAATCTGGTTAGGGCCAGAATCAAATCGTGACATGTGAGCAGCAGGACTTAGTGTACATAATTATTGATAAGTGAGCAAAATAGGACAAATTGTTTAAGAGATCATCATTGCTTATTACTGTTTTGTGGGAAAGCGTACATCTACCATCTACCGTACCTACGCTGCTTTTTTATGAGAATGAAGCTGAAGCCGTTTTAAATTCTATGAGAAATAAAATGTTTTTAGTATTTAGGTATTGTTGTGTTATTTGTTAAAGTAAACCTTCCTATAGAAGCACTGAAAATGCTGCTGCCAATGAGATTATTCATCTTTAATTAAGAGAGTTGGCTAAAATAATGTTTATGCCA
Organism: Agrochola lychnidis; assembly: GCA_963680765.1. Taxonomy (NCBI): domain Eukaryota; kingdom Metazoa; phylum Arthropoda; class Insecta; order Lepidoptera; family Noctuidae; genus Agrochola; species Agrochola lychnidis. The sequence continues at coordinate 11,705,372 of OY796858.1, forward strand.
TTAAATCTTTCATATTTAGCGCGCAAGATTATTAATTTACCTTTATAAAATTCAAGTCTGTAAATGCGATAATCGCCATTTTGATGACAGTCGAGGTCGAGGCTAAAAAACATAAAAATTGGGGATTGCGAACATCCAAACTCCACCATAAGGACAGCGACTATTACAACATTTAATTATTTGACGAATTCATCCATTTTTCAAGTTAAATAAGTAGTAGTAATGAAGTTTTTGATATCAAAAGTCGAAGATTCGCGCCAATCGTGCGTGTTTACATTTTAACTTTTCACAATTAACACACATACACATATCTGATACGACTTTAAATGTGACAAATGTGATTAAAAATATTATAAGTAACTAGAAAATGCCCAGATCTTTACTTATTATACGAACACATGTTCAATAATACGTAATATTCATTACTACTACTCAATTTGTGTTAAAAATTGTCGATCATTGTTTTTTTTTTATTGTAATGATGTGCGAAAACGATTATGCCAAACGTTTTTTTTTTTTTCAATTTTGATTGTCTCGATTAATTTATAATTATGTCGAATGTCTGAAATCTATACTTGAAAATTAAAATAAAATTGTTTTAAGCATTAAATACAATAAACATTGTTTAAAATAATTATTTATACTTTTCTAGTGTTTAATCGTTTTTAGGACATTCAATATAAAACGAGTCAACACATAGAACGAGGATAGATACTTACCTCATTTATTGAATTTCGCGCCGAATTGTTTCTATTTATTTGAATTTAAATTCGGAACGTTGTTCAAAATTATTTTTAATTTATTGGACAATTATTTACTGTGGATTTTATTTTTGATACTTTCTGATATAGAATGCCTAGTATACATTTTTTAGGTAGGCTTAAGAAAATTTTGTTTGTGAATGATGTTAAATTAATTATATAAATTAGGTAGGTATTCCGCAAACACTTTTAAATGACGTCTATATTTTTAAATTGAAACTTTTATTACATCGTCTCAAACTTTTTCGTCTGTGTGTTGCATGTCGCGTGTCGGTCGGCCGCGGAGTAGGGATAAAGTGAAAGGCGATCGTCAGAGCAGCCAAGGCCGATATGGCGGCGCCTATAGTTCGCAGCAGCTGACCGTGTAAAGTTTCACTTTTACCGTGGTTTCATAAAACCAACAATCATTTTTTTTTAGTTGTATGAGTTTGATAGTATTTGTTTTTATTAGGATAATCTTACTCGAGTAATAGAAATTGTTTATTTTTGAGGTAGTTTCAAAACGAAATTTAAAAAAAACTGCCCAAGTGTATGTCGGACTACGCACAGTGAAGGGTTCCGTAATTGGGATGAATATTTACGCATAAACATTGCATAGTATCAATTTTATCGACTGCAAAAATAAGTTTGTATTTCTCGAAAAAACTATAACAAACAAAGTTAATTCTGCGGTTGTAACCGAAAATAAACTGTATCTCAAAAATTATTGACTTCAAAAGCAAAGTCACTTAGAAACATCTTAACATTTTAATTATGAGATCCAACAATACACGCTTTATATGCATAGATTTTTTTCATCTCTCGGTTATATGTAAGTATGGAGAATGCCACCCCCACTATTATGTTTATCGTAATTTCACTACACCATTGTTTAACGGTGCAAAAAATACACCTTTTTCAAAATTTTCATCGATAGAGTGTAAATAGTCTCCATGTTAAATGACTGTATGACATCCGGACGCACGGACAGACGAACTTGACGAAATTAAGAGGTCCGTTTTTTTACGGATTTTGATTATCAAGTTTACAATTGGCATGAAATTGATGTCTATGACAATTGATCTACAATATTATTATTATTTGGAATAGCCGCCATCTTAAAATCCAGAATGTCCATCTAATTCGATATCAGCACTATCTCCCGAAAACTATGAAAATGACAGTCATGACGACAAATTTTCAAATGGGGTTAAAAACTGCCACTTGCTCACTTCAGATGGCGCTGATCTCCAGCGTCTTATAATTTGACAGCTAACTATACATTTTTGATTCGAATGCCAAAAGTTGATGTAAATTCCTGAATTTCATGACTGAATTCAAAACACCCCGTCGAGTCAACTGATGTGTCACGTGTCAAAATCTTGGTCCCTAATGTTAGGCGGCAGTGAATTCATTTCATTCATTCTCTGATCTCGAAAAACGTTGTTACAAACCTCAGGTCGGTATTTTCAAGGTAGTTGGTAGGTTGGTGCTATGCTTGAGACGTTTTTGAATTGATAGATCGTATGACTATTGTTTTAGGGACTATTGTCGTTTAATTTTTAATATAAACTTACGAATAGTTAAGTCCATAGTGAGGTCAAAATGTAAATCCAAGGGGCGGCTGCAACGGCGGCGGTGATCTCTCGCGTCCGGCCCTGGTTCAGGCCATGGTACGGAGCGAGAGGAAATGGCAGGCCGTCACCTCCTTCTGCGAAGCGGTAATGCTCGCGAAGGAGGAGGCGGAACGCGTGAGGTAGAGGCAAAGTTCGCGCCCTCACGCCCCTAACCGCTGCAGGAGGAGACGCCCGGGGCGGGAATCGCGAGCCGATTTCCGGCCACCGTAGGCGCGGGCTTGCGAACGGTGAGCAATGGGTAGCTCGCCGTCCGATAAGGACCAAGCCCGGGTCAACGGCGCGTTGTGTTCCACGCGCGCCTCAAAGAGATGTCAGCAAAAATGACGGGATCCGCTAGGGCCAATGCCTGCCGGGGGTTCGCAGAAAACCGATAGGGACATCGTGGCCCCCGGCAACAGGGCAACCGAAGGAACACGGGTGGGTTTTAGTCAGTAAGAGTCTGATACGCCCTCCCGCTCCGCCCAGAGCGGGAGAAGATACTTAAAAAAAAAAAGGGGCGGCTGCAAAAATTAAATAATTAAATCATACGTGAGAAGGAACTTTGTTCCTGACGGGGTCAAAGTCAAATCATTAATTTCAAATAGGCCCATGTATGGCACTTTTGAACGTCAAAAATTACAAAATAATAAAATTGATTCTATTCGCCCCTTCCAAAAGGTAGTTTTCGTATGGAGAAGAATGGGCAAGAAACTCCACCGTTACTCTTTTAAAATGTTTTACAATTGTTTGTATATGTACGTACATTTGTTAAATAATAATTATATGTGAAGACGGTGCACCTAGAATAAAATTACTATACCACAATAGGTAAAAAGAATTAAAAATGAAACAACGACAGATAATTTAATATGTGATAGATACATGGTGCTCACATATTTACAAACATTGTAAAAGTAGACGATTTTCCTAAAATTTTACAATTAATAAGTCAGTGTGTGAGGAAGTAATCACAGAATGTAAAATCAATGTCATAAAACACAAAGTAATAAATTTTACAATTAAATTAGCAAACATTTTGATTTTGTCTTGATTCTAAATTGTCCTATGGAGCAGGACCAGCATGTTTCCAAGCACTCTTATCTTGGATATAATCCTCTAATTTGTAATATGCTTGTTTACAAAGTGTATTTTTAATATGAGTTTTAAATTTTCTTTCATTTAATTGCAAAATGTCACAAGGTATTTTGTTGTAACATTTAACACAGTACCCCATAAAAGATGTATGTACTTAAGATAATCTAAAAAATGGTTGATCTAGTTTATCTTTATTTCTAGTATTAAAATTATGTCTATCACTTATTTTATTAAAGAGATGTGGATTTTTCCTTACATACATAATATTTTCATAAATGAATTGGCAAGGTACCGTCATAATATTAATCCTTTTAAAAAGTTTCCTGAGAGATTCGCGGCGACGTAGATTATAAATGGCTCTGATAGCTCTCTTTTGCAAAATAAAGATGGATTCAATGTCAGCAGCCCGACCCCACAGTAAAATGCCATACGACATGAGGCTCCCCGACTGCATACGTTTTTTTTAATAATAATACTTGCCGCGCCGGCTCAGCGATCTGACATCATTGCGGAAAATTGTAACAATTGTTACGAAAGAAATACCTACATTCTTACACAATATTGCTACGCATATTTACAAAAAGAATTTAATAGATCACGTTTGATTGACGAATAATAATAATTTCTTTACAAAAAGTAATGATATCCCATCAAAAACATAAATGTGAAAATGGGAGCCAAATTCCATAAATATGGTTGTCGACTTCGCCGACAAAAGAATTGAAATCTAAATGGGTGCCAAGTTCTGTAGATAATCCTGAAATTTATTTATAAGAACATGCAACTTTCTAAAATAAAATTAAAACACAAATTCTTGTTTTTTCTGCTATAACAATGTTTGCTATTTAAAAATATAACTTCTTAAATTTGAACAGTCGAATTATTTACACAAAGCACTTAGGATAAATTGAAGCTCAAGATTTGACTTGGCTAGTTTTTACCAGCAAGCTGAAATTTTAGAGAAAGAAGATATTTTGACCTTACAGTTACAATAAGAAACAGTAACTTGCGCATAACATAAAGAACAAAAATATGAATATTTTACTTTATTTATTTGGCTCACCAACAATTAAGTACACCGATACAAAGATATGAGATACATGCAATAAACTTATAGACTAGTGTACAAATTTCTTACAGGTAAGCACATCATGAATTACTTATTTGATGTTGAGTGCCTACTTAAAATTAAATAATAATAATTAAATATGCCTAGGTAGACAGTCAAAGCTGTAAACTCGATAAAAAAATAGCGTCCAACTGTTAGCCGCTTAATGCACGCACACTAAAAAAGTAAAATTACAGCACAATGACGTGGCGCGAGTGTAAGACGTAGCTGTAATGCACACCAGCATAAAAAAGTTACCCTGTTTGTTTTAGTTCTTTTGCACCGCGACACTGTAGACAAATATAAAGATGATAAATTGATTAGCCAAATATAAGATAACTTGTATGTAAAAACTAGCCAAGTCAAATCTTGAGCTTCAATTTATCCTAAGTGCTTTGTGTAAATAATTCGACTGTTCAAATTTAAGAAGTTATATTTTTAAATAGCAAACATTGTTATAGCAGAAAAAACAAGAATTTGTGTTTTAATTTTATTTTAGAAAGTTGCATGTTCTTATAAATAAATTTCAGGATTATCTACAGAACTTGGCACCCATTTAGATTTCAATTCTTTTGTCGGCGAAGTCGACAACCATATTTATGGAATTTGGCTCCCATTTTCACATTTATGTTTTTGATGGGATAACATTATACACATATTTGTAATGTGCTCGTCAAGACCTTTCTTTTGATACCAAACATGTCATGATCATCTCATTTTAATTTTTTTCGAGGTTAGAAATTTACGTGTAAAGTCCACCATATTAAATTTAGGGAAAATTTATATAGCCTATATCACCCGGACCATTATTACAAATCTATTGATACCTCATTCATCAAAATCGGTTCAGAAGTTTAGGCGCTACGATGGAACACACGTAAAAGTAAACATACATACATACATACAAACATATAAACATACATACATAGACTGCTAAAATCATAACCCTTCCTTTTGGCTTTGCCGTAGTCGGGTAAAAAGAGCGTTTTGGTGGGGTATCCTAAATAATAAACACAAACAAAAAAACATAACATTTTGTTTAATCAACATGTTATAAGAAACTCCATGGTCACTCTTTTAAATCAAAACAAAATTTTGGTTCGCACAGACTCTACAAGTACCTACACCATCCATGTTCAAATTACCCCTAAAGATAGATAGGTACCTACTTGTGAGATCAATGTAGAAAGACGTGCAATATAAAAGCGTCCAGAGAAAATCACGCAGACGAAAACGAAATATCGTTAGCAAATTAACCTGCTGAGCCTTGTGACTTTTTTTTATCTAATTCATCAAACAATCAGACTTACCGTAGATCCCACTGAAGTATCATAAATCAAAACTACGTGCTGAGTTTTACATTAGGCAGCTAAACTTAAAAAAATTGGGGACACACTTTTGAGTAAAATATTTCCGAAGCTATTAGGTACAGCAAAGAATACGGGGCATTACAGTTTTAACTCAGTGTTGTTATTTTACCAAAAAATGTTGCTATATAAAACGGCTAGTTGTTTAGACGTGATTTGTAAATTGCCCATATTTTTAGCTATAACTGGAGGTAGGGGCAGATTATAGTGGCGCAGAACACAATGTTGTCAACCCCAAGATACTCTACAGCAGTGTTGCTCAAAGTCACAGAGGCTTTGCGGAGCTCAGCTTCCTCAAAAACTATTTTAGATTTAGCGGCATTTACTTATCACGTGTCTTTATGCAGGATACAATGGAACTACAACTAGGCGCTTTACTTTTTAGGTATTCGTGAAAATATTGTGTGCAAAATTATGACAGCAAACATAAAATACTACTGCGCCATACAGAAATGATTATGGTTATCTCGGCGTAAATCTTTAACAAGGCTTAGGCAAGGAACTTAGACCGGAGTTACAAACTGTAGAAAACAGGATTCTCAACTCAACATTATGCAGCTATAAAAACATGATATGCGACTTCAACTCTCTTCAATAAAAAAATTGATGAAAAGTAAAAATGTAAGTATGTTATTCAGTGGCGGATCCAGAGGCTAAGGGGCTCAAGCCTCCTCCAAAAGTATTTCTGAGTTCTTCCGCTAGTGCGCTAGCTAGTCCACTAGATAAGAAAGCCTACCCTCAGCGGGATCAAGCCCCTCGCAAACGACAATCCTGGATCCGCTACTGCCCCCATTAGATGCAAATGTTAATGTCAAGAATTATTATGAATGATAGAAGACGTTCTTTAATAAAAATTACTAAGTATTCCACTTATTGTATTTTTTTCAGAATTTGAGAAAATAGTTTTCTAAGAATGCAGAAAAGTATTTAACCCAATATTTTGTTGAATTGTTATATACAACTAGAATAGCCATTGTTTTGACCAAGTTTCAAAAATCTAGCTATAGTTGCCTATTCTCTTGTCACAAATGCCTCTAAACTAGACTAAAAATCACCAAAATTTAGTTTTTTCCTATCAAACGACGATTTCCCATTCTGGAATAGACTAAAGTGACACATCTTAACTATATTTTAGTTTGACAGCACTAAGATGGCACTGAGGAGTCTTCAGTGAGGACTGAAATGGCAATTTTGCTATTCTGAATTTGACGTTTTTCACCTAAAATTTTGATTGTCTAACTAAATTTGTCATTTCTAATCGCGATTAAAAAGGTGTGGTATAAAATTTGTTGTCATGAACTAAAATTCGCACCAACACTTCAACTTCAAGTGCAAAAATAGTACTTACTGTAACTTTTTTCTTTTACTTATATCTCGAAAATATGTCCGTGACTACCGCAGGACCACCAACGCCAATCGCTTCCATATTTAGTAAATAATTAGTTCCCAAATGGTACTAATTAGTGCTCGAACGACAAAATTGGTACCTTAGTAGTTTTCGAGAAACTTGACTTTGAAGGTGGTCCGGCGCTAGTCACGCTCCCTTCAGCAGGACCACCATGAGCGCCGAAAAAGGGGGCATGCTGCAGCTATTCTAATTTTACAAATAATTAAGAAGAAGTGAGCTGTCACTCCACTTGATGCTTGATAGGGATTGGCACTTCGAGCTCACTTTACCTAAGTTTTCATGGTGAGATTTTTATAGAATAGATAGACTGCTCAATACCATTGACAACTTAATTTGGTCGGGTTATACGCAGAGATTTAGTATGGAAAAGTAATGAAAGCTAATTTCTCTGAAAATGCAACACTTAGGAATCTGAATTTTTGGTCGCTATAACTTCTTTAGGAGCATTTTTGTATAAATTAGTGCTCCTAAAGAAGTTATAGCGGACCACCTTCAAAGTCGAGTTTCTCGAAAACTACTGAGGTACCTACCAATTTTCTCGTTCGAGCACTAATTAGTACCAATTGGGGTACTAAATATGGAAGCGATTGGCGTTGGTGGTCCTGCTGTGGTCACGGACATCTCGAAAATGGTGTGTCCTATCACAAAAATAATGGAAATTTCGACTCCCTTTATAAAACCCTTAAAACTCATCTCTAAAACACGTCGAGGCCGCCCCCTTGTGCGCCTCCGGCTCTAAAAAAAAATTAACGGGATGGGGCAAACAAGTACCACGTGGAGTCGCGATTGTCAAATTCGATTTTTGTGTCAAAATCATTTTTAAATTTAGAGAAATATTTTTGCAGATAGCTTCGGTTCTCATTGCCAAAAGTAAGCAGTGATAGTTTAGTTCGGTATTATATTATCTGTGGTTCGGTGTACAAAATAATAGGCACCATTATCTATATTGAAAAAAAATGGAATGATCTAGTTTTGTTTTATTGGAATAATCATGTTTGTTAAGTGCTCTAGAAGAATAATTTCAATTCAATCAATAATAGCCACAGATGACCACAACTTGCTCCTGTATCAGGACAGAAGGTTACCTGCCCAAATCTATACCTACTTTATTGATACAGAATGTAAAAATAAAACAAAAGAATAATGGAAACAATTATTATATTAAAACAGTAATTTTACAGACTAGTATAAAAATAGCCAAAGCTAGCACTGAGCAATATCATTTGTGACTTTTAATAAAATAGTAAATAAAAATATTTCTTTCATATCAATCTAAGTAATAGCTGTTATACATAAACTCTATATTATAAGACAGTTCTAGGCATTTGCACTGTGTGCTTAAATTATGGTAACTTAGTTACCAAGAAGCTATAACTAAATGTGATGGGTAAACTGCTTGGGGGCGACACTATCATTTGTATTCTTGTATCTGATCTCTTTGATGGTCAGTTGCTTCCCTTGGTGTATTCTTTGTAGATGACTCCTCATATCATAAGACCGCGAGAAAGACCGGTGACACACAGGACATTGTGTCTTTCCTGCGTGTGAATCCTTGTGCAATGTCAATGAAGTGGGATGCTTGAAACCTTTTGGACAGAGTTGACAGCGGAACTTAGCGAGTTCTGATTCTGTAACAAAAATTTATATTTTGTGTGAACAAAGAAGGAAAGTAAGGGATTACTATAAAATAAAATGGGAAAGTACTCTTTTGTTTACAAGTTACGTAATTCTCCTTTTACCAATCTATTAGCATTTTGGTTATCCTAGACAAAGATTCATAAATTGTTAAACAAGTTAAGAAGGTATTACATTTACAGTTGTTAAAACCACAAAATAAGGTCTTAACCTTTTGACCGCCACATCAATAACGAAATTCTGTGTTTTCTACACCAAGCGACAAAGTAAAAACGTGTTATTTTCGATGTGTCATGCCGTCCCAGGCGTCGTGGGCATGTTTTAATTTGACATCCATAGATGTCCGTGGCGGTCAAAAGGTTAATAAAAGGTTTTTCTTTAGTATTTTAATAACAACCTAACTGTGATCTAAATACAATTGATCTAAGTACCCAAAACTGACAACTTAGTCCAATACTAAATTGACAGTTTTGTGTTTAGTACTTTATCTAAGTCAGAATAAAGTTCAAAATACAAGAACTGGCACAAAGTTTTAAGCTCTGGCTAAAGTTAGATCTCGTTTTGAAATAAGAGGGAAACTGTTTTATCTCATTACATTAGATTTGATTTCACTCAATTAAATTATCATACTAATTAAAGCTTATTACTTTATTATTATAAGCTTATTTAATGCATAATTTAATAATAATAGAAATTTTCCTTGTATGGGACATACCGGAATTGTTTTTTTCTGACAAATCTTCAACTGAAGTTGTCTGTGTATCAACTTGCATTTCTTCACTACTGGTAGATGGTGCTGTTCTCAATTTTAGATTATCATCAGACTTTGAAGCTTCAGGCTGCATTTCAACAATACCATTTTCTTGTTCTGGAATACTTTTGTTTGGGTTGTTAGCCATTGTTATTAGTTGTGGAATGTACTCTTCTCTAGAACTTTGCATTGTGGCTAAGTTAATTGGTTCATCTGACATCACAGGCACAATATCCTCAGTCATTCTACTTGATTTAGAACTTAAATCTAAAGAGGTGTTGTCTGTAATTCTCAACTGGCTTTTAGATGATTCATCCTCCATGTTATCAGTCAAACCCTTAACTTCTAGAAGCTCAGCAGTTATAAGGAATGATTCCAATTGCTCTTGGAATATGTTCACCTCACCATGGTACATAAAGTTAATGATCGCATTGAGGTCCTCGAACTTGAAGTTTCTGAATATAATTACAGGATGTTGACATGGGTTCTCTTTGAAAATTTGCTTGAAGTAACTACTACAAGCAGATAACAACATTTTGTGTGCCTTGATTTTGCCTCCATCGCAGCACAGGGTGACATCCACTAAATCGTTTTCAAAACGGAGAACATTGAACGCTTCTGTTACGTGAGATACGTAATTATTCCAGCGTAAAGAGAACTGCGGTGCATTATTCATTCTACAACTGGTATTCCTCAAAACCACTGCTGAAATATCGAAAACACTTAATCTACTAATGAGTTTATCACTTTGTTGAGATAATCGGCCAGATTTGATAAAGGTCAGGTAATTTTTTCGATGTTTCGAGTAAAGAACCCGAGTTTCTCTTTCATTTACACAAAAATTGGTTGTCAATACAAATGTCAATAAGTTTACTATCTGTCATTTCGTTTTGTGGGAAAAATCATGTAGACCTTATTCAAATAAATATGAAAGGCATGTATTTCTGTACTACAATAAGATAGCTATCTTATATAACTTTTTTGATTAATTAGAAAGTATGATTCATCATAAAAATAAAAATCTGCTTTTGTGGATTGTAGATTTGTAGGTACTTCTGGACGAAAATGGCTAGCTGTCGATAATCGTATTTCTCCTGACAAAAGTCAAACATTTTCGGTTTTTATTTTGTACCCAAAAAGTATTAGATATTATGGAAAAAAACAGTCTTCATTGTATTTAGGAGTTCGTTTCCCAGGTTTTCTGAAGTGTACATGTTATGGCCGGAGTCCCATACAAAAATGAAACGTCTCCTTTTGATGCTGGGGCCACACCAACGGGAAACGCTGTTGATATCCGCGATGATGGACGTTAACCATAGGGATAACGTCCATCGTCGCGATAATCAACGGCGTTTCCCGCGAGGGTGGCGGCTGTGGTGCGGGAGTTTCACTCTTATATTTTATGACTAATTATGTCTGTATTTCTAATCGCATTTCCATGGGGGTATTCTATGAATATTACACTATCATAAATCTAGGATAAAGGATCCTATCTCCTTTCCTACCTGCATGACCCCTAGAATCATAGCTGTGTATTACATTATCATATGTCTAGGATCCTATTTTTAGTCATATGTGGTTGCAATCGTCCATTACAACCAAATTCTGAAGCCTTTCGACACATGATTTAACAAATAGAACATCAATGAAGGCAAAACATGGTCCGCATTCCGAGTTAAGCAAAAATTGATAATATCGCGAATCCGACCAAATTTAATAGTCACAAAATATAAGGGTTATTGAGGAATAATTGTGATTTTGGACTTTGGTCGGATTCGCGATATTATCACTTTGTTTTGGCGTAACACGGAATGCGGCCAATGTGTCCCGGGCCGGTAAAAGTTTTGCCAACAATCATTTTAGAATTCCACTAAGCATATTGTGAACTTACGCCAAAATTTCGTTGTACAGACGCCAGCACATCAAGCTACCCGAAACTGTCAAATTTTCCCAATCAACTTTGAACCTTAAACTTCAGCAATAAAGTTGAAAACCTATTAAATAAATTTGACAGATTGTAGTAGCCTGATGTGCTGGCGTCTGTACCTGATTACTGGAATAAAGTATGATTTGTCCTACCTGTGTTTTATGATGGTTACCGTACAATAACAAAAATAAAGAGCTTGCTAAACGGCTGCCAACCGCGTCCCGACAGAGGTGACCTTGGTGGTTTACAACCATGTAGATGGTGGTTTACGACCAAATTTCAAACAGCTCTGCCTGTCGCCAACCAAGGTCACCTCTGTTGGGGATGCGGTTGGCAGCCGTGTAGCAAGCACTTGACAATCAAAGTAGAAAATTAAACAATGGAACGAGCGCAATATGCATAACCGCGAAAGTTTGGAAACGGAAGGACGGACGGCACGGTGCCGCATGCCGCGCCCTTTGTAAAATGACGAATCATACAATTTGCCTGTGGCATTTTAGATAGTCTGTGGACTAAAGTTTGACATTGACAATGATTGGATATGACATTAATGACATACCCTGCGTTCCGAAATGTGCTGTAAGTGATAATATCGCGAATCCGACCAAACTTAATAGTCACAAAATAAAAGGGCCATTCAGTAATAATTGTGACTATTAAATCTGGTCGGATTCGCGATATTTTAAATTTTATCGCATTTCGGAACGCAGGGATGGACTGGATTCTGGATCGGACATCTTCAAAATTTTCAATTCGGAGTTTGAGCTTGAATTCGAGATTTTAAGAAATAAGTCGGTTTATTTAAAGTGCTCTTATTACATAGTGAACAATTTAAGTTCTCAGTAAGTCTAATTAAACTAAACGAAATCTAGATAAAATAAAATGGTAAGTTAAATTCAGCAGTGTTGTGAAATGGTTGAGGTTACAATGGTATCAGTAGCACAAAGGAATTATTTTATTGTAATTTATAGCACGGCCGGGTAAAGGTTCGTACTACAGAAGAAGAACGGGTGAGAAAAGAGAAAGAACGTCAAGAGAAACTTAAGGTTTACAAACATGCTATGCAAAAGATTTTTCATAAGGTTTGTATTTGGAAATTTAACGCTCCTGGGACTATGGGCTTAGAAATGGGTGGTAATTACATGTCTTTTTTCTCAGAGGAAAGAAGGTGAACTAGACAAAGATCTACTGGAGCTGACAGGAAAAGTGTTGTCATCCAACCCTGATATTTATACACTATGGAACATTAGAAGAGAAATACTCATTATATTCAAGTAACATAATCCATTAGTTATATTGTAAAGGCCTAGCAATAATGATTAGCTTAATCAGCTTATAATGTTCCCACTGCTGGAATATGGCCCTCCTTTCTGTGATGTCTCTTCTGTAGAAATCAATCATTATTATCATATAATCTTCAGGGGCTATATCACAATCATTTTACGTTAATTTAATCTTATACTTAAGCTGCTGCTTATATCAATCAATCTATAGACAATGTTGAAAATTCTATACAGGTACCTTAGAATCAAGCTTTGTAGGAACCATTTAAGGAAATATTAGCTATGTTATTACATTGATTTACAGGAAAAATGATGATAATGAAGAGGAGCTGTCACAGTTGTATGATGCAGAACTGCATTTAACTGAGTATTGTTTGAAAATAAACCCAAAATCCTACTGTGCCTGGCACCAGAGAGAATGGGTGCTTACTACCAGGGTCGACCCCAACTGGGAAAAGGAGCTGGCTCTATGCAATATGTACCTGAAGTTGGATGAAAGAAATTGTAAGCATTTATGGCAAACTCTTTAATGCTCTGATAGAGAAGCAATCAAAAGAAAATACTATGTGCTTGTAGGAATAAACTAGATGGGCCTGTTGGTTGCTAGTATAATATGTTCTAATGCTAATAGGTCAATCTTTACAGAATGAACAATTTCATTTCATTTCAATTATGGATGTTATGAGTTAAAAGTAACTCACACTCTTTTTAACTCAAGAAATAGTTGATCATGAAATTAAAACATTCATGTCATTCAGTGCCAGTACCGAACTGGATGTGAATAACATTAAATACTATAATTTGCAACAATAGCAAATATAATAAAATTACTGATATAACTTTTACAATATGTTTCAGTTCATACTTGGGACTACAGAAGATTTGTTGTCAGCCAATCCAAACCATCATTGAAAGATGAATTTGACTACACTACTGAAAAACTGATGGACAATTTCTCAAATTATTCTGCATGGCATCTCAGGAGTAAATTGCTTGTAGAGCTGTATCCTGACCTAGAAGGTTGGTAAAAAACAAAAAGATTTTTTAAATATTCGTAATTTATGTTAATGCTGTTGGTGTTGGTTGGTTGGTGTAAACTTTTATTTGTTACATATTATGTACTAGCTGCGCCCCGCAGGTTCACCCGCGTAAGTCTCGATCCGTGGGATATTGATATAAAAGGTACCTATCCTATGTTCTCCAGGAAATGGTGTGCCCATGTGCCAAATTTCATCCAAGTCTGTTCAGCTATTTTAGTGTGAAAGCGTTTCAAACAAACAAACACAAACTCACTTTCGCATTGCATTTATATTATTAGTTAGGATTTTAACGAAATCCTTATTTTCCACCAGGTGGGCGCCCAATAGAAGATAGTCACCATAAACATGAGTTGAAAATGGTACAGAGTGCAGCTTTTACTGACCCAGATGACACCAGTGCTTGGTTTTATCAAAGATGGCTCCTAGGTAAAACCATATTATAGCAAAATTCCATGATTTTATACTAATTATTAATTATACTGTGATTTTTTTACTGTCTAGAAATTTTGCAGGGTGTTCTATCCATGAATAGTTGCTCCCATAGTGAAAGTTGTTTATATTCATGGATAGATCACCCTGTAAAAAATTCGAGACGGTAAAAAAAATCACCCAATATAGTTTGTAAGTGTCCCACTGTTGCTAAGCTAAGACTTATTTTAGTGACAGAGGAGGAACACGCATTGAGTTTACGTCACTGTAATGAAAAAATATAATAACTTAAAAAGTATCTACAAATAAATCCCTCAACTTTGCATGCACTCATAAAGTGAGTGTTGCTCAATATTTACATTTTTATGCTTACGTTATTGAACTTGAAAAAAATCAAATCTTAAAATAAAAATTCTAAATAAAATAAAAACTAATTTACAGGAGCTGTAAAAACAAATGTAGAAGTTGCAGTTTACGTAGTATCGTCATTAAAAACGACAGTAGCATTTAGTAAGCCTGTCAACCAGCCCTTTGTAACTGCAAGGACGCGCCTGTTCTTAGACAATGAATTAGCAAATGGAGAGTGGCAGTCTTATTCTGGAAACCAATACGATGTTCTATGGATTTTCAAACATAATGCAGATATCACTGAAGGCTTAGATGTAAAGGTAATACAAGATTAATTACATATTAAAATTCACTAGGTATTGGATAGAAGTAATATTTAAAAACATTAGTGTAGAAACTGCCTCGTTGGTCTAGTGGTCGCAAGCGCTACTGCTGAGTATGAGGTCCTGGGTTCGATTCCCGGGTTGGGCAAAGTGTTATTGGGTTTTTATATCTGAAATTTCTCAGTAGCAACCCGGAGTCTGGATTTGTGCCTGGTTGATGGCAAACGGCTGCCCCATTTCAAAACCTAGTAACGACTTAAAACAAAATTTTACAGGAGAGCATAAAAACGTAAATAGGGTCAGCCTTTGAAAAGTCCAGATTTTGAAATAGTTAAAGTAACTTACTAGGTTTTAAAGTGGTCACGGGGCACATACTAGGTTTCGATGTTTAAATATCATCTGCTTATAAGTGAATTTTCAACACTGGTGTTTTTGTATTTGGAATGCAATAAAACGATTTTTGTAAAAAGTGTCCCTTAGTAGGTTTTGAAATGGGGCGGCCGTATAATAGGCTCGCCCCCTATTACATGGGACTTAAACATAACTGGCGAAATGTAGGTGTACCTGCTACAGGTACACCTCTGCCCAACCCTTCGGGGAAACAAGGCGTGATGTTATGTTATGTGTGTTAGTAGGTATAGAAAAATGAATAACTTTATTGTTATTTTAAATTTTGCAGATGGAGTATGACAGTGAAGATGGAAAGATACAAATAATTCCTAGTGTTAAACACTATCTAAATACTTATATTGGTAAAGGTGAAATCAGTTTCGAGAAAAAATACTCAAAACCAGTTGTTGAGGAACTGAATAACCAGTTGGATTCCTGTCGTCAGTTGCTGGCTATGGAACCTGACAATAAATGTAATTATTATAACTAGCAACATTATTTATCACTTGTCTTGACTTTGTCATGTTTGGGTCTGCTTTACATATTGAACATAATTGAAGTCTCAATAAAAGCCTAAAAGTTTTAGAGCTGGAATGTGGTTATATTCCAGCCAGCGGCCGGCATAGGCACGTATGTGTGTCTCGGCATCGCCTCGGCTTACATATTCACGTTCGTCCATCAAGCCTGTTTGTGGCCAAGGCTTGTATAGTACTTTTCTCAAATAACGCGCGGAAATTGAAACTAAGTACATTAAATCAACAATTAATTAAAAATCCCAGAATCAATGACGACCAACATATATCATTTTTCACGCGCCAAAATGTTAATTTATTTCTTTTTGACTTTAAACAGCTCTATTTGCAAGCCAGTTCAAAATTTAAATATTTTTTTTGATAGTTACGTCCTCGGTTGCCATGTTTCGAAGTAAAAAGTTCGTTCCATTTTTTATTACACGAAGGAGATATCAATTATGAGTTTTCATAGTAATTTATTTGACCGCCTAAACATGAAAGATACGGATCTTCGTACTAACTTTGCCGGCCGCTGCTCGCATGTATTCGACCAGTACAGTATTTTCGATGTATCTCGAAAAAGGCTGTCAAAATAATAATGCTCGAATTTACAAGTATTTTTCATAAAAATATTTTTAAACTTTATAATTTTTCCTTTTTTTTCAGGGACTCTTCTTACTACCACAGTTTTTCTTCATTGTATTGATGCGAAACGGTATCACAAGGAGATAATAGAAAATTTACATACATTGAAAATTATAGATAATTTGCGGGCTGGTTACTATGACGATTTAATTACTAAATGGAGTATAGAAGATCAACTTACACGGGATTATAAAAAAAATTGTCTAGACTTCAAAATCATGTTTGATGATAAAATAATCAATCTACCACATTTGCAATACTACAGTCATTGCGAAAATGTTGATTTATCTAATCAGAATTTAACATCAAATGTTTTGCCTTCCTTAGAATTGCTTCAAAACTGTAAGGTAAGCTTTATTCAGTTTTCATAAAAGTATGGACTCTGTTTCCATTTTTTACCAGTTTAAAGGTAAGACCAGATTATTTATCTAACAAGTATTTTTTTTCCTTACAGAAATTATCTTTAGAGAATAATCAACTGACGACATTAAGAAATTTCCCTAATTTAAATCTGGAGGTGTTAAATTTAAAGGGGAATAATGATTTAGTTGAAGAAGAAGTGGAGTTATTTAAGAAAAGATGCAAATATTCAGTGATTTTCTGAAGAATATATTGACACCTTTTGGTGGTAAAGATATTTAAAATATATTTTAAAAATTAAAACCTTAAACTAAATTATTACAATGGTAAAATAATCAGATTTAGTAAGCCTTCGCCACACTGAATGCAGATAGAAAGCAGCTTTGAACGTACACTGTTGCAGTGACCGACAATGATCGCGCTTTGTACTGGGGGCCTACCACCAGCTCATAAAGCAGTATTATTTTAATATTACTTCAGTGTGGAAAAAGAGATGAAGCTCTACAGGATGTATAGCTCCATCTCTTTCTGGCTGCTTTGCTAGCTGGAGGTAGGCCCTCTGAAATCCAACAGACAAATATTAAAATGTATTTTGTCATGTCGTTTGCCGCCCACTTTTCAAAATGAAGTGGCTGAAACTACTACTTCTACCGCTCTCTATTTGCGTTAGTGAAGCTGTTACTTAGTGCATCACTATTGTTAATACAGAGAATGGTCCAAGTTATATTCATAGTTAATAGTCACTTAAACAGAGAAAAAAGTGCCTACCATTTTATTTCTTCCAGCAATGTAAACAAGATTCCAATATTTATTTAGTAAGACTACAGATTTAAAGTCTATAGCATAGTCTATCATAATAATATGTCAAATATAAAAGTAAAAACCGGATAAGTGCGAGTAGGACTCGCGCCCTGAAGGTTCCGTCTCAAAGCTGTCCCAGGCTGCCCGCGACTTCACTCATTTGACATGGCCTATGAATTTCCAATTGAAGGACCCACTTAAGTTTGTAGTTGAAAAAAATGTTCTCCCAGACATTCCAACTGCATATATGTAGTTTTGACGCTCAATATTGAGAGATTTACCATGTTATTTTAAGAACATAAACTTCTTATAGGTTTCCTTGTATGAGTAAATAACTACTTCCTGTAGTTTTTAAAAATTTTAGGCTCAGTAGTTTCGTAGATAAGGGGGAGGGGATGGTTAATTGCCATCTATTATCTTAATAAGTTTAAAAAATCTTTAAATATTTTATAAAATTATTTTAAAAAAATTGAGACCCTCACCCAAGGAACTTATAAGTTCCTTGCCCTCACCATAAGCCCTTTCATTTGTCAGACAGACCCACGAGTGATCCTATAGGGGTTCCGTTTTTTATATGGACGTACGGAACCCTAAAAACTTCCTTACATTATTGGAAAAAAATAAAATGTGTTTTACATACCTACAACAAAATAAATATTACTTTTTTAACTATCATTATAATGTATAAAGCAGTATCTTACAAAGTTATTTTGAAGCACCTTATGCTTGCAGCTTCATTCACGATGTAAATATTTATTATGTCATGACATGTAATGCTTATTGATTCAATATTTGAAGCTGTAAGTACTATAACTATTAATTAAGAGCTACTTTCTTTCGAAGTTTATTGTTTTCTATAAGTACATGATATTTCGAGACTGTGTTGTATAGACTGATTGTGTAACTAAAAAGAACAATATATTTGATTTCAATTACTTACCTACAAACTAATGGTGAAAGTGATTACTTATTTCTATTAATAATTACTTTAAAAGTAAAGTTACTATAATAATATATTTGTCTTCAGTAACACCCTTAACATTTAGCTGCATTCCACCAAAGTCAGCCTGCCTTACAATAAGCTTTTGTCAAGTGTGTTTTGAACTTATACATATTTGTATGCTTTTTTTCTAGTATGTAAGTAAATAACTACTTCTAAAATGTTAGAGGCCTTCGTCTTCTCTCAAATTAGTTTTTTGTTTATTTAACAATATACTATCTAGATATTTTATTATGTTTAGAAAAATATATCTATTATGTTTTAGTAACAAGTATTTTGTAATTTTGCACATAAGTCTTTAACAAACCTTAAACACCCCTAAATAAGAAGTAAATGTAAGGGTCTTTTATAACAAGCAAAGGACTCGTGTATGAGCAGTCTGTCTGTTTTAATCGCAGATGTTTGCCCGCGTCGCATTGTTCGCTAACTAGTCCACCACATGGAAAACTTACGCAAAGTTACAAACAAAACGGAAAACTCAAACAGATCACGCAATGCTTCTGTGGGTGTAGGTATGTTTCAGCTGGTATCATCTTACATCTGAATTACATTATGCAGTTAGGCGCCGAGCAAACGATGGACAATTTGTCCGCGACGATAAAACGTATGGAAATCTATGCAATAAACGCACACATAGGACAAATAGACTGCCGGGATTTCATACGTTCCATATTCTAGGACAAATTGTCCATCGTCTGCTCAGCGCCTTCTAAACAAGACAGCAAACGCGCGCCTGTTTACAATTACAAATAGTCTCAAAGAATTTAAGTTTACGAATAAATTAGAAAGGTTAGATTCAAATGCTGTGACACTTCCAAATAACGACAGGACAAAGGCTTTAATTTCAGTAATGTTAACATTTTTATTTATTTATATTACATAGATTTATGAAGTTGAAATTTATTTACATGGAAATAAATCATTATGAAATAATAAGGGCCTTGATAATTTGTACCTCTCGAGAAAACTTACCAGATTTTAAGCTTTTTAAAGTTGTACACAACTTCAGCAACAGGTTTTAACAATATGTCTTCATCCCAAAATAATTTGCCACATGTTTCACATAAAATTGCTGATTTACTTAGAGCAGATAGTTTACAAGCATTATGTATGTCAATGGTGACTCCCTTATTTGTTGTTAAAATACTTTTCGTATAAACATCTGGTTGGTATAAATCTTCATCACAATCTGAATCACTCAGAAAATTGTCACAATATGCAGTTTCATCATCGTCATAGCCAGCACCATATTTGTCTGCTTGATCAACATTGTCAGGTTTTAGCATTCTTTGGTATTCAATACACATTTTCACAACTTCATCTGAATTTAGTTTTCTGAAATCTTTACTATTACAATTAATACAAAAGCTGAAAAGATTGTCTTGTTCCACTTTTATGTTAAAATTATTAAATATTTTTCGTAACTGTTGTATAACAGTGTCTTTACCAACTTCTATTATAGAACTTTGTGGAAAGTTTGTTGTTGGTGTATGTTTAAGTTTACATAATAGGACCAGGCGATCTTGGGATATTGCTAGATTTATCACATCATGCCATAACATTGTTGATGGTATCACAATTGTGTCTATTCCACAATATCTTAAATAAGGCATCAAATTAGATAACACAGACTCTACTAAAAATTTCACCTCATGAACTGATCTTGATTGCACCATAGGTACACAAGTCTGAAACCTGTCTACAACTTTAGGTTTCTTTGTGCATTTCTTCTTGCTTTCTAACATAACATCATTGCATATTTCCTCAAAATTAATTTGCTGCTCTAAACATAGTTTCTGAAGATATTCATATATTTGTATAAGCACATGAGCATCTAAAGCAGCATACAGTATTTGTGTATTTCTCAATGGCCTCAATTCCCAATTAGAACATTGTTCAGATTTTTCAAGAGGAAACCCAAAACATGATTGTACTAGACAGCTGAGGCTGTTTCCCACATTGTCACTGTTACCAGGCAAGGTAAGTCCATTGTTGAGAAGACTCTTCCACAGGGTGCCAAGATCTAGTAGCCCTTCTCCTTGTACTTTAATGTTTCCCAATCCTACCACACATGATTTCATTTCTTTTAAATCCTGCTCAAGTCCAAAACCTACTTTTATAATTTCTGCATTATCCAGAAAAGATTTATGGAAAGTGCACCAACACCTTGAATATTCTGGTTTGTTCAATATTAGAGTGTCTATTAGATAAACTCTACTGTTAGTGGCTATTTGTATTAATGCTACTTGAGACTGTGTAGCTCCAAATGAAGGCTTCCATTCACAATCAATGCTTACAACACTATTTTTAACAACTTCTGATATCATTAGATCATGGAATTTTTCTCCTGTGTCTATAAGTGTTATCTGATCTTCAAGTAAACAAAACTTGTAATACTTATGAGGACTTTGTGGAGAAGTGTCATTTGTATCCCAGTTCTCTTCTACAGGTTCATCATTCATAGAGATGTCTTTGAGTGCTAAAGGTAAAACACTCTCAGCCATGTTCAAGTATGAAGCCCACTTGAGAGCTTCATTGCGGTCATATTCAACTAACATTTCAATAAATTCTTGGCCAGAGCCAGCATTTTGCTTCAGTGAATCTTTCACTAAGTCTTCCCATACAGATGTGCTAACATTATGTTCTTGATATTTTTGATGTATTAAATATCTCAATCCACCAGTTGTGCGATTTTTACTGAGATTCTTACATGTCTCTATAGGAATGTTAAACTTATTGCATAAACGAGCCACTAGTTTTCCTAGTGGCTTATAGTGTAGTTTATCATATCTGACATGAGAAATCTTATTGTCTTGGATGTATTGTTGTACATATTCTCGAATACTAATTGTTTTATCGAGTAATTTATCAAGAAAAATTAACAGTGGCTTTACCTGGCTAGGGCATTCATTTAAATACTCATCAATTAAATTTGACTTATCTTGCAGAATCAATGGAAACACTAGGTCTTCAACTGGTATTTCATCAAACAATTCCATTGATATTACAATTTGAGATGCTTGTTTACAATTGTCCTTACTGACCATATCTTTCACTATAGGTAGAATTTTGTCTTTAATTGTAGATATTCTGTATGTTTTGACAATCAGACACAGAAAATGTTGATTCCTTTGTTGTGTAGCTATATGAAATGCTGGTAGTTTCAAATCATCATCTGGTAGAATCTCACTTGTTTCAGACCACTTCAATAATGTTTCCACAATGAAATAGGGTAAAGTTTTTGGCTTGCAATCTTTGTAATCATCACATTTAATAACAAAAACTAAAGCTAATCTGTATCGTTCTTCTGCACTCCGAAGAAATGATTCGATGTGAGTCCCTATTGCAGGACTTCTCTTCCAAGTTTTCCAAGTTACTTTTAGTTGCTCTAACCACATTTTGGAGTTTTCATCAAGATCTACATTTAGACCTATAGTCCGCAATGATTCTTCGATCGATGGTACTATTTTAATGGATTGGTTCTCACTGACTAGTTTATTAATATCCATTGTAATGTCTTGAACTTGTCCTTCCCTTTAAACAGTTTACGTTGGATCAGCAGTCCTTATGACATAATTTTAATTTGAAATGTTGATGAATATCAACTGTTTATATCTTAAACTATTGAACACAACTATTGGTAGCACAATAACCTAACTATTTATTATTGCAGTTTACTGGAACTTAGTTTAATCATTGAAATACCTATTCCTCTGTATTGTGTATTTTCTATTAGTGCCCTGTCAAGTGTCAATTTGACAAATATTATGTGTCATTCCATTCACCATGGCCGTATTCCGAGTTACGCCAAAAGTGATAATATCGCAAATCCGACCAAAGTCCAAAGTCACAATTATTCCTCAATAACCCTTTTATTTTGTGACTATTAAATTTGGTCGGATTCGCGAAATTATCACTTTTAGTGTAACTCGGAATGCGGCCCATGTAGCAAGGCCACAGAGCATGAGCAAGGCAATGTCAGATTTAGGGTTGCTAGGCTTGGACACAGTACAAAGTATCCACATTATGTTCACCCACAAATACGCGACTTGACGTGAGTCCCCGGTCCCGGCGGGCGTCACTGCGTTGCGTCGTCGGACTTCTCGTAATTTTGAAAGGGTATATTGTGAAAGTTACTCTTTTTATAATAAATACTTGGGTTGCTGTACTGTTACAACGATTGTAATGCTCATGTTTTTTTTAAATTTAGTTAAACATTATTTATTTGCATATTTATTTCGAAGATAAATATTATCTTTTTCCAATCTTCACATTTGAAATAACGTTTTTGTAAAGGCTCCCACACACGTATGATAATTACTTTGCATCACTGTCAAATTAGAAAAGTCGAAGGGAGGGAGGAGTCGTAGGATACCCGGTTGGCAGGAAGATCTGTCAAAAGAGTCTGACGTGGTGACATTTGGAACTAAATATTTTGCAGACCTATAAATCTATGACGATGGCACTACTTTGCCGACAAGTGCTAGTAGGTTTTGATTTTGATTTGAGTCACTCAAAAGCAGCGCTTTTTGTTGCACATTTAGTTATCAATTTATTTCCCATTCGATTTGGCCTACGTGCGATAGTAGTGCCCTCATTTGTTTCATTTTACTCTTTTTTGCCAAGCTGTTGTGTGTGTAATGTTGTGTGTGTCCGCCATATTTTATTTTTCAACTAGCTGTTCTTACCCGGCGTCGCCCGGTTTTATTTCCGACTTTTCCAGTGGATTTTCCAAAATTTTCTTTCATTCATACCTTGCCTAACAAAAAAAAAACAGCCAAATCGGTCGTGGTATTCTAGTGATGATCTTTCATACTTGTAGATTTAAAAAAAAGATAGTATAAATAAATAAAAATAAATAGTTTTTTTGACGTGATAACGTCTTATAAATCGAAGAACGCCGGCTGCACGCACGAACACGTTCCGCCTGAGCCGAGCGTGCAAGCGAGAGCGCGGAACAAGCGATAGAGAGGCACGATCGGCCTAAGCGTTCGGCTTGTGACATTGGTGCCGATTCCCTTGTTCACAAACTAAACTAAATTTAAGTTCAGTGCATCTTTTTCTTTCTATTTCATTAAGAAAAGGACAGAAGATGAATTTTAGTTTAGTCCTGTCAAATTAATCAGCGCTTGACGTAAATTTACGTAATTTTAGTCGGCAAGTTTTTAATCACGTCTAAACTTGTATGGAGAGTGACAGGCGATGATTAATTTGACAGGACTAAACTAAAATTTGTCTTCTGTCTTTTTCTTAATGAAATAGAAAGAAAAAGATGCACTGAACTTAAATTTAGTTTAGTTTGTGAACAAGGGAATCGGCACCATTATCACGTAAAATTATCGTCCGTAAACCAACTTTACAGACAACCAATTTTTTGTATTCAAAATAAACTAAACATGAATTCATGCAAGCCTAGTACTTTTTGTTGGCCAGAGAGCAGTGGTGGCCCAGTGCTAGGCCCCGACTTACGAGTTGTTAGGTCGTGGGTTCGAATCGAGGCAGGCGCTTTACTTTGTGTATTTAATTTCATCACCCCTGCTCTCAAAACGCTGAAAGAAAACATTGTGAGGAAACCGGCATGTCCTAGAACCAAAAAATTCTAAGACATGTGACATCGACCAACCCGCACTGGGCCGGCGTGGTGGATAACGGCCCACTCCCTCTTAAAGAGAGGAGGCATGTGTCCCAGCAGTGGGAACTTTATAAGCTGAAGTCTAGTACTTTTTGTTAGTAATAATTTTATAAACTATTTGTATGCTCAATTCTGCTCCAAATTAATCTCTGTAAACCTGTGAAAACTACATGAAAATCCGTTCAGTAGTTCCGGAGATGTGCGCGAACAAACAGACAGACAGTTCTACCGTAGACAGAGAATGCTCTGTCTACGGATTCTACTGTTTAGATTTTTGACAGGACAAATTTATTATCTGTTTCGTGCGTTCCAAACCTTATAAAAATAATTGAGTTAATAGGTAGAGATGTCATGCAGCGATTTCCTTTGTGTAAAAAAAGGATAGAGAACACAATGCAATGCTGAAGATTAGACGTTCACCGATACTCGAATGGTGTACAGTGACTTTTGTTTTTGCAAGTTGTAGAAGTTTGGTTGATTCAAGAAATTATTGGTCTATCGTGTTGAATAACTCATCTTAAACTCATAATTAAACACTAATTAATTTGTTTCCATCTAATATAGAAAATGGAGCTTTCTGCAGAAGGTAAAACTCCGGAGTACATGGAATTGGCTGGAATCAAGTTCAAGCTTAGTTTGCCCCAGCTAAAAGATGACCCGCAGCTGAAAGAACAGCTCTTTCAAGGAATCAAGAATGGAAACATGGCTCCTTATTACAAAGAGGTTTGTACCGACCTTGGATGGAATTTTGACCAGAAGTTATTTGATGATATGGCAAAAGAAAACCAAGACAGGTTAGCCAAGTTCAAAGAAGACGATTCAGAAACACCAGTTTGGCAAGATAGGTAAGCTTTAAATTGCATTTCCTTGAACTTAACAATTGCAAACATTTCATTTAATAGTTTGAACCATCACTGTAATGTCTGTAAAATGGACAGGAGAGAAACTCATTGATTTCAATCTACAATCACCATCCTACCCGGTAGTTAGATTTAGCTATGTTCAGTTGAAATAAAAGATAAACAAAAATGTTACAGATTGGACTACCTCTGTTCTGTTGGGGACAAGGAAGCTGCCACAGTGCTGGCCACCACAAAATATGAAGATTCCACATTGACTACAAACAGACGTCTGGATGCTGTGTTTGCTTTGTTTAGGATTGCCTATTTCCATGGCTGCAATGTCAAAGAAATGGGGAAGAACATAAACAAGGTATATTATTAAATTTATTTTAGGATGATTTTGCATATATTGCATTATGAAATGAATCAAAATTTGTCTTTTCAAGCTTTTAGTCATGAAAAGAAAGAAGAAAATAATTATCCTTTGTCTAAAATAAATTTCATGAGGAAATTCTAAGCCAATACAGATATTGAATAGTATTAAGAAATGATTACAAGAAATTATATCTCTAACACTCTTTGTTTTAACAATAAAATAGACTGTTAATCTATCTTCTATATTGTTTCTAATTCTATTCTATTCTA
Organism: Agrochola lychnidis; assembly: GCA_963680765.1. Classification (NCBI taxonomy): domain Eukaryota; kingdom Metazoa; phylum Arthropoda; class Insecta; order Lepidoptera; family Noctuidae; genus Agrochola; species Agrochola lychnidis. Next base: position 11,731,269 of record OY796858.1, read on the forward strand.
TAATTATTTTAATGATTATACACATAATCTGATCTGGTATTCTTATCACTGTTATTTCTCTTGCAGGCTCATGAGCTTGTCGACAAGGGTGGAGACTGGCGTTCCAGGAACAAGCTGAAGGCATATGAAGCTATTTACTGTCTGGCAGTCAGAGATTACAGCAAGGCTGCAGACTTGTTCATTGACTGTGTCTCTACATTTGAATCCTACGAGCTGGTTGATTTTGGTGAGTCATTTTCACAAAACACCTTAAAAGATGTCCTTAATGCATTGATCTACGAACTTGTGAAGAAACACACCTATTTTTATTGATTGTCCAATGTTTGAGTGATCAGTCTCATCATTTTTGTTTGGCATTCAGTAATATTATTTTTCTGCTGAACTCGAGTCTGGTTACTAAATAGTCACCCTTCAAATGTTCCTCTGGCTGGTCAATCTATTAGAATGCCTATGTTCAATCATTGCTGTTTATGGACTGATTGATGCAAGTATTTGCATTTCATTCATCGACTGTAACCCAACTTTATTTTCCATATTACAGGTACCATCATCCAATACTGCGTGCTAGCCTGTGCCCTGGCTCTAGAGCGACATGCTTTGCAGTCAGCCCTAAGGCGCCAGGGGGCAGCAGTACAGGCCCTCCGTTCTCGTTTCCCAGAGCTCAGGGAACTTGTTGAGTCCCTACATGAGTGCCGCTACGCCGATTTCTTGAAGAGTCTCGCTTGGGTACAGTATTTTATAAAGTCCATAAGTTAAATCCATAAACTGCAACTAGATTGCAGCATTCAATCAATGATATTGTCCTTAAGAATGCGGCGACGCATGAATTGTCCATACAAACGTAGTACATAAATCATTTGCAATTTGAGCATATTTCCACCATATTATGTTGATATTCGGATTGAAACAGTATTTATCTAGGCTCCTACGTCTTTTTATTTCCAAAAACTTACCTTTAAATGAAGTGTAAGTGAATTGCATTTCGTACATTTTTACAGCGTAAATTACATGTTTTCATATTGTTTTTTCTGTATTATAAACAACAATATTTGTAATATTGTTTCCGCAGAAGCATAGTTTATGTTATCAAGTTACAAATTATCGAAAAAAAATGGAAATACATTAAGTTTTCATTCATAATTTTTTGTATTACGGAACACATCCAAATTTATCATAAATTTTCGAAAGCTAGTAGTACTATCGCGTCAAGCAATAATTGACAATGTGTGCGTGGTAGTACTGTAGGTGTATATCGCTCCGACAGGCACTCACACTAGCGCAACGTGCTTGGAATTGAATTTTGCAAACATCTCGATTTGTAGTTGCGAGCCGTGTCGCCGGCCTCTTAATAATAATAAACAACATAATAATAACTCTTTCTTGTTTAGTGGTGGTGACACTAATCACTAAACCGGAAAGAGTTAAATGAATTAATTTATAATAAATAATTTCAAAGAATTAATGCTGATTTGCAATGCTTGCAAAAGGTTGCTAAATCATAATTATATTCCAATATTATATTAGAGCAATATTTGTACACTTAGTTTGCTATAAACGCTTTGACGACTTTGAGTTATTTTGAGACATGATACGAGGTTATTAGGGACGATTATTACGGAACGACGACGACGACTACGTCGATCGACCGCAATCTTGTCACCTTTACTCTTGATTTCACTCTACCTCAAAGCATTTTAATAAATCCAAAACACACTTGAGTACAACCTTATCCATCATCAAACATTTTTAACGATCTGGTAATGACCAGCTATTTCTCACGGTTTCGTAATCTCTCTCTCTAGGTGGAGACTCAGATCTGCGTAGACCCAGTATTCAGGCCCCATTACCAGCATTACGTGCGCGAGGCGCGTATCAAGGCGTATGTTCAGCTTCTACGCGCGTACCGCTCGCTTAGCCTCGACAACATCGCCGACACCTTCGGCGTCTCCCGGGAGTTCGTTGAGGACGAGATCTCCAAGTAAGTGCTAGTTGTATCATAATCTAGGTTGATCCTGTTGGAGGTTCGTATCAAGGCTTCGTTCGTTTAGCTTCTACGCGCACTATCGCTCACAGTATTGGTGTATCCTAGGAGTTTGTTGAGTTATCCGAAGTTAATTTTGAGTGACCTTTTCCTTCAATTAACATTGTTGATCGAAGACCATTTCTTTTAAAAAAAACCGGCCAAGTGCGTGTGGGACCAAGCACAATGAAGGGTTCTTTAGTTGGGATGAATTTATCCCAAGAACAAACTTAACATTGTAGTTGAAAAACATGTTCTCCCATACATTCTAACTACAAATGTAAGTTGGTCTACTACTACTCGTTAACTTGTAAGCTACTTAGTTTTTCTTTTAACTTCTTTATTAATACTACAGCCAGGATTTTATTCACATAGTTAAAGACAACCATTTAGCTGGCAGGGGATGACGGGACACTTGACTTAATTTTGGACTTTGTCGTCATGATTGATATGTATACCCATGCCGAATAACAGCTTTCTAGTTCTAAGAGTCTTTGTTGTTGACTACGGAACCTTAATTAAAAAGGTCCTAAAAAAGTTTTGTTTGCAATGGAATTCGGACTATGTCATGTATGACATAGAAGTGGAAAATAAAGATAATTATAATAATTATCTCAGATTCTGAATTTAAGTATAGGCCTAAAAAAGAAATAAAATATCAAAATCAATCTCTATTGTAATTATGGAAAGAGGATTTTTGACTACAGACAGTCTGAAACCCCCGTCAGCTACGCTACACTGTTCTTTCAGTTCATTTTCTAACATCCCTTACCTTATCTCTAGATTTACTGCTGCGGGTCGTCTGCAATGCCGTATCGACGCGGTCGCCGGCTGCGTAGTAACAGGCGCGGGTCGTGGTGCCGACGCCGACCGCTCCCAGCTGTACCAGGCTACCATACGCGAAGGAGACTTGCTACTCAACCGTGTCAAGAAACTAGCTAGTGTCATCAACTTCTAACTCTCATGTGTTCTTGGTAACATTATTATAATATAACCTTTTAAGTAATTATATTGTAGTTTGTTTTTAAGACTGTAGTTGCCTGTATTTTTCTTACTTCTCAACTTTAAGAAGAGCTTTATTTTAAACTTTTAATGATTCTGCTGGGGTCATGATAGCCGCCACGAATACACTTAAATGTATGGTCGACCATAGAACTGGTTTACCACCCTAAAGTTGAATTCGTGTATGCACATGAATAGTGTAATTCCATTTGTATGTCATTTGTAGTTTTGGTGAAACACGACTAAACAAACCATTTTATTATATATAATTGAAATAACAAAACACAACAATGTTCGTATCGAAGAGGTGAGGTACTTTACTTACCTTTAGGCGATTAACACACTGTCACGCACCACGCAGCGTAGCGCGTGAATGCGTGTTTTAACGTTGCTTGTAAATATTTCCGTTTGTATAGAAAACACGCACAGTCATTCAGATCGTTGACACGCAATATGCAGCGTGACGCGGTGCAGTGTGATAATCGCCTTATAATTGTTTTGAAGTGAAGAATAAATAGTTGGCTATTATTATTGAAAATATTTCGGCAACATGTTATTACCATTTTCAATCGAAATTTAATTTAATTCAAACAATAATGTTTACGGCAATACAACAACAAATCGATAATTTGGACGCCATCTTTGAAAATCCGGTGTGTCATGGTTAATATAGCGCCTATTCATTAACATAGATGGCGCTTATAACAATTACGTGATAGTTACCGATGCTTGAAATAGTTGCCACTTCTTTTCGTATTTTATAGATTTTATAATTCATAGGTTTTATAAAAATTATGTTACTAAAGAACAGGACAACCAAGGAAGGCAAAGGAACAGGGCAGGAGAACCAAGGTAACCGACATAGCCCGAAGAATTGCCAAACTTAAGTAGCAATGGGCAGGGCACATTGCTCGCAGAACGGATGGCCGATGGGGTCGAAAGGTTCTGGAGTGGCGACCACGTACCGGAAGACGTAGCGTTGGAAGGTCTCCCACAAGATGGACCGATGACTTTGTGAAGGCCGCAGGAATCCGCTGGATGCGGAAAGCACAGAATCGGTCGAAGTGGCGGTGCTTGGGGGAGGCCTATGTCCAGCAGTGGACGTCTTTCGGCTGAAATAATGATGTTACTAAAGAGACATTTTAATAGCTTAACAGCAACTACTACTAACAATCATGAAAATACGTGCTGTGCCGCCACAAGTAACGAGGGGCAAGTGAAGGATGATGATGAATCATGAAAATTAAAATAAAAACCTCCAATTCCTCAGTAGGTTGTTTTTGTAATCGTAAAAAATCTGTCGCTCTGGCCCTAATTTTGACCTCTGGGCAAGCCACTCAAAGCACATACTATGTATTTACGTAAAAAAACATTTTGGCCAAACATTACTTACCAATTAGCCTTGTTTGTTGTTTTTAGACTTTTTAGCGTAGTTTCTAGTACTTAGGCAATCAAGGTAGTTTTTGTCTTGTCATTAAAAAAAACAGTGGGTATGTACAGTGGGCAATTATTGCAGCCCACCGTACCTAATAAACCTGATTGAAAATGAGTAAAAACTAAAAAGGTAGGTAGGTGAAGGTAAAGGAATAACAAAAAAGAAAATAATTATTAGTATAATAATTGTTTTTTTTAAATAATTTGAATACTTTTTGGACATTTACATAAACATTTAATAATTTACAATGATTATTTATACTGACATGACATGACACCATCATATTCATGACTAATACTACTCTCTAAGATCTATTTGCAACTTGATATAATAATTAGCTCGTAGGTGCTATGAGAATTTATTCTAGACAACTAAACTGGCGCGCGAGACCTATTGCCTCGCAAGCATTCATTTAATACTAAGAGTGTATGCATGATTTATAATTTATAAATAATTTAGTAGGACATTTATACACAGATAACTAGTCTCCAAAGTATAAAATACATATATAATTCTTTAAAAAATAATAAATTTTATAGCAACTGGACTACGGCATCTACTAACAAGCATTGAGAAAATGCATATTTGGAAAGAAATGTAATATAAATGTGTGTACATAGTCGTGGTCAGTCTGCGTACAGTGCCGGTGATACTACATAGTATATAACCGTTAAGTACCTAGTCAACGTCTCGTCAAAACACCAGTCGCTCACATTTTTACAAAGATATGTTGAAGTATTCTAAAGCAATATAATAGCTATGACTCTAAATACTTATAACTATAGACCTCAAATGCAAATACTTTTAATTTACATGATATGAATATGTCATTAACCTCTGTTACAATTAAATGTATTGTAATACAATATTGAATACCTAAAGACAATAGATGCATAGGTAATAGAATTTCCAAGAATTAATTTTTCGGTAGTTTCATACAATGTGCAATATATGTATAATCGTACGGAATAAGTTTTAATTTACATTTATAAAATTTCCACTGACAGACAAAATAATGCTATTGTTATCAAAGGAAACTATTATTCGTTAAAAATCTGTTTTCTTAGTAACATCAATCATTTGGAATGTGGCAAAAGACAAAATCATGCATATTGCACTCCAGTTGTAGTCGTACAATATAATATAATATTTTATTAAATTCAAGTTTATAACTACTCGTTCATTACAATACTATTATACAAATTATGTACAATTAATTTAAAAAGATATAGTTTTATGAAAATTATTTAATTTTTGGGATAATTTATATTTAATTTTTGATGTCATAGCACATTCGGCTGCATCAGTGAGACGACATTTCTTCCGCTGAACGCTCCCGGTGCGTCGGACACAGCCTCCAAATGTGCACTATCACAGAGTAATGACATAAACGTGGAGCTCGCGATGAGCCCCCGATTGCCCCAGGCCCGTACTCGTGCATAATAAGTTACTTACAGTAATACTAGGCGTAATAACACGTGGAATAACAACGGTACATAGCGCTACACCTCGCATATAATTACGCTACATCAGCTCGCCTCGTGGAACGAACGGTCCGCACTCTCTCACTAGACTCTAACTCTTTGTACAATATAGACACGCCGTCGCGTGGCCGCCGCGGCCGGTCGAGCCACCGGCCGGACCTCTGGAATGTACTGGGCTGGCTCCCCAGGCCGCCTACACGGTGAGCCCCTCGGTGCGCGCGGGCGGCGGCAGCGGCGCCAGCGGGTGCGGGTGCGGGTGGTGCGGCGCGGGCGGTGACGCCTGCGCCGCCGGGGGCGCGTGCGCCCCGTGTGGTGGCTGTGACCGGTACTCGTTGTCCTCGCGCATCTGCCGGCTGCGCTCGGCCAGCTCACGCCCACGCTCGGCCAGCTCGCGCATGGCTGCTTGCCTCTCGTCACCGCCCTCTAGTGAAGGCGGCCGCTCCAGTGGTGATGCAGCGCCTGGTCTCGCGCCCCCGAATGCTCCAAAGCCGAGGAGTCCTGGGAATTTTCCGGCTACACCGTTCTGGCCCGCGCTCTGCTGTATCACTGATATTTCATTCAGCTGTTGACAAACAAAATTAAATCGTTGTAGAACTTCGACAAATACAAACGCTTGACAATAAGGCTGTCTCTTTCTATATTGAGTTTTGGTCTGGCTTACCTTTTGCTGCATGCCGTTAAGGAAGGGCGCGGGCAGGTACGGGTAGAACAGGTCGGGGCGGCGCAGCAGGTCGTGCGGCTCGTGCAGCGGCCGGGGGGGCAGCTCCAGCGACATGCGCCGCCCGCGCCGGGACGCGCCGCCGCTCCACATGTGAGTGCCCATGTGCACCTGGGGACAACACAAAATCAATTAGATTTTCCGAACCGATGTTGCAGCACCAAATACCAGCGTAGACTGGAAAGGTGGTTAGTGTGTAAGCCCAAGTATCTCAGCATGGGACATTCCAAAATCTTTCGTATACTCAAAGCAACCCGTTTCGAATGTTGCCTTATAAGAATCTGGAGGCGTCCTAACTAAATAGGTAGTGTACGGTCTTATCGAACAGCTTGAATGGGACTGGCACACCTTAGGAACATAAACAAGTTAAACAGGATTGTTACAAAACTTACCTTGAGGTTACCCTTCGTAGTGAAGGCCTTCTGGCACACAGCGCATCGGAAGGGTTTGTCCCCGGTGTGCGTGCGCATGTGGATCTGAAGCGCAGACGACGAGGAGAAGTTCTTACGGCATACTCCGCACAAATGCTTGGAGGACGTCGGCGGTGGGGGGTGTGTCGGCCCACTGGGTACTGCGGAACAAATGAACAATGTTATTAGAAACTAACACAAGTTGTTAGATGTAAGAAAATATTGCTGAAGTCAAAAATATGAAAATTCTTGGCTTCCAAGTTTTGCATCTTACCACTGGGCCGTTTGGGCATTGGTGGCATATCGATAGGTGGGGGGTGCGTCATTTGTGGCGGGGGATGCGCAGGCGGCGAGCGCTTGAGGTCGAGTTTGTCGGGAGACGAGCGACGGTCGGGGCTCGGGTCTCGGCCATCATCGGCTCCACTCGAGCTCTTGTCGAACCCGGGTGGCACGTCACGTATCTTGTGCGTTAGCATGTGCTGCTTCATGTTGCCCTGAGGACGATACAAACATGTTATTGTAATTAACTGTCGAAGGAACTAATAACTAAAGTGTGTAAGCGTAGTTTCTAAAACAAATCAGATTTTTTATTGGTCTATTATTAGCAATAAGTGTACCTAACAACATTAAGCGCAACAGAAAATTAATTTAATGTGTTAATTATGTAATTATTCTTGTTTAAGCGTTGCGTAACTGATATATTTTTAAAACTGTTTTTTTATTAAGAATTAAGTGGAAACTAATTTCAATGTCAAATGCGTCACAAAAATAGGAAGGTAGGTACACGCGATAAAAGTTAGTCTTAACATTATGATAACTGAACAAAAGAACGGACTGTATATCAGGAGCGCTTAAACTTGGACTAACAATTTAACTTTATTACAAATTTTAAAAAGGGCATGCAAAACTATGTAAGCGAAATAAAAAACGCTCGTGATATGGTCGCTCCTCGGCCAGGCGTCACTCTCGCATACCGGGTAAACGAAGGCGTTCCACAGGTCCAAAGCAGTGGCGTGCGGGGGGCGGGGTGCGCGCGCGCGCCTACCGCACCGGCAACCGCCGCCACTGCTCTGGAACCACAAATACACAGGCGTTACACACGCACCACACGCACACAGCACCGTGGGACAAATACACACAGTTATAGGTACACACTATGTTTCTTTTTCACAGTTTCCAATCATGTAAACAAACTTTGAAACGCTTCAGGCTTTGAATTGAACCATCGAATCGTCAATTTCAAAACAACAGTTCATGTTGGGTAAAGAATTTAATTTTCAAATCATTCGTTTCAGATTTTGTTTGCATAATTGGAAATAGTGAAAAAAAATAGTGTAGGGCATTAACATCACACAAAGATACCAACAGTCATAATTCAAAAATCAAACTACTGCGGGGAGCTACTAAGGGGACTACCTATCAGATAAAGAATAAAAGATTTTGATCAAAGAGTAAACTAAAAGAAGAGGTCACAAACCAAGAAGGTACTTATTAGGTGTTTTGTAAACCCTGCTCTATGATGAAAAATATTACAGTAAACATTTGACCAACTAAATAACTGCCTACAACGGTAGTAAAATCTATTGAAAACAAATTACGAGCCGTTATTGGTAGAGTTCGCACAGTTCTCAAACCTTTGAAAAGTCAAGTCTCAAAACGTCATGTTTTAAGTTTAAAAATAACAAGTCGCGCAAATTAAATACCCGTTCGTTCATCTTAAATGCTAATGTGATTTCCACGTTTTCCGACTTCCACGTTTTTGACTTTTCCACGTTTTCAGTAAAAAGTTAAAAAATAAGTAGGTACTGTTAATAAGCCTACTTATCTATTTACCTAATTGTTGTGAACATCTCCTAAGAATAATTTAAAAGACCTACTTTTAAAACAGTTAAAATAATAAATGTAATATTAAGTAAATATCGACATAAATAACATAAATTAATTAGGAACGGTTGTATTATTACAAAAGATGGTGATTTATATTAAAATATGAGGCCACTTAATCCATTAAATATTATTTGAGCAGCTAATTATTATTCACCGATGATATTTTATTTACCCATGATACATTAAATAAAATGACATTATCTATACTTAAATATTCATAAATTTTTATTTTGTAGGTAAGGTTTATTTAAGATATATTTCCATATTTTTCGATGTTTTAAATAATTTTTAATCGACTTAAGTCTCGTACATACAAAATTATTCCGTTTTATCGTTTTATATTTCAGATAATAAAATTGGTGTAACCGATGATTGACTGAATTATTTGTACGCGTACTTAAGTAGTAATTAGGTGGGCTGCACTGCGGTCACAGCACATTATTTTCTAAAATCTTATTTAATATTACGAATTGAGCAGAAACGATACGAAACTAACTTCATGTTTAAATTACAAGTTTTTGATTAATATTAACGAAAGGAACTTAAGGAATACTTGTACATAAACGGTTTTACAAGAGTGAATATAAAACTCTATTTACATAATTTTAAAAGCTTATATTTAACTTCCTTGTCAGTTATTTATCTAGTCACGTAGTTGATCATGGTAGCATGTCTATCGAATTTTAGTCATATTTTTGATCGATTTTACCGAACGCCAGCAGAAGTTAATTATTTTTACATTGCGCAAAACATTCCGTGAAAAAAGCGCTCCGTTTCATTTCATTTTGATCATCAAGCTATTCTTGATGACTGATATTTTTAGCCTAATTACCTAAACGAGAAACTGTGAACAATGAGACCCTAACTCTTCGAGAAACCGGTATTGCACTATTTAGGTACATATATAAAGTATCTTTACCTATAACTATAATTTCCTTTATATTTGGCGTAGTCGGGTACGTAAATGCAATAACTTTACAATGTATGACTTCGCATTCTTAGCATCTGGGTCATTATTTCTATGCTGTGGCGGTTAATAACTTTGCCTGTACCTACATTAGTTTAGCGGTTATAAATCGCTAAATTGCTACTGAATTTATTAAGCTGTTCGACTGCCTATAAGCTTGGGAATATGGATTTATTTAATTGCTGATCTGAGTTCCAAAGAGCACATAATCGCTACGGGCTGCCTTTGGATATTGAATAAAGATCTTTGGATAAAGAAACATTGCATGATTATTTCAATATCTAATGATTCCGATGTGATACCTATTTTTCTATAAGAAATCAATTTCAAGCGTTTCTCATGCTACATACACCTAGCTGATTTAAACGGTTTTTAAAGAAAACTTGACGGCGGGATTTCAATTGCCGCATTTATAGGACATAACTTTAAATATTGTCAAAAACATGAGGTCTACAGTGAGCATCGGTTATAAATTCAGTTTTATATGCATAAATACAATGGGGTATGAAATATGGGTGTTTTTATTTATAACCAACAAGCATTAGCTCTTTTAGTGACGTTATTCGAGTCAATAAACTGAGTACGACTGTACCTACATGTAGTACAAGAAGATTGGAATAATCGATAAATAGTTTGGCGCGTGAACTTTCGTCGGTGCAGTGTCCCCGACACTTATTGTAATTTTAAATGTGTTCGTAAGCAGTTGGTTCAGGCACTAGCGGTTTACGCCTAGGGCCGCCATCTTTAAAATCACTAACCCGGGACAATGAGATCTGCACCCTGCATTTAAAATGAAAACTAAACGTTTAATTTAATTTAAATATGAATTTTGCATTTCTTTTAATGTTTCCAGGATTTTCACATGAATTTTCATAGGAAAATGAATATCATATCTATGAAAGCTCCCTGTAACGAAAAAGGCAATGTGGTATTTTCTAAAAATGAGTTCTACCGACTCTATTTTCGTATAAAGCTTGTTTTCCTGGGTATTGTTTGGATGATTGACACGTTTTTTATTACCATGCCGTATTCATAATAAAAAGCTTCGCCCCCCGGTTCCGTACCGGTCATTGAGTGCAACCCCAGAATAACTCGCCCACGGTCGATATAAGGTCTGAATATAAAAGTCGGTCAAGGTTTGGACAGAATTGGGATCTATCGTTTTAGAATAAAAGTGCAAGCACCTCTTTTTGGGGCTTTCAAACATTTTAGGGAAATGGCTATATTTATAACTTCATGTTTTGTTAAGAGGGTAGGCTCACTTTTTGTAGATACACCTAAACCAAAGAGGTTGATGTTTCTTTTGTAGCTTTTATAGCTTCCCAAGTGTTAGTAGATGGTATACCGACTACAAACGCGTGTTTAGATTTATTAGCATATTGTCAGTTGTTTAACTTGGTGTAGGAACAAGTGCGTCGGGCCTCCGAGGAGAGCGACATACTGCAATAACCGAAGCATTCGCAACTATGCGTAGGACGTGACAGGTTGCTGGCTCGTCTCTCACTAGCATCACTAACCAGTTCCCTCCACCTCAACGTTACGGCATACCGACAGACGAAGTCCCATTTAAATGCATTTCTTTCTCGTGCATTCCTAAACATTCTAATGATTAAAAATTCGATTTGGAAGCCTAATTTTCTTATAAAGTATACATACATATTAAGTAGACCGTCCCGGTCCTCACCGTCAGTTAGCTCGCTGACAACTACTGATGGTTTGGCGTTAACATTTTAATATTTAAACTGTTGTTTGTTTTTTAAACCCCCGTAATTTGCAAGACACGCGGCGCCAAAATGTGCATCACTTGTTTTTGTTTTCTTACAAAAGTGGAGTAAGCAGGTGCTTAGTGTTTTCAATTTTCGACTAGCAGAAGGGATATAAGTAATATAGTGATTTTGATTATAATTGAACAGAAAACTAAACCGGGCAAGTAATTGTTTCATTACGGAGAGAGGGCAGTGACAAAGATGGTGCTATAACTATCGATTTTGAACCTTTTATACAATCGGTGTTTCAGGATTTTATGTTTATGTTGTGTTGTTAACCGAGACCTGAAAACGCTAGTTTTCTGGATTCTATCTAGGTATAGGCTATCGGAAAGTAAGGATTTTTATTATATCACAAATGAAAATCCCGAACGGAAAAACCTAACAGATGGAAACTGTCCAAAATATTAGTTAAACAAACTAACGTTTATTTAAAGACAACCGTTGATTTGAACTTCTTATCAAAATATAACTCAATAGGAATCTAGTTTTGCTAAATTGTCAATTAAGTATAAATGATAATTTATCGTATTGCACGCTAATACCTAATGTCAACCTGTCATCGGTAACTATAAAGTATTATGAGATTACTATGAGTCACAGTAAGGAGTGGTCATACTGGGAGTAACATCAGTCATTTTGTGACCAATGGGAATTGTTAGGTATTTAGTTTCAGTTTATATTGTCATGTTGAATCATTTTTGTCGGAAAATTGAGTAGTTTAAAAGCCTTAACTGGAAATCCGACTCTGAGTTGGAGGGAACAAAAAACGCGCTTTCGATTTAATGGTACGGATATGAAGAATTCAAATTTCAGTAAAAAAAAGTTACTTGTTTAATGTAGATACTTAACAGCTATTTTAGTTAAACCGGAGCTTTCCATGCATTCGAGAACGTTCGTGAAAAAAATAACAAGTACAAGAGCATTTACCTGTGTGAAAAGTAACATGCGTGTATCATGTATATTTATTACGTTTCGTTGGAAGTTATCTGGGCTTCTGGGTCACTACAAATGTAAATCATAGATACGTTGGTACTTAACCGCTGCTATTTTTATCAGAAGAACTTAATTAAGTCAACTGCGGTACGCAAGGTACTTTTGTGGGGTTTTAAACTTTTAACCTCGGCGCCATCGTAAATAACCTATATTTTATTGATGAGACCCCTGGTCACTTTCGGTAACATACGAAAAATGTTACTTTGTCAAGCATAAATAATCTTTTTATGACGAGAAGCGTAGGTAAAGGCTCAAGGATTTATAAGCAATAAATATTTTACGACATGAATTAATATTCCGATCGTTTTCCGTGACGTTGTTTTTATGACTTATCATTTTTGTGGCGCGACGCGATGGAGCGTCGCAAGCGCAGCTTTACACTACGCGCTTGAAATATTGGCTGAACCGAGTATAAAACTTGTATCATCATAAAAATGCTTTTAACAACCTTTATTTATTGTCAAAAATATTGAATTAATTCATTTTGTTCGTATCTACCTACCTGCTAATAAATGTTTCACATTATTTTTTTGTTGTTTGTATAATCTCTATCTATAAAAGAGTTTTTCTCAGATGTTCATTAGTAAGTTTTAAGTGCGAAAATTCAGATTAGTGACGTGCAATTAAAAAAAAAACAGTTACAATAATATGTTAAAACGATAAGATGACATGTTATAATAAAATGAGGAGCTGAGCGTTTGCATATTATTTGGGAATGTCCAGTAGTTAAGTAGCAAATTAGTGTTAATGGAGATAAAGAAATATCATTTGTAATCATACATTTAAATAATTTAATTATATTGAATTTACTCCTGTTTTGTGCTATCGATATTAAAACTGGTTGAAAATACGGAAGGCATCTTATACCTCAGTGGCAGCAAAAAAGTACGGTTTAGTAATCAAACCATCAAATTTTTGGGCGCGGAAATAAGACACGTAGGACTACCTAGATATATTTTCATTTATGTGCATTTTAACGGAAGCCTATTCAGAAATCTTTGCGGTTTGCGTGTATCTTGTGGTCTGTGCCTCTTTCTTTGATAAAAAGTCAGTTACTTGAGCTGCTCTTAGGCCTCATCTTACTAATTGAGATGTTAACTGTGGTTTAACTATAAAAAGAAAAGCCAAAACACAGGAAAAAGCACATTACTCCAGGAAAAATGTGGGCAGGAATACTTTTTACATCGATTAATGTACTTGGTGCCCGTATGATATGTAAAATAAGTTTTATCGCGAAGTAATAAATTAATGAAATGACGTACAGTTCAATTTGCGATTATCTATAAGACAGCGAAGTTGGATAATAAACAAAGTTAATTATCTGTAGATGGAAACGATGTTAAATGTGGCCGGCACACGGCTAACAAGTGGTTGCATTTGTGCTGCTATGAGACGCATACCTTACAGACTGACATTAATACAAAGGTAGAGTCTTTAATTATAAACCATTCATAAACCGTTGAATGTGATCAATAAGGCAGTACATAGTTTTGATTAAATCGGAACAAACGAGCCTACAAGTTTGCGCAGTTAGTCGTCAATTACTCGGCGAGGCGGCAACAGCTCGGATGCGAGGCGACGGAGGAAGACAACAGCTAAAACTAATGCGAACTAGAGGCGCCGACTAGAGGCTTGTAATTACTGCCTGCAAAATTAATGCACTGAAACTTGGATGAAATGAAACCGGCGCATGAAGTTAGTCGCGCACAACGTCGCTTGTCGATGTCTCGCCTTCAACTTGGAATACGATGCCCCGCTTGCAGCGTGTTATTTATCAAACGCGAACTATATACGTCCTGTCGCCAGTATACCCTCCTATACTTCATCTAACTACCTACTGCTTGTATGCAAATAGAGGTTAGGGAGTGTATACACTTCAACAATAAAACAGCAAAGGAAAAAACATGCAGAATATTTGAAGTTATTAACAGAAACGAGTTCAAAGGACTGTGTTATTTTAAATCCCGAGTAATTTAAAACTTTATCGCTTTTAGTATTTTAAATCGGTGATATAGACGGTGCGAGAGCAGTGGTGGCCCAGTGGTAACGGCCGCGACTTACGAGTTGTAGGTCGTAGGTTCGAACCCAGACAGGCGCTTTACTTTGTGTAAATTATTTCATCACCACTGCTCTCAAAACGGTGAAGGAAAACATCGTGAGGAAACCGGCATGTCCTAGAACCGAAAATTCGAAGACATGTGACATTTACCAACCCGCACTGGGCCCGCGTGGTGAATTACGGCCCACTCCCTCTCACAGAGAGGAGGCCTGTGTCCCAGCAGTGGGAACATTATAGGCTGATGATGATGATGATGATGATGATATAGACGGTTCAAGTAATATATGCAATTTATTTGAAGTATGTATTTAATTGTCATTTAAGATCTAGGAAAAAAATTAAGATGTTTTATCTTAATGCGCTGTCGGAAAGCAGAAAATTAAAGAAATTGTTAACCTACTTGTACATAGATAGAGCCGCGGACTTGGGCTTGTATTTTAAAAGATTTAATAATCAATGAATTTCTTTAGATGTAGTGAAAATTAGTGGAAATGTCGTAAACACGTACGTCTAGCTATTTGTGTAACAATAAAGTATGAACTGGCTAGAAGCCAAAGTCACTCAATCTGAGCTACGAGTGTGCATACGTGACTATTACATGATAGTCATATCACGGCATTGTTAGACACAGATACATCAGTAGATAGGTAGGATATAATATACTGTTGGTACCTAAGTTTATTCAGTTTGTTTAACTTCAAAACAGAGATATAAATAACAAAGGGATGAATCTAAGGTATAATAAGAAGTGGTTGAGACAAACCTTTGTGGAGAATCCGCGGTCGCAGACGGTGCACTTAAACGGTCGCTCCTTGGTGTGGCTCCGGTAATGTATCTCCAGAGCGGAGTTGCAGGCGAACGTCTTGTAGCAGAGGTTACAGGTCGTGTTGCCGCGCACTGCACACAAATAAACCCATCGTTCAATGCGGTTTCGTTGTCACTAATTGTACAACAGTCGGATTGTACGATTACACTGTATTATTATCAATGAGAGTTACTTCTTCCACATTTAGTGTTGGTCGGTGACTTTGACGTGTATTCGAGCGCCCGGTGGTTTATTTATTAGTGGTGGGCGAGGATCAAAACAAGGAAATGGAAATGCGGGCGACCGGGGCGGACGAAAATATAAGATCCCGCTATCGCATACCTGCGGGAGGGAACGCGAGTCCGAGCGGGCTGAAGGGCGATCCTCCGAGCGCGCCCAGCGCGGCGATAGGCGTGGGCGGCGACGGCAGCGGTGAGTGCAGCGGCAGCCGCGGCGGCGTCGACAGCGACGACATGGTGGGCGACGGAGGCGACGCCCGCGCGCTGCGCCCGCTGTCCGAACCTGTCGCCGATGGGAGGGAAGCCGTTGTGGTGATGGTTTTTATTTCGCTTTCGGACGCCGAGGCGCAGACGGAGAGCGGCGAAGTTCGACGATCCTTCATATCTAAGTCGTCGTCGAACTCCCGAATAGCGGGCTCGCGCTCGTCCCGGCCGCTCTCATCGTCGGTCCCGCGGGAGTCCGCCCGTCGGTCGCCGGGAGTGGTCGGAGTGGGGAACAGCGGGCGCGGGAAGGGGCGCTGAGCTTGATAGTCGCTGACGTCTGACCCGTTACTCAGTGATGGAAAACCCTCAATATCGATACTTCTCATTTGATCGTAAGGGATGTGGGCGCGCTCGCCCGTGTGAAGTCGTATATGTTGGTGTAATATGGTAGGATCCGAAAATTTCTTATGGCAAACTGGACACTGATGTAACATTTGAACTGGAGGTTTAATGCGATGAACGCCCATATGGGTTTTCAAATTGCCTTTAGTCGTAAAAGAGCGGCCACACAATTTACATCGGAAAGGTCTCTCGCCCGTGTGCGTACGATAGTGCATTTGTAACGCACTCTTGCAAGAGAGAACACGGTGGCATACTATACATTCGTTGGGATCGGACACTTTATTGTCAATATTATCAACTAACTGTTGAAGCTTTGATGTTTCAGAAGTTTTGGTAATTTCTATTAAACTTTCCCAAGAGTTATCATTGCTGCCTGGGCGGGGCAGAAGTGAATTATAAAACATTGGATCACGTGCCAGATCTCCATCAGCGACGTGTTGAATAGAGTTCGGAAAAGGAGTTAAACTACCAGAGGACATACTGCTGGGAGACTGAGGGAATAGAGGAAACGAAGGAAAAGTACGCAGTCCCGTTGCTATTGAAATTGGCCCAGATATCGGTGAATTCTTACTTGAGAGATTTTCCGGTTGGTCTGGATCGGGCTTCACATGAGGACTCTCTCTGCCAATTTGTTCTTCATTGCTATATTTTGAGTCCATGCTGCAATCATCGTAGGGTGAAGTTGAAGGATATCTGTCTTGTTCTGGATCTTGCGTGGCATCATTTTCATCAGGTTCTCGCTTAGGAGATACGCGTTCAACGTCTTCAAAACTGGAATCTCGATGACAATCATCGTCTTGTGGTTCAGACTTAACCTCGGGTGCTGATCGAGAAGGGCTCGGCGCGGATGGTTTACTGAGATCAGCCGGAGCGTCTTGTTCCTCTCGCATTGCAAACAGTGGGTGAGGCGGTAGAGGTTTGTCTCCGAGCGGACGAGGCGGTAGTAAATCGTGGTGTGGGGGTCTGTACAACGGCAAGCTTGGCGGAAAAGGAGCTGGTGCACCCGGAGGGAATTGAAGTGGATGTGGTGGCATGCCAGGGATTGGCCCCGGCGACAACTGTGCTAACAGCGGGGGGTGGTATTTATCCAAATGCTCTGGTATTGGATTGGGATTCATCTTGACATGCGGAAACTTTGCTGTGTGTCTTTGGAAATGTACTTTGAGATTCCCTTTGGTTGTAAATCGTGATCCACATACATTACATTTAAAAGGTCTTTCACCTGTGTGCGATCGAATGTGAATTTGCAGCGCAGAATCACTTCCAAACACTTTTCCGCAGTAACGGCAGCGATGCTTAAAAAACGGTTCGTTTCTTCCTCCTGATTTTCCATCATAGGGTGACATTTTTCCCGATTTACGGAAAGCAAGTTCATCGGCAAGATTATTGGCTAGTAGGCCTTGTGACGCATTGTCTAGCACTTCTTGTGCTCTCCTTTGTAACATTTCAAGCGTGTTAGGTTCGTTGAGAGACGGTGGCGGGTCGTTGTTTGTGATTATTGTAGACGCTAGCGATGAGGAAATGGAGCTGTACGGTGGATGGGACATCACCGGTGGAGATGAGGTCGGGAGTTTAGGAACGGAGATAGGTTCCGTCTTAGGTGTGAGATGCGAATGGGTTGACGGTAAGCTTTGACTAGTGGGAGGAGGGGGTGCGACAGGAGTAGGCTCCCGTGGCGGACGAGGCGGCGACGGCGATCGAGCGGGAGGTACCGGCACAGGCTCTGGTTCACTCGGCGGCGGGCTCGGGAGCTGGTCATCTTTCCGTCGCGTTAATGACAACTGGTTTTGTAATTGGCGTATTAATTGTAGCTGAAATACTTGTTGGTGTTGTAGCGTAAATAACGTGCTTTGTAGCACGGCTAGTTCATGTAACGCCGCTTCATTATCTGCGTTGTTCGCCATTGTAGTCGCGGCGAATTGCGCTACGGCAACTTTAGTATTTTGTAAAGCTTCGAGCGTGACATGGCCGGCCACCGGGAAGGGCAGGCCGACCGGCGGCACGTCGGCTTCAGGCACTTCTGCCTCGCCGTCCTCGAGGCTGTTATTATTCTCCGCATCTTGTCGATGCCGTCGGACTTGTTCTAATCGTTTGTTAGGTCCATCCATTTCTTCGTCGCCTGAAACGACCATTTCCTCAGGATCGGAGTGCATTCTCTCCTCGCCCATTTGCAACGCTTTCTCATCGCACAATCGCTTGTGGTACAGGAACTCGTGCAGGTTCTCGAACTGTTCCTGACAGCGCGGACACATGTGCGCTTCAGGTCGGTCTCTCGTCTCGTCAGACACATGGTTGATATCATCTTCGGAACACGATCCCGAACTTTCGCCTAAAACAAAAGAATAATACGTTAATGCCATATCCTTAAAGCACACAATTAGTTAATGTTAAATGAGGGGCCAGGCTTTGTGAGTGCAGGAAAATCCATGAAATCTTTCTAAGTGGAAGGTTTAGGTAAGTGACAGTTTAAAAAGATAATTTCAATATTAAGCAAATTGTTGCTGTTTGGGACCTTTATTAAATTATAGGTAATAGTGAGGGCAATATTAATAAGTGTAAATAGAAAGGTAAGTACTTCGTGTAAACTATGTGTACTGGCATAGACAATAGGGTTTATGAATATGAGTTGATGATGATAAAATGATTGCTAAATTTACAGAACGAAACGCTCAAGCCCTTTAGAGATATTTCTTATCTGGGTATTTATTAAATAAACGATTTATCTTGCCGATGATTGAGTTGTTGTTAATTTATGTAGGTTTCAGTTTAGGCCTAAGTCACCTGTCCCAACATTTATATCAAACTATGTCTTTTATACAAATGAATATTTACAATTTGTTGTATTGGCTTAACAATCCGGCAAGTTATTTAATTCAGTTTAAACTGAAGGAATTCAAATGTATTTGTGGCATTCAAGTAAAATGTAGTTTATTTTATAAATGTAAAAGGAAAAGATGACGGATATACTATCAGGGGAGATTCCCAAACAGTGGTTTGTTTGATGTGCACGTCCCTTTTCGAGGTAGAAAACTACTGTCACAAGATTTTACTGAATTCCCACGAGAATATAAAATTCGGGATAGTCAAGTTGTGACGCGGAAGAAGCGGAGTATTTTCTTTATAAACCAGATGACATGATATGGGTATTATATTATTTCAAACGGACGAAATATTTCAAACAAAGTTATAATAAAAAGCATTCACGTGTAACTGGAGTAAAATCCATACCTATACCAAGAAACTCGAAACACCCAAATTATCTAACTGTTCAAGACGTCAATCATGAAAATTACCTTGTTATATTTTATAAATATTTTTTTATAACTATTTACACACCTAATTTTCAGTTTACTTTCGCGCCTACTATTCTAGTTGCCGGCTACTCAACAATAGATGTCGCTAGTTGTAGCTTGTCACAGCGCCCCGAAAGCCGTGTTTAGTGCGAACTTTGTGACAATAGACACGAGAAGGGTAGAAAGCTAAAAATATCAAGATAGAACATTCGCATCGACATGAAACTTTTATTTAAAAGTTTTGCTTTGTGAATTTTGTTTGAATTGGACTGTATTTCGTTTTGCTAATATGTACAATAACGTTATTAGCATATTTTTAGGTTTCTTGTAGGTAAGTAGATTTAATGGTCAATTTTATTGCAAGATTGAATATAATATACCTGATATGTTACACATTACCGAAAAATTTATTCTGAAAACTATAGGTCTGTACACCAACTTAACAACTTAATTAGACAAACAACAAAACAAAAAAAAAACCTATATTACTATATTTGTCTTGTCTATATTTTTCTTTAATCCGATAGAGCTAAGATGACATTCTTTTATAACAAGCTCTTTTTACTGAGAAATATCAAGGTCTGGAAGTTGGAACCAAAAAGAATTCATGTGACCGTAGACTATAAGTAAAAAGAGTCGTCTCTATTAGTTTAGAGGTATACAAAAGTTTGTGTCTGTGCAGTGGACAATAATATCTACAGTACTAGTAAATGGTGTGCACATAATAAGATACTAGCTTTTGCCAGTGGCTTCGTCCACGTGCATGTCGGAAATTATCCCACGGGAACGTAAGTACTACCAGGATAAAAAGTAGGTAGGTAAATCTCACTTTCGCATTTTTTATATTATTATATAGTTAGGATTGATTTTGCACTTACTTATATCATGATAATGATAATAGAATAAAAGTTTCAATAACTTTTGTCTATGTTAGAGTCTATACATAACCGCTTATTTTGAAGATTATCTGCTAACTCGATAAGTTATAAGCTACTAGCTTCCACCAGCGGCTTCGCCTGTGTTTTAATAATTATAGCCTATGTTACTCAGTAATCACTACATAGTATAAAACAAAGTCACTTTCTCTGTCCCTATGTATGCTTAAATCTTTAAAACTACGCAACGGATTTTGATGCGGTTTTTTTAAATAGATAGAGTGATTGAAGAGGAAGCTTTATATGTATAATAACCCGGTTTATACCCGTGCGAAGCCGGGGCGGGTCGCTAGTAATATATATAGCAATCATCTGGTGAAAGAATTTTTTAAATCGGTCCTTTAGTTTTTTAGTTTATTTATTACAAACAAAAATACAAATCTTTTTCTATTTGTAATATTAGTGTAGATGTAAGATTAACAAAGTTGTAAATTGTAACTTGTAAAATGTTAGATATTGTAAGGTGTTGTGGTATAGGGTCCAAACACTTATTTAGGAATGCATCACCTTATTAAAAGACAATTTTTTAAAATTGAATACTTTTTATAGTAATTCTTTTATTATTTGGAATCGTGTTTTCAGTATTTTTTGTACTTTAGCCCCGGAAACAGAAAGTAACAGTTACACTTTTATAGTTATATTAATATATTCTAACATACATATATCCCTGTTTACATATTAATATGTAAATAGCACTGAATACAATAGAATAGGAATACTATATGAATGGATTAAGCACATTGTTAGGTATTTTGAAAAGTTTTTTTAGGGTCTCTAGGAACATTTAATTTAAAAAGCTGATAATTTTTTGGCTTGAATTGTTTTTAATTATCTTTCTTTGTAATAGCTTAAGCTGTTTTAACGCCATAATCTGAAGAAAATCGAAGATGATAAAGTGAGGATACTTAGGCTCCAGAAAGTCCATAGGATATGGTAAAAGTAACTTAGAAAATGCCTTAAAAATGCTTATTGATTGATTAGTTATTAAATTTAAACTTTTGAAATAAGGTGAATTTAACAATAACGGCGATATTCTGATTTAATAGATTACGTACAAATGGCTGTTTGCTGATTTATAATTAAGAATTTATAAATTATTAGGTGATTTTAAGCGATGGAACAGTCGATTCGTATAACATTTTTCTTTCATACTTAGATACCTAGTTAGGTTACTTTTAAACTTGTGACATTCAAAAAGTAATAAATTTGATTTAATATTTGTCAATTGATATATCGGTATTTATAAACTTACGTCATATATTTCTAGTTAATATCTACCTACTATGATACCTAGGTATTGTTTTTATAGAATCTCTTAATTTTAATTCGCAGACATGCTGTCTTAAAATAAACTTTAAAAGCACATACCTAAAGCTAAAATGTTAATAAATGCTTACGTATGGTGAAGTAAAATTTTAGTAAAATGATTTCTGGGTGAGAGAAGTTAAGAGAATATTCCAATCGAAAGTCACAAACTGTTCTGGTTTAGAAAAGATAAAGTTTAAATAAAAATAACTTGAAAGCCATTGTATTTAAAGAATTTGGCACCAATTGACCCTTGAGAGTTAAACAGTAAAGTCAACAAAACAGATTCCTATATCATTGAAGTAATACGATTATTCCACAGCGGGTCAGGGAGAAGAAACTAAAAGGTGTATTCGGCGTTAACAGCGCTTATCGCGCGTTTACGGTTTACGTACCTAATAATAATTAGCAGCTTATTAACAACACGCCGACTCTTAACTATATCACGACATTCACGACTCATCGATATTTTATACGGAAGCACAATCCAGTTGAAGACTTTCTTAATTAGCCACACAGGTGCGTATGCATTTACAAAATATACCAATAAACAAAATAATGTGTGTACATAAGTACCACTACCTACCTCCCTGCATATTAATTTATCGAGATTCCAAAACTCGACCCGATCCACCACTTAGCGGCCCTACTAGGTATATTGTTAAATTAAAGATTTCAAAATAAATTTTGTGCATAAATTTGCTTATCAGCAACATTATACTTTCACCGTTTTAATATTTGAAATGTTAATTTTTTATAGATATTACCTGCTAATGTCACTCGGCCGGTGGCTGGTGCACAAGTTTTGAATATTCGTTTCATAATACGCATTTTTTTTGTGGAAGTTTGTGATGTTTTGAAAAGCGGACGGATAAGTGAGCACCGACACAAAACATGATATAATCCGGGATAATGTTGCGGCGGGGATTAAATAACTCATTTGTAGCGAGATGCCGGTGCGTTTAGTAGTTAGTTGTAAGGAGAGGGATTAGTGGTATCTGTTTGTTGGTATTTGACAGTACTCCGGTGAACGGAGCTCGCGACGACTCAAAGAGGCTGCGTCGCACGCCGCCGCCGCGTTACGCACAAACATAAAAAGGTTTTAGTGTGCCGTTGCGGATATTCATTGCCCGACATTGTCCAACTTTTCCACAAAGCAAACTTATCAATATTGAGCGTCCCTTTTCATATTAAAGAAACATGTTTAAAATGATTCTGAGAGCATTGGACTGCCAAACATTCTGCCGCAGCATTAGACTTACTGTAACGTGTTTATGAACAAGTAGGTGTTGTTAATGTTATTACAATCGCCATTAAATATGTCGATGCTAATTAATCAACTGACAGAAAGTCTATAATTTATACATCAACAGTAATTATTATTCATCATTCAAGGTAAATGAACGGTGATATGCATAGTGATCTTTCATTTTAGTCCGAATTAGAACCGGCTTAGATATTTAACGAGTTTTGTTTTTAATTTATTAGTCGATCAAACAAATAGTGAATATAAGTATTTCATAAGAATATGAATAGGTTATTCCAATCGTTAGCAGATAGAATGTCTGTAATAAATATTTTATAGAGCACTCGTAAAACCAGCAATGAGATAAACCGACCGCAGTGACTAGCGGTCGCTATCATAAAATTTGACAACGTGTCATTCTGTTCTATGAAGACATTTCTTTTTAATCAGTAATGGGCGATTTATTTTATCATCATCATGTCAGCCGAAAGACGTCCACTGCTGGACATAAGCCTCCCCCGAGCACCGCCACTTCGACCGGTTCTGTGCTTCCCGCATCCAGCTTTTAAATTAGTACCTGGGCGACCGAGCTCTGCTCTGGTGAAAATAGAGAATGTTCATTTAATAGTATAGGAAAGTTCATACTAATCCATGTATATATAGTACCTACTTATTCCATGCTGCCATGATAGCAAGTACCTACTTACTAATTCCATGCTGCCATGATCTTATTCTAATGTCATTATTGTCATGTTATTATTCTTTATCTTGTTCTAAACTTTGGGCGACCGAGCTCTGCTCGGGTGAAAATACGGATAAAACTAATTTTCCCAGAAATGAAACCTAGCTAGATCGATTTTTCGCCCCCGTCAACCCCTATATTGAAACTTTCGTCGAAATCGTTAGGACCGATTTCGAAAACATGAGTACAAATCTATATACAAATATTGCTCGTTTAATAGTATAGGATATCAGAGCATTAATAACGCTTTTTAAGCAAAATCGTGAAAGTACCGATGTTTAATATAAGATTATAGGCATTCATATGTTATTGAAACTTTTCAGATCAAAAGCAGAAACAATAAAAAAGAAGTAAGTACTTATGTTCAGCTTAAGGAAAACATTAATTTACCTACCCTCAAATTACAAAAGTACAATAGAAAGCTTTTTAATGAACAATTCTCTAAGTTTAAGCAAAGTTAGCTTTAAGTAGAGATACTTAATTGATTTTTATTCCAATATGAAAATAATTGCATTTCTATTAATAAAACACTAACACCTAATAATTTGTTACCTATTACAACACACTGCCTTTTTATTGAATCCAGAAAAAAACAAAGATAAGGATAAATTATAGAAATCCCAAACATCGAATTGACTAGAATTTGACTGTAAAACCAAAATGCCCCATTTACGAAAGTTCAGTAAAATCAGGAAGTCGGACCGGAAGTAAGAGAGGAAGGGGGAAAATCGGAAAACGATTATTTAATATTAAAATTCTCACGCTTAAAGAAAAGGCTGTTAAGAAATTGAATTGAATTCTGTTATAGGCTAGGTATGTAGATAATATAAACATTGCTATTCACCCGTTTTTTAAGGACGTGATATTATTTTGAAGATAACGTTACCAGAATACATTGACTGAAAATACACCTAATAAAAATTTCAAATGATTGTTGTATTGACTCTTCGCTACGTTCGGTATTATAAATAGTTATAAATGACAATGTTGTATATAAATAGTGTTTACAAGGTTATTATTTTAAGAACGTCATGGTAAAGTGAATGATGAAGTGTGAAATCATCAGAACGACGAACAGCGCCGCGGGACGCCACGGTAATGTGCTATAAAAATTATATTAGACATGCAAATATATGTTGTGTCTTTATTAGACAAATATAAGACATTACGATGGACAAATTATTAAGTTGTATCATCAAAAGTCTTTGCAAACTAAGGTAAGTAAACTTCAAAAGTTACAACAAAAAAAAAAACAATCTTAACTTGTAGGTACAACTTATCTATCAAAGTTTACGGTGTAGGTAGGATTCTCTCAAATTCTGTTATCAACACAATCTTAAAAAGACAATCTTGCTTCATATAAAAATATTAATTTATTAAGGTAGGTATTTTGGAGAATATAAATGAGGCCTAAACATGTATCCATATAATTTGATATTTTTTCTAAAATGTGTATTTAATATTCTACCGATAGCCGTTATATAAGAATATTTTCTAATCTAGGTACTAAAATTAGAAATGTTAACGAATTTAGGTATTCATCTGTGTCAATGGATATAATATGGCGGTTTTTTAAATATCGTTAAAATGCCATTAAACGGATTAGAATTTAAAATATGAAAGAAAAAAATGTGTTAAAAATATGAGATGTGTAAACATAGAAAAGTTCTTGATACAGGTGCCGTCGCAAAAGCACATACACATGATGTATCCTTATTTTTTTTGATAAATAATCGTGTTCCTCTGAAGACTTCCACTATCATAAAACTTTGATTTATAACTAATCAACTACATATCTACCTAATCCATCAAACTCTGAAGTCACTTAGTAACATTTCCATAATTGTCACAAAATGTATACTAAAAACCACAATTTAACTACAATAAAATTGTCTTACAATAAATATAACTAAAATATTGTTTAAAGATACAGTAAAAATGACATCATAAATTATATTATAAATAATGTTTCAATGATATCTGACCAGATTATTAATAGTTGTAGTCATAAAGTTGGACACGGTGGCTAATAGTTTTAATGCAACAGAATAGCCTACAAATAAATGCTAAGCCACAATAAGCTTTCTATTTATACCCGTGGTAATAAACATTTTGAAATTCGACCTATTGGTTGGTCGTAACCGTTTTTTAATTGGACCATTTAAGATATTTAGCGCGCGGCAGTGCGATAGCCAAGTTCGCTATAGTATAACCGGTACAACCGACCTTATGATCTCATAAACTATTTATTTTTACATCTTTCTCTTCCTGGAAAATGCAAACTGTTTCGGTCTGTTAAAAAACTTCTGGCAATTAAAGAGTTCTTTCTGGTGATTTCGGAACTCAAAAGAAAATAAAATATCAGCCCAGGTTTATAAGTAGGTTAATAAAAAACATTGTTTTGAAATATGTCACATATGAAATTATTTTTTTACTATATCTGAACTGATTTGAATAATGCACTTTTTACTAATGGAACTTTAACACTTTAATGTAAGCTTTCAAAGTTTTTACTAAGCATTTCTGTTGTATTAAATAGTAAAGCTCTACATACCTCCCTAATAACTTAGGTTTCCTTTTAACTATCTACAATATTATTGTCAAGTGTGAAAATTCACTGCACTGTTTACTCACCCCGCTGGTGACGAATTTTAGTGCTCACTTTCTCATGTATGCCAAATTTTATCGTCGCTAACTGAATCATTTTATCGGTACGAATATCCAATCGTGGATTCAACAATAACGTATCGACAAAAACACATGTAATTCCTCCTCAAGTTAGAGTCACAGGTCGGCAGGGTGAGATGTGGCGGAGACGTCGTGTGTGATGTGGTGAGATGTCGTAGTGGAGGGTTAAGTACCGATGGAGACGCGGCGGACGCAGGAGGGCTTGACGCGCGGCATGTTGTCGCGCTGGCGGCTCAGGGCCGGCGCATGGCAGGCGGCCTGCTCGCACTGGGGCTGCACACCACGGGACACTCGCGCGGCGCCGGCTACTCGGCTCGGACGAAGTACACTGTGCGGAGCGGACGCGGCGTGTGACCGAGCGCACCACTCGCCATCTGAAGCGGGACTGAGCGCGAGGCGGCGGCGGGCGGCGGGCGCGGCGCGCGCGCGCACCAGGTACACGGTTATGACAGGGAGGCGGGGCCGCGCCCGGCTCATAAATCAAACTTCGCCCATTCGCACGCGCTACACGGGCCCCCCTCCTCCATATTCCATATTCGGGGCGGGGCATATTTCATAATCATAACGCCTCATATTCATAAGCGACATGTGGTCGCGAGGCCGTTGGCGGCGTGCGAGGCGGCGGTGGGCGGCGCTGACGCCCGCTAGATGGCGGCCGCCGTCGCTCCGCGAAGCCTCCCACACCACACACTAATTGAACTTGCACGTCATAACTTTTTGTTTGTATTCAATAATTATTAAATGGCTTTTTTAATTGCTCAGAGATAAGTTCTTGGTAATTTACGTGCACGAAAACTTGTTGTGTAACTTTGTTAATAACTTACTAATCGATTTGCATTTATAAAATATTTATTTTGCCATTGTTATTTTAATGAACTTTGCAATTTTGTATTTTTTGCTTTACATTTCTACATGCACAATTACTCATTAAAGGTTTTCAGAATAATTTACAGCGTGCATGAATAATAAAATAAATAAACTTTGACTGGCTAGGTTACACGTGTTAGGAAAGTACCTAATTAATTATAATTAATAACTCATAAATAAAACGGGCTTCTGTTTTTCACTTTCTGTATTTTATATGATTGTTGGGTAAATGTAAATGTTTGGGTCTAGGTACCCTTACAAAACCCGACTAGGTATTTAAACATTTACATTTTATCTAATTAAATTGATTAGGTGTTTACTTAGTTTTGGTATATTTGAGAGGACTAGGAACAACATAAATATGTGTGTTTCCTATTTTATTTTAATAATGTCTGTGGCATCATCAGTTACAAGTCATTGTAGTATCAGCATCTCATTATCAAACTATCGCAGCCTACTTCCTTCTTAAAACAAGATCATAAAAAAATGATGAATAATAATTAAAAAGCATCACAGCAGGACCTCAAAGCTACAGACTCATTCTCTCTCACAATATTGTGGGTAAGCGTATAAAATCCTTGCTACCGACATCCGTAACTAGATCCATTCACTGACCGATTTTAATTTCTGAAACAAATTTACGAGGAGTCGTTATGAAAAAGCGAATGGCGGGAGCCATGTCAATCGCTTTGTG
Source organism: Agrochola lychnidis (assembly GCA_963680765.1). Classification (NCBI taxonomy): domain Eukaryota; kingdom Metazoa; phylum Arthropoda; class Insecta; order Lepidoptera; family Noctuidae; genus Agrochola; species Agrochola lychnidis. Next base: position 11,759,433 of record OY796858.1, read on the forward strand.
TGCTTTAAATTAAATATAACGAATACGTGTGACTGGTGTAACTCGGCCGTCCGATATTAATGTGATAGAAGCAATTTAGTCGATTCTGCCAGTCATCGGATCGGCATCGACTAAGCCCGATACTCGATACATTTCCTTCATGTCATTTGCCTTGGATGCTAGGGTGGATATTTTTTTTTAATTAACGAAACTATGTAGCGGGGCTGGGATTATTTTGTTGTCGGTATGCTTCTGGTTTTTTGTTGGCAACGTTGATTTGATTTGTTCTTTGATTGTACTGAATTAATAGTCAGTAGCTGTAAGTGAATAAAAAGGTATACTGGTTTTAAAAGATTTGCTATCTTCAAAGTTAAAGTTATGTCTCTAACTGCTGGGTGATTTTCCTTAACTTTCAGAGTTGACTCACCTTAGCGCTCTGGAAAATGAACCAGGTACTTACGACATATTGTGGTATTAAGAAACCTAACATAGGTTTCTTAACTTCTTTACCAATACGGTAGAGTTCATATTTACGTGCTGGTAGAGCTAACGATATTCAACTATATTTTCATCATCAAACTAAACATGACAATAAAACATTTTCAGCATAATTATAGAATGTGCCCGAAGAAGATAAATATTTATTTATCTACACAACTAAATCCCTCTGTTAATCTACGTTTGTTCTAAAGTCCATTAAATTAGCGACATGGTATCTCCCCTTTTGACTTACGAAATCCCACATTATAATAAAAGGAACGTATTAGATATTTCAGGAGCACATTAACCGCACTATAATTGCCATTAAAAATAATTAGCCGGGAGCTATGTTGTTGTTTTTAACCTCAGTCGACTAAATAATTCCTGTTTATGATGACACCTAATCCCTTATGAATTTAATGTGAGTTCCCTGAACGGCACTATGGAGGTGTTATTTCAGATCCATCAGTGCGGCAGTTAAACAGAAATAGCACCAGTAACACAAGTCACATACGATTTAAATACACAAATTTTTGAAAACGTCTGTTTATTTAAGCTAAAGCACGCGTCGTTCGTCGGGCCGCCTCCTGAATGCTCTTGTCTTACGTTTATTTTATTTGTTAGTGTTACAACATGTTACACATTACTATAAATTCATAAAAATAACTTTTTAAATACCCACTACCTGTTCATTATCGTTGAGCTACGTTTTACCGCTAACAGGTGTCGAGTTTGCGGAAAAAGTGGAGTTAGTTAGGGCGGTATAATGTAGGTTTATGTTAGGTAAAACAGGGGTGAAATTTTTAAATTGACCGTCAAAATGATGGCGGTTTAAATGACCGGTGGGTGTGCGTGGCAGTGTATGGAAGTGGCGTAGCGGTTGCGTAGCAATTGTGTAGCGTGGCGTAGCAGTGCCGTAGCACTGGTGTAGCGTGGCGTAGCTATGGCGTAGCACTGGTGTAGCAGTGTCGTAGCGCAAAGTTAGTGCCGCGTAGCTGTGGCGTAGCGTAGTTATAGCGGGCGCGTGGCGGTAGTGTGGCGGTGGTCGAGGCATGCCAGCGAGAGACACGGCTCTGACGCGTTCATAAATTTGAATATGGAAGTGAGTTCTAATGGTGTCGCTGTTTATTTTTACTGCACCCCCCGAGCCGTATACGCCCGAATGCGACGCCGAATTTATTTCCATGCATTTTAATATCGCCCTCTGAATAGCTATTGCCATTTTCACGCGGTTTTATTGCGAACTCTATAGTCGTGTTATGTTCTTTGTTTTGTTAGGCCCGCTTTACGATTGAGTGCGATGGACAATATCGGTCGATGAAGCCTCGTAAGGTTTCGAGGGAGCATCGAGTGTAATTAGCGCCGGGCGGAACGCTCATTGAGGCGATAATAAGAGTGTAGTGTAATCATGTAAATTTCCTCGTTTATGAAGCGAATTTCTAAAGAAATACCGAGTTGAGTATGTCAGTATTAAGTCATTAAAAGTGGACATTGATTGATTGGAGCTTGTGCAAAGGGCATGCATCGCGGAAACGCACGCAACTCTCGTGTCGAAACACTTGAGTTTGTTCATTCACTTGTTTACACTCCAGTGAAGCGTAACTCATATTTCCTTTTGTACAGACAATCATCTAAACGCATGAATGCGATAGCCGCCTATGGTGGACTAGGGATGAACTTTGAGAGCTTTTAAGAGACCCCTCGCTTTTAATTCAGTACTTGAACGTAGGTACTGCTGATTTGGTTAATTGCTTTATGTTTTAATGATTACGAATCAGATTAAGCTGTTCAGTTATTTTTCTCCTTTTTTATTTCAAGCTTTATTACCTTGAGATTTTCCTTTGATAGAAGTTGATTTTTTTACTCAATTTCAATAAATAATGTTGAACCTTAATTAAAAAGTAATGTAAAGTTTTAATAGCGATAAGATATATTTCTAAAGTAGACGAGATCAATTTCCATACAAAGTTGCCTCCACATGTATGAGAAGTAGTAAGACGTGCGTGTTAAGTCATTATTATGTCCACCCTCAGACATTGAGATGAAATTTTAATACCGTAAATTATACAGAAAAATATTGTCGACGCAGCTCGTTTATAAACAACACTTAACTTGTCAAAATGATGGCTGTATGAGAACAGTTCGTTGCCTCAAATGCGCTTTGGCATATTTTACTGAACACCATAATTATGGTTTGTTAACTAAATGTGAGTTTCATCTTTATCAGTTTTTTTAATACACTTGTTGGCCTTCAAAAATGCGAATATTACTAACTTTGAAACTACGAATTTAATTATAGAACCTACTTAGTTTATGTTTATGTAGATATATCGTTTAATATGTAAGTACCTACGGTTAGTAAATATGCATTCAGAAAACCGGTTCTGAACGAATACATGGCCGATTGTCATGGTGTCAATGCTAGCACAGTTTGTTCTCTTTATATGAAGTTGTAACCAGACATGCCACAAATTAATGATATTCTAATGGGAAGAATGAGTCGACCTGATATTGATCTCGCATTAGTACCATTAATCTTTATTGTTTAGTTATGTAAATATGTACACACGGTACATACATAATGTCATGTTTATTATCTTTGCAGATTGACGGTAGCGCCACTTAAGTAGCTGTTCTTGATGAGCAACTTGATCTCGGTTTGTAGAATAGGTGGAATTGACCATTTTTCACAGTTTAAACTCAAAAGACTATCAATTGCGTGTGATTGATTGACCTCTACCAAAGACTCGTCAACATATTTGACACATACTAAGTTGTCAAAAATTTCCGGATCAGCGTTTATCACGTTTATAACACAAGATAAGTCATTTGAAGTCACAATGTCGGATGTGTCCGAGCTTTAAAGGGATAAGTAGTGTACAAGTCGAAATATAAATCTTGCGTGTGGGGTGTGTGGCGCGGGTGGTGTCTCAGCTGAAATATAAAAGTGTTCGGGGGCACTCAACGGCCGGACGCTCATATTTTGTTATTTTATTTATATTAAAAGTAATGGTTCGCCGCGAGCCATAATGCTCTAGATGGTTTTTGCGCATTTTTCTCTTTTCTGTGTGTCGTATATTTTCACTTAAATGACGTAGGTACGTGACCGTCGCCGCTGTTCGTTTGTATCGTGCTTTATGTAACGACCCTAATGTATGGGGAGCTTAATAAAATTACATTATTTAGTAGCAATTGCTCATTAGGAAAAGATTCTTGTTGCAGTTAGTGGGGGCAAGAAACTGATATATTTATGGTGTTTCAGAAATGGCTTTCAAATACTTACTTTTATTTATACGCTTTAGATTCTTTAAGCATGTTATTCAACTGCATGGGACTTGATAGGCAGGTATCAGATCCATTTGTAAAACTTACCCCTTGGAATTAACACTGCTATTGCTTCCCCATCACGTAAAGGATCATGAGCGATAATCACTTAAGTACAAAGGTAACACCTTAGGATATCCTACCTACATAGGTACAAGCTTCATTGTATAAATAATTCTATTTAATTACCTTCACTTACATAGCGTTCGTTCTTAAGGTAGGTAATGTCTCAAAAATACAATGTTAAAGTACAAAGCACGGCCTGATTTATTAGTGTATAAGCATACATTAATGTTAACAAAGTATATCGAGCGGCAGTGTGGAAGTGTGCCGGTGCTGTGCCGTAGTGTGCCGCGGCTGTGCCGTCGACGTGCCACACCGACATAGCGCCGTCAATTTACCTACCATAGTTTTATGCTATCATAAACAAGAAATACAGACATCTTCACTATAATGTAATGTAGGAAAACGGTGGGCGCCGTGTGAACCGAAAGCGGGCAAGCGTCCTCGAGAGGTGACCGTATGGCGTTTGTCGTAGAGGTGATATTCGTGGGTCGTGCGGCGTAGTAGCAAGTGCGGGTTGGCAGCAATCTGCACAAGCAGAAGCGAGGTGTAAGCGAGGTGCTGTGGTGGCGCGAGCGGCCGCGGCATAGTGCACCCTGCGTCGCCGCCGCAAGGGCGCGTTCGGTGCGGCACGGCGCGGCGCAGAGCGGCGGCGGCGTCGCTCTTCCGGGGAAGGCACTATCTCGGGTGCAACGGGGAGGCCACCCCCTCGTAAATAACGCGCGCTGGCGAGCCGGCGAAGCACCCGTGCCAGATTCTACAGCTAGAAACAGTTAAACGCTCATAATTTCGTGCTGGTTAAGCTTATCTTTGTCTCGTGTACGAAATTTCGCTGTGCCGTCCCCCTCGCGCGTTTTCGTGGACATATTTTATTTGTTGCAACACAACGTTCTGTCGCGTCCGGGGCCAAAGTTATAATTGTAGTTCGACATACCAGTGCAGCTTCTGCATAAAGTTGCCCAGCGACGTTTACATTGTTGAAATAACTTTATCTGGTTAATGTTTTAAGTTTACTCACTTTGATTTATTCGGAACTCTCAGCTAGATTAACGATGCTTATTGGAGTGTTATTAGTTTATTGGTGTTGCATTCTGATTTCACTTTCATGTTTATGAAATCAAAGCATGTGTAATAGTTATCCACACTTAAAAAGTTTTAAAATAATAGTTGAATTAGGGTTGCGTACATATATATATAGTTGCTTGGTATCAAGTAGGTGTTGACTGGTTAACTTCGCATAAACATTTATGCATAACTAGAGTGTCGTATAAGTTTTCGCATAGATGTACGGTGAAAAGGCATTCGAGCATGGTGCGATAGTGCGCCGAGGGTGTCGGGGGTGGGGAGGGCCGGGCGCCAGTGGGGGACATGGAGGGGGGGTGGTGTTAAGCCGGTATCATCCCGCCTTATCGCGGCGCGGCGGTTTCATAATAATTTTAATACTCCGGGCGGCAACCCGCGGATTTCCGGCGCATACTTTTATAAGCGGTTTTGGTTCCCCGAAGAGGCCGGGTGTCACCCTCGCGTGCATGCCTTCAATCTCACTCGGCGAGTTGCCGCTGAATACACCCGCGGGAATCTTTTTACTTTTCTTTTGACGTTTATTGCCACGTTTTCGGCTTGTTTACGTTGTTTGTATAGACAGATTTAATTTGTTAAATAGGTGCTCTTTATTAGATTTCTCTTGTGACAGTTAGAGTAATTTTTATTTCGTTTGGGGGATGCTTGTAGAACTTGTTTTTATTTTAATTTATAGCATTTTCCTAATGGATGTAACTGACAGGGTTGGCAATAAAAAATCCTTGTAACATGTCTGACTCTATTAGTTGCAGAAATAATAAATAATCACTTACTTAACCCAACTATCATTTGTCGTATTAGCGATATTAGGGCTGCAAAAAGCCCCTTAATTACGTCTAGTGGATAGCGTTATGCGAGATCAGCCAATTTGCCAAAATGGATATAACAAATGACAGGAGTAATAGAGGCGCTTGAGTGTAACATTAATAGAGAGGCAGGTAGAGCCGGGGGGCGGCACTAACGACCGTTTTTATCCAGGGCGGGCGGATGATGGATGGACCTACTTCCGGCCGCGACGTCCGCACTTCCGCCGTTCCTTTTGTATATTTATCAACATTAATTTCAATGTGCTACAAGATATATTTGCCTGTTTTACTAACGGATTTTTCAGCGACGAGTACGTCGTGGAATTCAAATGGAGTAGGTATTTCTTTAGTACTAAGTAGTATAAGAAAGTCTGAGTGAGATATTTTTATCTGTTTAACTGACTGGAGTGTACGGCTAGATATTTTAAGCATAAACAATCAAATAAAGTGTAATTCATTACTGTTGCGAGTTATTTCGGTCCGTATACACACGAGTGCGCAAAAATAGCCGGATAACACGGCTAATGATGACGGACACGGCTAACGGTTGCTTTATTATGGACTCTCCCTATTTAACATGACAACATTAGGTATATCGCGAATGAATGCGGATAAAAGTCTGACAGAGATTTACGAAAAGGGAGATTTGGCTACCGAGTATTAATCTTGACACCTTTTCATCATGAGGCCTTCTGATCGATGTTCTGGCAGGGAAAAGGATCTTTAAATACTAAATCTTAATTTTTTATTCTAACTATTTAATAAAACTGACCGGCGACAGGTGACAATTCGACAGTTTTACAAGTTTTTTAAAGTGAAACTTTTATTGCATCGTCTCAAACTTTTTCGTCTGTCTGTTGCATGTCGCGTGACGGTCGGCCGCGGAGTAGGGATATAGTGAAAGGCGCTCGTCAGAGCACCCAAGGCCAATATGGCGGCGCCTATAGAAGTTTCACTTTTACCGTGGTTTCATAAAACCACACAATCCTTTTTTTTGTAGAAGGTGTAGGTGGTAGGTATAGTTTATTTAATGAAGAAAAGGTATGTTCTTTTTTGGAACGATAGAGGTACCAAAATGATCTAATTCTTTATTTTATACGAATTACGATTCGTATTTTTTTTTTACCTGTAATCAATTAGTTCGCATATCTGTTTTTCTTTGGAAATTAAGGAAACTCGTTTTAATTAATATTCATATATTATGTACCTACCTACCCACCTATGTGTATGTAAAGCAATAACGAAGAATGTTAACAAATTGTAACATAAACGTAAAGATAGGTGGCGTGCCCGTCGTTTACTACCAAACAAACCAGTTTGACTCAAATAACATTTCAAGATAGATTTTATCAAGTGATCGCCACAAACTCCGAGTAGAAGTATAAAGTCTATGATACTGTTTCTATGATGAATTAAATTATGCAAGGGTACACAACAACAACTTTACTAAGTACTTAAAGGACCAACTCTGAAAATATTATGAAAAAAACAAACATCATCATCATCTGCCTAACCTTTTCGCAACTATGTTGGGGTCGGCTTTCAGTCTAACCGGATGCAGCTGAATACCAGTATTTTACATGGAGCGACTGCCTATCTAAACTCCACAACTTAGTTACTAGGTAACACGATACCCCTTGGTAAGACTGGTTGCCAGACTTTTTGGGCTTCTAACTAGGTACCCGTAACGACTGTCAAAGATCTACAAATGACAGCCGGGACCTACGGCTTAACGTGCTTTCCGAGGCACGGAGGGGTCTTGGTATGTAAAGATGGTCACCCATCCACAGACCAACCGCGGTAAGCGTAGCTTAACCTGATCGATCGAAAACAAACATTTGCTGTTATACATTTAGAACGTGTTGCTATTGCACTTTTGTATGGAAAAGCTTTATTTTCATATTTCAGAGTTGGTCCCTTAGTAAAAGTTGTTCATTTTCAAGTGTAGGTCCTCGTTTAATCTATCACACTATAACATGTAGGTATGCGATAGATAGCAAGAGAATAGCAGAGTTCTATGTATAGCTGCGATATCCTATTTTTGGTAGTTTTGGATACAGATTGTGCTTTTGTAAATCATCATCATCATCCTATAAATGTTCCCACTACTGGGACACAGGCCTCCTCTCTGTGAGAGGGAGAGGGTCGTAATCCACCACGCGGGCCCAGTGCGGGTTGGTAGATGTCACATGTCTTTGAATTTTCGGTTCTAGGACATGCCGGTTTCCTCACGATGTTTTCCTTCACCGTTTTGAGAGCAGTGGTGATGAAATAATTTACACAAAGTAAAGCGCTTGCCTGGGCTCGAACCTACGACCTACAACTCGTAAGTCGCGGCCGTTACCACTGGGCCACCACTGCTCCTCTTTTGTAAATAATCTATACATATTATGTAATGGCGAAATGTGGGTGTACCTACTACAGGTACACCTCTGCCCAACCCTTCGGGGAAACAAGGCGTGATGTTATGTTATTATAAAACAAAGTCGCTTTTCACGTTTGTCTGTATGACCGCGTTTTTCTTCTAAACCACGCAACAGATTTTGATGAGGTTTTCACCATCGTTTAGAAAATTTATTACGGAAGGTTTATGTGTATAATACGTTAATATTAAAGTTACGTTTACCTTAGAAATATCGATGTTTTATCAAGTCGTTAAAACCGTGCGAAGCACGAGCGGGTCGCTAGTAAATAAATATAATACATTTTTATTTCTGAAAAAACAATAAAGTTCACAAAAACCAATGAAAAGAATTTGTACCAAGGATTTGTGACCTATCTACAATCTTCATAATGTTGGTGCCTGGTGTTCCTAGCATGGTCGACTTTTATTTAAATTCGTAATAACCATAGTTTATGCTTGCATTATTGCTTTTTTGTAATTGTTTATGTAGGTGCCTGCCCATGCCCAAAGGCTGAATATAATTATGTTACCAGCCCACGCTTACTCCAATGTGCGACTTTCATAACTCATGTACGAAACAAACAAACTATAAAACAGTTTAAATAGCAATTTATGCAAATAACCAAATGAATTTATATTCGCGTTCATAACACGGTTTACATCGTGCGCCCTACGTACGTATATCTACATACGACTTAATTGAATTTATAGGCACGTCGTCAAATGAATATGAGTAGTACACTCGCAATGTTTTCTATACTTAATTATGTCTTATTAAGTATTCGCTGCGCCTCTGTAGAACGGTGAGAACCTCGTAACATAAATTTTGCGTATTATTTACGTTGACAAACGTGCATTATGAAATTATAATGTCGTGATTGATATGCGGGTGCGCGCCCGGCCGCGACAGTGGGACGTGTGAGCCGCTGTCCGCACGTACCTATTGTACTAAATACTTGAGCGATGGACACTAGCGCCGGGGCTCAGATCACTGCCAACTTTATTGCTCCTTTGCTCTAAATACCACTGCTTTATGGCCATATTTACACTTATAAATAGACACTAACTTTATATTCCTGTGAATAGAAACTACGTCATACATCAAACATAACAAGTGCATCCGCGTACAGACAGATTACTAAACACCCGCATATTTTTACACCTGCACTCACACTGATCGATAGAAGAGCATGTAATCTAATATATTAACCTAGTTACGAGTAATGAAAAAAAAAAAATCTGCAGTTGAAATACTCACGAATTGTATCACCCTGTCGAATAATGAGGTCAAAAAGTCACAACAAATGTAAGAAAAGTTTCGATAATAAAGTATATTTAGAACATTACGAAGAAGTGTATGATCTACTTACACATACATTGACGTAGTTTCGTGGATAGATTCGCGCGAGTCGAAATAAAGCGAGCCAATCAATATTAACACGCCGCAAACAGCGTAAATTGTTGCCTAATGCCATACACGCACACAGCCGCCGCCGCGCCGTCCGTGAACTAGCGCCTACACTAGCCAGGGTGCTCACTTCACAGCGCGCTCGGAAAATACTTTTCCTATTTAAGCGTAAGGTTCAGTTTGTGCGTTTTTTTATTTAGATCTATGACGTCAGATATGAAGGTAAAAATTTACCTAGGAGGATGAAATGTAACAATCGTTTTATGAGCAATAACTGTTAAGGGTATGACTTATTTCTTCTCGACTTCGTATGGCAGGCTAAGATTTATTTCGAAATATACTACGATATGAAGCAGCGAGCACAGGTGTATTGTATCACCCTGTATGCATTGCGTATTACATTTACACAAGAAGCGGCCGCACACATGTGCGCTGCGTGTCGGTACTAACGCATGCACGCACACTAGCGGCGCCGGCCGGCCTGTAATAACTCGGAACCACAATAAATCAATGTGATTAATGTCATTAAGCACTGTGTGCCGGCCTCTCTATATTCCGTCAATATGCACTGTTTTACGACATGCCGCGCCACGATAATTAGTCAGCTTTGTTAGGACCGTTGACGAATGTTATGTCCGATCCCAACGCTACATAGAGAAATTAGAGCAATAAAAATATGTATACGAGCGCCATCTGCGGTTCCAATGTACGAGGAAAACTACGTCGAGACGCCGATGTGACATGGTAGATGAGATCAAAGAGAATTTATAACGGAGCGTTCATAAACACGTCACTCGCGCAAAAAATGATCTCTGCTATTTCTCAAACTGTGAACACAGTCGGCACGTCGAGATTGATAACTATTACCATTTCTTGGTCAGATTCCCGAGACGCATGTTTATCATACGTCCGTTTGATGGATAGGCCGTAATTATTACGATTAGAACGGCATCGCAAATCATGGGAACGGCGAGGACAGGCTGCACTAGTTGACATCGTTATCGCCGCTTCAGATCTCGATTGTTGGCTCTGGGACCATACAGTTGTGTTGGTTGCGTTCGGAACGCGCGACCAGTTTCATACTTTATTTCATCTCTTGTTCATGGCGCATGATCAGTGCACGATGCGTGGCTGCACTGTTGCGAATGTATCCAGCATCGACTCAGTGGCCCATTTAGATCTACGATACTGCAATTTGCTGACGGACAGGAGTCGCGCGTTGGCCGCTCTGACTTGAAGGCAGGAATGTCTTGAGCACTGAACGTGATCGCTCAACTGATTGTCCTAAATTGATTGTGTTCCGACATTATTCAATTCTATCACGCACACCCAACTTCGGAAACTGTGTTTTTGACTGACAGCTGCGTCTTACCTTCTTTTTGCTTTGATGTGCTTTTATTTATCTAAATTGGACACCGGAAAACTGAAAATCCAATGTTCGAGTGTAAACATGAAAATTACATTCAACATCTATTTTGTACGAGTAAAAAATTATTCCAATTTCAGTGAACAAATTGCTCTATTATTCATTTGTTCATTGATTTTAAATCCATACATTAGCGAGAAGAGATATAAATAATGACCAACACCGACATCGTGCTGGTATTTACACGTCCTCACACTTTTGGTTTCGATATTTTGGCTTCAAAGGAAGGCTCGGCTCTTTGCTGGTAAACTTGGCAAAAATAGATTTGAATTGGTAACATAGTCTTAATGTGGTGAAGTGAGGTGGCGGTGCTATTGTGGCGGCGGTCAGGATGCCGATGACCATTTCGGTTGCACGCTTGTGCTGCAAAGTTCGCAATCAAATAAATATTTCGGCACAATTAAGAAAACGCCGACGAGGGTAGCACTCGTGACAATCGGCTAACAGCGTGCCGTGGAGCTTCCATTACGTCGCGATTTATTTGATCGTGACTCTAAAATGGAAAAATAATAGAATTTCTATTAATGAGTTGGCTTTTTAAGATACAAGATGAATGCTAGTTGGGTGTTAATGACTTACAAAAATTGGGTGCTTAATTTGTGATAATAGTTCATTTTTGAACGTGTATCATGATGTTAAATATTTGTAAAATAATTGCTGTATTTATTTGGACTCTTACATCCACTATCACCTAGTTAAGACGTGAGTGACCGCGCAGCATCCTCTCTACGCATCTCCGCGTGCGTGTTCTCCGCTCTGCCCACATCCGCTGAAGTATTTTGTTTATTGCTAATGCGATTTTATTTTTTATTGCTTTTTATTTATCTTTATTCAGCGATTGCGGTTTATTGTATTAAAATAAATAAGAATTCTTGACTTTTTAATTTTATTCGAGGCGAAGTACACGACAGTGCCGCGAGGAGAGAAAGAAATAAATTTTAATAAGCGTTTCTTTTTTAAGGCGTGATTCTTCAGTTAAAAGCGATTTATTTTTTATATAAACTTGAAGATAAACCGTATTCATTAGAGATCGACTGGAAAGGGCCTCAAATAAAAATAAACGTGGTCAAGTTGGTGTTGTCGCTGAGTTATTGTCGTTAATCAGCCCTCTTCTGAAGGCATGTTGATTGGAGGCTGGCTCGTATGGATGAACGGCATTGTTCTCTTTATTAACATTTGACTTAATTATACCCATCATATAGAGGCATTCTTTGTATTTACTTGCCCCTTTGCACCTTTTATTCCTTATAGATATCACTTCAAGTCTGAATCTTGATATGCAAGTGTTAAGGTTTGAAATGGACCCAGTAAGTCTCTTATTTTCTAGACTAAGCTACCTATAAGTAAAAAGCTAAAGCTGGAAGTGTGATTCTATTCGTGAATTATCATTCAATTATTTTCCTAGGAATCTGAAACGAACAATTAAATACGAAACGATTGTTGTGTTTATAAATTATTTGGAAACTTAAATCTAAGGGTGCAGTTGTTTTCTTACAAAATGACTACTAACATATTCGAGGCGTATTTCTACGAATTTGTTCACGTCCACGACTCCAATCGTGTGTTACCCAACGGAAGTACATAAATAATGTTTATCGATCGATCATCGCCGAGCCAGAGTGACGCACTCGTTAGATTTATGCCTTCATTGTCAGAGCCGTAAACTAGATCTCCATAAAAAGGGACATTTCCTATTTAAAATTTATATTAAAAGACAATGGTTAACAAAAAGTGGGCGCCTCCTCGCGAAGCAGCCCGGCTGCGCGTGCGCTCCACGGCGCCAACTGCCAAATCTCTATCGGACGCGCGTAAATTACGCCTTTTTACCTGGATTCCTGTTTTGACATATTTAAGGCATTAGTAATAATTATGAGTGCTCCGGCCGACCGGTAATGCCTGTGTGCGTGCCAGTCAGTTTTGACACTATCTTAATGACAAACGTCGGGTGACAATAAATATTGAATCGTTATCGCTCACCTATCCGAGGTTGCGTCACTTGGGTTTAAATCCTAAAATAGACCCCCCAAATGGTTGGATCCCATAGTTTTATATGAGTTACTACTTCAAGCACTTTCCGGTTTCAGCATTGTATGTAACAAGCGTAGAAGTATTGAAACTGGGTGATGACATTAGGTGGCTAATTGCAAGTATTGGGGTGAGTGCAGAGGTCAGTGAGGGTCGCGCACATCTGCCGTGTTTGTCCACCCACGCGCTCGCTGCAGTTAACGAGCGTCGTCCAATAGTTTTAATTGCAACCCGATATCTGCACTTTTATGTCATTGCAAACAGCGGAAAGATTTGCTATTAGAGCGAACATTCGCGAGACTAATGAGAAAGTATTGTTCAATGTGAGTCATTCACACAAACTTATGTGAAAACAAATCTTAGATGTCAATCAATTTCAAATAAATTCTTCAACATGACAATAGATAGATATACCTGACCTAACTAAAAGCTCAGCAGTAAAAAAAGAATAACTGGATATCCGAAAAACCGATCATGTGTTTCGGGTGGTATGAATAAATCAGATATAGCAAGACTGGCGTAGGCGCCTGCCGGAGCGGCGGCGGCGGCGCGGGGAGATCTCCGCCGAGTTATAAAACCTCTCAAAAGGTGAACTGAAAGATTCGTGCGTAAATATTAAGGGTTTACGATGGCTCATTCAGTCATTAGAGTGCGTCTTTTGTTTATAACCGCGTCGTAGACTTGTCGCTATTCGGAGATAAGATCTGTCTCGTCGGGTCGTCATTATTTATGTGAATTTTGACAGAACAGCACTCTAAGGGCAACAGGCTCACACTTAAATACTATTATTTATGGCAAGTGTGGTCTGCCATAAATTACCCTTCATCGAATTAAGACAAAAGCTAGTGCCGATAAGGCCTGCGATTAGGGCACGCCTCATTGTTCTGACGAATGCGGCACTGATATAGCCAATATTTTTCCACTTTTACGACTTCAATACGAGATTGCTTTGTTCGTGTAGCGAGCAAACTTGTACTTATGAAATTTATAATGTCTAATGGAAGTATTCCTTCGTGTCTATCTAATATAAATGTGTACAAATAAAATTACGATAAATAAACAACGGAAAGCTTTGGACATGTCGGACGGATATAAAATTTATAACCCTTAATAGGCTATGGAGGGAAGGGTGGATGAAATACGGTTAATGATAAATCCACAAATGAGATTTGCCGGACGTCTGACCACTCAAAACTGTCGCGCTATTGTCACTGGACACTCTCACCTTATATTACACAGATCAACTAAATATGGCGTGTTCATTCAAGTATACAGGGTGTTTCCGTTTGAAGCACTTTTATTTCAATTTATGCTGCGAATTTTCTATTTTCCTGTAGTAACAAAACAGGTTGATTTTAAATTATTGATGATGTTAGTTGTAGGGTCGTAAATATTTCACCGATTTAGATTGTTTTCTTAATTTTACAATGCTAACCCATGTTTTATTTATGCTTACGTTGTTATATATTGACGGTTGAAAGGCTAATTGATCTAAGCGACATTTTGTAAAACTTGCTCCTGCAAGTTTTATGATTCGTCCTCCTGGACGGACCATAGTTATTTTTTTGAAAAAATATTCATTAAAAACAACTATTTGATAGACTTTTATTTACTTAAATCAATCAATCAGAATAAGATCTTATTATGATTTAAAAAAAAACAACTAATCCATCCTCCTGCAAGTTTTACAAAATGTCGCTCAGATCAATTAGCCTTTCAACCGTCTATATAGTCTTGGATTATGATGTATTATTTTTCTAGAACTTTGTATTTGATAGAAAAGCTGTAATTAGGATAGGATAAAGAACATTGCCATTGGATAGACGCGCTACGAATTAGTCAACTTGCTCTATGCCTGCTGCCATAGAAATCTTTGTGGGAAAATATGCAGGTATAATGTTGGGGGCCTTGGGGGACAGTTTCTGGAACTTCAGATACTTTCTTTACAAGAGCTTGCCAACCTTGTTATTCAAGCCCAATCTGTTCCCATGAAAATATTGGAAAAATAGATGAAAATCTTTAAGTATTTTTTCTTGAAATAGTAATAATGGTTTGTTATAAATGTTCTTATGCTTAGTCAATTAGGATCCTTATTTAAAAGTCGAAATAACTTCGAAATGGAGTTGAGTAAACTACAAACAACAATATTCTAAATGTTAAAATATTTATCACGTAAAATTTTTGTTAGATTGAAATTGCTTATTATATTATTAGCCTTATATATAGGCTGGATTGTAATTAATTATTAAGAACCTGGTTCTTTTTAATAAGGAATTTAAAAAAAAGGGTAAATTGTTGTTAAATCGTCAATAACCGATCAGCCTGTAGCCTGTCAGTGGTGTAGGTGGTGATGATCCAGATGGACGCGGGTCAGCAGCTGCGCGGTAATTAAGAGGTGGCTGGAAGTGGCATGCGCCGGCGCACAATGCGGTTCAATTGAATGAGAATAATCTTTGCACCCACGCGTCTTTTGTGAGCGTGGGTGGACCGATGACCGGTGCGTGCACGATCGAAAAGTGGCTCTATTTTGCGTTTTTCAGTTTTGTTCTAGTTTTATTTTTCTTTTGTTTCGTGTTGCGTGACCTTTAGTTTGAGCACGGCTTATTAATAAACTTTGTTTTAATGTGTTGACTACTGTCAAATTATAGTACGAATAAATGAGGACACTTTGGTTCGTACGTATCTAATTGTATCGGTTATTCCAACTTACTGCACATAACTAATGCTTTATAGTTATGTTATTGATTTGCGTTAATATGAACAGCATGCAATTTTCATCTCGTATGTTATCTAAACGTTTGACATTTACAACATTTATAGGTACTCAGTTATGTTAAATTGCATGCAGCGAGTACATTCGCATTTAAATTCAAATGTGAATCAATATTAGCAACGAGGTTTTGCAAACATAGTAGTATCATGACATAAATTAAAATCTGCAATACGAATTACAAATTACACAAATACACGCACAAATCATTGACATGAAATTGTCATAGATAAGTAGAGCATATTCTATGCCAGCGGCGCTTCGGACAAAAGCAAACAATTATTGCAAAAATTGCTTTAATGATAAATTGGTGACCATTTCTAATGGCTGCTGGGCAATGAGTGATTCGACCCGGAATCGAACCCGTGCAGTCATAACGTCCTCGACTTACAATGACGCTCTCTCGATGATTTATCTCTTAATTGTGCTCAATACCGACATTCCGTTGAAGGCGGTTTTTATATTATACTCATAATTCTTTGGAATTTCATTTGATAATTCAATATTGTTGGACATCGATTCACCTGGTATCTCATTGGTATATCGCTAATATATTAGAGGTAATAATATTCTAGATAAGTATTTAGTGTTTCCTGTCGTAAAGGATACATTAAGCACAATAAAAAGTTACATCGAGTAAACCTTTATGGGTTTGTGTCATCTTGGGTTTTGGTTTTTTATGATATTAGTTAGGAATGGGCTTTTGTTCGATCCCTGTTTGACGGTATTATCGACTGACGAAATAATCGGCCGTTGATCATCTAACAAGACTAAAGCTTGGGTTTCCTTAGAGATCAGTGCCGTATTTTATCGCTGCAAAATGACGGCCGTCCACATACAGAGCGTTTTTAGGGTTCCCTTATCGGATCACTTTGTTGTCCGTCTGTCTGTCAAGACCCTTTTTCTTAAGAACGTGTGGAGGTATCAAGCTGAAATTCATATCAAATACTCAAGTCTACTGTTCTTCGAAGCTGTGTCAAACTTCTAAGCCAACGCAATCAAAAGATACAGTCGTTTATGCTGCAAATTTTCGACACTCGCAAGGGAATCAAAACTTACTTCCCGAGAACTCAGAATCTTGAAATTTGGTCCGAAGTAACGTCTTATAGCATATATATATATAAAGGAAAAATTGTGAAAAATAAAAAAAAGTTGATAATTAAGGTAAATTTTGGTACTTACAAGTTTTCGCGCAAATCAAATTTCTACTAATAAGAATGATACCAATTTTATTATGGCGGTATAATGGGTAGGTACGGAACCCTCGGTGCGCGAGTCCGATTCGCTCTTGACCGGTTTTTTTTCACGGCGTCATTTTCACACGTTTTCATGAAAACCGTTTTCTCAGGAAACCGAAGCTTAATTATTTCTACTTCTGATTTTACAAGACTTTCTTTTTACAATGAAACATACCCAACATAACAGAGAGAGTATGAGGGTTAGGTAGAGGTGTATCTTAGTTGTACACTCACATTTCGGCAGCTATTTCTAAGTTCCATGTAAATGTAATCAACATTGTATTCTATTATATTTGTTCTTTCCAAATATTATACAACAAATTTATGATAAATTATGCTAAACTACATCCATAATACTTTATTACGACGCGGCGGAAATAAATATCTACGACTCGGCCTCCATGTAGAGAATTCAAATCAGGAAATGGCAACATTTCATGTCATATATGAATAACTGCAAATAGATATTAGTGTTCATTGTCAATAAAACTTGTAAAGAAAACTAATAGTGGCTCCTTTGCTACGTTATGACTATTTTACCGTTTTTACGTTAAATCAGGGCTCACGAACCGTTGGTCTGCTCCGACACTGCGAGTTTTTATTACCTGTAGCTTTACTTCCGTGATTGCTTTCTGAACGCTTTTTTGTTTGCTATTTAACATCTCGAAGTGCACTATTAGAACAATTTGTTTTGGTTTTTATTGCTTGTATTGATGTTTCTGTTGCTAATCTATGTATCTGTGAAAACAAAGATTTAATTATTTTTTTCAGGAATACTGAATACTAGTTACTAAGTCTATTTTTTTGCAATACTTTTGTGATGGGCGATCCAAAAATGTTTGCGACGTCTGCCACTGCCGGAGGCGCGTGGGGTTCGTCTTACTATCGGTATCAATATGGGGGAGTAAGTCTAATATTAAAGTTATTTATTGTAAATCGCTTCCTTTGCCTTGTTGCGAGCAATATCACTGTTTTCCTAGGTCGTACATATAGCACTGTAGCATGCGGTTTGTTTGGGGAAACTGTGTGATTTGCGGAAAATTAAATATGTATTTACTGATCTTTCTATAATTTTAAAACATAAATATTCACAGCAACAAACTCAAAGCATTTATTTCAAATAAACCAATTACAGGTACTTTTGAATTGTCAAGGGGTCGGTCAGTCAGAAAAATGAAGCTTAGTTGCCCATTCCAAAGCGTAGTAGAGTACCTATGGAGAAGAACGGGCAAGAAACTCCACGGAAACTCTAAAGAAGACTTGAATGTTATAAAGTCTGTGCTAAATATAAATAAGAACGCACATAACTATAAAAAAGCTGAGATTTGCAATCCCGTTTGATAGTGTGAATATAGTTTATTAGAGTATCAAGGACGCGACAGTGAGCAGACGTTTGGAGCGGTGACAATGCAAACGCGAGGGGAGCTTGTTTGCCCGCCGCGGTATGAATAAAGATATTCCCGTTATTTGTAGTACAGATGTCATGTAATTTCATTGTGTCGCACAATATTTAGTGTAAACACGCGGGGATACTCCCGGGGCCCCAGCCGACTAGATAACATCTCATAGTTCCGATGCACGTCGCGTATCACACAATAAAAACACATTTTTATGTCACAAGAAAAAATATTTCTGCCTCGCTAATAAGGGATTTGTACGCGATTATTTGCGATAATATAAAAGAGATTAAGTCCCGTTACCATAAATACGTTAAAATTGGGTCACACGACAATGCTTTCATCGGTTTTGACAACATTTCTTTACCAATTTTATCCGATGGAATAGGATAACTTTTATGTTGTTTTTTACTTGATTTCATTCAATACAGCATTGCAAAATTTGCAAAATAACAAGCTGTGAAGTAACATTACAAATTTACAAAATTATAAGAAATTTAAATGTATTTTTGTTCATGACATGTCTTCACAATCAAGATATTCTGCTTCTGTCTCGAAACTCTGAGTTTACGTTGTTAATCAGATGCTTTACTTAATAATTGAATGAGACCCTGGCTCACGCAATTCAATATAACAAAGGCTCTCCACATTAGTACGCAGAAACAAGTTTCAAACAAATATAAATATTTGATTGTCATTTAAATTTTACTCATGTGTCAGCTATAGAAAGCCTCCATATATTGTGAATAATTTATCACTCTGTCTATCTAACTCCTAAATTGAACTAATATCTGAACTCTCCTATTCGCAACTTAAATTGGCACATTACCTTTTGAAATGAAACTGTGTAAATTATTTACGCCACGCTCCTGTCACTGTGAAAATTTCCAGCCCACATTGAAACATCGATATGGTGTTAATAAAATCATGTCAGTCATAGGCAATCGGGACAAGCAAACATGAGCCCTCCATTAAATGATAATCCTGCCAATTTATCGACGGAGCAAAAAATATACGGCATTGTGTTGCGACTTGTCGAACATGAAAATTATTTTATATAAACACATTGAGTATTCCTGACGCTCCCCGCTCGCCGCTACGCTCGCAGATTACTCGGATCCCCCATCTTCCTCACTCGTCATCTGCTGACATATTTTTTAAAATGGGGTGACGGGTAATGGAATAATAATAAACTGGAATTTACTTTTTGGTCATCGTACTGAATCAAAAACAGAAAGGGGTGTGAACATATTGCTTGATGTAGATTGTTTTCATTGTCGTCCAACGGACCAATACTGTATAATCAACGGTTGGATAAAATGAAATGGAATTCGGAGTCTGAGCTATTTGTCGCATGTTTGACACCAATAACAGGGTTCGTCGCGCATTAGAGCCACCATATGTCGGTCATATCAAATTTATTTCTATTATTTTATTGGTTTGGTCGGCGATGATTGCCTTCATTACCTTTATTGGAAGTCACTGAGTGAATTTGAATTTATGGTCAGCGATATGGGTGATGGCTGAATGACTATAACAAAGTGAACGAAGTAATAAAGGTAATAAATTGGTTTCACGAGGCTCTACGTATCGTCCACTATTATTTAGCTACACGCCATTAAGAACCTTTAGGTACTAACCCTCAATAATATATATTACTTAGCTAATAACTTGGATACACATTCGGTGTTACCGCGTTAGGTATGTGCCGCGTCGTCAAAAGACATTCGGTGCTGTCGCAACAAAGTTAAGCTATATTAAGAGGAGTACAATAGCTCTATCAACTGTATGAGCTTAAAATCATCCATTTAAATAACGTTTTTAAATAAATACTGCGTAGATAATAGGAACAATGTAATATTTTGTCAACTGCCGACTGCGGGCCGCGGAGAGTGCACCACTGCGTGAAGCGGAAAATCCTCGGGACATTTGAGGACACTTTTTGTGGGATAATATCCGCACGACATTGTCAACCGGCTATTTAATACATCAAGTAACACAATACTTTAAATACGACTAGATTTGTGCAAAATTTGAAATTGTTACGCACAGTGATTTTGTATTACACTATTGGATTAATATGTCCATGTTTCGACCGACTGCCGGGAATTATTGTCGTAGGCTTTGTTGTATTGAAAGCGGCTACCTAGCTATTATTTAATAATGTTAAATAGATATCTGTTTAACGTTTTATAAAGCAAAAATGCAGTGTCTTTTAAGGCATAATGAGAATTTTGTTACAGATTTAGATATCAATAACATTAACTTGGTAAACATAAAAGTTAACGGCGCAATAAAATTGATAATAAAGCCAATAAAATTATGGATTTTCATTTTTTTGTTTATCCTCTGAGCTAAGACGTTTCCACCCTCGTACATTTACCAAATTGAATAGCTCCGGTGAGTCCCGATGGCAGTAATTCTCTATTGAGACGCAATAAAACAAGATATGACAAAAATATCCGATTTCATAAAGCTTTGGTTTCGTGACACGTAATATTATATTATTTAAGGGACATTATTCCGTCTTTTGTTTGTGGTTCCACTCCATGTTTTATGTCACTAAATGAGTCTGCGCACACTATGCGAAATTATTTTCTCACTTAATTTACAAGTTTTATATAGAGATTAAATCAGGGATCGAGTTTCATATGGTTCGATATATCTGTAAGTTGGATTCGATTTGCGTTTTTGAAAAGACATTCTTACACATTTACGTAATTTTTCAATCGTTAAAACTGTATTATACGACTCTAGGGACGTGCCGATCCAAATTTAGAAAGTTCATAATTTACAATAAAAAGTTGAAAACTTTAGAACATAAACACAATAGTCGTGCTGTGTGTAAAGCGTTTGTTTGTAAGCAGGTACTTGTACGTAATATGACAAGAGAAATTATTGGTAAAGAGGGCTTGGCTTCAATGAAAAGGAAATATCTCGACAATTATGAAGCATTAGTGCGGTTGACAATGGCGACATATTTTTTGTAAAGCTTTCATGTGAGCCTCAAACAAAACGCACAATACAACCTTCTATATTTGGGACGGTTTAATTAATTATACAAATGTACAATAGACGTTTAATCTTTTGAAGTCGGATTAATCAATACTTTATGTAAGAACAGCTTCGAAGATCAAGAAGAGATTTTATTTTTTAAACTTGATTAAGCTCTTGTTGTTAAGTTATGATGAGGCTGACATGCCACTATGGATGAAAGCCTCTTATCCTATCCTATACTATTAAACGAGCAATACTGTATATATATATTTGTAATCACGTTCTCGAAAACGGCTCTAACGATTTCGATGAAAGTTGCATTATAGGAGTTTTGGGGGCAAAAATCGATTTAGCTAGGTCTCATATCTGAGAAAATTCATTTTCTCTATTTTCACAGCCTCGGGAATGTGATACAACGTTAGTAGGTATACCTGTATCCTAATTGCGTAACTTATTTTCGCAAACAATTATGCCTAATTTGTTTCATTTTGACAGTTCAACAACATTCATTGCGTTATTTACGTTGTTGAGCAGATTTTTTTTACCAACTTATGAAGCAATGGATTAGCAATCTGTTTCAAATCGGAACAGATTGTGATTGTGTTGTGTTACGCCATTAGGGTACTGGACGATATTTTTATCTATTTCTAGGTCGACCAGGTACACACGGCTACACATCAAGCTATAAATTTCCAGTTTACACTGATCTTTCATTGTATAGGATTTCCGTATAATGCGAGGTCAGCTTATACTGGATTGTATAGCTTGATGTGTAGCCGTGTGTACTAAAACAGAAGATTTTTTTAAATAAAAGTTCTTGTAAAGCGTTTTTTTAACTTTTACATATCTACCTAAAAAAAAACCATTGGCTTTTTACAAGTTGCTCTTTTTTCGCCAATTTTTTTTTTCGTCGGTTTTTTATTTAAAATTGTAAACTCATTGTTTGCACTTAAATATTAGTTTTATTTTAGAACTTTGAGAAGAAATCCATCTAGCATTGGAAATTTGTTACAGCACCCTTTATGATTTGATTAGATTGTTGTTTTTGAAAAATTTAACCATTCACTGCGGTCTTATGCCTTTCCTTGTGTTGTGTATCTCTTTGTATTTTTTCAGGCTTTATCGGCAGAGTGATTCTAAAAATACTTCGTTTTCTCGCGGTATCTCTATTTGCCCTTTAGGCAGACTGTGATTCTAAGGTACAGCTTTACATTCAAGAGTCCCAACTATTCTTAGTGTGAGTTGACGTTGTAATAAGCGTGTGCTACATGAAAATTCTCGCATGCTTCGATCGCTAATGGTATAGGGCGAGATATAGCACTGGCTTGTTAGTTTGGCTCCTTACAACTTGTTATAAGGTTGGTGTAAACACGCGTGACGGCGGTATCACGTCATCAGGCACGCGAACACGCTGCGCGATCACTCCTCATCCCTATAATACAATTATAAATGCGAAACTGGTCGTGTTTGTTTATTTGTCAGTAAATCACGCGAAACCGGAGGATTTGCGAGCAATGGCCGAGGAGAGATGTCGTTATTGCATGTTGAGGAAAGCCTCAAATCAGTAGGTATTTGTTTTTATAGCTGCAAAGTTAAAACGTCATGTGCATGGTAAAACAGAGTATTTTAACTTGATAACCAACACAGGGAAGGGAAATCGTTGAGCAGGGGTTATAGATTAAGTATGTTAGTTCCGTATTATGAATGAGGAATTAAATACTTACTAATTTGACTTATAGTTGATATTTCTATCTGAAGAACTACCAAAATGTTTTGTCTTGTCATCATATACACACTATATACAGGGTGTTTGGCAGAACGTTGAACATACGAAAATGGTGGATAGGTGGGGTCATCTGCTACTTACTCAGCCCTAATTTATTTGGCCCTGGCTCCCTGGTTTTTTTTTTAATGCAGGTTGAAATTAGGATTTAAGTATTTTTTACATCTTTCTGTTATAAGAATCAGCCAATATTAAAGATTTAAAAAAATGCCTGTGTTACCCAATTTTTTAATAAAATTACACTTTAAAGTTAAGAAAGTTGTGAAACTAGAAGAAAGCAAAAAAAAAAATTTTAATATCCAGGGCGCCAGGGCCAAATAAATTAGGGCTGAGTAAGTAGCAGATGACCACACACCTATCCACCATTTTCGTATGTTCAACGTTCTGCCAAACAGCCTGTATACCTCTCTCACTATACTTCTAGACAAAATCAAACTGGTTGCTAATTTAATTGTGTAATTAAATATTATAACATTTTTTTTTACACTCTGTGATTACTTGAACTCACACACTGACTAATTAGTATCACTTGTAATTTTTTTAGGAATATCGTATAGGTACCTACTTTTACAATGCTTGTAAATATGTGAACACCATGTATCCATTACATAATTATTTTTTGGTCATTGCTTAATTTTTAATTATTTTTACCTATTGTGGTATAGTAATCTTATTCCAGGTGCATCGTCTTCACATATAATTATATAATTAATGTATACAAAATATTGTAAAACATTTTAAAAGAGTAACAGTGGAGTTTCTTGCCCATTCTTCTCCATACGAAAACTACCTTTTGGAAGGGGCGACTAGAATCAATTCTATTTTTTGTTTTTGACGTTCAAAAGTGCCTTTTTGTGCCTAATTGAAATAAATAATTTGACTTTGACTTTACCTACATACCTGCCTCTAAGATAAATTTCTTTCAAACAAATAGAACCATTTCAAACTGCAACCATTAATAGTTTTGCTACATTTATTCTTGAAGTCCGTTCTTATCTTCAAGTGAGCTTTTTTATAAAGGTATATCTAGATTAATTGATATAATTAGGCCATTATAGGTACATACGATGAAACTCGTGCTAACAAGTGCGGCAAGCGCAATAAAATGGTTCCTTGCATCTGTATTGCAGAATGCTAAAAATGACGAAAAAATCTATATTTATGTAGGTGAGGTAGTTAGTTGCGTGCACAGGCTGCGTGCGGCGGGCACATTCGACTTCGTGCATCACATCGCCACCCTAATTAATATAAGATCTCAATTAAATTGCGACACATAACGAGGAGCGGAATTTTTACACACACGCTTAATATATGGCCAGCGTTTTGTCTCAGAATAAGGCAATATCCACTCAGAATCTGAGAACTCGTTTGTCCATGTCACATGTGACTTTACACAAATAGAACAAAATGCATTTTAAAATTTTTATGATCCGGAGATAAAGCTGTGAAAGTGCTATCGTGCTTTAATCGAGATTAATTAATGTGATTCCTTTAAACTTTATTACGCAAAGAATGGAAAAATAAAGAGTTTTACAGTAGTTAGAAATGTTATCGGATTTGCGGCTATATTTTTAGATTGGGTGATGTAAACCTCGCTACAACTTATGTATCGCGTAGCTTGCGGCTACGCGGAGTTATCTCAATCATTACCGGGACTTTTCTACTCGCATAACTTTTTCTAATTTACTGGTTGTTACTTATTAATCATTTTAAAAGCAACCGCACATTAATTTACTACTGAGCTTAATTGACATCGTTTTTATTATGACTGAACAAATAAAATATTCAGGGTCCGAGTTATAAATGTTCACTTTTCCCTTTAATGGTGTCCACAGTTAGTTTATTCGGGCCGGTGTCGACGTCGAGGCAAGGTCTTGACCAAGTTTTGAATCGTAATAATTTCGGTTCAGATTACCGATGCTGATAGGGCGTCATCTCACCTCTCGCCAGGGTCAGACTTGGGAATGTTTCGATTCATTATGGATTTGTGATTTTCCTGCTAATTAATTGTAAGATCCGATTTGGTAGTAGAATGTAGGGGATTGTTGTTTTCTGATTTCTGAAGTCTTCCTTCTCCGAATGGGAGTTGTAAGAGCCTAGCTGATCCACAATTCTTATCCGTATCTTCTACGTATATTGTAAAACTGCCTCGTTGGTCTAGTGGTCGCAAGCGCTACTGCTGAGCTGACGCTCAGCAGCTCCATGACTTAAATAGGTATAACTGGCGAAATGTGGGTGTACCTGCTACAGGGACACCTCTGCCCAACCCTTCGGGGAAACAAGGCGTGATGTTATGTTATATATTGACGCTTTTCCTTAGCTTGTCCGGAAAAACTTCTGATTTTATGTTAAGTTTTAAGAATTTAAGTTTATGTGCAGGTTTATTTCCTTATGTTCAGTGACACCTAAGTCCACACCTGTAGTGGCAATGGTAGAAGGCCACACGCGGTCGCGCAGTGCCGAGGGGCGCGGGGGGCGCGGGCCGGGGGCGCGGGGCGCGGTTCATTCATGTTGTTAGATCCGACCGCTCATAACTTAACTCCTAATTTATTCGTCTCCACTTACAATCCAGTTTTGGTGCAACCTTCCTCGTAGCACCTTGATTTTTACTATGACTTTTATTAAAACTCTATTTTGTTCATAAATTAAGGTATCGTTGGTCTCATGTAGACAGGTTATACTCTTAATAATCAATGTTTTTTTTCACTAATTAGAAGTTGTTTACTTTCCAAACGCAGTTGTGCAAAAATACAGAAATGTAGAGACGTAATTCTACCTAGTAATGACAATATTCCAGAAAAATGTGCCTCTTATTTCAGATACTCCCTGCCAAAAAGGGACCTAAATAGACATGTCTCCAACAAACAGCTATCTGCTATTCCTCGCAGCATGCACTATAACTTTACACCTGTACATAAACATGTACATAAAATAGTGTACAGGCCCTTAGCGTAAACAACGCTTGTCCAACTATCCATTCATAAAGTCTTATAAAAGATAAATATACAGATGTAACGTAACAATGAAACAGTATGGGCCGATGGAAAATATCAGATTTCTTTCCAATCGTCAAAATGTTCGACGCTACAAGTTTGAATCAAAGATTTTTTTTCCGATATTTATGTTTGTCTTTAATTTTTACTCCTGCGCCGCTGTCCATTTAATATTGGACGGGGACAGTGTTAACGATCACTATATAAAATTTTATTTCAACGCATCTCGCCTTGCTTTTTGTGTATTCAACACATCGTTGATTTTACTTTTTATTAATCACTCGTGAGTAAGAGGGTATATTTACGTGTTGTATGGGAATAATGTGTCCGTTTGTTTAATTAAATTGCTTGATTATAAGTATAGATATTAGGAATAAAAAGTAATGTAATGATTTTTTGGGGAAAATTGTAGATTAGGTAGGGTAGCCTTTGCTCTGATTTTGTTAGAAAAGTGTTTTTCACTGAAATTGGTTTTCGATGTGTGATAAGGTGAAAAAATGCTTCTGGTAATCTAGGCCGTGTGGAGTAACAGATAGAAGACACAATTTCTCTCTGAGGGGGTATAAAATAGGGGTTACGCCTTAAGGGTTCATCATTGGTATCAGCATTCCTCTTTCCTCTATAACAACAAAGTGGGATCACCAACCTGTTTTGCAATCGTGGGTGGAAATATTCCGCTCCACGTTTGATTTCTGTACTCTATGAAGAGGTTCGTGTTCAGGAATTTAAGTTCTGACATGATTCCGACAGGGTTCGATTGTCAGGTTGGGCGAAGTGTTATTGTGTTTCCCCATCAGTAATTTCTCAGTAGTAGCAGTCTGGATTTGTACACACGGCTACATATCAAGCTATATATCTCCAGTATAAGCTGACCTCGCTATGTATGGAAATCCTGTACAATGCGAGATCAGCATAAACTGGAAAAGTACTATAACTTGATGTGTAGCCGTGTGTACCCGGTCTATGGCAATAGGTTCGCCCCTTGTTACATACGGGATGCACTAACTAGCGAAATGTGGATGTACGCAACACTTCTACCCAACCTTTCAGAATACAAGTATGCATGATGATATTAAGGTAGTTTCCATTTCCATTCCTCCTCAGTCAAGATGACGATACCACCTTTGTTTTTAAGTTTCTTAAAGAACAACTTTTAGACTAGCAGCAGCATTCATCACATCGACACTACCTTACTCCT
Organism: Agrochola lychnidis; assembly: GCA_963680765.1. Lineage (NCBI taxonomy): Eukaryota > Metazoa > Arthropoda > Insecta > Lepidoptera > Noctuidae > Agrochola > Agrochola lychnidis. The sequence goes on from OY796858.1 coordinate 11,786,804, forward strand.
ATCAGTACTATCACTAGACACATCCAATATACCCTAATTGCGCAATACAACACAATCTGTTTCGATTTGAAACAGATTGCTAATCCATTGCTTCATAAGTTGGAAAAAAAAATCTGCTCAACAACGTAAATAACGCAATGAATGTTGTCGAACTGTCAAAATGAAACAAATTAGGCAAAATTGTTTACGAAAATAAGTTACGCAATTAGGTACCAGGTCATATAGATCCGAGAAAAAATTACGTAGGAGGTTCATATTTAGCTGTACAGTACAAGGTTCAGGTCCTAACAATTAATTAGGAGCCCTATCAAAACATGGCCGTCAAGTTGGTATCAGAAAATTATCGACTAATCCTTTTGACTTTAGTATCAATTTTGCTAGAAATTATTTACCAAAAATAGATATCTTAAGTATCTACGCAAGTTTATAACAGTATAAATTAATTTGATTTAAAAGCCAAGCACGTTTCTGAAACAGATAAACAATTATTCCACAATCGATCGTATTTAATACTGCGTTCGTTTAAACTGGATCTGCCGCCCACGCCAATAAACAATTTCCATTTTAATTAATGAAATAGTTGCTTGCTTCCATATTCATATAAATTGTCTTAATGTCTTAAATTAATATTGGGAGCTGAGTAAACATTCGGTTGCGTGGGACGACGAATGCTTATGAGAATTAGGTGAGTTTAACAAAAAAACACGTTCATTTTTTTTGTAAGGTAGAAAGGTAATGCTTTATATTAGGTGTGAAATAAAGTTCCTAAGCGTTTGGATGATCTGTGTAGTTTATCTTGTGGATTTTGGCACAGTTTTCCTGTTAGCTGCTAGAACTTTTGAGGAAGTTACAGGCGCTTCTGAGGGACTTAGGTTGATAATCAAACATAGAGCAGTAAAGTGTGCGTTAAAAACGATGAGTTTAAAACAACATTAATCTGCATACGCAGTAATATCGCGTGGTCAATAAATCATTCCAATATCGTGTTAAGTGAGTGAGACACATAAAAGCAGCAGCAACAAAGGTCGCGAAGATTTGTGCGAGCTATCTCCAGCGAGCGCGCATTCGTGTAGGCCGATACGCGCCGCCCGGCCGCGCGGCCGCTCCGCCGAGCGCCGCGCCGCGAGCCGCGCCGACATCTACACACATTAAATATATCCATTTAATGATTACAATTTCTCGTTATAATTTATTTAGGACGAAGCATAACAAGTTTTCGAATCAAATATGTCGCCCATAAAGATGCTGACTCCGAGGGTTGGACTCCCAAACCTGTTAATTCTACAATGATCTTTTGTCCGATGCGACTCGACGATGAAATGGTCTCTCGTATCATGGATGTAAGAATTAAAACCGGTCGTTACGTCTCAGACTAGAATGATCGTTTTGAAACGACTCGACCGCGCCTCGCCAGGAGTTAAAGGGTTTCATGAGCGTGTGCCGACGGTAAATGAAATATTTCTTCTTCAGAATAAATTAAAGTCCATAATCCAATTCCACCGAGTCGCCGTAAGACCGTTCTTATCGAGTCCTTAGAGGGGAACGGATAGATCGAGATCGGCCAGAGAGTGTGAATGAGAGCATTACGATCAAAAAGGGAGGCGGCGGGCGAGGAGAGTGAAGAGGCTGTTGGATAATTCTTTATTCTTTATGAATATGTGAGCTCGTTATCTGTGGGCTGACGTGGCCCGAGACATTCGCGGCGGCGGAGCCTGTGTGCGTGGCGGTGTGTGGCGCACACTGGTGCGTGTGGAGCCCTAGTGCTGCCACTAAATAATACATAGGTATCGACAGCGCCGTCTGCGAAGAGCGGCGGGTACACGACCGGATCAACATACGGCATCGACGCCAGATTGAACGATAGTTCCCGAGGAACTGGTTATCGTTATGGGGCGACTGGCGGATGAAATTTATTGGCAGCGCGTTGGAGAAATGTAGCGAGCGGAAGGGGCTTGCGATTTTAATTAGGTAATGAATGTCGATGCAGATCAGCATATCGATTTAACGGCTAGATTTATCCATTCGTTCCATGTCCGTGTTTCAAACCCCAATTTAACGATTTATACAAATAGATGGATAAATTTATTGTTTGCTGCAGAGTACGCGTTCAGAATGAAATTCCATTATTTATATTGGTTGATAATAATGCCGAATAAAATGGACCCATTTTTATCAGATACCTAGTTTGTATTCATATCACTTATGATCCGTGACTCCTAAACCTCCGTAGCTGCATAATCTTTGAAAGTTTAGTAAAGATCCACTTACCATCTGTTAGAGGTAGGCACAACAAGTCCCAAGTCCAAAGTACTATCCTTAATATTCATTCAAATTCCTCTTCGCAAAAGTTGTTTATGTTTGTAGACATAGTAATATAACATTAGGCTACATCCTTACCCATCCGTTAATTTAGCTGATTCTTAATTGCAATTAGCATTTTCTTATCTTTTAAATCTGGTTTTAATTAGTCATCACCAAAAGTGAATTTTATTTCGCGGTCAGTTCTAGTAAATGTAGGTACAGAAACTACCGCCCTAAAAATACTGGTATCAAACTTCGAATAACAACCTAAATAGATCCCAGAGCGACTTTGTGACCTAACTTAAAAATACCCGCCCAACTTTGTGATGCTACATATATTCTTTGCAATTTGTTTCTTTTAAAAGCTCAAATGATAAAAATAAATGGAACAAAAGTATGAAAGGGGATCTTTTGGACGGCACATTTCTCTTCAAAATTGACGTTTTTCAGAAGCGGTCGGTTTTTAACGTTTTAATTAGGGGCGCACATTACGGCACGCCATCACGCTCGCCCCTCGCTCTTTGCCTCACATTTTTGTATATTTCCGTCTATTTGGGGAAATTTTTATTTTTCGACCACTGTGCTATTTTTGTGACGCGTGCAGCCGGCGCGCGGTCTCCATGTTAAATCTCTGTGGGAAACTTGTATAACATTCATTCCTATCTATGCGTATTATAACAACTTATGTCATATATATTTTTTACAAAAAATTCATACCAACGTCTCCACGTTTCCACGTCTGGCGACGAGTGGGATGTCATATCACAAATCATAGATTGCCTGCCTAGATTTTTTGAATATTTAATGTTGTCGTAAAAACGTTAAATGATGAGCATAGATAATAAAGTCGGGATCAGCGGAGTTTTAAAATGTTATTAATGTGCAGCCAGCAGGAAACGAATGCCGTGACGGATAGTGGTGACGACTGACACTTTCCTTCTGTTTAGTAAAAAATAAGTTTGATTCTTTCAGAACGTGCAGTTAAGTGCCATTCTGTCATCAGTGAAAACATAAAACTTGTTAAAAATTTACTATTAATTTTGACATCTTTTTAAATGAAGTTGGGTTTATGATATTTTTAAATAATAAAACAATTGATTTAAACCAATACAAGGACTTGATTTATCCTCAAATTCGAATGTTTGCAACTTACCCAATATAAATTTGGTATAATATTTAATTGCAAAATATATTTTATTTACTACATGGCTTAAATCTGTAGCAATACGTCACGCTCTATAACAAAAGCAGATTCACGCGTAAAATCAGCGTAAACGCAACGACGAGTCTGATGACACTTAGGTACTTTATACTCGCAGCTTCATTCGGTTGATCGGTTCGGAACCGGTTTTTTAATAAGACAAAATACTAAAAAATGCATGTGCACTTGTTAATAGCACATTCAACATCTGTGGTTTGGTCTATAGAAGGCCAAAAGAAAAAAACATTTATAATACAAGCATCCAGGGTGAGAATTTAGATCAAGAAAGGAAGAGATGAAATACTTACTATTAATCGGTCTTCTTGCTAAACAGCCTAGTGAAATAAGAATCGGAATAGATACCTAATAAATATTTTTTTCTTTCTTTAATGCTAATGTCCAAAAACCATACTTTCATAAAAGCGTTCTAATCCATCTCTACTTTCTATCCGTTACCTTCTCTCAACCATATCAAAATGTTTCCCTAAACATTATCATACAACCTTACTTAATACCTTACCATATACCTACGTACTACGTTTGTGTAAAGCTATGTCGATATTGTTGAGTCGCGTCACGTCACGTCATTTGTCGTCGTTAGCGATGACGCATGGCGGCGCTGACCCTACCTGTGACCCGCTCCATCATTCTTCCATCAACGCTGACGTTCTGATGACGACACTGACTTTCTGCTTGTGGCAGCTTTGATGTGTATTTTGAGATTTGTATAGGAATTGGTAATTATTGGGGTGTATTTACGGCTAGGCGGCTAATTGGCTGGGTGGTGTGGTTAAGTTTGGATGGGTATTGACTTCTCACGTTGAATTATATCTTACCTTGTCTGCTAATCTCCACCGAATCTGTAAGCACTGCTGTGAATTGGCAACTCCAACAAGGGGTTAGGCCAGGTAATGTGTAGGGTAGGTCAAGGTGATAGTTAATAGTTGAAGAACACATGGTACAAAATCGCATGACACTTTACTTTTTATCCTAATATGGACCTACTATAAAAATATAATGGTACCCCTAACTATTTCAGTAATAAAGAGTAAGTAGAGTCAGACTTTACTAATGTAGCTTCGGCGTAAGAATATTCGAAGGTTGATGGTCAGACCTTCATCAATAATCGGAAAGGGTTTGTAAGCATGAGATATTTCAAATGTCTTAGACATTTCGTCAGATATTTCGTCTGCGATGTCTCTGGGATTGCCTCTGGTATTAACATCTGCAATCCCAGAGGCATCGCAGATGTTAGTAGATGGCGGAGACCACAAGCTGAAGTGGCAATCGGCCGGCCATATTAGCCGTAGAACCGATTACTGTTGGGGTAGATGTGTTATTGAGTGAAGACCGCGAATAGGCAATGTAAGGATGCCCTCGGGCTAGGTGGAGTGACGATCTTCGCAGGATGGCTGGTAGCAGATGGTTGAAAGTTGCCGAGAATCGAGCTGAATGGTGTGCAATTGGAGAGGCCTATGTCCAGCAGTGGACTGGTGTAGGCTAATAATGATGATCACTTTTCATCATATTACAAGCTTACTTTCAGAATTTTATATAAAATATTCGTGCAGTATTATGTTTAGGTAGCTGTGTTAGTTAACTATGGTAAAGTCTAATGACTTGTACCAGTGTCCAGTGTTGTGATCTGTGTTGTAGTAAAATACAATAAACACATAGTTATAAGTTGGCAGTATTAGGTTACTATACTTAATTGTACAGACTTTAAAGTTAGAAGTAGTGCCTATTGTTTACTAAAGTTATATATTTTTTCACTTGAGTCTATTTTAACTGTCCTGAAACCATCTACCGGTACTTAATTAAAAATAGATATGTCAATTCTGTCCTCACACAGGCCGTACCAGGTGGCAAAACAAATATTCCCAGTGAACAACGGCTTTCTTTTCGCAGAAACGTTTACACAGTTAACATTTTTGCAAAGCGTGTATACCTCCCACAGCGGAGCGTGCATAAATGCCAAAAATCTATATTTGTATAATGATCTTGTATTGAGTAACGACGACTGCCATTCACAGAATATTTTCTAAAACTGATTTATGACGATATGCAACCGAACAATCGTCCCGTTTGGACTTATGATGGTTTGAGATGGACGAACTTTTACTGCTACCCTTTCAGTGCAGCTTGAGACAAACCCTTTCAGAAACGGGGTAATAAACTTTTATTATTATATTTGCAATACCCGAGGAAACAATTGTGTCGTGCACCCCGTCGATACTTGCTGTAGCAGCCAACCAATTAGTCATGAGCACAAAAAACTTGAATTTATTCAAAATTAGACCCAAAAAAATGACACGTTTACAAAATTTATGGCACGACCGATGGTCATAAGCATTTTTTGCCATTGTTTAAAATGTTAATAAAATTTTAACACTGGAAGGACGTTTTTACTATCTTAAATTCTGCGGAAAGATACCTACACAATATCAGCTGCACCTATTTAAATATTTGATGTAGAGTCAGGTATACGAATTGACTTTGTGTTTTTTACTGGGAGTTTGAACTTCAATCCTTGCGAGAACAACTGTAAAAACATAACACGCAAAACAAGTGGTCTAGTTTGTAGCCGGGATGTCGTGTCGGTGGCAGTCGGTGTGTGTGAGTGACACGGTAGTCACGGCACGCGTTCTTAGACATTTGATATGATATTATACTATTCCTGTAAGAGAGCACTCCCCCTCGCGGGATGCACCGCGATGCGCCCGGGTGCATGCAAATGGTGCGTGGAGATGTGTGACGTAGACTCAGTGCGCCTTCCACCCTCGTTACCACACCGTGCTTACGAGCTCATACAGACATGTGTAGAGTCGCGCTTAACTTCACACCAATTTCGTATTACCGCACAGATCCAAGCTTGTAATTAAAATTCCTTGTCGTAGGTATATTTTTCAATGTATTTTTGTATTCCTAAAAGCACACACAGGTTTACTATGTAAATATTATGCCAACAAGATATTTTCACTCAAAAAATATGTGTAGCAAGTTACAGAATGTGAGTAGTAGCAACTCCATCGACTTGTTTTTCAGTCGTTTAGCAGAACCAAAAATTTATTTAATTTGCCGCATTATGCAAGCCGAGACATGCCTTTCATTATTCTTGGCGTTTCGATTCCATATCCGAGTGAAATAAGTTTTTGTGTCTCCCGACACGCTCCAGCGGTTCTGCTGTCATTACATTGTTCCCGGGAGCCTGCGGTTTTAAACAATTTCCATATCGATGTACACACCACCTAAATACTTTATAATAATAGTAGGAAACATTTTTTTTTGCGTTAAATCTCGAAATAAGTGAAAGTGACGTCGTGTGCGGACCCGAACGCTCTGTCATTCTAAATCACCGTCTTTGTTATGTTAATGTCCGGCGATTTTACAGAATTTCGGCAAAAGGGCTGCAAGTGAAGTCATTGTCACCACTTTTGGCCAGCTTCATATGCTAAACGTTCTCAGAATTTTGAATACTTTTGTTTTCGTTTTAAGGAGAGTAGAAGGATGGTATTTGTATATGCAGATTATATGATTGAGTTGATGACGCTAGCGACGGGCGATGGGGTGGGTGGCGTGCGGCGGGCGGGCGCGGGCGCAGGTCGGCGGCGGGCGGTAGCGTCGCCGTGCCCGTCTAATGAGCAAGCGTGTTCGCCTCAATTGCACACAGCACTCTTATTCACCGGCAATTTATTTCATTTTTGCCTCTGATCGCGCCTTATGGAGCGTCTTTTTATCTTATTGCCTTCGTGGGTCTATAATACGCATCCTGTTACTTGCAAATGAGACACACACCGAACATGTTAGTGTTGGCTCGCTCATGATGTAGCTACGAATAATTAAAATTTCTTAATGCAGTTTTTTATTTAATTCAAACCAACTTCATGGGAATCTTTTGAGATATTTTGCTTTGTTGCGCATAAACTTTTGCTTTATTTACCCTTTATTGCGAAAGATATTTCGAAACACCGATGTAGCATCTTATGAATCAAAGAATTCATTTGAAATTCAATTTAGTGTGACTTTAATGTATTGTCGAGTTATGGCTTATTGAGGATACGAAGACATTTTCCGAGGCAATAGGTAGTGTTATGAGTAGAAGAGTCATTATTATAATAACAATCTCTGAATCGTTGCCAAATGCTTGTCGGATACGTGCCGATGGGAGTGGGTTGCTCCGACGACCATTTGTACCAAAAATACAAATAATAAATTTTTGTTACGATTGTATAATACATAAATCATACATTTTCAAAGCATTTCATGGATTTCAACGAGCTGAAAAATGTGTAGGTACCTACAAAATTCAGACATATTTCATTTCATTTCGGCAACAGACTTTTCAAAATTTAAAAAGCCCAATCACAGGGCTTTTTAAATTTTGAAAAGTTTTAAAAGTTTACTAAATACCTACCAAATAAGAACCTTGAAAACAAACCTTTTGTTATTAAACTAATATCACATAGTTTTCATAACGATATCACCCACTAAAGTTTAATAATAATTTAATGCAGGTCTGTCTTCTTGTTTATTTAATAAATAAAAAGTCTACAACGCCCAATGGGACGACGTAATTTTTGCTTGTTTTTGTAACATTTTATTACGTTTGGAAGACTGGGGTAGAACCGTAAATTAAATGAAAGATCCGTCAGTTCGGGAAGAAGTAAATCAAGACGGACGGATTGCCCCTAATAAAAATTATAAGAGGCACAATGCCTCGAATGTGAGCCGAGACCGTCAGGAGCTGTAAAATCTTGCTATGTTTGTTTATGGTGCACTAAAATATGTTATAAACTAGATAAGTATAATCTAAATAAACTAACGTATAATTAGTATCATGATATTTGTGTAAAGTTCTCTCGACATGGCCCTTTGGGGTTATTTTATTAAGAGGACTTTATGATTTCTATCCCAAACATACTTTAGGAGAATAAAGTTTATTAAAAGAACTTCTCGGGCACAAAAATTAACAAAACAAAATACTTTAATAACAAATATGGCGTGGAGGAGAACAAATAAACGCTCGGTAATATTTCTTTGTTCGCCCGACCAATGGTGCGCCGCTGACGTTGACATGTCTTGCTGAGCGTTTTGTGATGCTCTTATTATATTTTTTGGAGGCACTTTTTGGAAGATCTTATTTGTTAGTCCAATACCTGGTCGTAAATCTGTGGGCAAGTATGAGAATGAATATGCAGGTGTGCCAACCCTTCTGCCATACTTATACAATACAATATGTATAATATGAAGATTTATACAAATTACAATGGCGTGCTCGACGGAGTCCGTTCGACAATAACTAATAAAGTTAAGTCAAAACACAACTGTTTATCACACACATATTTTACAAGACTATTTATTATATACAATTTACAGTCCTGCCTATTATTACGTTACATAAATATGTGAAGAACGCGGATTCGCCATATATTTCTTCGTAGACAGTTTCTAATCATAGGCAGACGCTATTTCAAAAATAGACTATTTTCGTCAGTTTACTTTTGTATTTAGGAGAAGATGCCCCATTTATTACATTCACAAATGTAAATGAACGCTTTCGAAGTACTCGTTTACGTGAGAATATTTGTATTTATTTTATTTATGGCGAGCTGCGCGCGAGGGCGATGTGTTTAAATATCTGTAGATTTTAAATACGAGTTCAGTTGGAGTAACTCAGGAATCCATTAGGTTAATATCTGTTATCTTTTGTATAGATTAGTCTTTGAATTCGTTAGTGAGTGAAATTAATTTGTCGAATTTATATCTTCGTGGAGTAGCTTTAACGAATTGAAATTCTTTGAAAGTATAATTGACTTGCCGGTGTTCAGTTTTTTAATGGAAGATATTTTCTTTAATATGTGGGAGGTACCTAATGCATGAAATATAGATCCACTTCGTGATTAAGGGAATGACACATTGCTTAACTAATTAGTAAGTAATAACTAAAAACAACGATTTTCTATAAGTAGGGTTTTCGTGAATTAAACTGCGTGGTAGTGAAAATATTTGACGAAGGCATTTATTAGTTCATCTTGTGTGGCAGAACTGAGCGACCATTAGTCCGGTGATGAAAACTTATTTCTACGTTTCGCCTATTTCATTATATCTTTATTTTATTTTAACAGGTATTTAGGAAGTTTCTGTAGTAAACAAAACTTGTTGACACAAATTGACTGGCATTAAATTAATAATTCAAAAGAAAAATGTGAAAATATTATTGCGGGTGGGAGTTTTTGAGGGTTATTGACTTTATGTGTTGGAATCCAGATACTAAATAAGTTTAACGAATGGAGTAGGTGTATGACATTTTTACGTAAAAAAGTTTTACTCGCCAACTATCATCCCAATATCCAATATGCATTTTGTGAAACGTGCTTTTGTTGTCTGCAGGTTGAATAATCAAACTACAACGTTCCCACTGCTGGGACACAGGACTCCTCTCTCTGATAAGGACAGGGACATAATCTATAACGCGGGCCCACTGCAGGTTGGTGTAATATTTATAATTTTTCATAATTTTCTAACGTTGTACCCGAATATAGGCAATTAGGGACGCACAACTCCCACCTTACTAATTCGTAATTCTACGTAAAAATATGTTAGGCGCCTCTAGGCATTTGCTGAAGTGGTAAACAGTGAAATATGCACACTATTCGCGGTTTACTCCATAGCGCTGAATAAGAGCATGACTCATTAGAATGTGCTTGAATTATCGCTTTATAAGATGTTCTTTCTGATGTCAACTTTAAAATTTACGAACGTAAATTATTGTCGTATATTCGTGACGATTACACACGTGCTAACGAATTTATGTCTCATCTTGTCTTTGCGTACTTTGCGGACATTATTATCGTCGGAAATCAGTATTTTCGGTTGTTTATTGAATTTCAAAAGAACTGTGAAAGAGGATTTGGTGATGTTTATAAAGTAGTAATGAGGAAAGAAACAGCCTCGAAGCGGGTTATTATAGCTTTGCGTTTTCATTCTGAGTGTCAACGTGTCACCCGATGGACCGTATACAAGATTTGGGTGACTTCCATTGCAAAATATAAGCCTTTTAAATTGAAACAAAACATACGGATATATTAGAATGCGATAGGGTTCCGCGAGTATTTACTTTACCTATATTTATGACCAAACATCTGCACATTCGTATGTAAATTACAATAAATCAGTTTACTGTTTGTTCATACGTTAGAAATGAAAGGAGCCGAACAGTTTATTTATTTACAGTTGCAAGTGGGAGTCGGTATGAATCTAACATTAATACCTGTTATACCTCCATACATACAGTTCTGACACGCGTTCATCAACACAGTTCGGGTCCGTCTGCCACTTCGTAAAACATAAATATTATCGTGGAGAAGGCCGTTCCCGATCGAACTTATTTTTCCGTCTGCCGACAGTTATTTCATATAAATTAATGGCGCGAGTCGTCACGGCGCAGACGCCGAGCTCTATTTATAAACTGACGAATGAGACGCGCCGAGCGCACGCGCACGCGTCTCGTCATATTCCAATTACAAATAGCTGTCATCGTCTGTACATGCCCAAGATGTTCTGTTTCTTGTATTTCGAGTAACTATATCTTTCAATTTCACATTTCAGATTAAAATTAAACCCTGTAAACATTGTTTTCATTTCACGTGTGGGCGATTCCCGCGCTGCGAGAGAGTGAAACGGAAAATTCAACTACACGTAGATACGTATGTGTATGTGAAAGACGTCGGTCGTAAAAAATAAAATTATGAATTATGATATTTGGAGCATCGAGCATCTCTGTTCGTCTTCGGATGCGCGCGTTCGCGTGAACGAGACGCAGGGCGGCGCGGCGCGGCGCTGCGTCGTCGGAAGGGTTATTATGTATGAATTATGATGACGCCGCGGCTCCGACGGCGGTAATATCGTTATGAATATGCTGAGCTCTGCTCGCCCATTGGTTTACAGCATATCCGCCTCGAATGCGAGGGAACGCCTCTGGTGGCCTTTTTTATTCCTGTATTGACATTCAGTTATGCACATTGCGAGTGGCGATGCACAAACTGTAATATTTTGCCCGGTACAGAGATAAGTCGAGCGAACGAGCGGTCCGCCCGAACATTTGGGATGCAAATACGAGACGACTGTCGTATGTAAACGAACTTATGCTACTCATGCGGTATAGGCTCCCGCTATGAGGCCCACTCAGACGTTTCCTGCATTATATCAATTTGCATTTCAGCTGCAATACCTACACGAATTGAATATGTAGACATGACGTTTGTTATCATATTGGTAGCAACGTGTTCATTTACTTGTTTCACTGTGTTTGGATACATATCTCGATAGTAGAGCGCTGCTTCAAAGACTGAAATAAAAGGCAGTTATTTCATAAATATAACTTTGTATTTTTCATGATACTAACTTATAACTTACTACTACATACTTGATTTTGGCAAATGCATTCTTATATTCTTACACGTAAGAAGCATGGTCCATTCTGCATTCTGTCATTCAAAGAGTTTTCTTTTTAGTATAAGCTTTATGTCGTTTAAGATATCATTGGTACGTGTCATATTTCCAATTACTTTCCAATTAATATCCTACATGAAACACTACCCATATCTTCATAATCCTATACTTTAGAAATCGATTCTATTCAGATTTGCGTGTTTTTTTCATTCCGTCTTTTCAGTACGACGAAATAAATGCGTTGATTCAGCGTATCACATTTTTCAGGCCACGTTCAGTTGAGTTACAACTAAGACTTTGTTATTCTATTAACAACAATATACAATAGCTAATTGGTATATTATATTACATCCATTTTCGTGAAATATTTGCAACGTTCATAGCTATGACCCTACTTGTGTTGTGAGTGCCTACGCATCTAAACTGTTAAAGGACATTAATGAAAAGTTCAGTGTGTTAAAAAATAAGAAAAAATCTACGATATTTTAATATTTCAGCGATACAACATAAAAATATATTTACCCTAGAAAACGTTACGTAGTAGTACAATGAACTCTAAAATTCAGTGCCAACGTGTGATCGCGTTGATCCGGTTACTCAGGAATTGCACAGTTGCCGGCAAACTTCCAAAATGAACCGCGGTACGCACTGGCTGATATATTGAGTGTGCCAAATTGCAATCTTGGATGGTTTTCTTACAAGACTAATCTAATAATTTTTCTATTAGTTTCTACGTTTTAAAATAATCTAATGGGTAAGCTTAGCTTTTGCAAGAATTCTAACTCATCATCATCATCATCATCAGCCTATAAATGTTCCCACTGCTGGGACACAGGCCTCCTCTCTGTGAGAGGGAGTGGGCCGTAATCCACCACGCGGGCCCAGTGCGGGTTGGTAGATGTCACATGTCTACGAATTTTCGGTTCTAGGACATGCCGGTTTCCTCACGATGTTTTCCTTCACCGTTTTGAGAGCAGTGGCGATGAAATAATTTACACAAAGTAAAGCGCCTGTCTGGGTTCGAACCTACGACCTACAACTCGTAAGTCACGGCCGTTACCACTGGGCCACCACTGCTCATTCATGCAATTCTAACTGTACATATTTAATTGTAAAAAACCTAAACAAGACAAAAAAAAGACATATGTTGTCCGGTATACTAGAACATCACTGTAATTGTACATTTTCCAACTGGTTGGCATATACTAAGACATAGAGAACGTTTATTTACTAAGAAAAAGCCAAGCTCTGAAATATGTAGGTAATTCATGAAACAAAAATGTATCACAGTCATATTAATATGTTTTTCCAATGCTACATGGTTTATTGATGAGCTGAAAACTTTTTTCAGCTCTGACAGGATATAAACATACATGAATATAGACAAATGACGTGATAATCATTCATTACAAAGAATCTGCGAACTGTAAAAGCGGACAGTAAAACTGTGAACACGACGATTGCAAGTTTGTACAAATAAACGCCGCCGAAATAAAATCAAACGCTATTTATTTCGTCAATGTCATTGCCAAACGGACGATCGAAACACGTAACAACGCTGTAAGTAGGATGAGCACCATTTCGTAAACAATGTCGCACTTCCCAAATCGAAATAACCATTACCGACCAATATTTCTAGCAAGAACTAAATTCTAATTGTATATAAGCCATTGCAAGATTGTTTCTGCATTTGAATCAGAAATTGAATTTATGGTAGGCAAACCGAAATAGAATAGTCAAGGCAAGCAAATGTTTGAGATAATTTCCACGATATTTAGGGAGAGACATCTAGTTACTCTAGTTGTTGTGAACCGCGCCATGTTTTCCCATATTTCGTCGGTATCGATATCGTAATGTTATCGTGCTGTGTGAAAATACTTGAACAGCGCTAAAATCTCCTGTAGCAAGTGTTTCTGCGGACAACAGCGCTAAGATGCGAGTGGCGCGGTATGACTAGATAAGCGGACATTATGGTATCGAGGGCAGGATATATTTCCGTGTGTTGGGTAAAGTGGGTTGCTCGACCCGATGCGTGGCTCGTGGCATTCACCTTGTTGGCTTGGGGCCAATCAGCCCCGCGGCTGGTCGCCACCCGTGTCCCCGCCACCGGTGTGCCACACGCTGGAATTAAGAAGCGTGTTTATTGGATTGCTGTGTGCTTGTTCGCTTCTAATACATTAGTCAGCGTGTGAGCGTCCTAATTTCGCCACCTATAAATCACAGATTGTTTGTAAAACGGTTGCGGGAACTTTTAAATTTTCTGTTACGTTTGATGATTTATACAATGAGTCTTATTAGTGTCAGGTACGTATTTTATTGTAACGTTTTCCGTTTGCACTAGTTTATGGGTCAAGCAGAGTTGCCTATGTGTCAATCACTATATGATGAATGGTTGGCACCCGATGTCTACTAACCTAATGTATTGTGCCAATATTTCCAGGCGATGTATTCTCTAACATCATACAGATACCAATTCCTCACCGACGGTGGATGATTGAATTTACTAGATATCTAAAAACCAGATCGCACACAAGACAGCACAATCATGAGCAAGTCCAATATTGGACACATCAAAGCTATCGCCGTTCCTATCCCAACAGGAAGTTTTCATTCTAATTAGATTTCTCGTAACATCCAACATGTAATATATTAATTGCGCTGGAATAGTTTCTCAGTAAAGTTGGCAAGCTTTAACTAGACTGTACATAGGTGGCTAAGTTACAAATGAATACTTTAATGAATCTCAGTGCCTATGGGCATCCACCATGACGAACAAATTACATGGCACGTAACAAATTTTGATTCGATGAACACTATCTACGAGCGCAGGTACTTAACTTTGTTATTTACTACTAAGCAAACCTGTGGTCATTCATTAGGGGCATATAAAACGAAGTAGGTGTGCACACCTATGTAACATAAAAATAATGTAACTTTCTTGTTGGAATTAATTTGTCTGTCTATTCTGTGGTTGGCTAGCTACCTAGCTACTTTCATGTGAAACCTGTGAATTTGTCAAATTACAATACAAAGGCGTCAGTGAGGAGTGTAATTAATAAAAAGCATTGCGGCGAAAATAATTATCCATTGTTGGACCCGCTGAGCCCAGCCCGGGCCGGCGCGGGAGCATGCTCTCAGTTTGGCAAGCTATTAATTAACCGAGTACTTGTAATCTTTCCAAGAAGTAATTATGCATATTATTTTTATTGCTCCATACAAATAATCTGGTTTAATGGAGTATTGTTTTATTTAATAAAATTTTGTTTTTCTGTTACATCATGCATGAATTTGATATTGTATTCAGGTTACATATAAGAATGAATAAGTGAATAATATAGTAACTGCCCTGAACAAGCGAAGGTTGAATTCGACTGACATCAATTTTGAATTAGTCATAATGTTTAGTTACAAAGTTTCCAATGCTACGAGCTCACTACTCATTAAAATTTTAGAGCCGTTTGCATGTTGAAAGTCCTTTAAAAGCGAATAATTTTAGCATGCAAAACAAAATAGGGATAATTATACAAAGTAGGCTTAAATAGATGCGATTAGATAATACATGTTGTTGTTGTATCTCCGTTGATCCATTGCCGGGTGTAATGAATGTTTTCATGTGACCGACTGTCGTTTAATGCAATGTAATTAATTTTACCGTAATCATCGGGCTCGCTTCTTTACGAGGAATACGCAACCGCTCATACTCGTAGTTAAATGTAATTAATATAAAAATAGTTTTCGTTCAAGTACAATAGTGGACAGGAATTTCTTTTGATAGGGAACAAATTGTAATGGTCTGATAAGAGATCAGTTACAAGTAGGTATCTACTTACCTATTAGCCTTAGCCATCTGCTACATCTTGTGCAGATTAACAGCTGATACTCAATAATTTTCAGATGAACAAGGAATTTAATTCAACGCTGCAAAAATGTCGTTAATTTAATTAATGTAATGTAACAGCTGCAAATTGTTATTGTTACTCGCGCCGATCATACGACGTGGGCATGTGGACCAACACCTTATTGTACTAATTTTAAATAAGTCAAGAAATAGATACAGTAACAAAGTAACAAGGCACGCATGTTTTCAATGAGTCTGCTTAATTATGTTACTCGGTTTCGAATTTGTAATTTTATGCGGCAAGTGCTCGGAACGATTCGACTAGGGCGATGTTCTGTCGGAAGTTAGCAAATTATCACTGGCTCGTAAAATTAACGCTTCTTATCGATCGAGAAATGATTTCAGAGTTAAAGGCTCCATACGAAATTATACACATTGTGTGTGCATAGAAGGATCAAAGTCGCGCGGCACAGCAGTCGACATCACGAAACTTATTTAAAAGGTAACAAAATGTTTTCAATTTTATTGCTGATTTTATGTTGAATTCTTTAAACATGTAGGATAGGGTGCGTGCGTACGTGTTCATACCCACACCAGCGTGTGGCGCGTTACGGTAAGCGGTAAGTTGCTTTGGGCTAAACGCAGTAGAGTGCAAAACCGGCAACGACTCACCGGGAATCTGAAATTTGCCTGCTGGAAGTGGCAGTTCCGAGATAAGATCTCACGATGCCGCAATAAAAAGCGTTCGTACCTCGTCCGTTGTGTAATGTGCATTCAAATTGCATTGTGCGAGAACTAATTCGCCTTAGGCCGATTCGCATGTTACGATAAACACATGTTTCGATTAAGTGTTACGCTAATGTCTCGTGCTTATTACCTACTCGAGTCTTGCGCCCCAAAACCAATTGCGTTACATTTCTGTCGTTATCATGTGCCTACCCACCTGACAACCCACCCCTTTCCATTAAAAACGAAAGTAAAACTAAACGGAAACAAAAGGTTGGTAAAATCGTTTCTTTTTCACTCCGACTAATTTTGAAGCTTTCAGGAACAATACATATAAGTCCAAGAAGTAGAAATATGTAGACAATTTAGATAAGGTTGATGTGAACGTTATTGTGCTTACGAGGGCATTTTGAAGAGACAAACGTGGCGCACGAGATAAGGGTATGACAAAAGCTATTGTTCTCTACACCAATTACTCGCGGCTCGCGAATTACCTAAGCCTCATATATAAATTAAGCAGCGGCAAACAGCGGAAAGATTTCTCTAGTTATACGCCAACACAACAATTATTCGTAAATCACTTTACTATATGTTGAAATTTACGAGAGCTCGTTCGCTGAACCGCCGACCCCGACCGTACCGCGCGCCTGCCTGCATGCGAATACTGACTGATGGTGAGCCGGTTAAGGTTTACTTTGACATTGTTCCGCCCGCGACTCTACGGAACATGAAATTCTGTAGCAAAAGAGAATATGCATGGCGATTTCGTGATGAATATTCATTTCCTACGGGGCATGAAATTTATTGTGTTTTACATTTATATTCAACTCAGCTGTCTTATGTAACGGTAGCGACGCGGGATTAGCGAATTGTGAACGTTCACATTACGATTGTGTCGCACGATTCTCATTCGTGAGCGGTTAATTTTAACCGTCCTTAATAAATTAATGAAAACTCCGCGTGACTTTCTAATGATGTATATTTGCAATTGTTTACCGTTATCGGATAACAGTAGCGAAATCATTATTTACTGACCGCGCGTACATGTTAAGTAGTACTGCACAAAGTTGATGATTTTCACAGGTTTGAGATACCTTTAAGTTCTTGGTTAGAGAGAGGTGCGTGGTGATTGATGCGCGGTTATAAGTGGTGTGTCGGCGGGAGCGCTAGGCCGGTCTGGGCGCAGGGCAGGTGCTCAAATTATTTGACATTTGAAATAAAATTTAGGGCGTAGTTAGTCATCGGCGATCGAACTCTACGATCGACACACTTGGCACCTGTCGAATATTTAGCGCATAAATCCATAGCAACGGTTCGATCGCGCCGTTCGCTTGATGGATTCTGAGCTATATTTAATCAACGCGGGCGCGACACGCCGCCGCATTGTTCTCTCGATTGGATTGCTGAAGCGTCTATCGATACTTATTTTATGAGGTGTCGACGGAGATTCATTATAGCTAACGCAATAAAATAATTATTGAAACATTCGATTAATGTTAAGCGGCACGAACGCGTGACTTATGCATGACGGTTGCGAGAAGTGAAGGGCTATGTGCGATATTCATGTTGTACATTATGAGCCTAGCGGTGCCGGCGCGTAACTAGCGGCGTGGGGCGGGCGGCGGAGGGCGGGCGGCCGGCGCGTGATTGCAGTGGTCGCGTCAAACAATTGATTAGTCGCATAAACTCGGTTTGGCGCGCGCTAACGATGCATCATCCCGACTGATAATTAAATTGTAAATTAGCTAAGCCGATGCTAGCTCACCGCCGCGCTGCCGGTACTGCGGTCGACGCCGCGCGCTTGATCCGCACTCGCGGTTTGACGTTTATTGATACTTTTCATGTTATAACCTATATTAATTTTGATTTTTAACCGAACCCCAAATAAACCAATAAATACGACATATAACTCTTCCGCTTCAATAAATGTATTTAACACTATAAATAAATCTATGTAGGTATCCATAAACACACAAATTCGTTTGCAGCAAGCTTCGCACTCGTTGATTGCGAAAAATTCAATCTTGTTTCATGGAAATTTAATTTAACATACAAAATGAAAAGCTCTCGTTGGATATGAATCGATGTCGGCTCACTGACTGCTCGCCTGTGTTTGTGGACGATACTGCTTTGTGTGCATATTGTAATCAATTGTCGAATTGTATCAATTTGAATTCACAATTTGCAATTTTGACGCGAATTTCATTAATTTGTTAGCGGAATATAATTATAGATTGTTCAGGTTATGTCGATATGTATGTTTCGGTTTTAGTCTGCGGAAATGTTTGACATAAAATAAATTGATGTCGTCTATTCTGGGTATATATTTATAGTTATTATTACACGTCATGTGAATTATACTGACTTATACCACGATGTGCAGGTAAAGTTACTATGATGTTCATAACGATGTTTCTTCATCACTCCCGTTCATCTTCAAGCGTCAGTAAACGTTGTAGCGTCGATTAAGTTACACAAATAAGCTGGTCGTGCAGATCGCGGGTGTCGTGCAACTATCCGTCACATACCTGCATCGGGCGTCGCTGCATCGCACATAAAATATATTTATAGCAGTTCGTCGCACCTACCACAGGGAGAATTCGCGTGCCGATGCCTTGTCAATAATCGTTAATAGATATTTCAGAAGACAATGCAATCGGCTAAGTATAGCCACCGTGACTAACGTCCCGTCAACCGAGCGGTACACGCATGCTCAACTCTGTTAATCTTATTATGGCAACAGAATTTATTTGCTATGCCATGGAATTTGTTTGACACCTAACGTTTCATTTCAGTGTCTATTTGTATAGGTTTAGGAAAATAGTTTCTGGGGGATAAGAATAGGATTCTATGGCTCTTTAGGTGTTGTACGACGTGACTTTAGGATCCAATTGAGTTAATAAGCAATATCTACCTGTACTCTAATACAAAAACTTACTGAACGTCTTATAAAAAGTGAAAGGATGTTGGAATGGGTGCACAGGTCCAGGAAAGTTTATTATTCAGTTCCTGTCCTCAAGTAAAATGGATCGTGCGATTAGGCAAAATTAATGTCTTACTAAATTAAAGATCAGGTAGTCCTAATATTATTTAATTATCTATTTATAGATTAAGATAAGTTGCGATACAAAAAATTGCGGACCCATATGCCAGCAGCCGTCGGAAGTCGTAACTCACAGTTATGAAGCGAACGACACTAGTTTCATAAACATTGTTTTTCTTCGTTTCGCCCCTAATATTTATATTTATCAATCCATCTACACATTTATTTATAGTCCAAAATAGCGAGCATCCGAGGGTGCCCTGGGGGCGCGCCGTCATTACAATTTATTGTTTTCTTTGGTCATAGTTTGGGGTCTTTCCTACAAGAGTCCTTAGACGGATTTTAAGATTACTTATTGTTGACCAAAAACTAGCTAAGGTCCCCCACGAGTGTATTATAGAAGCTTCAAAATTTATTGTTTTCCTCTCGCGTTACCGCGTTTTTCATAAAAGTTGTTCGATGCGAGTAAAGTAAACAGCGGTGGTTTAATTGGATCTATATTTGCTGTTCTTGTAAACTACCGATATGATGTTTGCGTAGGCACGTGCAAATGTAATAAAATAAAATCCATATCAGAGACTATAGATTCTGATGTTTGTCACCTGTGCGGTTCTATTTTTGGAAGCAATATTTCACCTACCTATATCATATTTTTATAAGCTTACTGTGAGAGTGTCGTCTATTTTTGAAGTTCGCGCATGTGGTCTCGATAGTCAAAATATTTTTGGGATTATAAATTGCTCTAGTAGGAGAGGGTGTGAACAACTAATAACAATATTATTTATCTATAATGTGTGAAGGTTTATGCTGTAACAGATCGCACACTCTTACTGCGGCATCTGGTGTCGAATACAAGAAGGCGCGCGTGCGCAGATTCATCGCGGCCGACCTTTGCTTCGCTGAACTTTGCAGGTGTTAGATATGAGAATCCGATCCAGCTCAGTAACTAAATTAGGAGATATAAATGTTGACGGCATATTATTCGAGTGGAAAAGTGTTGTTAGTTCCGTTTTCTCATTTAGAAGAACAATGCTAGATAATTCCGCACTTGATCATTGTTAATTAATCATACAAACAAAAAATATAGCAAGCTTGCTCAATAATTTAGGGTAGACTGAAAGCAGAAGGCGTAAAGCCTAAATGCCAGCCGTGGACTACTCAGGTGATAAATTATTTCTCAAAAAACTCACCGACAGATCCTTTTACACACACAAACGTACCAATATCTATACAAATATTTCACGTGCAGTTATGGCTGCAGGCAGGGGCCAAATGTCTATTATTTAATGGGCACTATTTTTGTCTCTCCACAAACAAAGCCCCGGAAACGCAAAATTGTTGGTGTCAAAAAATCTATTTGACTCGTGCCACTGTGTCTGCACCTCAGTGCACTGACTTGTACCACTGACGAGCAATCTTGATACATTTTACGTATATAAAAAAAAACTTATGGAAATACTTAGTTTAGATAAAATATGCACATACCTATAGTTGGTTTACATTATTAGTTATTTATTAGATTTTCACAAGAAAGAGACCCAATGACTCATTATAATAGGAAGAATCAGATGAACACATGTTGGTATTAATTCTAAGAAAAGTTGTGCACGGACTTTATATAAGAAAAACCCAAATGTAAATAACATAACAACAATGTTCATTAATAGTAGCATGGCTCATCAAATATCAAGAACCCCAATCGCGTTATAATACAGCAGCTTCTCAATACTTGACATATTTATGTACACTGTAGGTGCAACGCACGGGACATATGGCGCACCAATTTATGAAGCCGAGGGCCCATTACCATTTTAAATATTATTTTTAGGGAATTTCGTGTCAGATCTCACTCGTCGGCGGCCCGTATATTAAGAGATGTGATCCTCTGATTAAGTCACCCTGAAATTTGTGAACGTCAGTGTGTTAGGATTTTCTGTTAATTAAGGAAACATAGCTATCACATGACTACATTATGTCATAGATGTTATTTTTATTTTTAATGAATTCTGAAAATACATATTTAAAAGCGGTGATATTCGCAAATGCTAATGAATTGGTGACTTGTTTTTTTTTTTTATCAGAGTGACTAATGACATTCCGATTTTATAATAATGTTCATCAATATTAATGTCCAGGATTTTGGTAAAGATTGAGGCGAAACGCTCACAGTGTAAGTAGTAGGCGCGTAGTGACGGTGGGCGCGCGGAGCGTAGCAAATACTGGAGACCTTTCTATGCCCTTATCTTCTCTGCAGATTGTAATACAGCTGTAGAAAATTTCAAAGTATGCACATTTATGACGTGTAAGGGTTTTGTTTATCTTCACATGTTGACGCTTCACAAGCAATTAATAGTTTACCAGAACGGCTATGAATGGTGCAGTTGTGGAGTCGTGTAAAACAAACAAAGCTGGGTCAACCGCGCCATTAAACTTTATGAAACGGAAGCCGTCACCCGGCGCATGTGCGGCTACTCGCTCTCCGGTCTGTCAGTAGCAGCGCGTGCGCACACCTCCCGTACTACGTAGATCCGTCACTAAATAGTTATTTATCTCGCATTTAATTCCAAATTTGGTCCGCTCAGACTAATAGCTTACAACTTTGCCTTTCCACGTTTACACTTTTGTAACTGACTGTACCTGAAATGTAAAGTGTTTGATATGTAATTAAACGTACATCTACTTACTTATACATAGGATTGTATAGCTGCTGTTTGCATATAACAATCATTTGCATAATATGACGCTCTAATTCCTTTCTATTCATAACATAAATGAGGTCATTTCCTCACTCGAATTTCATCTTTACAATCGGATCCACTAAGAAATGCCGCAGGTATGAGTAATCTGTTCTGTCAGTTGATTTCTTTATTCTAAAATATGATAAAGCACCTGAATCCAATCGTGTATTGTGAGGCGGTGTGCAGTGGCTCGTGACGCTGCGCAGTGCCACCGGACATTGTGGTAGCAGCGACACCTTGTACACTCATTGTACACTCCCGACAAAAACTGTCACAATGTTGTTACAAGTTCACATTATGATAAATTGTTTGTGCCCACCATTTTTTGGGTGACTCGTAACATCTTATTGGAACGTTGTTATTTATGAAGTGGAATTTGTCAACCTGTTTCCTTGTATTATTGTAGCATTAAAAGCATATTTTTTTGTCTTATGAGAATTTATAAGTAAGTACAATCACTCGCGTATGAAGTTCTCACATTTATTATTCGGTACGGTGTCGTATCAAATGACTTCATAAGCACGTTGTAATCGATTGTACTGAACGTATAATAAACAAGCACAATATCAAACGGAAATATCGGGTTCGTCGCCACCATTATATTCGTAATATAAAGGTCACAATGTCACATCGTTTATTTTAACCAATGAAGTAACGTTAGGGGTTAACGTTTTTGTTATTTAGTTGTATAAGTAAAGTTTTAACTAAAATTATATTTAAATATAATCGACTGTCTGTGAATTCCTAAGGGTCAAGCAGAGTTGTTTAACACGCACTGTCGACGATGAGGGTATCAGGTCCCAAGTGATAGAGGGCGAGCCAATTGCCCTTTAGCGTCCGCAATTCCAATCCCTGCTGTATCTGAGATTTTTCTAACAGAAAAATTCAATTACTTTAGCCTCACCGAATGGTTAAGAATCAAACGTAGAATTTTAATGTCCGCGGCTGTCTGCTAAAACAAGATTCTTAAGAAGACAAGTATACAGTGATGTATACATCTATAGATGTAGGTAGTCACTGTAATTAATTTAAGTGTTGGCAACAAATGTGAAAAAGGAGAATTATCAGAAATGACGTGACACCAGCTTGTCACACCTGAGCGCTCGACACTCGATGTGAGGAGCAACATCAAACGCATTGTCCCATCTCTATGAACAAACTAAATTCCTAGTAGTCCCACATATATAACACATACAAAAACCTTTTCATAAATAAACGATACCGCACACCACTACAAAAATAAATCTCAAATACGAAATTCCCTTTTGACGGAATGCTGAGTATAACCGTAGCCAAAGGAAATATAAATGCTGTCCAAAGGCGAATATGCGGCAATCCCTCACACAAGTGGGTAAGACGACTTGAATTTTTAATGTTACACTCAGACCGTTGCAAACCGTAACAGTTTTCTTGTCATTGGTGGAGTGGAGATGTGAGATAAATTTTGCAGAGTGGCCCCATCTTTTCGTCTGACATCAATCTTTAATGTGAACACGGGGTACACTCTATACGTGGCGTGTCTAATACTATTTGTGTACAAAGTATGAAGCTTTTACTTTGAGAGCCGACATACTTGAAGTCCATCGGTCCACGCTAAAATCATATTGGATTTTAATAAGCGTGAACCAAGGGTAGCTCTAAGCGAGTTGATAGAAGGCAAAACAACCGATAGTGAGTCTAATTCGTTTGCTGTAACCATCAAACAAGATGTAGGTAGAAACTTCTCACCTTGAAAGCGTCAATTAACTTCCTCATCGCCGGCGATAATAATGACAAGACTAAAACAATAGTTGTATTAGTTTTTATTTTTCGCGTCTATTGAAGGCCATGTTCAACAATACACAAAACAAAGTTGGAGCGATTCGTCTCGCCATATAATTTCAGTAATCAAACGCCACGTCACTACGAGGCGCGGTCCGGAATCGATTAAGCGTTCCATTTCCGGTGTTTTTATAGGGAATAATTATTGGAAAACTGATCAAACAATCAAGGACTGCTAGTTTCCGTCGTTCTACTAAGATATTATAAAGAAAGAAATCAACTCATAGAGCTGTGGATAATCTGTGGATACATTCAACTGTGACCGCTTCCTCGATAGATTTTTATTTCTTCTTTGATAATTTGTTTTTACATTTTACGTGACGGTATAGTTTTTCCTTATCGCTGAGCGTGGTCGTGGTCTTGTTGGAGCTCGGAGCTCGGCGGCCGGCGCAGGCGCACCTGTCCGCTACTCCAATGAAAGCACCGGTGCGGTGGTTTAATTATTATCTTGTTTTTGTACGATTTAATATTGCGACTAGGGAAGTAGATCACCTCGTTGATTACGAAAATCTTTTTGCTATAGTTTTTAAACAGTGCCCAGTGGAGCGTTTCGTCATTTTTCGATTCGTCATTTTATGCTCAGTCTTCATGGATATGAAAGTATTTCATAAAAATAATTATGAAACCTGGGTGATGGGGCAGGTACAATAGGATTATGTAATCAGGTGTCTAAACTGTTTTATACTGTGATGAAGTGGTTTAAGATGGTTGCTTAATGCATATCATTTATCATTATGTTATTTATTTTAATAAAAGTCGGAATGTGAGATGGAAATTGTAGAGTCGCGCTCGAGTGTTAGGGTTGACACTCACATAATTTTTAGCTTTTATAGATATTTTTAATTGAATCCAAGAATATTTTAATCATCGTCTTTAATGTAAGCTATTCATACCATTACTTCGTTCTCTTCCACATCCTGTGTTAGAACTCTATAGTTCTCCTATTGAATTGTTAAAAGCTTTGTTACAGGCAATTCATTTATAAATCAAGCCTATTTGACATAAGTCATAACTGCAAGGTATCTAGTGACATGTAGATGATGCAACATTGGGGTTTTATGGTGAAGAGTTAAAACCATAATTTGATTGTCCGTTGCCAAAAAGGTATGGCAATATTCAACCTGTGTAGCACCATCTCTTTCTTGCATTGAAACGATGATGGCTTTAACACTTCAGTATACGGCCCCCGATGTGGTTATTGAGTGACGACCACGAACACGCTACTAATGGACTATTAACCTCAAGCCGCTAATTATTAATATTTTATTTTTATGGCCGCCTCTGTCCACATTATTTTTAACGACCACTTTCCGGTTCTTGTATAGTTGATATTTTGAAATGTTAATATTTGCTTAGCGTTGATTGAAAGGTCAACGGTTTTGTCAACGGTATTGCTTTAACAAGCTCTATTAGTTCGGGGCGAGATAAAGTTACAAAATCATCTCGTATTATGTTTCGATGGCAGACGATGTGAGTTTTTGTTATTAATATTCATTTTTCATATTATGTATAATGTGTATGAAATATGATATTTTATTAAATATCTAAAAAAAAATTTAAATATTAATTTTAATGCTGTCATAACACTATTAACATATTGGTCATATTTTTAGAAATAGGAGATGGAACGATCAGTTAACATATTTGTTTGACAATATTAAACACATGTCCTAAATCATTTTCGTGCATGATCCGTCAAACTTATCCCGAATGTCAAGGGTTGACAGCAGTTCGTGGCATCCGCTCCGGACGACGGATAAACCATCACAATATAGGGCACCTCTAACGTTACATGCAAAATAAGTTCTGTGACGACCGCATAGAGCTCGATTTGTTTCTAACATATAAATCACACATATTGCTTTTCTAGTAGCGGATAATTTCCCTGACACTTTTCAAAAAGCTTAAAATGGTAGTTGGTTACTCTAAATCGCGACTTCGTTCTTTATGTTTAGAGTTGCTTTTTGTTTGCATATCGATATCATAACTCCAACAACGGAAGGAATAGCTCAGTGTGTGGCTGTGCATTTGTGTTATTAAATGATTTATGAAGCAGGATTACCGGGAGTTTGGTTAGTTAAACAATTTTAGGGGTTATTGGTATAGATATTGAGTTTGAAGTTGTTTGTGAAGTGAGCTTGTTAATCATGCACGGTAGCCGTGTGTTGATCTCGGTGTAATTGAGTTAACTGACGCACTGATGACTTATTTGACAGAGTGAGTCGTCTGTTTTACCGTTGTGTGTTATTATAATCTACAAGGGATTAGCTATATGTTTATTATTTGTGCGCAACGGTTTATAGACTGGGATTTTAATTAGGTGCTCTCTATTAACTGTGAAATTGAGTTGATCGATTTTTAACATGCATCATTGATCGCTAATTAAACATTTGTGATTTGATTAAGTTAGGTTGTTTACGGCTAAGTAGTCAACGTTAATTAATTTACTGATGATGAGTTGATGCTAAGTTTGCAGTTCACGAAAAACAATGTCAGAGCGTTAAATAAGTTATCTGATATTGGTTTCCATATATCCCGCTATCGATTCATCTGTGGCGCATTATGTTTCCACATCGAGATATCAAATTGATAAGTGAGGCACATTCGCAGCGGGTGCCGGCGGGGGGCAGCGCGGGAGTGCGGGGGCGGTCGAGGCATTATGAAATTGGCCGTACGTTACACACCGTTACTTCTGATAAAATATAACCTGCCCGCCTGCTCATATCTGTCGGACGAACCTCCTAGCGTTTCCTAGTGTGCTCACGTCCGAAACAACCATCATTTTAGCTTATTAGATAATCAATAACACGTCAAATAGCTTAACAAGTTTAATAGTTATAACTAACAGGTTTAGCCGCGTTTGATTTATTTGGACAGATAAGATACGGAAAATTTGTTTTCACTGAAATGCGACATTACGTTACGTGGTGAAAGTTGACGTTATTCAAATTGGAAAATTATGTCCACGTTTGTCGTTGAAACCCATTAAACAAACATGTCATCTTCATGGGAACCGAATATATTGGTTGCGACACTTTTATCAATATTCATATTAGTAATAGGTATCAACTTAGAAATGTTTGTAATTGTTCCATATTGTTGGATCAGCTGTTTACGTTGTATGACATGACCTACATAGCTCAGGGGTGGAGCGTATGATTTGGGTTACTTGTTCGATCCCTTGATCGAAATGTGTGTTGACCAACTGTGGGTGGACATTCATTTGTTTCATTTAATATGTTTATGATACAATATCTGGATGACTGAGCTTTGCTCGTTTTTTTTGGAACGACGTTTTCTAAAAATGAAACCTAGCTAGATCGATCTATCACCCCTGAAACCCCCTGCATACTAAATTTCATGAAAATCTTTGTAGCCGTTTCCGAGATTCAGATTTTATAGATACTGGAAATTTCAAATGTCGTAAGGGACAGGGAATACAATGTCCCTAACGACATTTGAAATTTCCGATAAAGTATCGATATATATATACAAGAATTGATCGTTTAAAGGTATTAGATAGCAGCTATGCCATGTGGAATTATAGTACATTATTATTTCCATTTTTTTTTGTTTAACCTGTAGGTACTGTCCCACAGCTGGGTAAAGGTCAGTTTCCAATTATTGAGCAATAATTAAAATTATTCTTATTAGAATTTTTATAGATATGGCGAGAGTATCTATTAATTATTGTTTCTACTATTAGAGATCGAGGTATAGATTGTAAAGTTAGTTGGTTTAATTAAATAAAGGTTGCCTAGTCTTATGTCAAGTGTATCATGTAGAAACACCATTTTCCTATTATAACTCCAGTTAACTGATGCAGCTAATTAGTTTGATCTAGTAGATGTGAATAAACAGACTGTATCGTAGAATGCTTACCCTCGCTCGCAGGAAGGCTTGCACAACACTATCTCGTAATGAATAAGACTCAATTCAGTGGGCTGAGTGGTATCTCTCACAACATCAGATGTGCACCACTATATCGTAGGGGTAGCAAGGAGGAGGAAGGGGGAAGCAGGGGGGGAGCTCAGATACTCGGCGTAAGGTCAGAGATTTATGTTCTCATAACGCGCCATTCCTCGCCAACCAAACGTTCAAACGTATTGATTTCATTTCCAACATTCATTTTTAAATAGTTCTGCTTTTTAAACGCCCCCAAGTACCTCTACAAGTTATGTTTGCTTACCTCAACTACACTTAAGCACAGAATTCACTATGAACCGAGATACAATCAACAAAGCAAGTCGTGCTAAAAATAATTTATTTCACAACTTAAGAGAACGGAAAAATACTTATGTTGATGCTTAATAGGTATTCTAAAAACACAAAATTGACTCGACATCAAGGTAATAAATAATATTAAATTAATATAAAGTGGGCTATAAAACAAAAATGTATTCGTTCCCATATGTTTCTTGGAATGCGGCTGCGAGATAAGAGATTTAGCTCAGATGCTAATAACAGATAAAAAATATGAATTATTTAAACAAATATAACGATGGATTTTTAATTAATAGAAGACTTAATTAGGTAGTTATCTGTCATATAGTAAAAGGGACATACTAAGTGGGTAGTTTATGGGTTTCTTATTTCACTATAACTTAATAAACATGTTTGCTTAATAAGCATAATATATTCTGTTAATAGGTTATTCACGTAATAATAAAACAAAATCATAAGTTTCTATTAATAAAAGTTTATGAAATATAAAAATCTGTTTGTATATCTTAGCATTGTCCCTTATGTCAAGCAGACAAGAAAAGGGTTGCTCTCAATTTGAATGAAATATAAGGCTAATGTTCTGAACCAATTTTCCTTGAAATTCAAGTAGGTAAACGGTCTTACAGATAAATCTGCAACTCGTCATCTTTTGAAATGGCTTTCAAGAGTGGCTTTGCTTCAATCTGGAGCCTAGGTATTTAATAAAACCGACCGGCGACAGGTGACAGGTGACAATAGTCAATGTGACAATTTTAGAAGTTTCTTTCATAAATTTTCTACTTGTTAAACAGCACCCGTGAAGAAAACATGCCAATTTTGTCATTTTCAGACAAATATGTCGCATTGTCAGTTATATTAAATAGGGCCTCGTGTCTGGCTGGCCTACCCTGAGCAATCAGCCCAATTCCTTGTGGACTGGTCAATATTTTTAACACAGCATGAGCTATTCTCATATAGGAGCTTGTGGCTAAGTTGCCTAGCTTGCCGTGGTTAGTCCGTAGATGGGTGATCGTCTTTACATACCAAGAGCCCTCCATGCCTCGGAAAGCGTCGTGCGTTGGTCCCAGTTGTCATTCGTGGATCTTTAACAGTCGTTACGGGTTGTCAGAAGCCCGGAAGTCTGACAACCAGTCTTACCAAGGGATGTATCGTATTACCCAGTAACTGGGTTGTTGAGGTCAGATAGTCAGTCGCTCCATGTAAAATACTTGTATTCATCTGAATCCGGTTAGACTGGAAGCCGACTCCAACATAGTTGGGAAAAGGCTAGGCAGATGATGAGCCATCCTCATATCCGATACGAGAGAAAATGATAATCTTATTTAAACCAAGTTCTTGCCCGCGGCTTCGTCCGCGTAGTGGTTGGAACATACTACCGGTATAAAAAGTATTCTACTTAAGTATGTCCTAATGGTCATGGTGTATCTGTGTGCCAGTCGATGTGTGCAAATTTTATCCAAATCAGTTCATTCGTTCAGGCCTAAAAAGGTAACAAACAGACAGACAGAGTTACTTTCTTTGTATTCACGTTCTCGAAAATGGCTCTAACGATTTCGATGAAAGTTGCAATATAGGGGTTTGGGGGGGCGAAAAATCGATTTAGCTAGGTCTCATATCTGGGAAAATTCGTTTTCTCTATTTTCACAGCCTCTGGAATGTGATACAACGTTGGTATACCTAGACGATATGTTTATTTCTATTTTCACCCGAGCAGAGCTCGGTCGAATAATAATATTAGTATTTAGTATGGATTTGTAATTAATATGTATGTCGTGGTCAGATCTTAGAATTGATCATTTCATGAAATGATCGACCATTTCATGAAATTATTGCATTTCATGAAATAGAACATCGACCGCTGGCCACATCATGATGTGGTCTGGCCAGATTATTGAATACTCAACGTTTGACGATATGCACAGTTAAATGCACGACTACTTCATGATGTGGCCAAAAATTTGTGATCATATCGTAAAATAGTTAAATTATCTACCGGTAGAGGCGTTGATGTCGCTTTGTTTTTGTTGTGCATCATGGCGGCGGACGATAACTCGATTGGAAAAGCAATTATAAATATGCAAATGGAAGATAAAAGTGCATTGAAGTATCGTTATTATACCAAGCTACGTGACTTTTATGAAAGTCACTCGAAAAACGACCGCAACGTTAAAAAAACCATGGAGTTTGGAACGTATTTCACAGGTTAGGATTTAAATATTCAAATCTTATTATTATTTTTCTTTTGGAATGAAAGCTATTTAAAATGTTTTATTTATCCATTGATCTAGATTACTAAAAGTTAATGAATGCCAGTAATATTTGCATTGATACTCTACTTAATGATATGACCAAACGTCGACTGACATATCATTAAACGTTGACGTTTAAATGATATGGTCAATTTTAGCTGGCCATTTCATGAAACACAACCATTTCATGAAATGGTCGATCATTTCATGAAATGATCAATTCTAAGATCTGGCCACGACATGTACATATTAGTATTAGTATCATTACTATAGTAACATTACTCTAGCTGGTCATAAGTCTGGCCGCACAGGTGCCGTTGACACCAAATCGTTTTGTCTTCAAGCCTTTGGTGGGCTCCTATCGCAAGTAACTAAAAAGGTGTCGTTAGTAATGGTTTTTGAAACATCATAAAGATGTCATGGTGGCTGTTACCTGATTGTGCTATCGCTGGGCGTAATAGGGCGCGCGTAAAGTTAGCCGCCAGATACCGCGGACGCGGGGCTTAAGGAATCTTTACAATGGACTCACACTCGGAACATTCAGACAAATAATTAAACAAATACTTTTGTAAGGAAAACTCCGATCTATATATCCCTCACAATCAGTTTTGGCGATTTTTATGTGCGCTTTACTGGTAAATATCAGCCGTTACGGTCGTCGCTCAGTTAATGCACGCATGAACAAGTTTGAAAGTAATAAAATATAATTGATAAATCCACCTTGTCAGGTCTCCGTGTACAATATTTCAACAATTTGTTCGCTGGTTAACCTGATAATTCTGCATCATCAGCAAAAAATACAACACAATAAATTCGCGTAGCATTTTAAGTGAAAGTTTCAAAAAAGTTATGGTTTAAATTCTGCTCTATTTCTGTAATAACTTGATAACATTATAAAGTGTCATTTATTAGTTACAAATATCGATAAAAACTGCGAAATGCTTTAAAAGAAAAATTAAATCCAATACGATTCTTTCGATTTTAACATATTATTTGAAGTATGACATAATATTTTGCGAACTACTTGCATAAAAACGGGCGACAATGAACGTTATTATATCTTCATTTTACCCGAAACGAGGTAAAAAAATAAATTGTCAGTTACCGACAAAAAATATTGTGGTAGTCTTGCTGACTGTACACAACTTTTTAATCACTTCATAAGTCACTAGCCGAGCATTGTCCACACTTATCTGGTAATTTTTGATAGCCACCACACACTTAACACTTGGAATTGTTTCGGATAGTTGTTTATTTATTTTAATGGCACCACGGCCTTAAAGAGCATTCCACTAATCAAGGGAAGTGCACTCTCAAATGAATATGATGTGCAGTAAAACTAATTGAGAGTTATATACCGGATCGACCTACCGAGGTGGTACTTATAATAGGAGTAGTAACTTCTAATGAAAATTATTTTTTGAAAAAGAGTCTCGTTTGTTACAGGTACAAAACATGAATAGTTTACATGATAAAAATAATATTCCATCCCATAAATAAGCCCCATAATATTTCGAACAATGCTAGCAATAACACAATATCGATCAGCCGAATCCCCCAACAATATTTATGCTTGATTGGCCATTACTATCGGCAAGCGGAAATTTTAATTTATGCGCTAGAGACACTGTTTGTTTTTATGTCATCGCTACTTTTTGCAGCAAAAACATCACTTCAGTCGATCAAGGA
Organism: Agrochola lychnidis; assembly: GCA_963680765.1. NCBI lineage: Eukaryota > Metazoa > Arthropoda > Insecta > Lepidoptera > Noctuidae > Agrochola > Agrochola lychnidis. The sequence continues at coordinate 11,819,085 of OY796858.1, forward strand.
AGTTACGAAAAATTTACTTTTGACTAAATAATAGACAAAGTGTGATCGATGACCGAGGTACAAAGACCTGAGAATCGTTCAACAGTTGGCTTGATCGGGCGCTGGATGTTACCTCATAATCTATATAAGTGGATCACCAGTGATTTGAAAAACGTCATTCAACTGATACCCGAAACCAATAAATTTCATACTGCAATAATTGGCTACGCCCGGCATTCTAATCTGCGCGGAGTGACTGAGCAGAATCCAAGCACTGTATTGCAGACTTTTTTCTTTCAATTAAAGCCTTTTATCTTCCGGATGATTTACGATGCTTTCGATAACATTCGGTTTAAGGAAATGAAACATGCTTAATTTGTTATCGATGTCGTTATTAAAACGTGAATGCGTATAGGTACCCGAATATTTTTTGTTATTCCAACGTTTCGTATAATTATTTTTGTTTGGTTTATAATGAAGAGTCGGCGATAACAATATCGATTGTTCATGGATCGAGCGGAAGTGGAAATTTGAACCTTGTCATGGCGAGGCTCCGACAACCGTGACTGAGCCCACAGCGTTTCACCTCACATTTGCTTTTTATATTGTTCTCTGGTTCAATAGCTGACCTAGCAGTTGACTTGGCAGGCTGAGGTTTATAAGAAAACGAATCGCTCGTTATGGTTTTTTGTTTGTTTCCAATAATATTTTCAATCGTTCACAATAACATCGCATCTTCATGTCCTTCTAACATACACATAGTCGAGCTTGTCAATGCAGTCATCGTTGTAGTAAAATGAGCGGGTCGCAAGCGTGTCGGCGCAACTGTTATCGAGATCCGAGTGTTCCGAGAACAGAGAGTCTGCTACCAAATATCATGACTGTCGTCTTACAAATGAGAAAATTTCGCTCTAATTATTTATGAATGTGTTATCGTCATATCTCCGGAGCTCACGATCCAGCCTCCGTGCGCACGACACGAGCAAAACCGCAATTAGCAAATGTGGCTTTCTTTGTTCTCGCTCGCACGTTTCGCCTTCGTTTCGTATCTATTACTATAAGTATGTATTGCGAGAAGAGTAGTCGACGATCGTTAATAAACCTCCATTACTTTCATTAAGGGATATCTGTGGACAGTCGCCGTATCGAGATGTCGGCCGGCCGTCATGCCATCGACACATAACGAAATTAAACGCGATGACGCTATCGAAGCGCGCGCATCGAGCGTTCGCTGCTCGTTCTTCGCCGCTATCCGCGCGCGCACTTAATTGCAAAATGCCAATGAATGTCGATAATATATTTTAATCGCGACACCGAGCACTGAACGCAACGTCATCTACGTAATCCTAAATCTCGTTATGGACACGACTCGAATACCTAGGCATCTGTTATAAATTACGTTTCAGATTATCGTATGATCCAATCGTAAATTAAGACAAGATACATAATTAAGGCGAATAAATAAAATGGTTGGCATTTCGACGGGAGCACGTTCGATTCTGCCTCGCGATATACTCTCCATTTTGAGCTATCAGCCCTTTTAATAAAGTGTAGTTTGATTCGTTACATTTAATTGCGATTCAATCGCCAACAATATTGAAGGAGTCGAGGAGTGCGGGGGCGAGCCCCGGCTCTGAATGTCACGACAAGATTTTTAATTACGTAGAAGATATCATCTAAGAACGGCGTCCCATACCATACGAGAGACATCGCGAAATTACAATTCAATAATTATATCTGCGGCAGAGGTTTAAGAAGTATTTTTAATTAGTGACAGCTTTACTACACGTTAACACGTAAATATCGGACAGTGAGTAAGGTGCGTCGCACGTGCGGTGCGCACGGCGGCGGCGCGGGCGCAGCCGGTGCGCTGCCGGAGCGCCGCCGGCCCCGGCCCGGTCGGGCCTGTCCAATATGATCCCCGGTTTATTTTCGTTCTTCTAATGCGTCTTCGCTGTCGTCCGGAGGACAATTAAAAATACAAAAAGTGAAACGTTTGTTTCAGACGTTCATTGTCTCCGTTATTAATAAATTCATTTTACTGAGTTGAAGTCGACGTGTATTTTATTCGCTTTAAGTGGTTTCACATTGTTTTATATTTATGTGCGGTTATTTTTGGTACAGACATTATAATGCAGTTTGTGGGGGAAGATGTAAAACGGCTCACTCTTGCTCCATTAGGGATATTTGAAACTTTGAGAGTGCACTCATAAATTCACTTTTGTTTGTAATAACCCGGGTACTAAGAATAGAATGTATTGTTATTATATTTTACTTTACTTAACTGACTAAATATGTCGCGTCGCCTCGTCTCATAGGATAAAAATAGTTTTATGATACGAATCAGCCGAAGTGCGTCGACGTGTCTTACTCCTATATTTATTACAATTTACTTTAATTGTACCGCGTTCGTTTTATTATCCGTGTATGCCTGTGGAACATGCTTAACAGATACTTCCCATCTTCCTCTGAAATCATACAGGTAGATAAAGATAGTTCTTTATTAACATCAGTGTACCCTTGTCCCGAACTTTCGGCGCGTTTGCATTGTGCGTTAGTCCAGCGTCATTCGCATATACGCCGCCAAAAAGCAATGCAACGCTACGACATCGCTGCGTATGCTCACCGAATTGTACTATGTATTTATACAAAATATACTTTCAATTTACTAAAAATATCCACAAAAAAGTCGATCATTACTTCCAAGTTATTTACTGTATTATAAAAACGAAAAGAATCATAGGGCATTAAAAAATTCGCCCGCATCGCTGTCAACAGGTAAAGTGCCCAAAAAGCTAGCAGCGTTGCCACGGTATATGGCAATGCTGATTCTCTGGCCAAAAAATAGGCCAGTACTCTCTCCCTATTTATATACTTGTATACCTATATTATTATTTTTAGACTGTTAAGATTATCATGGAAATTGAAAAAATAAACTGTTTTGTAATATTCTACTGAGCAAATGGTAACAGTGCTGACAGCAGTGATTTTTCATTGGGTTTTTATCGAGAGTTCGAGCGGTACCTACGCGGTTGCGCTGCTGTTATGCGCAGCTACCCGACTTTACCGTAGCGGCTACGCGACCTTTGCGTAGCGGCTCCACTGCTGCTACGCGCGTCTACGCAACGTTTGAGAATCGGCTGCGCTGTTGCTACGTGTCTTTACCGTAGCGGTTCCGCTGTTGCTACACGCGGCTATGAGGTGGTCTATCCGCGGCTCTGAGGTGGCTACGATGAATATGTCCGCGACCTCTACGCTGGATATACCTACTCCCAGTGCGTAGACTCTTAGTACCTTCTATACATAATCATTGAACTTTATTCAATAAAAATATTTCTAAAGTGAAACTTCTTAGACGGCGATCCGATAATTTGACGAGAATTGAGAGTGAAATTTCAAGAACGCGTCACGTTTAGGCACATTTCGTTACATGGGAGGGAAGTAAGATATACCTAACTCTCTGTCTCTCACACAAAATCTCTCTTATTCTAAATTTTTTAAGAAGTGTCACTTTTATTTCGTGAACGGTGCGCAGTTGTTTGCGCACGTGCATTAAAAAAAAAAACAGATGCAAGAAATGTGTCTGATCTAGATTGACATTTTGTATTCATGAACCAACGCTTTTTCCAGAAAATATCTAATTTTGACCTTTGGCTAAGTAAAATACAGTATGTATACAAAATTAAGAAAACAGAATAGTAGTTATTCTGTAGTAAAATCCAAATCTGAGAAAGAAATTGAGCTGCATGTTTCAATCGGACGAAGTTTCAGGAAGTTGAGTAACTAAGGAAAGTGTCAAGTTACTAAAACGTATAATTGTCGGCATAGCTAATCACAAATACCGTTTCATTTTGATGGTCAGTAGGTATTTCATGATGTTTCAAATATATATAGTTATCTTCAAAGTAAATTATATTAAACTTATAAAAAATTGTGCATACAAAAAATGAGCCTATATTTAAAAAAAAATACCTAGGTTATTTTAAATTGGCTGGCTATACTCCGCAGACCCGCTGGGTTTCGATATATAAACATAATAAAACAAAAAATCATTAATTTGATGATTTTTTGTGTGGTCATTGACCTTATTTATGGTAGTTAGGTACTTGAAATTTCAGTTTAAAATCAATTTTTTGCTCGCGTAAATACAGTGTGATTCTTCATAATGTGCATATATATCGAAATGAGGGAATCTATGATTAATTTTAACGACAGAAAAAAAACTATAAAACTAACTTAAATTGAGAAAAAAACTACACTCAATTGAAAATAAACATGTTTTTTAGTAAAAATCTGTATTTTTTTCATCAATTTTTACAATAATTGTAAAATTTATAAATAAGATGCACAAGAGAATTAAAAATAAATTGATACAAAAAAATAAAAAACAAAAAAAAATTTTTGGACCATTTTTTCCGTCGATAAAATTAAGCATAAATTCCCTCATTACGTGCTCAATATGTGCACATTATGAAGACTCACACTGTATAACAGACGTGATGGGTATCGTTATTTAAACACGATAAAACAGTTTTCTTAACTCGTCTTTCAAGTAACAACAATAACAGCGGTCGTTGACTTTCCAAAAACCAAACATCAAATGTTTTTCTTTTTTGGTTACCCCACCGTGTTTAGGCAGTTTAGCTAGCCAATTTAAAATAACTCAGTATACAAGGTGTCAGGGACGCGAAAACTATTACCAAGTATTCAGTAACGTTTTTTCTTTCTTTCTTTTCTTTCAGTACATGATTCTGAACCCCCCTTTTTTTTCTTTTTTTTTTTTTGGGTGGGAAATTATCAAATAACTTCTCGCGCTCTGGACGGAGCGGGAGGGCGTGTCAGACTCTTACTGACTAAAACCCACCCGTGTTCCTTCAGTTGCCATGTTGCCAGGGGGCCACGATGTCCCTATCGGTTTTCTTCGAATCCCCGGCAGGCATTGGCTCTATCGGACCCCGTCAGTTCTGCTGACATCTCTTTGAGGCGCGCGTGGAACACAACGCGCCATCGACCTGGGCTTGGTCCTTATCGGACGGCGAGCTGCCCATTGCTCACCGTCCGCAAGCCCGCGCCTACGGTGGCCGGAAATCTGCCGACGCCCAGGGCGTCTCCTCCTGCGGCGGTTAGGGGCGCGAGGGCGCGAAATTTGCCTCTCCCTCACGCGCTCCGTCTCCTCCTTCGCGAGCATTACTGCTTCGCAGAAGGAGGTGACGGCCTCCCATTTCCTCTCGCTCCGTAGCATGGCCCGAATCAGGGCCGGACGCGAGAGATCACTGCCGCCGATCGCTTCCACGAGGACACGGCGATACCCTGCCCAAGCCGGGCAGACCTCCACCATATGTTCCACCGTGTCCTTCGGGCGATCCACATGGTGACGACACCCGGGCGTTTCCTCCCGCTTTTTCCTGAACAGGTACCTCCCGAAACAGCCGTGTCCGGTGAGTACCTGTGTGAGGCGGAAGGTGAGGACGCCGTGGCGCCTCTCTAGCCACTCCTCAAAGAGGGGTCAAATCACCGCAATTGTGGCGTGCCCAGCGCTGGGTTGCGACAATCGCACTCTCCATTCCGCCATAAGATCCCGCCGAAGCTCTGTCCGCTGTGCCGCGACTTCTTGCGGTATCGGAGTTAAGCCTCGGCGTTTCGCCTCCTCGCGCCACTCCTAAATGTGCGCGAGGACCTTTGCCTCCAGATCCCATGGCGGTACTCTGGCAAGGAGGCTCGCGCCTCGCAGGAGACCGTGCGGTATCCTCGGGCCAGCCGGATGGCCATGACCCTTTGGGACGCGTTAAGCCGGCGGGCTGGCTGCCGCCTCAATGAAGGCGCCCACCCCGGCGCCCCGATTCTGAACCCCCTGCGTTGAAATTTTTCGTCAGTTATTTAAAAAAAAAACTGCCTTTTCATAGAAAAGTGCAATACCTACGCGGTCAAAATGTATGGAACAGCAGATTTTTTTTTTAAATAACCGACTTTAAAATTTCAACCTAGAGGGGTTCAGAATCATAAACTGAATCCATGGTAACAGTTTTCGCGTCGATGTCCCTGCCACCCTGTATATCACTTTTTTTTTTTGTTGGGAAATTATCAAATAACTTCTCCCGCTCTGGGCGGAGCGGGAGGGCGTGTCAGACTCTTACTGACTAAAACCCACCTGTGTTCCATCAGTTGCCATGTTGCCGGGGGCCACGATTTCCCTTTCGGTTTTATTCGTAACCCCGGCAGGCATCGGCACTAGCGGACCCCGTCAATTCTGCTGACATCTCTTTGAAGCGCGCGTGGAACACAACGCGCCGTCAACCCGGGCCTGATCCTTATCGGACGGCGAGCTACCCATTGCTCACCGTCCGCAAGCCCGCGCCTACGGTGGCTGGAAATCGGGTCGCGATTTACGACGCCCAGGGCGTTTCCTCATGCGGCGGTTAGGGGAATGAGGGCGCGAATTTTGCCTCTCCCTTACGCGTTCCGCCTCCTCCTTCGCGAGCATTACTGCTTCGCAGAAGGAGGTGATGGCCTCCCATTTCCTCTCGCTCCGTATCATGGCCTGAACCAGGGCCGGACGCGAGAGATCACCGCCGCCGATCACCTCCACGAGGACACGGGAATGCTCCGCCCAAGCCGGAGCCGCCAAGACCTCCACCGTATGCTCCACCGTGTCCTCCGGGCGATCCACACAATGGCACTCGGGCGTTTCCTCCCGCTTTATCCTGAACAGGAACCTCCCGAAACAGCCGTGTCCGGTGAGGACCTGCGTCAGGCGGAAGGTGAGGACGCTGTGGCGCCTCTCTAGCCACTCCTCAAAGAGGGGTCTTATCGCCGCAATTGTGGTGTGCCCAACCCTGTATATCACATATAACTTCTTTAGATATATAGTTTACTACACAATTTTTCACAATTTTCATGGAATAATACAATCTGTTTAGACCACCCAAACTAATAGCACTTTAGAACAATTTTGGTAATTTTGGTTTGGTCCCGCTCTTAAAGCGTCTTTATCTACTCACATTGCTCCTTTTCACCTACGAACAGATGACGATGTAACCATCACACTTTTCAATCTCCAAATCATCGATCAGCTGTTGCCTATTGCTGACGATAAAGACTTCTACAGTAGTAATAGTGGCTTCATCCAAGAGTAATTTCAGAATTGGTCTGCGCAATAGCTTGAGTACGCAGAGAGGCAAGGATACTGATACCATACGTATCGCTTATTATACTTTGAGATTGAGGCTCATAAAAAGTATATTTCCTTCACTAAAAGAAAATGTAAAAGTATGTCACGATGAAATATGAGGCTATTTTGTCTTAAACAGTCGCCAAGAGTACGAAACACGTCCTCTGTCTCTAGCACTGCATTTACTTTACTGCTCTGATATTTTACAGGTAGTGCTCTTAACATACTCGTACGTCCCGGTTTTATAGTGCGCACTACGCCTTATGGTCTAATGTCACGTGATTCACTGATTCCGCTCGCCACTTCTGAAATGTACCCATTTCTTGACTAAAAGGAAAATTATTGCGCAAATGGAACATTTTAAGTACTCAATTTAATTACCCGAAAAAGATATGACTTTTAATTTTACGAGTTTAATGCCATATATCAAATGATGCACTAGAATTACGAAGCTCAGGAAATTACTCATTTACGGTCAAGGACTTGGGTATTTAATCTAAATGTTTAAGTACCGTCATAATATCTGCGCATATACGGAAAGTTTGAATATAAACGCAGTCTATATTCACACACAAAGCCTATAGAAATTCCTCATAAATTTTCCATTAAAAAAGATAGAGAGGCTCCGCAACAAAGTGAAACAAGATCCACTCTACTAATCCGACAAAAGCGAGCCTTGTTACCCTTCAAATTTATTTATAAGAAAACTCTCGGACAAGTCGTTAATACCTATAAAGTAGGGGCGAGAGAGGCGCGAGCGAGTTTATAACTCACGTACCGAACTTTACTCGCCGACACATAAAATAATAGGTGTAAAAACTTACACGGGAATGTACTCAGTGAGCGGACGAGGCGCGAGATGGACGGCGCCGGCAGGAGACTCGCTACACATTCATGTACCCGCCGCCTAATACCGCGAAATATTATCCGACCACCAACCTTTAGCTATGCACTTACCTATTTTATGAAAACGCTTTATCTGTATCAGCAGAATACTACAGCAACCTTGCGATTGTGGGCTATTGATGTAGTACGAGCAAGGGCGTATTCGTATCATGTATCCAAGTTTTTGTTTCAGATTCTTAAGTAGTTTATGATCATTATGACCAAATTATCGTTGCATTTATCTATGTATTTTTCACCAATTTTTGTGGTTATTTATTAATTCATTTCTAGCGTCCAAAGGTTTTAAAATAATATGTTGATAAATCTCATGTCTTCTTCTAACATTATTATTTTGGTCAACCAATTATGAAAGCCAAGTAAAGAAATTGTCAGCTGAAATCAGAGACTTGCCCAGTTAAGACAGGTCAAGTCTTGCCTTCCCAACCTGTAAGAATGGGTATCTCGTCTACCACGTCCAAGGTCTATTCTCTGTCCTCCCTCCTTCGGATCTACTAAACGTATGTAGTCTACAAGCTGCTGGTTGCGTTGGTTTTGCTTACAATATAAAAACAGTATTTATATTACCATATTGTTGCACAGGATATCCTAAAAAATTACGAAACTTTGGACTCAACGAACTTCGTAAAATAAAAATAAAACAAATTGTTGTATTTTCAACATCTAATTTAAATACCGCGTATGTAAAATAAATTAATATTATCGTTCAAAAAGATATCACTCACCGAAAAAACTTATTAATTTGTTGAGTAGAACCTTCAACAGGGTTCGTTTCGAAACTTTAATCAGTACAATAGGGCCTGCATAAGAAACATTATCTTGCATAAATCATGTTAATGAGCACCTTTCGAGCATTTCGTATCGCCATTAATTCAGATATCACTGCGGAAACAAACGTCGGTTTATCCCGCCATCTGTGGCGCATGCGCGCACCGGTAATCGTTAACCCCGAGGTGATATTATTTTGAATATCCATTTCCTTTTACATTATTATTCAAATCATCCTTAAGCGGGGGTTCTAGAGTTCAGTTTACATAATTTTGTGTTGTTGTTATTGTTACCTAAGCATAAGATGTATGACACGAATTTGAATTCGGAACAGATATTGTAGAGCCGCCGGCGACGGGCACGTGCGTACGCGCACCTTGCACAACATTCGGCCTTTAGACATAAAATTAAGTAGTATTTTATTTATAGTGCATTGTTGTATGCTATTTATAGTGTTATCATGGGCTTGGGAACTTGTTGGCATCTTCTTAATGCCCTATTTACTTAAGTAAACACCTTTTTCGCACCTCTGATCTTGAAACACGTCTTCGCATTTTATACGGTGTACAATTACGAAAGTATTACACTGAACAACTCTTTATTTCACTGTCTTTATTTTGTCGAATCAAAGTTGACAATGTTGTTTAAATGAACAATGTCGTCTCAGCACATGTGCGAAACTGAGGCTGCTTTATTTATGTACATGTGTAAATATTATGTAAAAAAGCTCATTTTTAGCATTCATGCGAACCTGTTATCCTTCCAGTGACCGAGGTCAATCAGCAACTATATCCAAACTATAAATTTCATTTAATAAGACACAAATACAACTTTGTGCTCGTTTTTGAATCGCCAACCAAAGAAATTTAAATAAAACACTTTTATCAGATTCGACAGGTGGAGGCAGCGTGGCTCTTGTTCTTTTTGACTTCGCTGTAGGTTCAGTATTAGCTAGTAACTAATCGGTTTTCGATACGGAAGGGGAAGTCTTCTATTAGTTACATGATCTATGACTAGACGATGCAATTCCTTATTCGGCCATTAATATTCAGAACGTTCACAAACATTTTAATTCTCCCTTTGATCTTCTGAATTTTAAATATCCGTGTTAATTATGTAACATCAAATAGTTTTCTTTTAAGGACCATTTCAAATGTTTTACGACTTTTTATATTTTTATTTAATGCTTGTTGTCAAAATGTTGTGAGCTAACAAATAATTATTTACATATTATCTTATATCTGCTATGAACGCTGTCACAATTACCGATTGTAACGTTCCTGGATCGATTTCATAGGTTGGAAAAGGTTCGCAGAATATAATATAATAAATAAATAAACATTTATTTCTCTTCCACAAAGGCGCCTTAAAATATAAATGTTTAATTGTGTAATATCTTTGCTCAAGCGATCATTGAAATGAAGTGTGATGTTCTTAAACCAGTCGATCATTTTGCCGAACGGTCTGTCAGTTCCTAATAATATTAACCATTTTAAATTTTCCATACTAACGGATCACATACATAGGTAGGTACTCAATGACACATACGCACCAACTTCTCACTCACAATGTCCTCACATTCCCACATTATTTCAATTGAACTTTCCTTATAATCAGCATAACCGAAGGTGACAGAAGTGTTGCAGTTCACATAGAACGTCGTCAACCACCGCTGCGCAGGCGCAGATTAATATTCATCATGTCTTAATCAGGAGCTGGCAGCCCACCCACGTCTGCACAACGCTTACCATTTCCACCACCACCGGTATACCATCGTCATACTAATTTAACAAACCTGGCAATACACTATGTGCAATAAATATTTAAGATTAATCTGATTGGGCCGCCACTACATGTTAGAATACTAATGTTGCCAGTATAAAGCAATGTCTAATTGTGTTGGAATTTCTCTTTTAATTCGCTGTGTATAGATTTTAGTTGCGGGTTAATTAGTGTAATTAGCATGGACGTGAAGAACCTGCTAATGTGACAAAGAAGATGTGTGAACTAAATTCTATGAGCTAGAATGAGGTTTCTGCATACAATCGTCGACTTTTTCGTCAAAGATTATTCAAAGTGTTGTCAGAAAGAATTTCGTGCAATTTCGAGTGTTCCCGACAAATAATGGGTTACTAAGGGATACCGTCAAGACAAATTCGATCACCAATCTACCTGGCAATCATAATGCAGTGAATAGCATAACTGAAAGCCAATTCCCGTATATAAAAACTTTAAAAATCTAGTCGTAGTCTCAGCCCAGCGACAAATAATTTCAGCCACATCAAAAATGTAGGTGAATTAGAGAAATTTTTAACAGATTTAGACTGAGATGACTAAAAGATGACTATTCTTCAAAAAACGGGAATTGCCCCTCTTATCGTTTAACCAGATAATTTAATCATGCTATGATGATTTGACGGTTCTTCAATCATCCGACTATTGTAAAAATAACGTACAATTCACAACAACTTTTATTCTGAATACACTGTATCGACTAATCTACCTTTCACTAAATTTGGTGCTACGCAAATACTGAGCGTATTCAACAAGGGGTATTAGCTAGAGATTCGTTAGACTTATGCACCTATCGAGTTACAAATTGTATATCTAAGATCGATACCGGCGTAATGAAGAGGGCTTAGCATTTAAATACATTTGCATATTAGACTGCGTTTGCTCTATCACAGAGCTAGCTATGCATTGGACTAACGTGCACTGACCATTCCAGACTGACAACTTTAGTTACCTATTCAACGATAAGGTACAAGGTACAACTATAGCATTGTGTTTTTCAAAAACAGTATACAAATATTTTCTTTTATATGTTCCTACGTGTAGGCGTGACGTCAAGACCTTTGATCTCTTTTACTACAATGGAAAAATGTGCAAAAACATAATTTTAATATGAGTATAAACTGTTTATTAAAATGAGTTAATACGGCGCATTTACTTTCGTAATCAATGCCGTAGGTAATAACAAAAACAATTCACAGAAATGAGTTGTAATGAATAATGAATCAGCAAGTATGTAATAAAATAAATTGAGTTGATGTGATGAGACATAAGTTAGTATAAAGAAGTCATTTAATTATAATTTAAATTAGATAAATCGAGCATTTAATGATGTGCATGTTAGACTGTATCGCATTCTATTAATTATGCTGTTGCTAGTTTGAGAGACGTTTGCATACTTATATTGCTGACATTTCCCGACCTTTCAGCTAGAGGAAAGTGGAAACTTTCAAGTTCTGAAAGACAGGCCATAAATTAACTTTGTTATATGTGGCAATTAAAATATTTAAATAACAACCTAATTATAACTTATGGGAGTTGTTGCATGATTACTTAAGGTTGTCTAAAACACGTTCTGTATGAATACTGTCGCAGTTCTGCACTATTCAAATGTCCATTTTGTCGGACAGGTAAATTTTTTGCTAAATCAGAACAGCGTGTATCAGCCGCATATGTTTGGATACTACACGTATCTACACAACGTATGGTAACCGTCCGTACAGATAGTGGAGGTAGCTGGGTCGCAGCCGATGCGCGGCTCGATAGCGACACCAATTAATATGCAATGTCGTAGCACTCGTAAACTAGTCACGAACATATGCCAATACGTTGGTGCAGTTAGGCAAACGCTATTTGTATAATTCGGACGATTTACTTGCCGAGCGCCATCTTGGGCCACGCACACCGCCATGTGTTCACGTCATTTTCGGATTTCTTCCCTCTAATTGAAAAGGAAATACAGAAAGTTACATCGTATGTGAGTCGGAATAATATTAACATTAGTATGAATAATAAAGCCGTTTAGTGGCCTTGTTTTATTAGATTCTCTTTTAAAAGTGTACCTAGTAGTAGGTGATTTAGAAGATTAATAGACAAAAGATGTTTGAGGTATCAATATATCAACGCGCTACTAAATCAGCACGCACGAAATTCTCAGAACATTAGTTAATCCATCCATTCATACATTATAACTATTTGGTGTACCAAGCATTTAGAGAGATTTATGTAAAATTCCAGATTTTATCGTGCACTGATGACGATCTACTAAATAACCGAGTTTTCAGATTTTCAAAATTCTGTAGAAAATGTACAAATGTATAAATCTGATCGACAACTGTTTTGTGTGTTGCTATCTCGTGTTTAGTCACATAGCAAATTCGTGAATCGTAATAAATATTAATGAAGTACATAGATATGCAATTTGTCAGAATTTCCCCCTACTAACACATATTACCATGATCTTCACGTATCTTACAAATTATTAGCGAGGACCCAACAATACATTAGCTCTTGTAATCACAGATAGAGCAGAAAGCAGTGTGCGAGGGTTATGGTAATGCCGTATCACACATCGGCGCAGTCGCCGCCGGCGCCCCCTATCGGCGTCATCGCGCAGGCGCCGGCGCCCCTCCACACCACCACGCTACTGTCATAACATAAGTAACTAAACTTCATTATCAATTACAAATTATTCATGCCCATATCGGTGATCGGAACTTACCATTCGATAGATGCCTCTTATGCGAAGCCTAGGCGCCGAGCATAATAATTTTCAATTAAAACCACATTAGCGTTGTTTTAGCGGAAGGTATTCTTGTTCATAGGAAACAATTAATATTAGAATTACATATTGCTAATAACCATAACTTAATAATCTAACTTTCGTCTCTACATAAACGTTTTGTTTATGTTAAAGAGTAGATTGAGAAACAAACTTAACTGTCAGCAAAACCACGAGAAAACTTGAGAAAAGTCAAAGAAAAGCCAAGTAACGGTGCGCTCGTACAGATAAACATAGTCGCGGCGCAAAACGTAGCCAAGTATAGCAGGTAGGCTTCACTTGCTGACGTTAAAGCTCGGAACGCACAGCATAATAATTAGTCATTAGAAAGTAGGCAGCTAGGGAGAGGGGTGGGGGGCGGGAGGCAGGGGGCGGGGCTCGTCTGTTTCAGCTTATCTGAAATTACATCTTTTATGGGTATCCGCGATTATTCCGCGCTGCAGCGACTTGCGGCGCGTTAGTACCGCCTGGAAAACAACTCGGCATTACCATTGGTGTTCTACATAATCCCTACTATTGCTTTTTATTAGATTGTCTCTACTTTCACTCCTCATTTATCTTTTTTTTACCAAGCATTAGATTTAATGACAATGTTCCCATTAAGCCTCCGTTTTGTCAGCGAAGTTTTACTGAGCGAAGAAGCGACAAAACGAAGGCTCGTTTAGAACTTCTCACCATTTCTCCTGCTTGCGTCTACATACAAACCGTAATTTATGCGCGGTACTATAAGACAAGAATCTGGTAAATTCTAATATCCTTGTTTGTTACACAAAAGCGCTGCTTACAACAACAGACAAACAATTCAGTGGAGCTAACTTGAATTCATAATCAAGTAATTTATGTGCACGGCGAATAAATTAGCCGCCCGAGCCCGCGCGCCGCCCATAACTTACCCCAATAAATTGCCCAAAGCGGGCCAACTTCATTTTATCTCCAAATACTAATAAGTACTCGTACTACCTACGTACGCGGTTACGCGGCCTCCTCGGCCTTTATTACGATTTTATTTTTTAGCATTCTGTTCTTTTCCACCCGATATGAGCGTTTTATGATGGCGATACGCGATCGACACCCGATAAGCGTCGATCGGTTGTAAACCGCTGTAAGTGCGCGGAAAACTTAACGAAAATGTGACTTACAAGCTCTTAAAATAGAATTACCATTATTGTGTTACATTTTTAGTGCTTTGAATATGTGGAACAGATGGAGCGGCGAAAGGTTATGGAAACGAATTTGTTCCTTGTGTACACCGAACATTAAACAAATTTTCGTGAGCCTCCCTGGGAGGCTTACACCGTTTGTAACCCTGCTCGTGAACTCACGTATCAGGTAGCACCTGCTTTGCATAAGGCGTCATGTCGAGAACCCCACGTTTAAAGTGTAAATTTTGCGACTAAAGTATAAAATTGTGCATAAACACTTTGAACAAAATGCGTTTCGATAAGAACAATAAATATGCGATGGCAATTTTTGTCATAGAAGGTCGATCCAAGGTGACCTTTTTTGAATGCCGAAACTATTTCAGCGAGGTGCTTACCTACATATTATTAACTACCCACTGGTAGTTATCTACAGCTACCTACTTTACACATAAACACGATGACAAATTGGTATTGTGAATATATTTGTACCGAGCATCGAGATCGAATGTCTAATGCATAGTTAATGCACTTCTGTTGGGTTAGCAAACAGCACTGAAGATTCTAAATTGTGAAGAGACCTGCGAGAGCACTGTCTACTATTTTAGAAATCTTCTAGCGTTTATTTATACACATGATGCATGACAAACAATGAATTAAAATAAGTCTTGTACGTCTGAAAGTTAAAAATAAAAAGGGCGATTTATATTTACATTATTCAAGCACTTTCCACCCCAACAAAAGTTGTCACGGTGTCCAAATCGTCCAATAGAGTCGACAATAAAATTAACATACGCTTCGGCGAGGTGTCACGCCGCAGGAAGTATAGTGTAATTTGTAAGCTTTGTGATTAATAAAGTGTACTAAGTGCGGCCCCAATAGGACAGATTAGCGGCCACTTTATCACATCTATTCCGAGTTAACGTCGCGTGACGGATCTCGTTTGAAACTCATAAAGAGTCCAAAGCAAAATATACTCGTAGATAACGCTTACTTTACGTCTCGGGCCCTTTTCCACTTGCCAAGTTTACGTCAAGTCGGCCGGAGGGTAAACTCACAAGTTTATTTAAGTTTAGTACTATTTTATAATTAAATTTCCACTTTATAATCGAGTCAGTGAACGAGTTACGTTACCTTTCAGTGTTAGTCAAGAAAATCCTTTCAGTTCATGTTTTCCATGACGACATCGACTTGTGTGAAAACAGTTTTTTCAATCATACAACCTACCATTACACTCATAAGTTGGATAAGTTAATTCTGTTCTCCAAGTAAACGAAATGTTTAGTATCATTTGACGAGAGAATAAACTTGTGACAAAAGTAACTTGTAGTGAGTCGAACACAGTGGAAAACACACTTGTCTAGCTCACATTTGGACAGATTGATGGAATTGCGTCGGTCGTATACGTAGAACAAATGCTTATAAAATAGCTTTTATCAGATTTAGCTGTGACCTTTCGTTACTAATAACAATCTTATAAAAATGTACGCAGACGTCTGCAAACTGTTAATTATTCGCTTAATTGTGACTAGTCAGAGTCATTGTATCAGATATTTAGATCAAAATGCTAAGCGTGGAGTTTCTATTGTACATCAAAGATTAAAAAGTATCTTTTGCAGTTGTATCATGGCAACATATTTCATTTATAAAAAGCTATAATACTTAGTGTAGACAAAGCATTATTTTATCAGCGGGAATAAGTCACGTCCCGCCGGTATCTCCCGCAGGCTCACATTATGAAGGTGTTTACTAAGGATTATGGATACTTTGAATTTACATAACATTTTCTGTCATTTGCTTATCGCTCACATGACAATTCTCGTGCATTATACATGAATATATTTGACAAGTTCTAGCTAAAGACGGTGTGGAATAGGAATCCAAGAATGTGTGTGCGAAAGCCGGCTGTGAGGCGAACGTAGCGCTCGGCTCGAGGCGAGCCTTGCCGAGTATTGCGATGAGCATTTGAATAATCGCGCTGTGTTCAAAGCGGGGTATTATATGATAATAATTTCACGCGCGAGCGCCTCTCGGCGGGTGCCAGGCTGCCACCCCCCACCCCCC
The DNA here is from genome assembly GCA_963680765.1 of Agrochola lychnidis. Taxonomy (NCBI): domain Eukaryota; kingdom Metazoa; phylum Arthropoda; class Insecta; order Lepidoptera; family Noctuidae; genus Agrochola; species Agrochola lychnidis. The sequence continues at coordinate 11,835,679 of OY796858.1, forward strand.
GCCACGGAACGTCGCCTCCATGGAATGTGTGAAAAAAATTACCAGCACCATAGATAATAACTGAATACAATTCATCGGTAGCCGACTCGACGCAACAAATTTAACGCCGATATCGACTGCATTTATTAGTAGCCTCGATAGTAGCCCTCTGTTACATTGTAATTAATTGACTCTACAAACGTTAAAAATTGGTGAAGTGTTAAAATATGTTATAGGGTTGCGTCCGCCGCGCTCCGGTCAGCCCCACGTTACCCATAACATAGGTATGACATATTGTGATGTAACCAAATGTTATTTTAATCTTGAACTCTGACATTTCGTTATCATACAATGTTTAATACATTCCTGAATATTAAACCGACCAAAAAATTAAAAATTAATTAAAAATGTTTTCATTCATTCAAGTAAAGAATGTATTCAACAATGAGTAAGTAGGTAACACAAGTACTTACACTTGTAAAATGTTAAGAAACATGAATAAATTGACTTACAATAATTGTAGCGTTTAAAAGGTGTTAAGTGAAATGTGTTAAGTTGTTAATGAACGTATCATAAAATTATAACGCATAATTACATTACATAATGGGCGTCGTAAAATTAGTAATTCATAACAGTGTTGTTTTTAGATGGTGTATCGGACGCGGAGTGCTGGCTTGATAATATTAATATGTTTATTAAACGAGGCGAGCACGGTGACTGAGCACGTTATGGGAACCCTCGCTACGGGAATGCTTACACGCATAGTTTTCTGAACATATGTTTAGGATTTGTAACTGTGATGCTATCTAGCTTAAGCAAAAAGTTTAAATAAGATTTATATTTTGCGGGACGTTTATATGCTTCGTAAATACATTTTCTTTTCATGAAAAACTTACCTAATAGTGGGTACTATTAGGTAAGTTTTCCAAGAGTTGACCGAACAGGCGCTGCGGCTGAAATATGAAATGCCTAGAGCACATCGTCGCATTTTGCCTAGAGCAGTGGTTCCCAAAGTTGACTGGACTGCGACCCACCTAACAAAATCTTCCAAATTCGGGACTCATCTCTTGGCTGTCATGGCGAAAAAAGAGACATACTTAACTGTATGAATGAAGAACTATTCAAATAAGAAAAAAAAAAACATTCAGTTGCAATCGAAAATTTCAATATTTATTTAAATGCAAGGAGTGCTATTGCAATGAGAAGTATTGTATTTGTTTCCTATTTTTTGTCATTAAATAGCTTTAGCATCAACTTAAATAATTACTTTTAATCGCAATGAGTTTGATACGTTCAGTTTATTTCGGTATTTAGTTTTAATATTAATCATAGCTGAAAATTGATTTTCCAAGGTCCACCCAATATACGCTTGCGACCCATAGTTTGGGAACCACTGGCCTAGAGACTAGGCTATAGGCGACGATGTGTAAAAAACCTCAGTCTAACACTATGTACACCTTTCTTGAAGACTCCATGAAAATAAATTCGATAAGGGAATGAAAATGTAAATATTTTGCATTTCTTCCCCAACAACCAATTTCATATCAACGAATTAATGACTAAACCAAACAAAGTAACGCTAATAAAATACGGGTGTCATAATGACACTCAAAGCTCACCTGTATATTACAATTTCACGGTTCAGAGAGAATACTACTTTAGTTGATAAATATTTGTCTGTCCACTGATAAGCCACTAACTATGGATAATTTATACACTTCCTTTTAAAACGATAATGGTTAACTTTTGTGGTAGTTATACGCATTTAAAAAGCGAATAACTATAAACCTATAATTAACTACAAACTTCATGCACCAGTAAATGTAGACATTAATTTCCACACTAGTTTATCTATTTGGGCGCACAACCCGCCTTTATCTGTCATCGTTCTCCACATTTTCAGTATAAGACAGGCGTAATTGTTAAATTATCTCTAACAGATATCATATTAAAGGTTTATAAAACAAGGTTTATTTTCCTATGGCAACAAATGACCATGCATGGCGTTTCAGAAACAGCCGAATGCGGGTGGAAGCCGACTTACGTATTGCGTTTACTCGAAATTATTTTAATATGCAAATAAGAAAATGTGAAGGAGAATTGTGTTTCGACGTTGTTGGTAAACTCAGTTACGCAGACGTATTCTTTAAATTAATGGCAGTGCGAGATTAGAGCACTGCTAACTGCTTTACATGGAGCGGGCTTACACGCCGGGGCGCGCTCGTTTGTTCCGAGAAACAGACAAATGAAAGCACATAATTACTAGGCCGCCCCGTTCTAAATGCAACAAGGATTAGAATTTACATGAGCGCGTTAACAAGCACGCGTATGGCATTTATGACTTTGATATTTAAATACATGGATATGCTGCATGAAACAGGATATAGGCAGCAAACTGTGGCCTGCATCGCGAACATGTATCCTATTGCTATTGTTACTCATTATCTTCAGATCTCGAACGAAGAATTAGATCTAACGATAATGATTTACAACTTTATAGGAACAATACATAAAGGACTCGATCGTCTAGATCCCAACATAACGGATAGCCTTTTAAAGGCAGTTTGAACAAAGCTTCAGAAATTGTCTTGGGATATTACATTCAGAACGTCAATGAGTTGCCGGAAAATTTCTTTGGTTTAGGGAAAACGTAAAATAGTCTAACCTTAGTTAGACAGATGTTCATATTTATAAGCACGTGAAGATATTTTCATTTTATTTGAGTTGCTAACCATTAATATAATCACAATTATTGACATTGTAAACATGATGCATCACCTCCACGTTGATGACATTTCTGCATGAAAAGCAACACGAATACCAGCGTCGAAGATGACAAAGAACAAAATTCAGTTCCTAATTCGGATTCGTACGATAATTAAACGGAGGTATTCTTTCAATGTTGATCCAATTAGCGTGTGTATGGTCAGTAGGGCGGCACGGAGCAATCCCGCGCCGACAGCAAGCCGCGAATATGAAGTGATGGATGAACTCCCAAGCTGCTTTACATACAATGGAAAAATGGTAAAATAAACCCCACACCCGACACGTTACTATGAGCTCTAATTAAAACAGCTATGCCAGTTTATGCCGTTTTGTTACGAATACAACTTCCCATTTCTCGATGTATTGTGAAACATTTTAGTGATATTTATAACCTTGTGAACCGACCGTGTAAATTTTAATAGTTATTCAGTTTTATCGGCGCTTTTTGCTGTTACTGCGAGTCGTATAGGTATCACTGAAGGTAATATGTATGCAAATAGGTTTATTTTCTGTTTTCTACTGACATCTTGTTTTCACATTTTGCCAACTTCGAAATTCTTACCGAACATAGAACTGAAGGTAGAACATAGACTAAGTATATGAATTTACCTACAATGTGATACCAATTGAGGAAAAATATTTAGTTATTCATCACCATCACTTTGTAGGTAGCTAATCTATGATCTCGGGAAATATTATGACTTGACACACAACATAGCTCCTATTGTGCATTGTAATTGCCCCGACAGGCAAATAATGTGTACAAATAATAGACAAGTTGGTACCTTGACATGTTATATCTATATTATTATCTACCTACATACATAAATAAATATAAATCTGTGCTGTATTTGATAGAGGTACGCTTCAGCGTTTTTCTCGTCAGGAATCGAAGCGCAATTATAGTCGGCGCACCGATTAACATCTGTCGACTATTAAATAAACTCAGATTATAAGGGTTCAATCAATGTAAGTAATTATTCTTATCCGTCGGATGTTCTCAAAGCGGCTGGCTCGTCTGCAGAATAATTTTCTCATGATTCGCGAGGAAATCAAACTGCCCTGCTTATTAGGCAGTCACATTGACGAGACTGCCTAATGTACATCACTACAACTCCACCATGTAATTTAACGCTCTTATGTAAGCATTGTAAAGGTTTCCTTTTACATGGCTGTGTATTCCATAATACGCAACAGAACTGCTATACTTTACAATGCGGAAATGGTTGAAATGTTCATGGATTTGATTCCAATTATACTAAGCTCATCATGAAATGCTTTGTCCAAATTCTTCGTTTTAGTTTACTGTAGCATACGTTGCTAAACATACCAAATGAGTTAGCTATTCCTAGAACATTCCTGATCAATCAGTTTCAATCGTAATAGGGTGTTATGGGGTGAGTGTGTGAACGGCGGTACTCTGTCGGCTCCCGGTGCTCTTGCAAAAACCACTGATGCTAACAGAACGATTATAATATATTAGTTGGTCTTTAATTGCGCCGATATAATTACGGCAGTGCGCGGCGCATACGTGACAATATCCTGACCGCTCAGCCACCGTCGGCGCGATATTAAGAGGAATAACTCGAGTGAGCCGATCGAATGTTTCGCGATAATGAGCGGCGGCCGCGATCGAAGTGTCATTAGGAAGTCGTAACCGCCGATGTGTGCCCTCAAGTTATGTTAAGCTTCGAGCAGCGAGCAGATTAATCTTCATAATTACACGCATTCAGTGGCTCAGTATGGAGAGTGTTAGTTATAACTCATTTGTTTTTGCAAAGCGTATTGGGATGGGTAATGGCCAAAATGAGTTTCTTTCGTCGGGGGTTGTGCTTTTAATTGGCGTTTGAAGAATTATGTTTAACTTAGCGAATTGTAATTATCATAATGTCCTCTACAGGTATTACGGTTTTTTCGGTACACCAATTGTGGCTAAGTAATAAAAAAAATAAAAATACTTTATTTCAAATAATACTTTATTTCAAGTAATAATGTTCTCTCGAATCTAAGATATATATCAATCGAGAATACTTGATACTTACTTTCTAATCGCTTATGTGCTTAACCACGTGTTCTAGATAATATTTTTAGTGAAATAGATTTTCCTGACATAGTTTACATTTCTAATTATGAAATACTGTAAATGAGCACTATTTAATTAACATCTCTATACAATGTAGCCACGCAATCTTGTTCTCATGGTTAATAATACTTGTGAAACAATTTTGTGTCCGAGGTTCAAAGGAACGACATTAGACGTGATCAGTCGTTGTCGGCGCGAGGAAACGGGGTAATTTCCTAATGATTCAATGAGGTGATACTTACCCATCGTGGGAATCAAACCTATACTTGTGAGGTTAACTTAAAGGCATAGTAGCGGCCGAAGCAGCAGCCCTCCATTATAATAGAGCCCGGAGACATTAGCCTGATAATTGTGTTTGTATGGTAATTAAGATTGACGTATTTAATTGTGTACATTCCGATTCCAAAAACATTGAATACATCAACATACACGGATAAAATTATGAATTAATCCTGATAGGGCGGCACCTCTCAGTCGCGCGACATACTTCGGCCAGATAAGGGAAAAGCGTCGCTGGCTTATAAATGACTCTTTATTAAACGTGAAAGGAGCGACGTCGGCTAATGGGCCGATCATGCGCTCCCATTAAAGATTATTTAATATTCAAAAGCGGCCGACGATAAATCACGATCGCCCGCCATGCTTCTTTGACTACACCCTGCACTTTTGTTCAGACGTATCATTTAGTATTCCCTTTTATCTGTACATATGTACTTAATTATTTTTTTAAATTAATACTTAGATACATAAAAGGGGTTTTATGTAGTGTGGCGTTTATTACCGTTGAAATGAATGTGGATTGAAGTAAAACACGTCTTCAAATGGCTATAGTGTAACATAAATGGTATCAGAAGCTGTTATGAGCGTAAAAGTGTCGCAAATTGGCGTCTGGCGACAGCTAGTTATGCTTGCTGGTTGTTGAGCTGCCGTGTGTGGCCGGCCGATAGCATCGGAATATCTCTCCGGGAATGCCTTCAATCGTATAAGGCAGCGTACGATGCCATAACACTTGTCCCATCTGATGTTAACAGCGATAGTGGCCGCTCGGTCGCAGCGCGCTTTAGCGGGCGGTTATTAACTCAACCAATGATCCATTCATGCCTCGTCCTTTACAGTGCAACAGTTTTTCAAGTTGTCCCTGTATTGTTTTTGTATGTAATGAACACTTCGAAACACGATCTTTTTGTTGTTCAGTCGCATTCTTATAATTAGAATTGCAGAATTGCCTATTTGCCATACGCAATCTTGTTCTGATAAAATCTGCGCGAACGAAGAACACAAGAAAACGTAAGCCAGTTTCGAATAAATTGATTGTCATACAAGTTATACCTTCGTGTAAGGATAGCCTTTTCTATTTTTGGGGACAAATGGCAAAACAATAATTCGTACCCTTGCGCGACTGAGCTAATAACAATAAAATAGAAAGTCGATCACGAAACGCGGCCCGGCGACTGGTTCAATCAACGCGAGTCAGATTTATTTTTATGAAAATTGGCATAAAATCGGGCGGGTCAGCGGGGGCGCAGTGGCCCCGCGGGACCGCACGCCCGACCGTTTACTGCATATCGTTTCCTACGAGCGTCGCCGGCCGCCTCTCGGAAATATTGCCAGCGGTCATAACTTTTTATATGCACCGATGACATTGCAGAAAGTGGCGGCTGTCTCGACTATACATCAGAGCTGTTAATACCCTTGGGATATAATATTATGATTGGCAGGCGTCCGTTGCTTTATTAATTGTACGGCAATCACGAACTCACGAACGACTTTACTGCTTTATTATTTTATTACAATTAGTCTTCAGAAGTAGGTATTCCTAAAATACTTTAGAAGACAATATTTTTTTTCCATTTTGTTAGCATAATATATTTAAATATCTATAATAACAAAAGTACGTTTGTCACACTACCGGCTTCACTGTCACACTCTACCACAGCTCTATTCACCCCCAAGCGCACAATGTCTCTGTGGTGTTGATGTGTCAAGCGGGTGTCGAACTCGTAAAGACGTTTCTCTATTATCGTCCACTCAACTTCGCAGCCCTTACCTTGGGGTCCAGATCATTTCAATGTGTCGTCAAACGATATACGATTAGATGCCCATCAAATCTCGTATTGTAAATATCGATGCGTCACTTCAATCGAAAAGTTTAGAAGCTCTCTATTGTAGTCTGTGTTTGTGTCTATGATGGGTTGGGACACTTGTCGTATTTCCGTATTTCAAAAATCTTTTTTGCCTTTTTTATTTTTTTATACGGTCATGTTCTAAATATGTGACTGTAGGAAATGGTACCTATAGGTACATTAAGTCAGGAAAATTAGTTGTTAAGCAAACTGAATGACAAAATATCCGTCATTTTAAGTTGGCAATATGGATTAGGTATAGGTATACAATATAGAGTCCGCGCCACCACTGAAGTCCGGCAGAAAGTGGGACTACATAATTTTTAATGCAATTTGATGCAATGTCATAGGCACTAGCGCCGCATCTATTGTACTTGAGTGGTGGCGCGGACTCTAGTACAATTGACAATCAGATCACAACTGTCATTCTTTGACAGTTGTATGTAATGGGTATAACTCGGCAAATTGACGTAGTGTGTCAATTGGATAAACAATTAATTTCGCTGACCGTATTCGTAACCCCTTGCTCTTCAGACATTTATTCATTATTGTTACTGTTTTAGGCTGGCTGTTTTATGTGGATGGCTATAGGGGAAGACCAAAGGAACGATGGATGGAATGTGTAAAGTTGATATGGCTAGAAAGGGGGTGACTACCGATGACTAATAGAAGAGTATGGAAGATAAAGACATGTTGCGCCAACCACAAATAAGTATGGTTATGGGATAGGAGATTGATGATGACTGTTTTAGACGGATAATCAAAAAAACCTAAAATGAACCTAATAGTTATATAGCATAGCGTCCGTTTTTGTCGGAAAGAGAATTGAGTAACCTGGTGGCGGTGACGTCACCTGGAAGCGCGAGCGCAGTTCTCTTTCCGACAAAAACGACGCTATGTGACATAACTATTAGGTTCATTTTAGGTTTTTTTGATTACATTATCCGCCACCGCCACACGCCCTCGCTACTGTCTCTTCTGTATAAACCGCGCCTTAGGCTGGTGGATAGGAACTGCAATGGTAATCAAAATCCGAATATCACAATCACGGAATAGGCTTAGGTGGTGATGCCGAAAGGGAAATCGTGGCCCCCCGGCAAGATGGCAACTGAAGGAACACGGGTGGGTTTTAGTCAGTAAGAGTCTGACACGCCCTCCCGCTCCACCCAGAGCGGGAAAGTTATTTGATAATTTCCCACCCAAAAAAAAAAAGAAAGTGGTGATGCTGAGGAACTTTTGTGAGTTTGGTCTATAGAATAGAATACTTTTATTTCAGACAGAGTCCAAAGAGTTAGTATACACGATCGTTAGCCATTTGTCAGGTCAGAGTCAGTGGTGAAAGCTCCGCTATGTATTACAAAAGCTGTAGTTTTTTGAACATAAAGAGAGTATGAAGTCCAGCGGAAAATTGTGGAACTATATTTTGTTTAATGTAATTTGATGCATTGACATAGACACTAGCGCCGCGTCTATCGGACTTGAGTGTTGGCGCGGACTCTAGGTACGGTCAGCCTCAAAAAATGTACACATTGCCCAAAATCCAATTAATTGTCTACAATCTTTGTTCCTCGCTTGGGGCTTGTGGCCAAGTAATGACAGCCGCACGGGTCGATCTATGAGGTTAAACTACGCTTGCCACGGTTGGTCCGTGGATGGGTGACCATCTTTACATACCAAGACCCCTCCGTGCCTCGGAAAGCACGTTAAGCCGTTGGTCCCAGCTGTCATTTATAGATCTTTGACAGTTGTTACGGGTCGTCAGAAGCCCGAAAGTCTGACAACCAGTCTTACCAAGGGGTATCGTATTACCCAGTAACTGGGTTGTGGAGGTCAGATAGGCAGTCGCTCCATGTAAAATACTGGTATTCAGCTGCATCCGGTTAGACTGGAAGCCGACCCCAACATAGTTGGGAAAAGGCTAGGCAGATGATGAATCTTTGTTCCTCGCAGACTTATCGCCAACATCGGCGACACCTGTCTTGGAGCGTATTATGTATGGTGTTGCGAACTTTGTCGGTGAGTTTGATTTTGATGTGAGCTGAAATGGGACTGGCCGGGTCACACTTATAGGATGCATGAAAACAGATGGGCCAGGTTCGCCACACAGTGGGTGCCTGATGACGGGCGTCGCCACCGGGGCAGGCCTAAAAAGCGCTGGCGTGACGACTTGGACTCGTTTGGACGCGCAAGTATTGCAGGTAGTTACAGATTTAACCTTTTAAATGATTATCATCACGCTATACCTTTATAGAGCTAAGCAGTAAATCATGATATACAGGGTGGATTTTTGAGACGGGGTAATCAGGGTATGTACCTTAAGAGGAGTTGGCAACGTCATATTTAGCTGTTAAATATTTACCTGTTTTGATTAATTTGGCAATATTACTGTATGGAATTAAAAAATGTGTCTAACTAGGGAACTAAAATATTGATTATGAAATGTAATAATGAATATCGTAATACCGAATATTTAGTTTTAGATGTAAAAAAGTATTTGTAAACTTCCCAAATACCTTTTTTTACACATAAAATGGTTACAACATTAAATTATATGTTATAATTGCAATTCATTATTAATATTCTAGTTCGCTAGTTAGCCACATTTCTTATTTCCATACAGTATATTGCCAAATTAATCAAAACAGCGAAATATTTGACATCTATTTGCGACGTTGTCCACTTTCATCATAAACGCTCTTAATCGTTGTTAGTACCTACGGGAAAACTTTCTAAGGGAACTGTCATAAATTTTGAAAAAATTGTACTTACAGTCAGAAAGAAATGCTGTGATCCTTATCGATTTTGTTTCTTATAAGGATCAAAAAACTCTAAGGAAAGAATTGAGATTTGAGTACTAGAAAAGGCAGAAATTGCAGAAAACAAACCTAAGTATAGTAGGTAAGTTCGATTCTGATATATTATTAGACAAATTTTTAGGGTTCCGTAGTAAACAAGGAACCCTTATAGTTTAGCCATGTCCGTCTGTCTGTCTGTCTGTCCGCGGCTTAGCTCAGATACTCTAACTCTAACTTTTCAAAATATTAAGCTTAAAAGTGCAAATTTTTATTAGAGTCAAGTCCACCCAGCTAAATGGTTAGTTTTAGAAATGTGAAAAAATTCACAGCAGTAGCATATATAACAAAATTAAAAGAAAATCTATCATAGCTAAGTAGGCTTTACAAGTTAATGAGTAATAATCAACCAACTTAAATTTGCGGTTGCAAAAACATGTTCTCCCATACATTCCGGATGGATGAACATGTTTTTCAACTACAAAGTTAAGTTTGTTCTTGGGATTAATTCATCCCAACTACGGAACCCTTCATTGTGCGTGGTCCGACACGCACTTGGCCGGTTTTTTATATTACAAAACAGGAAGTTTTGGGCTTGTTCCGTCATCTATGGTTAGATGACTGTTAATAAGAAATCCCGTGTGTTCGTAGTCTTCTGTTATATTATTTTAGTTTTAGCCGTTTTTTAGGAATGATCTGTAAGAATGAATCAGTGTGTTGTGAAATTAGGTAGTATATATCCAGGAATTAATGGAGAAGTATGGATGAAAAAGACATGTCGCTGACCCCAAATAAATTAGGATAAGGGAACAGGAACATAGTTAATTTATTAAAAACGAAAAAGTTCACAAGCATTAGGAAATTGTTACTGAAGACTGCGAGTGTCCACGGGCTTGCGGACGGTGAGCAATGGGTAGCTCACCGTCCGATAAGGACCAGGCCCGGGTCGACGGCGCGTTGTGTTCCACGCGCGCCTCAAAGAGATGTCAGCAGAACTGACGGGGTCCGCTAGGGCCGATGCCTGCCGGGGTTGCGCGGAAGTCCGAAAGGGATACCGCGGCCCCCGGCAACATGACAACTGAAGGAACACGGGTGGGTTTAGCCAGTTAGAGTCTGAAACGCCCTCCCGCTCCACCCAGAGCGGGAGAAGTTATTTCACTCGGCCTCAGGATGAGCTGCTTCTAACACGGACAACTGTACGTCGCTTGCTCCCGCATCACCAGTTCTGTGTCTCTGTTTGGTTGCTGCGACTAAGACTACAAACGGTATACAGGGAAGTTTTATAAAAATGTGGCTGTTATTTTAGTATATTGTGGTGTCTTACGACTTTCACGCGAACGAAGTCGCGGGCAGAAGCTAGTTATGAAATAAAGCTCGCAGACAATTAAATGAATTTCACCATCATAGTAGAACCACCTATTTTCAGAAGGTTACAGGTGAGTTTGATTCCTGACCGCTAATGCGCCACTTTATATTACACCGTGCTGAGGAATATTCAACGAAAACAACTACCTAGTTAATATTCATTTTTCGTTTGAAAAAGCAATTTTCAATAGTTATATGACTTTTCAATTAGGACTTCAAAATTTTCCGTATTTTAAACAAAGTTTGCCTATCAAAAGTAGTAAAATCACCGAAAGTACCTAAACTACTACTAGGTAATACATAGTTTAATATTACAATAATTCTACTTCAGGAATACATACGTAAACCCAATTATAAATATCATAGAACTCTCCCTTTTCCCACTCAGTTGTCGAAAATAGTTGATAACAATAAAATGGCATGCACGAAACAAAGCACGACATAAACTTTTACGTGGCACATAAATCTGAAAGTTATTCTCACGGGATGATAAGGTGGGGACCGCGGGATCGCCGGGATCGCGGGATTGTGACGGGCAGGGGCCCGCACAGGCCCGCACTAACTTGTAGAGCTCGCTGTTGCAAATGATAAGTAATATTTTATTGATGGAGTCAAATAATGTTTGATATCTTTATACGAGGGGTGATCAGTATAGTGTCTGGTGTTGATTTAGCAATGAATTGTTGGAATTTTATAGTTTCGATAAGATAACATTAGTGAAGGACAGGTTTATTTGTCATCCAACAGCAATCTAGATTTTAATGTAAAACAAATTCTATTGTTCGCTAAGAGCAAATGATTTTTGCCAGTTAGGTATTTATTGTACCTACTGACAAATGAGAAAAGTTGAAGTTTACAGGACTTTATAAGATTTGAGTAATCAATATTTTGTAGAGGAATAGTACTTTACTGTCGCGGCCTGCAACAAGGGCATTGATCGTGAGTCCATCAATGCCTGGTTGGGGCTAAGACTTTTATAGTACTTTTCTCAAACAATGCCGCGGAAATTCAAACTAGGTAAATTAATTATAAATTCCAGAATCATTGACGAACAAAGACAATTTTTTATGCGCTAATATGTTCATTTGTTTCTCTCTATTTGCTAAGCCAGTTCGAAATTTAAATAAAATTTTGGTTACCTCCTTGGTTGCCATGGGTCGAAATAAAAAGTTAGTTCCATTTTTAAATAATACGACAGTTATGAGTTTTTATAGTAATTTATTTGGCTGCAAAACACGACGGTTATGGATTTTCATAGCAACATTGCCGGGCCGCCTACTCGCATGTTTTTGACCAGTACATCAATTTCGATTTATCTCGAAGGTTTGAGAAAAAAAATCTTTTCATACCGAGAAATATGATATTCATTTATAGATAAAATCGCATATTCCCGAGGGCAGCCGGGGTTTGTCAACAAAACGAAACTTTCATTGAGTCAATCTAGTGTAAAATATTCAAGATTGGGGTGGTAAATCTGACGAAGACGCCGGTGGCGGGTACTTATATGACGTCACTTAGGTGATGGACAGGTATTCGGCAGAATACGATAACACGCTGAATTCACCATTAAGGAAAAGGATTTTTTTTGAAAATCTTAAGAACTTTTTGAATAAATACTTTATCATGGCTATGAGTTTTCAGTTTTAATTAGAAAATGAGTTAAAAGCAACTGTCTGAAAATAATTGACGACACGTAAACACCTATAAAGGTACATCGTAGCTAGCCCAGCTTGTTCATAAAAAGCCACTCGTCTAGGAACGTGTCATATATTCAATAACTGACTCCCCTGCCGGCGGCTAAACCCAAATTTTCAATCTTGACAGTTATCATTTTACCAAAGCAAACTCCCATAATATTTGCTCTCCGGGTGTGAGGCGAGACTCTTCGAATTTCATATTTATTCGCGGAAGCAAACACCACGGCCCGCACCCACACCGGCGGAACTGATATTATTGTGCATTCCGTATAATATTGTTTGCTATTTGGCACATTCTCTGTTTGTTTTCGTCTCTCATATGAAAGGGGAGCTATAGATGTGCAAACAGATGGGTGTCACGCGCACTCTTCAAGCTTTTGTACCGGGAAATGCTATTAGTTTGAAAGTTGAAATGTAAATTTTATTTAAGTATATTTTGCGACAGCAGTTGTAATTTTCAGTAGTGGGATGGCACAAGCATGATGTAGAGGAAGCATAAAGCGTTAAATCACTATACGTGATCATAGGAGCGCAAACATAGTGTACGTTCGGAATATGAAAGCGAGCAATCCATTAAGTCGGAGCGGCATGAATGGCGGCCGGAGTCTCGGAGACGCGACTGCCTCTGATAACCCATAATACGCTGATATTTTTGCTTTGCTCATATGTTGGAAGTAATGGCTCGTGCCTGTTAGCTGACTGTGGATACGCGTCACAACTTCCCACTTTCTTACTCATCTTTTTCAAAGAACATATATTTTACGTAGTCACTTAAGTAGACGCAGGTAACATGAAAAATTACTGCTCAGAAAAGTGTTTTCTAATGCTACTTGCCCAAGACATAAGTGCTACTCACTTTTTTGTCTATGGTTTTTTTATTGTTCTATGATGAGGTCTACTCAAAATGCAAACCTAGCGAGGAATTCAAAATTCTTAATTTAAAATAAAAATTGTTGCAAATTTTAACGTTCTGATGACTAGCACCTCTCCAACATTATGGCTACGAACAACTTGAATTATTTTAAATTATAGCAAGGCCTTATCCACATTAAGATTGAACAAGAATTGTAAACCATAATATATTATATTTGGCATATAAAAGGCTCGCTTATCTAAGGGGTTTGACTGGAAACGAACATAAAGGGTGATCCTCTGTGACAAATACCGTGATATACCGCGCGACAGTCGTAAGGGAAATATTTTTATAAGATGAAACATTATTATTTTTGGGGGCGCGCAGGGATCAGAAGTCGCTTCGATGGATTTGGCAATGTTCCTACGCTGTGTCAGCCAACACTGTTTTGTGGCTTTGATTGCACCCCCACACATGTGTAGTTTGTTTAAAGGTATTCGTAATGTTACCATTAAGTATAAATCATTGTTTCATCTGCTCTCATATTGTTGGCCTATTTTGCGTCGAATTAGTAACTAACAAAACACACAATCGAATGATACGAACCAGAGTAGTGACGACAGGAAACGGTTAAACGTTTAAAGCCGTTAATAAAACAAATTAATGTGCGTTAACCCTAAAATTGGACAAGTTCAATGCAGAGGTCGTTACCACTATAGGAAATTTATCCCTGGCAAGTATTAACACTGAAATCCGTTCGTTGTATTCGGTGTCATTAAAGTTATGTGGCGGTGGTGTGGAAAAGTGTGTTTTATGCGTTGGCGGGTTAGGGCGGGATTGTGTTGCGGGGCGAGGCGACAGCCAATCAAAACATACAAGGAGCATATTGATTCCGAGAAGTGTCGCTGTTAACGTGGAGGCTGAAGCTGAATACATTAGCCGGCGGCGTAATGAAGTCTCGTTGCTTGTAAACAAACAGCGCAGGGAGCGCCGTGCCCGGGGCGCGCGCGCACCACTCGCTTACAGGAATTCTATTTCCACGACAAGCGTCATGTGTTAATTAACTGCTCGCACCTACGATATTGAGATATCGTCGTCGATCCCGCTGTTGTTATTAGCAGACGGAGGCTTATTGCTTACCCACTGTTCCGGTACATGTCTTTATTGAGGCTCTACCTTCTGTTTGATATTGTTCTTGTAACCCACCTAGAGGTAATCCGTACATTCCCCATAATATCTTCTGGGAGAAAGTATTTAGACTCGATTCTAGTCATTATTTTTGTTTACAGTTGAGGACCCATTTTTCGTAGACCCTTCGTAGCAAATTGCTACGAGGGTAGTCAAATCCCTGGAACAGTTAAATCATTAGAAATATCAATAAGAAATAAAAGAGAAATATATACTTAGCTTGTAACTTTTGTTAACTTGAAGAAACAGACGAAAATTTAATTAATAACGGACACTTATCGTTTTTCATACATTAATAACAAAAGCTTCGCTGACACTAAAATGAGTGTGAGTTTGAAACGAAGCGTCCACTCGAGTCAACGACACATGCTCATAGTCATCCAAGTTACGGGTGTTCCACATTCAAAAATAAACAAGATTATTAAAGAGAAGCTCTTCAGAAACCACATAAAGTGAAGCGCCAGCTGCCGCTCACCGCGCCTTTATGATGAAAGAGGTGATCCCGCTACCCGCTACCCGCTACCCACCGGCCACTGTATCACGTTTCCTGTTATGACTTCAGTTTTTAATAGGCCTTTGTTAAAACCATTTTATTATAAAGAAGCGCTAACAACTCTAAATGCGTTCCTCAAGAATTTTTGTAAATGCGCCGCATGGTACGTTGACGTTTTATTGTCTATTCTTATTTTTCTCTTTATGAATGTTCACACATTGTTTATGGATGCCGAGATGGCGGAACGGGATGAGATCGGGTGAATAGAAACCAGGCTCGAATTATATATTACCCGCACTGTTACTAGCCGCCTGATAGCCAATATTGTATTTATCACTTGTAACACGATATTTATTTCAATATAAACAACCATCGTGTAAGTAAAGTCGTAAAGAAAATAGACGCGAAATAATCGCAGCAACTTTTGTACCAGAATGGAATTGGAAATTTGACGATGTCTGACAACTGTCCATAACTTTAACATAAACAAATTTATACGAGACGAATAATTTGTGCGATGACCTGGGACGTCGCCATAACCCGTAGCCGCGTACGATACGTATTTCCTATGACATACTCGTATCATGCAAATGGAAAAGCGCGACGAATGGCTCATAAAGTTTGCTATTTGTTCTGTTTACGATAACCGCGGTTTTATAAAATTTTATGACGTGTTGGGGGAATTTCGCGTTTGCTGCTTGTTGGCGACGCTGTCGCGTTGTAGTCACGTAGTCGCGTCGTGTCGCGCGAAGCTTGCACCAAATCCGTCTGCGGTCTCGATAACAGGTGGGCTGGTTACCGCAATATCGGCAATCATACTTTCCAATTTTATTTCCTCGATGCATATTTCGTGTTAATGTCATCCCTAAATTACATTTAAGCTGCCCTAAGCCGTGTAAAGCCTCTTGTATGTAAAAACTATAGGAAATTAAGCCAGTTAGTGCTCACAAATAAAATCGCATACCTTGGTTATGTGAGAATAATAAATAAAAATAATCACAGGGATGTTCAAAGGTGTAAGGGCAAGTCATTGTAATAAAAATGGACGAGCCGAGTTTTGTATCGTGAATTCGTGACACAGTGACATTAATGCGAATTTATCACTTAATTTTCACTAAATTATGTGTATTTAAGAAAAGTTTTAGCGATACGTTATTATTTAATAGTTACTCAACTTCTATTTGAATTTTAACAATTGAACAGAAAATATTGCAATAATACGAGAGTCACGACATGTTGGCGAGAATTAGTCATTCTGGCAGCGAGTCAAAGAGTGGCAAATTAAAATTATAGCTTCATTCTAAGATTTCGACTATTGTTTTAAGATGATCGTCAAAATCCCCTATGTTCTGTTAATTGTGAATTGTCACATTCTCCATTTTGAAGGAACGCGATTAAAAAATTTCATTTTAAACAATTTGTTGAAATTAAGATCACGCTGAAAAATATTATGTTGTTAACATTCCGTCCGAGATGATGTTGATTTTTGGCACAGAAAAAATGTTATGTGTGGCAATTTTATAGTCGTCAAGACTAGAGTCATATTATGAGGACGCATAATTGATTAGTAGGACAGCTGTTGTGGGTTTTCTTCGTATGCGACCACTTAACATTGTTCTACAATAATAGTATACCTGCGCTATTATAATCTCTGAACAAAAAAAAACTTACAAACATTGTAAGGGGTGGCGCACGCATGAAGAATGCTCTGAATTCGCTTTCGGCAAAAAACTTTTTCCATACACTTCTTCCGATACATAAATTCGAACCCAGATTGCTACTTACATGGTAATATACAATTTCCATCGAATTGTTTTATGGGCAAAGAAAATATTTCTGACTACGATGATGAAAAAAACATGCTTATTGAATATGTTTGCTCCGCAACTATATTTTGTCGGTCTTATTGATCTCCTTTGAGATTAGCATATGAACCAGAAATATTTTTATGTACGTATCATTTCCTTCGTCTAGCCAATTTGTTTAGGACGGAATCATTTCTCTTATCTCAAGAAAAAATACTGTGACAGTAGAAAAATTAGAAGAACATCTCTCTACTTGAATAATATTATAAAACAATTTGTTTGTGATATTATAGATGGCATAGATGTAGCAACTTAATAGGTTTATGTAGTGACTTGATGTGAATACAGATTTATGACACGACGAGTGAAGTAACTCATGAAGGAAGGACTTGTTTGTATTACGAGCGCTCAGCTAATAAACACGTCTTAATTTCTCGTTGAATAGTGGCCTATTAAATAAAGTTTTAAAATATGGAACGCCAGATTTTATTTACGTCTTACAATTTATGGCGTATGGATGCGTGACGTGGCCGGCGGCATGGGCGCGGGCGCCGGGGGCGCGCGCGGTGCGGGCGATGCGCGCGCGCATCTCCGACATGCGTATGACACAGCGCTGACGGTTATATTTTCCAGACGATTTATTACATTATAAGAGTGGCGGTGCGTGCCGTTAATACGCTCTCAGATACATAAATAGTAGTGATTTTATTTTGATGTCTTACAAGACAAGCGACGACGTGTATAATTGTTGAGACGTGTCTCTTAATACCCTTTGCCTATTCTTAGTCATAACTGTCTGTGAACGATACTTTATAACTTACCGTTCAAAGTTGTGAACGGTTGTAACGTATGTGGCTCATTTAATGAACGAGTGCGCTTTCATTCGGGTGTTATTCTGTAAAACTGTTTTATGTGGGTTCGCTCACAAATCAGACGGTTCATTGCACATTATTTTCTCGACACAATCGTCGACACCTCATTGTTTTGAGTTTTTCCGGCGAAGTTAAATCAGGCACTTAATTGAAATAATATCACGTTAGTGGCCGCATAAAGACATTACAACGCGTCGAGAACAAAAGCAGAATTTTGTGTTGAAATCACAAAATATTGTAATGTGAGACATAAACGGATAATTACATAGTTGAGTCAGTCTGTTGAAAGGAGGACGATGTACCAAATGTTATACCTGGAAGTACTTTCGTGTATTGGTAAAA
This sequence comes from Agrochola lychnidis, assembly GCA_963680765.1. NCBI lineage: Eukaryota > Metazoa > Arthropoda > Insecta > Lepidoptera > Noctuidae > Agrochola > Agrochola lychnidis. Next base: position 11,854,037 of record OY796858.1, read on the forward strand.
ACAGGTATAGTCAACCTCGTAATTGCTTTACCACCCTAAGGTTGAAGAACACTAGCACGTCATAAAACGACAAGTACTATTTGTCTTTGTGGCAGTTAGATAGTTTCAACCATAAAGAAGTTTCAATTTACTAGGACTTGTTGTCAAAAGTAAACAAAGCAAAATTACGTACCGTATAGGTAGGGCGTAGCAGGCGTTCTGTAGTTTCTGCCTGCCCTCCGTGAGTTTATGTATGTATGTGTAATGTCAAAAGTGGTAAAACAATTTCGAGGTCGAATATACATGATCATTTTACAAAACAAAATCGCTCCAGCATAATTTCAATAATGGTTAAAGATATAAAACTTGGAAATTCTTCCTCTTCGCGTGATGCGACAATAATAGCGTTCTTTTAAAAAAGTAATGTTACCCCATACAATTACCAGATTGCCTCGTACTATTCAAACTCAGCCGTCGTAACTCAACCAATCGTGTTATACGTCTAAATTAACTTAAAGTTACTATTACAACTTATTTGAACAGAAAAAACTCTACTAAGACAGAAACTTCACACTATTTGATTAGTTCGAAAGCAATACACTCCCTTAAAACAAAGAATGGAGGTCTGATGGATAAGAAATCATAGCAGACGCTCGTAAACGGCGTACAGGGTGGCAAAGCATATTTCATATCGCGTAATGGAGAATTTACAGGCTGTCGGAGCGAAATGACTCCCAGCGGCGCGGCCGGCAGTACGCCACGGAACTATAGCGCGCGGGAAACACGCTGTAACTGAAATCTTTGTTTTGAAGGTACGGTTAGTGTGGGTATTATATTTTGTAGAACTAGACTTTTAATTTTTTATGTTAATTAGTGATGCAACGAATACGAATATTCGTATTCGCCGAATAGTAGACATTTACCGAATATTCGTATTCGGCGAATACTAATACGAATATTTAAAAATTAATATGTTTGTACGCAAATCTAATTACTGGCAGACTTGGAAAATGCGCGTCGTCGGCACGTAAAAATACGACGTGTGCAAGGGCCTTAACCGCAACGACGACGCGACGGGGGACTCCCCGGCCATAGTTTATACAGTGCCGCGGCCCGGGAGTTTTCCTATCATTACGAACCATGGACTGATTGATTCATTCATTCCTTTCATTTCATTTGTCAGTCGAAAGCACAAGTCAAGCAAGAGAGTATTGTTTTATTTATTTTCTGAGGTTGCTGCGAAGTGAAAGGAGTTGAAGTTGAATAGAAAATGTCTTCTCGTAAACGATATCAAAGTGACATATGGAAACACTTGGATAAATTACCAAATAAGTAGTTATATGGTCTGTATTTCTTTTGTATGAACAAAAGGTAGGATAGTAAGTCCTAAGTAACTTAGACGAACGTTAGTAATAGCTGCGTCTATGTATTACTAGACTATTAGTCTTTTATTACCATAGCGAGATATTCGTATTCGTATTCGCCGAATAGTAGGTTTGATATTCGTATTCGTATTCGTAAAAGTAGTATTCGTTGCATCACTAATGTTAATAATTGCAACTAAATAATAATGAGCTGTTATTTTGTCACAATAATTATCGAGATTGTGTAGCTTTCGCGTTTTGTCTGCGCCACTGTAGACAGTGTATAGATGTCTACGATAGTGCACGAAACTTGACGAGACATCTATGAAGCTCTACGTTAATTTTACGAAGCTCTACGAAACTCTACGAGACGCCTACGCAGCTCAAGACGACGTGTACGCAGTTTAACAAGAACAAAACATCCACGAAGTTCGAAGCGACGTTTACGCAGCTGTACACGACGTCTACGCAGGGTCTACGCACATACATAGCAATATTAAAAAATATTGCGACCACACTATTAAAATATTTAATTAATAGATAACAACAGCTGCTCATATTAATAGTTCCTGCTTAAGTATTAAATTCAACAGGTCAGTTTTATTCGGAGTGTAAGCTCGAGATAGTTCACTAATGCTGGTGTGGGGTGTGAGCGTCGCGCGGACACTTCCCCGAGCGTCCGGCGCGCGATCACTATTATTATTTATACCCTCGGAAAAGTACATTTATAACAATATTACGCCGGACCGCGCCCGCCCTCGGAAAATGATTTTCCCATTTTCTGAAGATTGCAGGTGTATTATATTTCATGATCGTTATTTATGGTGAGACTTTTATTACAAATGCGTGCAATGTCTCTATCCGTTTTTTATTGCCGCCGAATTATTTGATGGAATTCTTATTTTGTGACAAATACAGATAGGACTATTTATTGGCTATCTTTTGTGATATGTGTATCGGATAAGAACTCGGTTATTGCTTTTCGCCTTTGCGTTTTATTATTGACAGCGCTTTTTATTCTTGTTGCTCTCGTCGTAATAAAATCTGTTTGATGTGAGACAAGAATGTTCGTGCTGTTTATTTAGAGACTATTCTTTGCAAAGGTGTCGAGACAACACCCTTTTGCGATTCATAATTTTGCAAACGGCGGAGTATTCTCAGGAGACGGATATATCCGTCAGATGCGGCACCCTCAGTGAGCGCGGCCGAAGTCCGAGGCGTTACGAGGCTCCCGGGACCCACCGGCCGCCGATCAACTCTGTCCATAACCAATAATCGTAAATAAACGCAGCTCGATCCGCGCCTTCCTATTCCTCCATGTAACTCACAGAAATTATAACGAAAATCGCACAAGGATTGCTACAAAACTTTGTGAACCCCGGGGAACTACGCTCGACGATAGATCCTCTCGTATTTTCTTTTTGTAAACGCAGAAATGCCTTCGACGGACGGTCAAATGGAATGCTAGTAATAGCAACTTAGCAAGTAATATTTATATTACAGCAGAATAGGATGACTAAAGCCTTATAATAAAATATCTGCAGCGATTGGTCGAGTTGACTATCGTTTATTTTTACCTGAAGCTCGCGATCCCGCGCATCTCTCCCTATTAAATTTTGTTTGCATTTATTTTAAAGGTGCGACGCTCGAGAAGACGTGGTATGTGAAAAATTACACCTCAGCCCAATATTTATGGGTGATATTCGGCAGCGGTTCCTTTGTGAGATGAGGGTGTATAAATAACACCTCTTATCGCGTGGGAGCCTACCCTTAAATGGGATTTATTTTAATTATATTTATCGGTAATGCTCATTGAAAACATTTTGTGTCCTTTGAAATCTTAACCTGATCATTATGAGATCATTGCTGAGATATGATGATAAAGAGTAGGGTTATGAAAAAAGTTAATTACCTATGTTAGAAGCAGAAGGTACCTCTTCGATCAATAATAGTAGAAGAGGTACCTAGTAGTATTACTAGAAAAAGTCAGTGACACATGGCGTTTTTGTTTTATTTGAAGTGAAAAACCTACTTTAGGCGCTTTGGGCATTTTTCAGATGGGACTAAACCATTGATTTCGCGACACCATGATGACATCTCATTTTTGTAAACGCGATTGAGCTCTTTATTTATACTACGTTACGGATCAATGTTCAATGCAAGTATTTTTACTTTAAAGGTTTTGTTAACACGATTGTGCTCTTTATTTAGATAAGGTTACGGACCAATGTTCTATACAAATATTTTTCTTCCACCAAGGCGATCTTGTTCAAGTTTTCACTTCTGTCGGCACTCCCGGATTGCTACCACTTTTTTTTACATCAACCATCCAGCTAAACCGCGTTTAGTTCCATGACTTTAAGTACGTTTAGTTATTCTAGTGAGAAACTGTATAAGTTATGGAAACGGGGAGCAACGCCGGTTATTTTTACCGGCACATAATCGCAGAGTATGACCATAAATTAGTTCTATATTTGGTGGCACGTTGTTTTGCATACAGACAAGCCGTCTGCACATGCGTGCGACATCAATCTCAATTCCGAAATATTTTTCCGTCTGCGGCGCAATGAAGCGCGCCCGTGAGCATTTGTCGCAAGTGTCGTGTGATATGCAATTTTTTCGTAATTTCCTTATAAAACAGTGTTTTAAAACGTAGCTTTTAATTAAAAATCTTGTTTTGCACTAAAATGTAATAAGTTTTAATTATTTAAATCAGTGTTGTGACTTTTTCGGGCTTCTGCTCGTGCTTTGGCTAGACTAGTGATTTAAAAACCTTCCTTGTATAGATTCAAATATGTATATGATTATTCAATTAGATATAATAAATGTATAGGCGACATATTTTGTCCAATTGTCATTATTGTTAAGATGTTCACCTGCCAAATAACCAAGTTTTCCAGCAATATAATAATAGTTTTCTAGATCGATAGGTTGTGTGATTATTACCCACTTAGGTGCAGGATGGGGCAGGCCGTCATGTGAGTAGTTTCCACGTAACATCTTCGAGACGGATGGTCGGGGCTTACGCACCGGAATAATGTCTCGATTACTCTCCCACTGAGCCGCAAGTCATCAGCAACCAGCGATGATCTCCGCTGGCACAATGCTTGTAGTTCTGCAAAAAGTTATTTTTCTCGTCGGGCTACTTACGCCGGTATTATTACCGGATCCATACTCATGTGTAGATCTCGCCATGAGCATAAAATTAAAACCATTGGATTGGTTGAATCGAGTTTAGAGTTTAAAATACGGACCGTAGTTTCCAACTTCTGGAAATTTTATAATTTACAATACTTTTAGCTAGTCTGAAGAGCCAGGCCAGAATTTTCAAATGAAAGGGATACTTTAATAGTGATTAGATTAGCCACATGTTGGTTGAATGAATAGTGAATGATTAATCACTATTCATTCAACCAACATGTGGCTAGACAACCTACTTCCACATCTAAATAGGTAAGTTGAATAAATAGGTAAGTCATTGCATGCCATAGTTCCACGCCGCTATTCGCTCGTGACTTGCGCCAGAACTTTATCAGCTGACTAGTGGGGCGACCGCGGCGAGGGGAAAATGATTGACGGCGTCGAGAAATTTCATTTTGCGGCTTGTTGAGGGCCTCTCTGAAGATTCGACGTTTCCACTGTCAAACCTGATTGCCTTCTCGAGTATCTTTGTGTTGTTGCTCTTATGTTACACTTCATTTCATCCATTTTGTGCTATTAACCACGAATGATCGGTCATTCGAGGATTTCATGCGGTGCGATGGTGAATTTTTTATGCGATTTCAACTCAAATGAATATTAAGTGGAGTGCTCACTTCGGATGCATACTTATTCCACTACGCTTCCATAAATTGTGAGATAAGTACTCGCTACTTTGTATTTGTTTAAATTATACGAATACAATCTTTCAAATACAAATATTCTTTGGGACCAACTTGTAAACAAATCCCGATACGACCTTTTTGTGCTCATTCAAATGTCATATAATTTTGCATACAATATTTTCTTAGGGCGAAATGAGAACAAGCCGGTGACAGGGGAATTTAATAATGACAAAATAATACAAGGTAAGTTTAAGGGCAGCCCTTTCTGCTGTCCGTCATACGGAGCGCTATTCATGCACATAATATTTCTGAGATATTTGCCGACCGCCTAACGACTGACTAATTTATTTACGCACAACTATTTTTATCTTTATCCATAAAGATGAGCTGGACGTTTCAGTAACCTACACAATGCGGCAGCGAACACCTGCAAGTATACTGGATGCACACTGATCCACGCGGACACACGACGTTTATTATTTTCCTGAATACTAACTATTGCTTCATAAAACCATTCAAATAATAATCGAATTGATTCAATACAATGGAAAGAGTTTCTCCGAGTTAATCGCAGACACGATGACAAATGCATATCGTTTCATCTCGGGCCCGGAGATTAATGTGCGAGAGAGGCCGAGCGCGCTAGACAAAACCTGCCGCCTGCGCGTACGCAACCAACAATTCACTAATTCGACCCGCGACTGCAACATAAGCGCTCATACCACATCCATACTGCGCTTGTAAGCAATGCCGCTTATTATTTATCTGTCAACTAAACACAAATTGACAGACGCAAGTTAGGCGTCAAATAAACGGCATATTAGACCTTTTGTTTAGCCGTTTAAAGTCTCTATCTCTGTAACTCTATCGGCGATTAAGACATTATTTAATTTCTTGGTACGACCCGCAGAGACAATAATGACGTGATCTACATGTAAGAACTATAGTTTGATCTAAAATTAAGTGAGATGAAAGAGAATTTATATTTGATACAAAAAATATCACTAAAGTATCGAGCATTGTCTGAGTGCGGCGCTTTGTTGGGTACAGAACTATGTTAACACACGAGCATTCCGCTCGATTAACGTCATAAATGAGAGAAATGTCGGATCAAAAGAATAGCAGGTGTGCCCTATTATTATAATTTGTCATTTGTTCTCTTAACGTCCTTTTGTCATTTTGTTCACCATAGCGCGCTTATTAACATTGTGCGCTGTTTTTCTTCCATTTTGATGACTAATTTAAGGTGTCTCGGTATAATTATCACGGCCGTACCATTCTGTAATGAACATTCTCTTGGCAAATGTGTCAATTAAGAGTAGTTTATAGTACATCACTGATGATCTTTGGAAAATTGATAATTATAATTGCAAAACTAAATGTGGCGTTTTATTGTTATGTGTATAGGCATCCTTTCTATCTTATGTTTAATCATCTCATTGGTCTGCAGTTTACATGTATGGCTTAGGTCCGATAACACTCCTGAGGTCCTGAGTTTGTTGTCAGGTTTAAGGAGCATGGTGGAGCTTTTTGCTGCTAACAGAGTTTTTGACCCTGCTTTTAGTCCAGGTTAACGAAGGTCATGTTCGGTGAACTTCATGACGATAAACAGTAATTTCCCATTATTCTTGGGATAATTCTTACTGAGAGTGCATAATTATCCGAATGTAACTTTTGCTTCAGTCAAATATTGTTCTTGAAGATTCTCTATCTGCAAGTTTAAGACTATTAAACTTAAATAAACAAAATATCCCCATCTACAGTGATGTCACACAACAAAACAAAATAAAAAAAGAACTGACCTCACATCCTTTAATAAAGTAATATTATTATGATATAGGTATCCTTAAGCAATAAAAAACAACGACTGATATATTGTTATTAGCTTGGTTCAAATCGTTTTATTATTGTTTCCCAAATGAAACAAACTTTTGGGACCGTTAACTGAATAACAATGACCAAATATAATCCACATCTAAACGCCACAGCTTAGCTGACGGAATATAAATGTGAGGCCTGCGCCCGCGCCTTGTGAACCGACGACGTGAGGCGTCGTTATTAACACAAGCCTGCATTAATGAACACATAAATATTATACTTTCACATACCTACATACATACACGGTACTGTCTAACGTACTGGCGGATCCGTGAACAAGCTCGCCATCACGTATTCGCATTCAGCCGAATTATTTCGAAACCATAATTCGTTTACAACTGTTACATTTTTATGTGCATGGCGTAAAAATTCTCGACGGGCGGAACCGCACTTATACCTTATTAGTGACGTTTTATCGTTTAAAATTATACAATTTCATCTGTATGGCGTATGTTTTATTGAAATCGAGATAATTAATCGACAATTACGATGCTGGACGTTATAACGCGAGGTATACCGCTGTGCGCGCTGCCCGCCGACGCTGCTTAGGAACTAAATGTTGCTTATAAATCGAGCCCCCGCTCCCAGCGCGCTCACTCGCTACACAAATATTGACATTTATGCACATATTGCTCCATATACGTTTTTTATGATTGTAAAATATGAAGCTAGAGCGCTACGTTTGTTCGACTCTTAAGGTTGATACACTCCGTAAATAGTCATAAACATTAGCATAATTGAATGATTCTCGTTGTAAATACAAATTATTTGGATGTTTAGTTATAAGATGTCTTTGTTTATGTTGCTTAATTTATAGTTAAATGACAAGAGATTCTCGAATACGTACGTATTAAATTACATATAATGGAGATACTCGTAGTGCAGTAAAGAACTTAATCTGAACAACTTTATTACTGCCAAAGTAATTAAACAGTTATAATTTGTTAACGGGAAGAGTTAAGCTTTTTTATGCCAATTATTTCTAGTAAGAAACTCGCTCACAACTACATTCGTTTCTAAAGCACAAAAAATTATTGTGCAGAGCGTATGTCATTAGCTGTTAACATTTCTGATGGCAGATATTTTCCGCAAGTGAGCTTATCTATGTGCAGATAACATCGATTGAGTTCGTGACTGTGTATCGTCATCTACTCGTCAATACTCGTCATACAATGTTTTCCTGGAAGCGGCAGAGTTTCCCACGTGGTGGGCGGCGCGGGCGGCGTGTGCCGAGCGCACACCGATCTGATAACATCCCTCTAGACAACATCCAGTCGCTTTATCTGCAGACGTGGAATCAATTCAGCTCGCAGAATTATCCCAGCTTTGCCTTTGCCTAATTGGACATTTCCTTGTATGCCCTGTACCTTCGATATAGCATTTTAATTTGCTCACGGACATTTTATTGAACAGGAAATATATAAAACGCTAAATATAAACACGAAAATATGTTTATGGAAACTATTGTCGCGTTTTTAAAATGACGCGACGGTATAACAACAGAAATATAAAAGTCTTTATATCACAATTAATCACCACTTAGTGGAAGCTGAATATTTTATGTAGTAGTGTTGAAGTGTGGACTGTAAGATGAAGACAATAAGGTATTGTTTTGTGGACGGGCGATCGTGTCATATGCGGTAGCAGGAAATACCGCAGTGGAGTCGTGTCAACAAAAAATCTAAAAGCTCGCATTATGCTGTTAGCTGCGATTTAACACATTTCATATTTGAGGCGACTGCGGTTGTCTTAGGCACTTAATTTTATCACATAATTTATAGAGCAGCTTAACGTACAGACTTAGAACATGTATTCGAGTGCCAGGATTAATCGACACTATTAAGTACTTTTTAAGCCTATTGTTTTTAAATGATATTTCGGGATTTAATGAGATCTCTTCTCTAACAGAGTTATACGATCTATTAATTTATTTAATATGTAGGCATTAATCGGTATGTATGACGCACTTGATCCATTGTGAAATATTGATAGACAGGCAGCTAGCAACATTTGACGTATATTTAAATCCATATTAATAAAGAAATTTAATGGATACTCAATAAAATATTTATGAAAGCACCTGTACTTGTATAACTTATCAATAACTATGCATTTGAAATAGTGCTAGTAACAAACAATATGACATTTATAAACTGAATAGAACATATAACAATGTTGACGTGACTCGCATTAAAAATGTATACAGGTGATCACCTTTAATATTTGATTCGTCATGTATGAATATTAAATTCTATTGTTTAATAATAACTAATAACTTTATTTATTTCAGAATATCCATTAACTTAGGAGCTATGTTAGTATACCACAAAAATAAAACAAACGACATCAAATGGACACATGGAGTGCGAAGAAAAGAACCGTCTAACCGATCCGCTATTACTTTCAGAAGGCTATTTGATACTTATTCTTGGACTGGTGTAGATATTATTTTATTGATAACTGATGGCACGACTTCATCCGCATTGAAGAAACATACCCTATGGCTCTCGGCAGTAGTGTAGCTTTCCATCAGCGAAATAATTTTTACAATTGGATTAGTACTTCCAGAGTTTAGTTTAGTCTAGTCAGTTATGTTCAAAAGTCCACTGTACCTACTAAGCGACGAGCATATTGCCATAAACCGGGCACAAATTTAGACTCCGGGCTGCATATCAAGTCCAATGCACCTACTAGGGCGAGCATATCGCCATAAGTTCTGAGTTGAGCTCCACGATTACCGACAAATGCTTGCGCTGACTGGACGGTCCACTCAAATCTGTGTGGTTCTTTCCTCAAAAGACCATTTCAGACACTAATCTACATGGTCCTCATATGGCCTGACCAAGATTATGTTTGGACTTTAAAAGTGACTGCGACCTTTGAGTTTGTTTCGGCCTTTCTTCTCAGAGAAGTCAGGTAGGAAACGCCAAACTCATCCAGCATATTTTTTTATTTTTTATATGACGTGTAAAAGTGATTCCGATATCCTATTTACAGAATAAACAATTTCATTTCATTTTATACTCGGCACAAATCTAGACTCCGGACTGCATATCAAGTCCCATGTACCTACGAGGGCGAGCATATCGCTATATACTGGGCACAAATCCACACTGTTGCTGCTATGCTACTGATGTAGAAGATTTCATCACGAAGTAGGCACCTTAACTATCATAAACTATTGTCAAGACAAATAATCTTTTACTGAGCAGTGTCTGAAATGCTTATAATTGCAATTGCAACACGGTTGATAGGATAGGACCATGAATGGTCACATCACATGGAGAACTACCCTTAGGTCACAAACGAGCAAATGTGTCAGTCATTGTCATAGAGTGATAAGTGTTGCCATACATAAACGGCAAAAAAAAAGTCGCGAAAACAATAGCTCATCAGACCCACAACGCAATTTGTTCAAATACTTGCAATTACTTATTCAAGTATCTTTACATTTACCGTTTTAACAATGTTGATCATAAGTTGGAGTTTGTGTCACGATGTGTCCACCGTGTAGAATGTAGTAACGGGTATGAGTTTTTTTTTTCAAAGCTACACAAGACAAACAGATAACTTTACATACATTATTTCAGTTATATCATATGTAGTCCTGTGGCTGAAAATCTTTACTTTATCGGCTAGTAACAGTTTGTAACCAAAACTGCTTCATTACCAAAATATCGTTGTGGAGGTAGGTAGGTACTTTTCTCACCAAAGTTTCACTTTTTATGTTATGCATGTTTTTCGTTTTTAGATTGAGATTCATCAGGATTTCTTCAGTAGCAGTCCGGAGCCTATTCTGGTGAAAGTATCAAATATAATGGGTCTAATGTAGGTGTAACTTCGCCTCGCTCAATACTTACTAGCATGATATTATGTCCACCTATGTCCTTTTCTCGGAAGACCTAAGTTAGGAAAACAGGTGTACCTCCTATTTATTATGTCATTATATTTTTTATTGTCTCATCTGATCAACACCAAACTATTCGCGATAATTAACGTCTCCTAATTACGTTATAAAAGAAAGGTTTTAGCATCACCGGAATTAATGAAGGGCGCATCAAATACCTACATGACTGGTGTGTCTCTAATGATGATAAATTATAGTTTAAAACAAGGTGTCTTAATAAATTAATCTTACTTCTGTCGCACTACACTGTAACGGTAATTAAACTGTCGAGCAGAATTACCACACAATGTGTCGAGTATATCATGAGATGACGTCTGTGGGGCATGCTGCAAGCTGAGAACTAACCATCCGTCATACACAAGTATTCTGCACTCTATCTACACAGGGTGTTTCATGATATGGAAAAGTTGTTGGGAATCAGAGATTTGTGGGTAAATATATAACAGGTGTATTTGGAAAATGGGGCTGCACATTGATAAAAATCGATTGTTTTTCCTGTATGTTTTCCAAGAAGAGATCCATAGGAGAACCAAGGTAACCGACATAGCCCGAAGAATTGCCAAACTTAAGTGGCAATGGGCAGGGCACATTGCTCGCAGAACGGATGGCCGATGGGGTCGAAAGGTTTTGGAGTGGCGACCACGTACCGGAAGACGTAGCATTGGAAGGCCTCCCACAAGATGGACCGATGACCTGGTGAAGGCCGCATGAATCCGCTGGATGTGGAAAGCACAGAATCGGTTGAAGTGGCGGTGCTTGGGGGAGGCCTGTGTCCAGCAGTGGACGTCTTTCGGCTGAAATGATGATAATGATGATGATGTTTTCTTAAAGAAAAGATGTGGTTTTGAACAACAATACCTATCAATAATCACAGATTAGGTACTTTCACATTATAGTAATTTATAGTAAACTATAGTTATAGGTTTCGGCTGAAATGATTAATAAATCGAACGAACTACATTTTTCTTAACATTCCCTAACACAAATTAAGCCATAAGAACCAACCCTTGTTATTTTCAAAACCGCTTGTAATATTTCCAGCTACTACAATGCTCCTTCGTAATTACAACAGCTGAAATTTATAACCGTATTCCGCATTTCGCCATTTTCAAACATAGGAATTCGTTTAAAATTGCTTCAGCCACCTACAAGATTCCTGAGGCTGAAATATGTTATTTGGTTCATGCTGCCAACAATTACTGATGCATCTGATACATTTTCAAACACTAGCATATTTAAGTATTAGTCATAATATTTAAAATCTGCTGAAATTATAATGGGCTACTGATTGTCATGTGTGACGAGTTCTTTACCTACTGCTGGCGGTGAAAAAAAGTTTTTAAATAGAAGCTCAGAAATACCTAGTTATTGTTTTTGTCAGTTACATATGGTGTGATGGTATCTACTGATAGTTCCACCTGCAAAACAGATAAAAGTACAGTACTTAACGTTCTGGCGAAACGCATCACAATCCATCACTACCGATGCAATCTTTATTTTTTCCCTCACGCTTCATAATGTACAGTTCTCCGACTATTACTGATAAAAGCTTGAATGATAAGTATCGCTTCAGTTAGCATACAATACGTCATAGATCAGCCTGTACCGTGTGCGGGCGCCGACTGCGCGCGCGCAGCTCTATGACAGCGGTTATGAAGCCGCGACGGAATGCGTTTAATGAGCACTGTACTAACTTATACACAACACGTTCATTTACGCTTTTTGGAATTTCATTCACTCCCCCTCGTTTGCTATGAAAAAGAAAGCGTTAAATTAATTAGCGGCACATGCCTGCACAATGATCTACGACCACTGGAAGATTTATATGAACCACTGACTCTATAGCTTTGTAATTAATTATTATTGTATTCGTGTTTCGTGTGTTGTAGACACGCTAACGTTTTCATATCTGGAAAATAAATAAAAGGGACATAATATGGAAATATGATAAACTAATTGTATTTTTATCAACCTGTCTGTAAAAAAAATTGAACCGGATGCATGATACATTTTCCTATAATTAATATTAAGGTGTAGTCCATGACAACTCCACATCCACATCCAGTCCATGAAAAATCAATCAAATTCAAATAGTTTCAAATACATTCAGTTTTGAATTTAAAACAGAAAGAGACCTTGCCATGTGAGTAAAATAAAAATCTTTATGGTAATACCTCTATGAGTTCGGTTCAGATTCATAATAAAATGATGTTCATGCATTTGTAAAGTAATGTCGTAAATGATTTTCAAAATGTCACGTGGACGACAACGAGGAGGCAAGCCGTCAGTATTCAATACAAACTTATTACAATTTATTAGTCACCATGTCACTAGCCAATTCAAGATGGTTTTCTGTAAATATTTGTTTACACCTCGCCGAACCTAGCCTCCGAGTATTTATTTCGACGTGATTTAAGATAAGAGCTTTTAGTGAAACACGTTACAAAATTATTTTTTATACAAACATAAAGTGACCTCGTTATGCTTGTAAAAATATTATCATTCGATCGTCCTCAACCAAATTTACAGCCTTTTGGTTGCAAAATGTGATAAAGCTTATTAAAAATATTTTACTTCTTTTCGTATAAGTTATAGGTGTTTTAACAGATCTGCTATGCCTTTGCTCTGTACATCAGCAGGGCAGGGCAGTGCCCCCGCCAAGTCGAGCTTAACATTTTCAGTGACCTATAAAATTATTTAAAAATGGGATGTTCAAAAAGTCGACACAGTTCTATTCTAGCATACCTACAGACTGAATTGATTAATTTCACTCGCAGCACTACATGTGAGCTTTAATCAAAAATTCATTTTGAAGTCACAAATCATTGGATATTTCCATTTATATTTCCAGCGCAGTTAAATATTAAACTTGGTTTAACAATCTGTGAGGCTCTCAATTATGCATTCGTAACATCTATTCAATGTTGTATCTACTGAATTTGGTTATAGCTGTTGTTTTTAAGCAAATTCAGTATTGTCTACCAATCTGAATATTATGTCACCTACAAGTGCTCACGCAATTCATAGAAACTGAGTAAGAGAAAGTTGTTACGATGTACTTGTTAATCCAAATTCGCTATTAGTTTGCGGATGAAGCAATTGTTAACAATCGTGTGGAGTGAAATCTACATAAAAGTTGATTCACGAGATTTGAGTTTTTCTTGAGACGTTCCTGATTTAGACAATTCGCACTAACATTCTTCAATCAAAAATTCATATCACTAACTCAATGGTGTTATCAAGAAAATACTTTCTAAGTTTTCCGTCTTCAGCCTTTGTGCAGTGGACTCTGATTCGTCGAAAACTCGAGAGAGATACAGTTAGCAGTCTATTTTTGGGAGCAGACCCATCACCAAACGATTGGTATTCGTATTGCAATACTTGTACTGAATACAAAACAAGGCATGATGGCGATTTTTACGTAAAACCTTAGATATTCAATTATGCATGGTTGGAGATTCTAGATAAATACCTTTAACGAGCCAATAGGTGATCAGTGACGTCATGAGTCATGTTTTAACTAAATATATTAAAAAACGCACTTAAATTTTAATGGTCCTTGATTATCTGGCGACTTTATGACACACAGTTTATTGTATGGCAAGTCTTACATACTTCTTTCATACATACATCCATACATAAACTCACGCCTTTTCCATTCTAGGTAGGCAGAAACTAAAGAACGCCACCAGACATAAAACATACTTCAATTCAGAATTATAATAAAAATGTGTTTGACCTTCACTGGAAGCTTGGCTTAAGTACCAAAAGCTTTCTTGGCCTATGTGTATTAAATTCACAAGATGAATAGATTGTTGCTACAAACAGTTTTAGTTTTGTTTTTGCAGTAATGTGACAGATTAAGCTTTCAGAATGAGACGTTTAGGTACACAGGCAAGTATGTTCACACATACTTAAACAGTCTGAGTTTTTCTAAAGCTCGCTGTACCAAGGTACCAACGTACAGCGGGCTGCATCAATTGGGTACCCCAGTTGTATTAAAATTTTAATACAACTGGGTTACCCAATTGATGCAGTCCATCGTACCTACCTACCCTAAAAATAACATCGAAGCTCTTGTACATAGTTTAGTTTTCTGTTATCCTACCCATCATCTGCCTAGCCTATTCCCAACAATGTTGGGGTCGGCTTCGTGTCTAACCGGATGCAGCTGAATACCAGTATTTTACATGGAGCGACTGCCTATCTGACCTCCACAACCTAGTTACAAGGTAACACGATACCCCTTGCTAAGACTGGTTGTCAGACTTTTGGGATTCTAACTACCCGTAACGACTGTCAAAGATTTACAAATTATACTAAAAATGTGCTTGTCCTTCACTGGAAGCTTGGCTTAAGTACCAAAAGCCTTCTTAACATATGTGTATTAATTCACAAGATGAATAGATTGTTGCCAAAAACAGTTTTAGTTTTGTTTTTGCACTGTTTATTCTATCCATGTTAAAATATTATTTCATGTTTTTATATGGCACACTCTAGAGGTAGGTACGATTCAGAGATACGTTTTTTAAAATTTTGACCAACTTTATTTGTTAACCGCCTGTAGCATTCTATTCTAAAGTTCGCATGAAAAATTCCCATCTCTGATATTCCTGGTAGAGGCTTTCGATAACAGTTCGAGACAAAGTATTCACACGCATATGTTCGACATGAATAAATGTTCTCATAGCGTCGATGTAGACAAATTATGTGCAATATCAATACGTTATGACGCAAACAAGGATATTGTTGTAGATGGAGCAGTGCCCGCTGCCCGCAGCGCACGTACCTCCATCTACGTCTAGAATGCTAATCACGTTACCATTCGTCCGAACACATCCACGATCAAATTGACTCCGTGACAATGTAACGAGACCTTCCTCCCCCCTCTCACACACAGTACCGAACCCACCATAGCGTACGACCAAGGAACCTCTACAGCTCATCACTATATGGATGCTCTGTACGTAGGCCTGCGACCGAGTTTACATGACACGCACTAGTTTTATTACCCTCATGTTTCTAAATGGCCCTCATTTCGTTTCAAACAAATTATTTATATTTTACTACATGGACAGATCGTTTCCCAATCAACTGTTGACCTAAAAAGCATTTGTGTAACGCAGTCAAGCGTTTACAAATTATGTAGACGGCATCGATGCGCCCGCGCCGCGAATTGTCATACAGAGGACTTGCGCACGCACATGCGTAATATTAACACTTATTACTAAAATGGTTTACAGATTAGGTACAAGCTGCCTTCAAAAATAGTGATGACGAAATCTAATTCGATGATATTGAATACAATACGCATAACGTCAAATGCCCTATAAAATTATAATTTAAACTATTAACATTCATTAAATTAGTAGGTTGTTTTTATTTATTAATTAAATTGTAAACAATGACTTTAAAATGTATGAAATTAGGCTATTTTACATTAGAATACTTTAAATAGCACATGCACCAGTGTTTGTGTCAGTCATATCCAACTTGGTTTAAAACAATGAGGCTATCCACAAAAGGAGCATTGAATTTATCTGCCCACGCGAAGCCCAGTGAACCTCATCAATATCAATTAAATTAATAAAATGGTTATAAAATGTTCCAATGACAATAAATATCCACTATTATTGGTCGTACTGTAATTCGAATCTAATTGATTGTTTACTTCAAATAGCTCCAAAACAATGAAGTGAATCATACCATGCACAGGGTGCGCTCTAAACACGAATCTTCAAGAACAAATAAATCTTGAAATATATTTCACGCCTGCTCTAATCTACAATGAAGTCATTAAGCAAAAGAATAACCTATGAAATGTTCATCGAATTATAAAAACACCCGTGAAATAAATGTATTATTAAGAGTAGAAGAGTCATATATTATGAGGCAACACAATAGATTTGTTAAAGCACTCTGTGGTTGTGCTAATTTCTTTTCTGTAATTTATTACAATGCACAATATGGCCGATTTCAGAGGTGATTACTGAAACCATTAGCGCTTAATATATTCTAGCATAAGACACTGTGTCAGAACGTTTCAAGACCATCGCGATAACAGGTGTCACTTTTAATTTCAACATTCACAAATAAATAATTATATATGTTCGGATCAACAAGAACAATGTAAACATAAAAACAAAAGTAAATTATCACCAAGGTATGACAAAGGTCACAAAATAAAGTAAACTAGTAATATTTGTTGTGTCACTCGTGTATTTGGACACTCTGTTGTGTCCGGGAGTTGCCTGCGCCGGCGCAGCTGTTAAGATGTTGATTTACGTGGGTATAGAGCGCGGCCAATTATCTTATTAGTGGCCAATTTATCGTTCGTCACATTAACATATGGATGAGACATGTTAGAGGGACTCAGCTTACAATAGAAAACTTATTCCATCAATACAACTCGACCTTACCTTATAGAACTTTGAATAATATATTTTGTATTATCGTTTTATAAAATGAGAGACGGCTTTATTTTACCATATATTATTTCAGTTTTATATCACTTATGTTGATAGAATCTTTAAATAAACAAAATGCGATAAAGTATATGTGTACCTGCGTACTTAGCAACCGCACCTTGTAATTTTCATTTAAATAGGGTGACCTAAAAACATTGAGCGCTCGACCTAATTATTATCAGTGTTGATCGTAACATAAAAATAATATGTAATGTTGGCCGCGGGTAAGTTGGAGTGGCTGGTTCCGTCCTGTGATGGGTATCACCAATAATTCGCTTATTCCACTATCTGCGGGTCAATATTTTCTCATGAAGCGCGACGTTTTGTCACACAAAATAACGTGTTTTATCGCCCAACGCTGCTCGCTAAATGTTTTACGGCAATAACAATAAAGAAAACCAAAAGCATATTGTCTCCTCTTCCCGTGCATATTTTCTTTCGAAAAATAATGACATTGGTACTGTTTTATTAATATTTATTCGTCGTGTCCAAAATACTTCAGCCACTCGAATACCACCTCGAGTATTTAGTACCAATTTATTAACGGGATTTCCATGGCTGCTCATGGTGTTTGCGGCGATAAACTCTGTCAAAACGCTGGGCTCTGAACATACCTGACTTATCTGGTAAAGTTTCACTTTGTTCATTCGACCTGAAAGTCTATTTTCCTTCTGAACTTTAGGAGGTAACTAACAATAGATTATTTTACACTAAGATAGTGTTGAGCCTACCTGCTTACTTAGTAGTTTGCAAAATTATCAAGTTTGATTAGCAGAGTGTATTTAATAAATGTTCTAGTGTTTTTATGAGCTAAGAGGGCAGTGATTCCGCGAAGTCATATGTTCCTAATAATAATTCCATATCGTTGCGGAGCGGGCGCGCAGTGACCGTAATGCGCGGAACAAATGGCCCTCTGTGCACTTCTGTGAACCTTTCCATTTGTGGCGCGCCGACCACTACCAACACGCCTTATTTACTCATAACACACTAAATAATTCCATATTACTACATTCAAACATTGACTCCACAGGGGCCGAATTAGGTAATCAGTTTTTATTCTATTACAATATTTACATACAATAGGTACATACTTTGTGCGTAATTTATTTATTCATATCTTTCAAAAGGTAATAGACGATTTAATTATCGGTCGGTTGACAAATAAATAATTTAATCATATAAAACAATAAGAAATATTCATTAATTCAATCGGCGGGCAATGATACAGCGTCAAACAATATGGAAATTTAATAATACTTTGACCATACGTATTTACATATTCTTGTGAGTATTAAACGCACGTACACGAAATTTAAAGGAAGAATATCATAAGTGTTTCAATGAAATATGACCGAAATATGTTTGATATTCAAATAGCCGAGGAAGCTTCCGCTGGGAACGCAGTGGGCTGAGCGGCCGCTCGCAGCGACGTCCGCGGACTCTCACAAATACTCGTATTTTACGGCTACAACCGAACTGAATAATAACACGCTACATTAGTTTCCCATTATGCCTTCGAGACAATAAAATTTGCCCAATTTTACGATCGCATTAATAATTTTATGAATGGAAGCAAACGGTTTAAATCTTTAAATGCGATGAAATGAATAAAAAGCGTTTCCGACGGGGCGATGGAGGTCGTCTCCTTGTAAATTAAAGGTGTTAAAAAGTAATAAGGTGTTCGGGTATATTCCTACCGCGTTG
Organism: Agrochola lychnidis; assembly: GCA_963680765.1. NCBI lineage: Eukaryota > Metazoa > Arthropoda > Insecta > Lepidoptera > Noctuidae > Agrochola > Agrochola lychnidis. The sequence continues at coordinate 11,873,160 of OY796858.1, forward strand.
TTATACAGTGAGAGGTTATGGTGTCGGGGGTGATGTAAAGGGGTAACGAACGACGCGCGCCGGGACGCGGGCGACGGAAGGCGGTCGGTTCCCAGGGTATCACTTGCACGAACACCGGACGCTGTCCGCTCGCTAGGACGTACCTCTACACAGTTTCATTCGATACATATCTTACTTATCGATCATTTATAATAAAAAATATTTTCTGAATTTTTTTTAAAGTCATCTGAATTACGTTTCTATTCGTTTAATATATATTTTATTATATTTATATTACGTTATCCTTTGTTACACCTACGTACCGGGAGATAAATAATAACATTTTCAGAACGAACATTTATCTACTTGAATTTATTGTTACTGAAAAGTTTACTTAGTAATCGAACAACATTCGATTACAAAATATCGATATCGCCCTTCACTGGCTCATCGCGGTGAACTATAAGGATGTGCAAGTGAAGTATACGTCTCTATCAAGTTACGCGAAATGTAACCACAAAATCAGCGGCGGCCGCAAAACAACGGAAGCCACCGCCGAGGGGCCCTACTCTCTCACGTACCTGTGACTTATTAACATACACTCAGAAATCACTACGTCTACAATCTGACAGGCCATAAACTATTCAAGTTTCTATTACAAATACTTATAAGCATCCATTATTCACCCCTCCTGTCAAACTTACATACATTTTTATTTTATTGCAGTTTATAAATTAAATCCATTCTTGCATAAAACAAACACTAATTCAGTATCTGAGCCAAATTGCAGTCATAAAAGTGAAGACCATTTATAGCATTATTCGAAGGCATATCGAAACCGTGCTTTCTATACCGAATTACACTGTAGTGCAGTGGAATTGACCTACGAGAGAGTTGTTAAAAATTAGTACAAAAGCAATCGCTTTTAGCAACTACCAACATTGTTTGTATTATTTCACGTTTATTAGAGAATGTTTTGGAAAACATGTCGAAAAAGTCTATATCACTTTTAATAATAATGTATATACGCATATTTTCGTTTAAATTATCGGAAAAGAAACCCCTATAACACTTTTACCAAGAAAAAAGCGTACGTTCATCATATCCATTAGGCGACTAAACATTTTTGCGCTCCCAATCGCAAATTCGCAATGCAATATCCTATAGAAATGTTTACCCACCTTTTTGGCTCGAAGTGTATGTGAGGAGTTATAGGTTTCATTTGCGGGCGATAGACGACAATTTTCAATTTTCTTGCGCGTGCGTCCCATTTGAATATTTTAATTTGGGGGGCGGCGCGACTATTTCAATTTATTTTATGAGTCCCGAACCCAGAAGGGGTTCGCGCGACGCTCTCACCGTTTCAGATTAGTAAATATTTGATAGCTTTATTGCTCGACCTGATATATTTATATATGCTTTTAAAATAAAGTTGGCTTAGAACTGTTTATTTGTGAGCCCTATAGGAATTTATTGTTTTGTACAAGGCAGACTTTTGGGAGTGATGGATTATATTTTAAGGTTTATTAGCAAATAGGTATTAAAGGTGTTTAGTTCCTGAAATATAATTTAAATAAGAGATTCCGTATATTGTATTTTCTGAAGAGACTGTTCAGTGTATGTACATAGAATATAGAGTCAGTTTATAGTCATTCGCCTATAGAATTAAATTATTCGCTTTGTTGATCATTATAGGATTAATAGTTGGCCTTTAGATTGCAGCAGTATAACATGATGTAGTTGTGTACATGTGCGCGTGTGTGCACCGCGGGCCGCCAGTGCAGGGGCTGAGCCGCCATGTTTAACCTCACATAGCTATGTTCCATCTAATAGAATTGCGAGCTCGTTATCTGCTCAGATTAAAATATTCAGTATTTGAGTGATTTCACGTGCGAGTGAGCGGCAAAGGGTTGACTAGTCGTTTCACCCGCTTTGAACACTGTGGGGAAAGCCGCGCGGGGTTACGAGCCTACCTACTTATTTTGCATATGAGGAAGTGTCGTTCGAAGTATCTACCTACTACAGATATCAATTTAACAGTTTAACGTTAATAATAACAAATGATTTAATTCACTTGATTAATTATTTAATTACAGTTGAATTATGAACGCACTCAAATGTCACGAGATATCGTTAACCCAATTATCGAAGGTGAAAATAATTGGGAATATTTAATAGGCGCGGGCGTTGCATCAAACGGCAATGAAGCCGCAACACTCGCACAAACAAATGAATTGTCGATTTTCACTGGCTTTTTCCGGCGTCTGGCTCCATGAATAATTCCATTTATATAATGGCATCGACCGCATCAAATATTTCATTCTGAGTTTTGCATATTTAATAGTGACAAAAACAATGTCCGGGGATATTTTACAGGATATACGAACTGCTCGTTTCCTTTGCAAATGTCATTTGTTTTCCATAATAAATCAATTATTTTAATCGGAAAGCTTTTAAGTCAATCGTTACAGTAGGTACTATTTGTTACACTGTTTTCTCTGGACTAAAAGGTAGAAAGCATGGCTTGTGTACCACGTTTTTCCATCTGAATGTGAATGGGTGTGTCATGGAAATCCTATATGTATAAACAAGCGGATGCTGTCGACAGTTAAATATTGCACTCCACCCATGAAGATCTAATTTTATGAGTGAAATTAGTTATTCACCTGTTGTTGCCATTTATTATAGAGAGCACAATGCGAGCGGCAGCGAAGCGAGCCGCCCGCCTGCCGCACCCACCATTATTTGCGGATAACTACATCAAAATCGGTCCGCGTGGGCCACATCCAGGCAACACCGCCGTAGTACCGCGCACCGCGCACCGGACACTAGGTACACAAAACATTACGTCTTCTTCACTTCCATTAGTTATTGCTCCGTCATGCCATCCAAACTCTACTAACTGCGTAAAGCGTGCTTAATTTGAACATTCAGTGATTGGATAATAGGCAGATAAGTTTTGAAAACAAAAAAAAAGCATCTCACCATCTCATCAATTTAGATTTTCGTTTTAGCTTAGATGGGTAAGTTTTTATAATTTTTGAAGTGGTCGATTGGTTTCGTCCATATAATTCGTGGGGTACGTGACCATCATTTTTTTGTATTGTATAGATAGTACGATAGCGCAACGATCCCGCTGCGTGATGATATTCCATTCAAACAGGTTCACTATTTGAGATCGATTTTGGTCTTCATCGTCACGTACTTAATGGTAGTTAGTGCAGACCTCATATAGTGCGGTCTCATCATCTGCCTAGCCTTTTCCCAACTATGTTGGGGTCGGCTTCTAGTATAACCGGATGCAGCTGAATACCAGTATTTTACATGGAGTGACTGCCTATCTGACCTCCTGAGTTAGGTACTGGTTAACACGATACCCCTTGGTAAGACTGGTTGTCACTTTCAGGCTTCTGACGACCCGTAACAACTGTCAAAAGTTAACAAATGAAAGCCGGGACCAACGGCTTAACGTGCTTTCCGAGGCACGGAGGAGTCTCGGTATGTAAAGACGGTCATCCATCTACGGACCGACCCCGGCAAGCGTAGCTTAACCTATTGGATCGACCCGTGTGGCTGTAATTACTTAGCCACGAATACGTGCTGTCTACGACACAAACATTTTGGAAGTCTCATACAATATTAGAATCTAGGCACGGAGTAATCTACGATCTAGTTAACTGCTCAAATAGTGATGTTATAAAATAAAAGAGATGTTGACGTTATTGTCTCAGACAAGTTTAATCTTTAATTTAACCGTCGACATATAATCGAACCGCAGGCGATACTCATCCGTGACTAATCGATTACACCGCGCTACTGGGCACCCCGCGCTTCACTCATAAACCATTCTTAAAAACCTTCACAAACAATAACTAACTCTAACTTAACACGATAAGAACCTCTTTCACCTATCAACTTTCTGAATTATAGTATCCATAGTGAACAAGCAATTATAATTTTGCTCTTAAGCTATCGATACCTGATAATTTACAATTAAAAGTAGGATATAAATCGCGTTGAACAAATCGTTTTATGTTGTTATGACGCCGGGTGAGTGCAAATCGAAAAATTATCATTATTAAGCTGATTTTTTATATCAAGTCAGCATTGTGTATTTTCATTGTGACTGTACCACATAACGCATCGTTTATGGTGGCTGTAAATGAATAAGCCTAGTCGTTCATTGCGATTTTTTATCAGATGTTTAATTCTACATGCCATACTTCACAGTAATAAAGAGGATGCTTTGTTTTTTGTGTATCACGGTTCCAATATGTCAATATGAATCACACCAGATTTTTTCGTTATCCGAGGGTATGGGAGCTGAATTGTGTTTTCTGAGAAAAGCGACGTTCGTCAGGAGCCGCGGCACAGTAGCACGTACCCCGATGCGCGACAATTTGACGGACGGATCGAATACAGCCAATAACTTGAGCACAATGAGCCTAAATGCCGAACTGTCTCGCATCGCCACTACGCGTGACCATTAGTGCACCTCCTGAGCAATCTTGATGCTTTGAGCATTCGAATAGGAAGATTTGGTTTAAATTAAGGCTTGACGATGCCGATGTTTTTTTTTGTATTCTGTTCTGCACTTTGTACACAATATGCCTGGTAGTTGCAATGAGGAAAAATAATACGTTAAATAGTACCAGAGAAAATCAATTATCTTTTGGACCAATTTCGTCATAGAAAAATTAAAATATAGATATTAAAATTAAGCATCATCAAATAGGTAAGATTTTTTGTGAGATTAAGTAGAATAGCCAGCAGTTTAATTGCGTAACACACGGGTAACACTTAATGACAATGCTTCTCATTTCGACAATTTACCACAACATTCAATTCTTCGAATCCATTGATCGCGTTGTCGAGCAGATTTTTCAAACATGCAATGGATTATTAATTTCTTTCAAAATCCTTTGGATTGTAATTATAAACACAATTGGGATGTAGTCTGTACAATGTAGACGAGAGAGACTATGACAGATTGTAAAGTGTTTAATTTAAATGCCGTTTTAAACAGTACTGTAAACCGATTTATTTAGCCATATCAGCATCAGGATATTGAACTCAATTTTTTTTTAAATACATTTTCAACACAATTGATATGTATTTTTTATTTAGAACTAACTATATACAGAGGAAAAAATAAAATAAAATATAGGAACAAATCATTGGGCATGTTTAAAAATTTAATTCTAAACTTAGGCAAGTATCAATTTCACTAGATCACGGTTTGTGTGTTGGTAGCTAAAGAAAAGTTATTATTTTCTGAACTATGGTCATTAAAATTTCTGATTAACAACGTTTGATCCGTGTCGATAAGATGACGCTGCAAGTCCTTCTGATATTGTCCTTTTTCCTCGAGCCGTAACTAAATGTTTATACAATTTTTTATTCCTTATAGGTAGATATTAAAATATTATGCCCTTAATATCAGGAATGCATCGACACTTCTTTTATTTCACTCACTTTAATAACTTTTTAAATTATACTTTTTGTGTGTTGGACGAATTTTTGGGAAACATATTTTTTATGATGCAGGTGCAAGATATGATGGTAGATGTAATCGATTAGCCAATAAGATTGAATAAGGTTGGTAAGTAAATACCAAATGACATACCTACTCACTATTTTTGTGTGGTACCGTACCTACCTACATATTATTAATGCCCTAGAACAACAGAAATCATCAACAATCTATAACAAGTGCGCGTCGAACCACGCCCAATGAAGGGGATGGTATGAATTTATCCTAAGAACAACATTAACAATATTGTTGAAAAAAATGTTCTCCCATACATTCCAACTGCAAATTTAAGTTTGTACGCACAATATTAAAAGATTTGCCATGTTATTTTAAGAGCATATATATACTTCTCATAGATTTTCCTATAATCTATAAGTATAGAAGAAATTTATGTTTTTTTTTTTTTTTCAATATATAAGGATCAGTAGTTTCGGAGACAAGTGGGGTGGGGATGGTAAATTTTTATCTATTTTCTTAAATAACGTTAAAGCTAATTATTTAAAATTATATTTAAATAAATATTTGTGATCCTCACTGGAAGCCTTTTTATTTGATATATTACACGACAATTAGCAAATTTTTTAATATTAAATATTTTCCATATTCAAAATTGTTATATTTACGTTACACGCCCGTGTCTGGATCACATAAATTCGTATGTTTACCAAATTCAACGTAATCGGTCCATTAGATTATATGCAAATTGGCTGTGACAGACGGATAGGCAGACGTTCAAAAGTGCTATATTCAAATTCAAATTCATTTATTAATTTTGTGAACATAGGGTAAAAGATTATACAGCTGTTACAAATAAATATCGGTCCATACTACGTCCCGCCAGAAGGCATACAAAATTGTTTAGGTAAATAGATAGGTAATCAAATGTAACATTAACAAAATGAAAATAAAAATAAAAAGTCAAGGTACATGGGCCTATTTGAAATAAATGATTTGACTTTGAGATACACGAGTGATCCTATAAGTGTTCCGTTTTTCCTTCGGACGTACGGAACCCCAAAAACCAACAAAAAATGAAAAAGTGGAATTAAAAATAGTGGTTTCACAAGAAGTAGGTACATTAGTTAGAAAATATGTATTTAAACTGTATAAAATATGGACAAAATGACATAGGTAGGTTCTGCTGGTGTCATTCTGTCCATGCTACGCGCAGTGGACGCTTCTTATTTAGACGCATAGTGCACAAATAAATCATTTTCTTTGCTGGGATAGAACAGCGCGATCAGCATGAAACTGAGTGAGGTGCTAGTGTTTTGAAATCTTGCTCATAGACACTCAATCTTGCAAAATAACTACGTGATAACGCTATATTGGTACGAACTTAACACCGCTATGAAAAGTGACAAGGTCTGTCATCGTTGTTCACCGACATGAAATCTGCCTACCTAGGTATGTTGCCTTTAACCGATCTTTTAATAAGTATAAACTTTAAAACCACGAAGAAGTATACAGACTGTAAACATACAAGTTTACTCGTTCATATTTGTATAATTCCCTACTAAATATAGGTATTAAATTACATAGTATTCAACCGGATGAACATTCGCTGTCGACAACTTGGCCAGTCTTCTTGATTCTTGTCAGGCGTTAATATGTAACCAAATTACTGCAGCGGCATCCGAGTGATGTAGCTGTAATATGGATAGGTAGGTAGGTACATTAAGAGCAGTCCACATATCGTGTTTGTGCGTTTAGGGCAACCTTCACAATAAGAGCCCCACCTCGCGGCGTGCGGCACGAGCCCGGTATAGAAACTAACCATTCGTCATCCATTATTCACGGCCTAAATTGCACAACTTTAGAGCGCCATTTCTAAATGACATCTAAATCTGTTACTGTATTAACATTGTGAATAAAATTCATACAATCAATCTACATAAATGTCCGTGAGCGTCCGTCCATTAGTCAGCTGGAGCACAAAGGGCACACGCTCGTCTCGTAAATCAGTCGCATGTACTCGTATTGAGACTGCTTGCCCAAATCGCTCTCAATAACCGATGTATGCGCGCCGCCCGCACCGCCTCGCGCCGCGTCCCCGTCGCCGATACTGAACTTTCCAGCCATTAACGACCCCTTACGAACAACATTTGTCATTAGACGGAGGTCACGTCATTGCTTCAATCTTGAACCGCTTTTAATAAAATTTCATTATGGTAATTTACAAACACCGATATTCGGATCCGGATTATTACAATTTGGTACTAAATCAAACAAGCAAATATGATTTTGATCACAGGTAGGTACTAAATTACTTTATAATTATTGAAGTTTAGAATGAAGTGTGCAATGCATGACCTCTTCACATGCATGCAAGTGGCGTTGCGCAAGTTGTAGCAGCTTGTAACGTGGTGTCCCACTGCGAGCGGTCAGCGTCAGATTTAGTTTGTAAATTACATAATCAGAGATCGATTTGTTAAAATGAAGTGTGTAATTATTCAAAGTGCATACTAAACGCACCCTAATCGGTTATTAAGATATTAAATATTAGACGTGTTGTCGTGTTGGGGCCCGGGCGGGCCGGCGCGTGGCTTGGCGGGGGGCCGCCGGGGCCCAGCGGGGCGCGCTACCGTCCACGCTCGCTCTCTCGCCGCTCGCGCACCGTGTCTCGTCGGTGCCAACTAATTGTTATGCTCGACCCCCGCTACTGCCTAACACCTTACAGCACTATGATAAATGTTTGCAAATGCCTCCTAACTCACGTTGTCATTCCTTACTACAAAAAAAAATTACTGAAATCAATCTGTATAATTAAGCCCGGTGTAAATCTACATACCTACAGTATCTACATTTGCTGAATTAATGCAAAAGAATAATACATTCGGTTTTGTAATAATTTAATAAAAACAATAAAGGTAAACGTAAATATCCGTTTTTACAGACTCGCCCTATTCATAAAGCATAAAATAATAGATACAGTAGAGTATCAAGTTACATCAAACCGCTTTAAAAAGAGGCTTATCTCGTTATCTGTTAAATATTGTCGCCACATCTCGGGCGGCGCGGGCGCACGCACAAGAGGTGACGAAGTCAACTTTGAAACTCAACGTATTAAAATAACGATGGGAATAAAATAAAAGAGTACTTATTTATGCATAATAATGTTTTCGGGTGAATAAAAATGAGGGGATCCGTACAAATATCAAAAAAAAAGAGTGTAACATCATAAAGCGGACGGGCCGGGCCGGTCCGGCTGGCGAGCCGGCCCGGCCGCTAGATGCCGCCGTCTGATTGTACCGGCGTACCACCGCGCATCATTTATATCATTTCATTGCGGCTGTTTACATTTCATTCATAAGCCAGATTGTCCTATCATAAAACCTAACTTTATATTGCGTTTTATTATAATTCTTTTGAAGGCTGTTTGCATTCATTTTGACTTCCTTTGCAATAAGAAAAAAATCTTATTGCTATCAGAGTAGCGTTTTTATGGCATATTTCTTGAAGTTACATTTAAGTAAAAGTATTTTACAAGAAACAATAAAAAAATATTTACATTTGCATGACAAAGTTGTCGAAGTATTCTTGTCCATAAACAGGTAGAAATTAAAATATGAATATAAACACAGGGTAATATTGTGAACAGCGATCGTATTGATTATTTTTTATTTTAATAAGCCGTTGGCGTGTTTGTGTCGCCGCTCACCGCCCCGCGCCCGCGCCCGCCTCCGCCGAAGCTCGCACGTTGCTTCTTATTTATTGACCTATTAGAGATAACATTAAGATCAAGATGCACGGCCAAGGACCTTTGTTATAAAAATGTCTGCTTCATTATTCTTAAAAAAATTAACGCGAGGATTAATGTGGAATGGATACAATAATGACTTATTTTAATTGTGCTATAAATATTTTGAAATTTATTGTGGTGAGTGTATCTTTTTAATAATACATGACATAAGAATAAAATGGAAGATCAAAAAGCTAAATCCATACGAATTGCTTTATAACACGGTGGTAATATAGACAATATACAAAATGCCATATTTTCCATATACGGGAAAAACTCACCTATCCATGAGATTAATGTAATGACAACATGTTCAAAGGTGAAGATCCGACCCGAACTAAATTAAGAATAGTGTAACGTTCACTTAGTTCACAAATAAGGTCCACGTTATTGTCATCGTAGGCAAACAGATGGCGGCGTCCTCTCGTTATAATTTTTCCCAGATTTTTTTAATCCACGTAATTTAAATCAATACTCATTATAGCCTTTCAAAGGACCGTCATCACGAATCTTAACACAGAAACAAAGAACTTGTTTTATAATCTGATTTTTAAAGGCATTTTAAGTTTTATGGCTCTCGTAGCTTGATAAATAATCAGAAATGTCGACACGGTTCCATAACGAAAATCCTTTTTAAATGTGCAGTATATTGAAATAACTTTATCGATAACCATCTATACTTTATATTTGGAAAGGAAAAAGGTCGTAGATTCGACACAATACAATCACGAGCAGATGTTTATGTTCGTCTGTTCTAAACTTAGCGCAGCAATTTAGATCTGTTTATTATCACGGCTGAAGTGTTGAATAAGTTTTGAAGTTGTAACACAAATCAAGTTTCCGTGGCGGAGCATTCGTGACTGTAGGATAACCGTGCGGCGACGCGACTGGAACTTATAGCGGAAGTTGGCAATCAGCTGGGGACGCTTAACACCCGTTTATGACTCGATATCAACGTTATAAAAATGTAAATAAGTCATTATGGAGAGTTTAGGCACAGTTATCATCAACAACGTCGAGCGGCGGCAAGGTTTCGCGAGCTCTATAACATCTTCGTTCTTCTAACCGATAACTTCTTCGTGGGGGGTCCTCAGGTCTCTATTTTATGAACCGGTCACAACCACATTGGTTGAATACAACCTTAATTTATTTACATCGTTATCATAAGTTGTGTGGTTATGAAAGTGTTCACAAGTTTGGAAAATGCGCTGCATAGCTTGACACCTGATTTAGATTGATTAAAAGTATTAAACTTTACTACCGGACAAACCTGTTTGCGTCGAGCTGTTATCTGCATGGTATTTAATTAATTAATAGTTAACAGGGAACGATGCGGGGAAGCATCACCACCTCCTACCGGTATGGGTGTTAAATCCCATAAAACAGCTATCAGCCACAAAATATTACGGGTTATTTCTATACTTTCATTATTTATCGTTTAATTAGCAATTTAGCTACGAATATGGCATGATAAAAATTACAATTAATTAACTTTGAATTCACGCAGGCACATCAGTTTCCTACTTTTACAATCATTAACAATTTAACGTAAGGCTTAAATTTTAATTATATTAGGAACTTTCTGATATGATTTCTATTCAATGTTATGAGGCAACCAGTATCCTAATTGCGTAATAGGTACACGATCAATCAGAATCTGAATAGCTTGGAAACAGATTGCTAATCCATTGCTTCATAAATTGGAAAAAAAAATTTTGCTCGACAAAGTAAATAACGCAATGAATGTTGTTGAACTATCAAAATGAAACAGAATCAGTCTTAATCATTTACGAAAATGGAATCCTAACTACTTAAAACAGCGTATTCCCACACGGACCATTCGACATTTCCGGATTTATCACGAATCGTTTATAGACATGCTCGCGTGTGAATTCGTCCAAAATATGATAAGGAATCGTCATGACGGATGTATGACATACCTATGTCTGCCTCTAGGTACTGTTATATGGAGGCCTGTGTTCAGAAGTGGACTTCGATAGACTAAGTTGATTGATAGCGAATTCCTAATCATGAATTTCGAAACATTAGTAGGGAAAATGACTGCTTTACTGTTTTAAATTTCAACCCGGTGAAGTAAAAGTAAAGTAATAAAAGTAGCGTAATAAATATCCAAGAAAGTTGTGTTAATTTCTTCTTTACACGGAGTAGATTAGGTACCAGGCGCAATCGGCAAAACTTCCTTGTTTTTAATTTTCTTTAAAACATCCACTTTTTTACTTTTTATTTTCAGTGAATAGGTGGAAAGCTTTCTCACTTCCAGCAAGGTTATTTTTCTCGAAGGATGTAAATCGTAATACCATTTTGAACTTTATACTCTTTGTCTGAAGCTTTATTATCTGGAAACAAAACATTCTTCTTCTACTTTTTAATTGCTAAGTAGACGGCTAACTTTATCGACTGCTTCAATTGTTTTTAGGAATTCGTATCCCTAATTCATCTAGACTGTATTTGAAAAGCTTTTATCCTTTATACAATGCCTCTTTAATTACTTGACTCACAATACAAGGGGTGATGAACGCGGACAGGATGCGCATTAGGTATAATAATTGCTGAAGTATTTTGACGTTGAAAATGATACATTGAACGATAGCTTTTCGAGTGTAGACAATGTTGGGGTATCGTTTCGCTACATTCTCGATCATGGGAAAATTACCGATGGCCGGACAATCGGTCGGTCGGGTCGCGCACCGCGGGCAGGCCGCCGCGCCGCTCGCCTTATCACTCTGCGGCCCATTGTGCGGTGCGGCTTATTCCTGACATTCGCAATATTCCATGCCGTTCGACAAATACTCTCGAGATTACAGTAGGATGATTAGAATGTTTAGTACTACCGACAATATTCATTCGTCCCGTACCATTGCTGTTCCCTGATTTATACAGAGATCATTTCGTAGAAAGTTCAGCATTATTGTAGACTCATAACTTTGTCGTTATAAAATGAATAAAAGTATCGAGATGATCGGCGCCCATTCCTCATCGCGAGGAATTATGACACAAAAAATAAATAATATGAATGATTACGACCGAAATTCTCGGGACGCCTTTGTGTGGGTATCATAAAAACTGATCCTGTTATAGTTTGCGAAAGCAATTAAGTTGTAAAACTTAGTGGTCTCTACTGTCTTAATGAAATATTCAACTTTGATTATTATTAATGTCGGCCATTTATTGGAGTGCAATATAAATCGGATAAAATAAATATTATGTTAAGGCATCATTTTTATTTCGTTACGAACGATATCAAATTCCTGCTACAGGTAATTAATATCGATGTCGAAATAAAAGAGAATGAAAATCAGACCCTTTTTAAAGCCAAATGAGAAAGTACTGGCTGTATGGCTTAAATACTTAGATATAAGAATGATATCATTGTTATAAGGAAACTCATTTACTCTATCCGAAGGGGAGAGGGTGAAATGGCAACTGCACTCTAAATTAGGATTAGATATTTATTGTTCATTACCGGGTGAACTGAAAGGAAGTAATCAAGAGAAGGTTCATGTCTATGTGCTTGAGTTCCCAACGTTTTATATTTATTAATAACAGGTTATATTCTTTTATAAATATGTATGTTTATTGACAGGTTTCTACTACCTGTAACTTAGACTCGAATCTCAAATTATGTATCATAAACGTATAATAGAGGACGTATTAATGAATTCCGTGGACAGTCCAATTTAAACATACACAAAAACACCATAATAAAATAATCATACACGTTAATTAGGTAGGAAATTGATTACTTACCGTCGAAATTCAGCAGGGGTGGTCCAATTAGCAATTATATTTAGAAATAAAATGTAGTACGAGTACAATTCAGTTTGAATTATTGAAAGGTAACGTAATATTAATAAATTTTCCAAGAGAACGTGGGCTTGTATGTATAATGTATGACGAACGAACATGACATGTCTCTTGCTAATTAATGTAAGCACTGCGCAGGAGTTAATTAATTGTCGGCTACCCATGTAGCGCATGAAACATTTATAAAATTCATAACAGAGCTAATTATGAAACATGGCCGCGCCTGCGCTTTGCGCCACCCGCGGGGTTCGCCTGTGCGCGCCGATCTCCACTTTAGTAAAAACTAACAATTCTTCACTGGCTTTTCTTGTTTATTAAATTACTGTTGTACATACTCTATAGATATTCCCACCACGATCATAAATCGACTTTGTACTTGAATTAAATATTAAAAACTGTACTGCGTGGGAGTCTTAAATACCGGCTTTTTTACTTACTGCGCTTCACACAATGTTTTAAATCTACTTATAGCTAAGTTGTAAGATGTCTTTTAGGAATTTATTATTTTCTAATTTGAGTCTCATTAAAGTAGGTAAGCACCTAAAACATAGAAGGAATTCAACATGGCAAAGTTGAATATTCATCACCTTATAGCTTGTCCACTTTAAAATGACGCGCCCCACTACTGCATTTTACGTCACGGCGCCATGTGCCGCGGCGTGTAAGACGCTCTGATTAGCACCGAGAGTTGAAAATCCAACAGTGTGTTTTTTCAACGCGCTGGGATGTACTCTGTTGAAATCTCAACGCTCGGCTAAACACCGAGAGTTGAAAATCCAATGCGCGATAAAATCCCGCCGCGGTTTTATTACGTCCGTGCGAACGTCGGCTAAGTGTACCTAAATAAAATGCGGTAGTGGGGCGCGTCATTTTAGAGTGGACAAGCTATACCTACCTACTTATCGTGAATGTAAAAGGTAAGTGCATCAATCATGTTCTCTACTTACTTATATGGAGGTAGTTCTTAGTATTCCACCATATTCATTAGACTATTTACAATCAATGTAAGTAAGTACACATGGCTACACATCAAGCTATACATGTCCAGTACAAGCTGACCTCGCATTGTACGAAAATCCTATACAATGCGAGATCAGCATAAACTGGAAATGTATAGCTTGATGTGTAGCCGTGTGTACTTAGGATATATTTTCCAGTTACACAATACCTTCATAGGTACTTATAGGTAGGTATTTATTGAGAATTCATTGTTTTTTTTACAGAAATTCAAATTCATGTAGATACTTGTTCCAGGACGATTTTCCAAAAAATTAAATACAAACAATCCAACTACGGAATACCATAATATTAAGTATGGGAAGCAGAAGTAAGCTACAAAATGATTTTTTTTTTTTGTTTGGAAACATTTTTTTAATGCTTAAACTCTATTTAGAACAGTCGAAATCAGCAACAATTAATTTTAGCTTTTTTTTTTAAGTATCGACCTACAAGTGTAGAGAGCAGAGTGTGAGTGTGTGTTAAGTGTTTTAATATAGGTACCTACCTATCTAAGTACCTACTTACCTAACTAGTTAGAAAATATTAAAACTTAAAATTAAATCAAACAAAACCATTTTGTCTTTTACATTTTTTACATAATTATATGACATTATATATAATAATATAATAGTGTAGCTCACGCCTCTAAGCAGTAGTCTCTTCTTTGGCGTATTCCTCCCCCATTTCCTTCCACTGATTCCTGTCCCTAGCTTTAGTCATCCATCTTGGTGCTCCCTACTCCCAAAACATGTCTTCCCACCTTTTCTTTGGCCGACCTTTACTTCTGCTTTGGTCTCTTGATATCCATTTAGTTATTTCACAACATTTGTTCACATTTTCCACATAGTATGGGAAAAATATTACACAATAGCAATGGGATAGGCGGATTGATGTTATTTTGTCCATATCCATAGTATACACGGCTAAACAACAAGCTATACATTTCCAGTATAAGCTGACCTCACATTGTACGGAAATCCTATACAATGCGAGATCAGCATAAACTGGAAATGTATAGCTTGATGTGAAGCCGTGTGTACCACAATTTGATTTTGTCCATTCAAGATTTCAAAATAATCTATATCTACATATACCTACACAGTTCACTAATGTTTCACCAAAACACCATTGATTTTTTTTAGTTTACAACCAACGTTAATATACACATTATAGAGGGACTTGTAGCTCAGTAATAATAACAGCCGCATGGGTCGACCGATCAGGTTAAGCTACTCTTGCCGCATTTGGTACGTAGATGGGTGTCCATCTTTATATACCAAGACCCAACCGTACCTCTAAAAGCACGTTAAGCCGTTCTGCCGTCCTTACGAAAAGTGCAATAACTCGAGTTTTGCGCCGAATTGAGATAAATACATATTCGGAATGTGCAGAACGAGATCCATATATTCTTTTTAGACACTTTTTACGTATCTATGACGAAGCCGGTTTACCTTGTAAATACCATGTATAGTGTTGGAGATACAAACAAAACAAAAATAAAATCTTTACCCGCGTTTTTCTCGAAATCAGGTTTAACCTAGTTATTGCACTTTTCGTAACGACGGTAGCGTTGGTCCCGGCTGTCATTCGTGTATCTTTGACAGTCGTTACGGGTCAACAGAAGCCCGAAAGTCTGACTACCAGTCTTACCAAGGGGTTCGATTACCCAGTAACTGAGTTGTGGAGGTCAGATAGGCAGTCGCTCCATGTAAAATACTGGTATTGAAACCGGACTGGAAGCCAACCCTAAGATAGTTGGGAAAAGGCTAGGCAGATGATGATGATGACACATCATAGATTAAAGTCGGTCCTCGTGTCAGTCTGTGTGAACGCGTTGTTCTTCTAAACTGCGAAACGGATTTTGATACGGTTTTCACAATCATTTAGAAAAATTATTCCGGAAGGTTTGTGTTTATAATACATTAAACTTACATATAATAAACTCGATATTTTATCAACTCGTAAGAACCGTGCGAAGCAAGGGCAGGTCACTAGTTAAATGATAAAATTAATTAAAATCAATCTGCCTAGCATTTTCCCAACTATGTTGGGGTCGGCTTTCAGCCTAACCGAATGCAGCTAAATACCATTATTTTACTTGGAGCGACTGCCTATCTGACCTCCACAACCCAGTTACTGGGTAATATGATACTTCTTGGTAAGACTGGTTGTCCGACTTTTGTGGTTCGGACAATCCGTAACGACTATCAAAGATCTACGATTGACAGCCGGGACCATCGCATCGGCTTAATGTGGTTTCTGAGGCGCGGAAGGGTCTTGATATGTAATGGATGGTACCCATCTGTGATATATTTGTAATAGCGGGTATTTAGAGTTAAGTCTTTGTACGTTGCGAGCTTCGCGCCAGTCTCCGAATATACGTCTATCTATATGTCACTGTGCTCCCGATTCTTCCAGTAGTTCCCATATCTTTCACCATCCACGAACCAATCGCGGCAAGCGTAGCTTAACCTTCGATCGAGTCGTGCGGCTGTTATCAGAAGGTACCTAAACAGTAGAAAAAAAAAAGTTGTAAAAATGAGAATTCTTGAAGGTTCTTAAAACAGTAATTTTATTAACTGCTAGCTTCCGCCAGCGGCTTCACCCGCGTGATATCTTTATAAATTAAAGCCTATGTTACTCAGTGATACCTAATATACTTAGCATTAAACTGGTGAAAGAATTTTAAAAATCGGTCCAGTAGTTTTTGAATTTATTAATTACAAACAAACATATATACAAACAAAAAATCCAATCTTTTCTCTTTATAATATTAGTTTAGAAGACATTGGTGCCGATTCTCTTGTCACAAATGCCTCTAAACTAGACTAAAAATCACTAAAATTTTGTTCGTTCCTATCAAACGACGATTTCCCATTCTGAAATAAACTAAAGTGACACAACTTAACTATATTTTAGTTTGACAGTACTAAGATGCTACTTTTTTTTTTTTTTTTGGGGTGGGAAATTATCAAATAACTTCTCCCGCTCTGGGTGGAGCGGGAGGGCGTGTCAGACTCTTACTGACTAAAACCCACCCGTGTTCCTTCGCTTGCCCTGTTGCCGGGGGCCACGATGTCCCTATCGGTTTTCTTCGAACCCCCGGCAGGCATTGGCCCTAGCGGACCCCGTCAATTCTGCTGACATCTCTTTGAGGCGCGCGTGGAATACAACGCGCCGTCGACCCGGGCTTGGTCCTTATCGGACGGCGAGCTACCCACTGCTCCCCGTCCGCAAGCCCGCGCCTACGGACTAAGATGCTACTGAGGTATTAATTTAGTGAAAATGGTAATTTTGCTATTCTGAATTTGACGTTTTTCACCTAAAATTTAGATTTTCTAACTAAATATGACTATTTTTAATCGCGACTTAAAACGTGCGGAATAAAATTAGTTGTCATGAACTTTAAATTCACACCAACACCTCGACTTTTTTGTTTTTGGGTGGGAAATTATCAAATAACTTCTCCCGCTCTGGGTGGAGCGGAAGGGCGTGTCAGACTCTTACTGACTAAAACCCACCCGTGTTCCTTCGGTTGCCCTGTTGCCGGGGGCCACGATTTCCCGATCGGTTTTCTTCGAACCCCCGGCAGGCATTGGCCCTAGCGGACCCCGTCAAACCAACACCTCGACTTCAGATGCAAAAACAGTACTGAATCTTTGTTTTTTCTTTTGCTTATATCTCGAAAACATTGTATCCAATCGCAAAAATAGTGAAAATTTCGACCCCTTTTACAAACCCTTTAAACCCCTAACACTCTACATGTGGGTAATAATTTTTCTTATTTTCCATACGAAAAGTGAAAAATTCCATATAAAACACGTCGAGGCTGTCCCCCCTGCGCGCCTCCGGCTCTGAAAATATTCATGTGGTTAGGTATCACGTGTGGAGTAGCGATTGTCAAATTCGATTTAGATGTGTCAAAATTATTTTTAAAATTAGAGAATTTATTTTGCAGAATTGCTTTGAGATTCTCATAGTCAACTCAAAAGTTAGGAATTTTAGTGATAGTTTAGTTCGGTGTAGAAGAGAATCGGCACCAATGGTGCAGTAATTTTAGTTGGCAAGTTTTTAATCACGTCTAAACTTGTATGGAGACTGACAGGCGCTGATTAATTTGACAGGACTAAACTAAAATTTATCTTCTGTCCTTTTCTTAATGAAATAGAAAGAAAAAGATGCACTGAACTTAAATTTAGTTTAGTTTGTGAACAAGGGAATCGATACCAATACCTATTATGAAGTTGATTTTAAAACTTAAGGTCAGAGAAAAAAAATCTTACTATTTTTTTTTAACTGTGCCTCACACTAGGAATTTCTCCTGTATTGTGGGTGCGTTTAGAAACATTTAAACTCACATACACAAACAGCCAGACCCGGAACAACTACTTGTAGGTCATACAAATATTTGTTCCGTGCGGGAATCGAACCCGCGACACGCAGCGCAGCAGTCAACCGTGTGATTCCTTACTACACTCTGTCAGCGCGCTTAGTACATAATTTATAAAATAAAAATGTAAAGGGTTGGGATCCTGGTGTCCTGAAACACAGGCCACGAGCCTAGCTTAGGCACCAGTCTCCCACAATATATACTTACCTGAATTGTGTATCATTATCGAATCTGATCAATGTAAAATAATATACGTATATTGTGGTGAGAAAATAAAGTTGATTGATTGATTAGATATTTAACCCTGTTGAGCCTTTTGTACTTTCTTCGTTGATTTGGCGTTACTGGCATTCGAATAAATCATTGACATTAGAGACATAGAGCCATATCGACGGTTGAAAGGCTAATTGATCTAAGCGACATTTTGTAAAACTTGCTCCTGCAAGTTTTATGATTCGTGCTCCTGAACGGACCATAGTTATTTTTTTTGATTTTTTTTTTCATAAAAAACAACTATTTGATAGACTTTTATTTACTTAAATCAATCAATCATAATAAGCGGTTTGTGGCAAAGTAATAACAGCCGCACGGGTCGATCGATCAGGTTAAGCTACGCTTGCCGCGGTTGGTCTGTGGATGGGTGACCATCTTTACATACCGAAACCCCTCCGTGCCTCGGAAAGCACGTTAAGCCGTTGGTCCCGGCTGTCATTTGTAGATCTTTGACAGTCGTTACGGGTAGTTAGAAGCCCAAAAGTCTTACAACCAGTCTTACCAAGGGGTATCGTGTTACCTAGTAACTAGGTTGTGGAGGTCAGATAGGCAGTCGCTCCATGTAAAATACTAGTATTCAGCTGCATCCGATTAGATTGGAAGCCGACCCCAACATAATTGGGAAAAGGCTAGGCAGATTATGATGAATCAATTATAACAAGATCTTATTATGATTTAAAAAAAAAACAACCAGTCCATCCTCCTGCAAGTTTTACAAAATGTCGCTTAGATCAATTAGCCTTATAACCATCGATATTTTACAGTAAATGTTTTTAGGTACTACTCCCATCCTCCCTGAAATAGAAAACCAAATTTACTTACTCAAATACATCAGTCAAAGTAAAACGATAGAAAGACATTTCGATACAGTCGAGACATAACAAAACGCAGTCAAAACCATAAAATTTCCTCGATGTAAAACAAGTAGTTACAAGCCATCTGCAACATCGGCACGTATATGGCGGTTGTTTAATATTAATCAGCAAATTAGTATGACTAAACTAACGAAATCAATTAACTCATTTTTTGCATCAAAACTCGTTTTGTTCAAAGCCGTTCCAGGATTTCGCGGTGACAATCAAGTTCCGCTGTCAGTGATAAAACAATACAAAGTCGTGTCGTGTAAATATTTAATTCATTCTTTAAATGTCATTACAATACTTAAACATACATGTGTATATAAGGGTCGGACATAATACGTTTATGGTGTTCTTCGGACGAATTCTTTGCGGTATTTTACGGCACTGATTCTTTTGGAGGAAGAAAGGTCGGAAGAGAGGTATCTACATGATAATTTTTTGAACAATACCTGTATGCGGGTATTATCATAGCATAACAATTACATAGGTACACTTCGTTGTTACTAAGTATGATATCGATGGTAAACTCTACCTACATTTTTCATTTAGAGCCGAGTATACTGAAATTTTCAGCTTAGCCGGATCTTCATACTAATAATTGATTGCACATGCACAAAGTGTAGGTAAACAATACATTTTATCATACTTTGTTTCTGGCAAACTGTGAATGACCAATAATTTCAAGCAGATTAGTATCAGACTTATGAAGTCTTCCTGGAATACTTACATATTACACATATATAATTTAGCCCTAATGAATTAATTGATTTTATTTATTTATTTTTATTTTTCACCAACAATTGTTTACACAGGTTCTATGCTAAAGGTAAGGTTTTTGACGGCACGGTTGGCGCAGTGGTTAAGCGATTGAGTGCTGCGCTGCGTGTCGCGGGTTCGATTCCCGCACGGAACAAATATTTGTATGACCTACAAGTAGTTGTTCCGGGTCTGGCTGTTTGTGTATGTGAGTTTTAAATGTTTGTAAACGCACCCACAATACAGGAGAAATTCCTAGTGTGTGGCAACGTAAAAAAAAAGAAATAAAAAACAACATGCGAAAGCGTGTATGCAACAGTGCAACTATCACTTACAGGTAAACTCCGCATGCATAAAGAAGTTGCTAAAAACATAATTATTAATATAGTTTTCAATTACTTATATAAAAGTGTAAATAATGAATGAATTAACGATTTCACGGAGAGCAGTGGTGGCCCAGTGGTAACGGCCGCGACTTACGAGTTGTAAGGTCGTAAGTTCGAAATCTGACAGGCGCTTTACTTTGTGTAAATTATTTCATCACCACTGCTCTTAAAACGGTGAAGGAAAATATCGTGAGGAAACCAAAAAGAACCAAAAATTCGAAGACATGTGACATCTACCAACCCGCACTGGGCCCGCGTGGTGATACGGCCCGCTCCCTCTCACAGAGAGGAGGCCTGTGTCCCAGCAGTGGGAACATTATAGGCTGATGATGATGATGAAACGATATAATAACATTTAACAATATAAATTACTGATTATATGTAAACACACTTCTATTTAGGAAGGTATTTAAGAAATTTGCCTTTCAATATGCCCGAACTTTCAACGTGCACATCGATTTAATCTCTGCAGCTATTTACGACCTTGCATAGGGAGAATTAATAATCAAACCATACATCTAACATAATTAATAAATTATTTGTCTAAAAGAGTTGTCTTACGTTTTAATGAAACGTTTTAAAGAGAGTGCAGAGCATAAAGAAAAGAAAACTGCAATATTTTCTACTATGTGATCAATAAAAGGCACAAGCGTTACATTAGAATCCGGCTTCGCAGTAGTAACGTAGAATCAAAACAAACGTGACGGAATGGCTCGTTGCTGACCGTATAGGCAGATAAACCGATAAATTCCTAAATACAAAGGCAGATCACGTCACTAGTAACGGTTTTCATATTACGGTTATTCTGCTTCTGGATAAAATTTGGAAATTTAGAAACCGTAGCAATAGCAAAAAGGTACGCGTGCCGGGTCGCTCCTGGCTTCTATACAAACATCACGTGCATTACTTCTTTTTCTTTAACCACCATGCTGTTAATGTTTGCTGGTATTTGGTCTCATAACTGTTCAATAATTTCTGTAGAATTACAATTTATAAACTGGTACTTGTGGATCATTTCAGTTTAATATTCGTAAAACGTTATTGGATTTGAGAAAAAACGATCTTGTATTGGTCTGCGAAGTGCTTTTTCAGTTTTAGAGTTCTACCTTTTTTAGTGCGTGCCATTCATTAAGAAAACTTGAGAAAATCGTTACAAAAATCTGTTCGCCTGCAGTTTTTTAAAAAACCCCCACTTTCTAATTTAAACAAATACAGAATTTCATGAAACAAATTAAATAATTGAGGAAAACTGATAGCTGAGAAAGAACTGATTAGAAATAATATATAGTATCTAACTACTTAACATATTCAAATCTTTAGTTCAGATTTTATAAGGAACAACGCAATGGATTCACTAACGCATCGCACAAGCTGAAGGAATTTTCTAATGTGGTTGATGGAAATTATTACGTGCAGCCTTCACAAAATCCATTTGAGCTCATCGACATAGGTATGCACACTGCATAACCTGCTGAGAACCTCAGCATAAGACAGAAGAATAAATAGTATGCATATTTTTTAGAATTCCAATTATTTTGCTGGTTCACCAGCATGATGATATGATAGTTGGATGTTGGTGGACTTAAAAAATAAAATATTTACTTTATTAAATTTTGCAACATAGGCTCCTAGGATCCTATGGGCTAGTTTAGTTAAATCCATTGATTTAAATGTTACGATTAACTATAGTTTATGTAGTACCTAATATTCTTAATCAAACGAAGAGTAGATTCAATATGAGTAGGTAAGTACAGTTTAAAATTAATAGGTCTGTAGGTAATAATATTTCTTGATTATGAAAAAAACAATATCCTGAAACCTGTACTATGTAGGTACCAGTATCTACCTATATCAGATTTAAATACAAATCAATGCAATGGTTCAAAAGTTAATCGGTATCAATCTTCTAACAATCGCACCCAAAAACAAAACAACTTACCCAGACTAACGGACTTTGAACTCAATAAAAAGATGCAGTTGAAGCGTGCGAATTTAAAAGTTTATCTCACCTTACTATAACGACAAGGACGGCGAACTTGCCACCTCTCTCGCAAGCCATGAGTTTTGCATAGTGGCCAGTGGACACCTTACATCAAAACAAGTGAGGTCTTGAGCATGCGGGGGCGCGGGGCCCGCGGAGTCCGCGGGGCGGGGGTGGCGGGGGGGCGTGGGGCGGGCCGGGGGCGTGCGGTGCAGCCTGCCGCGCTGACCCCACGCCTTGAACGATGCACTCTGCAACACTGCACTACTTGCACCTCTTCACAACAGGTAACCCGCAACTAGAAATCAAAAGAAAATTCTATGACAATACACGTTGTTTATGATAACATTTTTCCATTTATGTAAATGTCAATTCCACAAAAGCTAATAGTCAGTTAATAATTATCAATTTCCAAATCCTATATTTCGAGAATATTGTAAATATAATATATTTTCCGCTGAAACGCTCCACTTTAGTCCTGAAAGAACTGTAGCCGAAATAACTGTAAGCCGTTACTGTAAGTCACCAGTAACGCCATCTGTCGGCCGGTAGCGGAACTAAAAGTCGTTCAGTTTACAACTTTTACAAGCTCTGAGTGTTACGACTACACTAAACGTTTTAATTATGTAAATGAATATAATAACACAGTTTTATATAAAGCTCAATCTTTTTTAAAGCTGTTTAATATTCTATTTAGCCTTGTCAAGTCGATAGAATATCTATAAATTTTTATTTCCACACTATATTCTTATATTTCACTCGATAATTTTATGTTCAAAATATTGTAGTGGGAAGTTTCTAACAACGGAACTGAACAATATTTGTGTTTAAATATTTTAATGTGCAGGTATGCAGTTTGTTTACAACTATGACGATGCACATTTACAATTAGTAATTGTAACATCCGCGGATACCGGCGTAATTTACATGCAAATACATCGACATTATTACAAAAATGAACATCCTGTCGCGGCGATCGATTTGCATATTTTTTAATAATATCAGGAAAAAATAACAAAAGCGGCCTTTGTGGAACGGGCGACAGACAATTGTTAGGATTTCCGGAGCAAAAGTAAATTATTCATAAAATTTAATCAGGACGGTCTCATAATCTATCGTGATGATAATTATATATTATTATGAATACAATGAATTTATGGCGTTGTCGGCCTTTATTATATGCGTCACGTGATAGCCATCTTTATGGGCAAGTTTCCCGACATCATTGTTAAGCAGTTATATTACACTAAAGTACCTGAATTGAGCCGATTAGTGGCGACTATTGAAATCAGGATCTGAATATGCATGGAGGTGTGCATGCTGTATGGATGACATGTCTTGTCTTTTTCCCATGTAAGGTATGTAGGCTCTGAGTAATCATGTATTATTCTAATTGCATGTATTGATGTTAAAATGGTTTCTGTTGTCCGGGGTTATTGCTATAATCATTGCCCTTGACATACCTATCTATGGTTAAAGATAAACATGATTTTCCTGAAGAGCCCTGTTATCACAACAACAACACCCTAGGAATATCAGTCCCTTTAATTTTGACAATTAAACAATATCGCTTACTTATTACGTTATTTTTTGTCAAGCAGAGACTTTGGAACAGTAGGTATTCTGAACCTTTCTTTAAATGATATATACCATCGTGAATTGGATATGCCGGTACCCCCTTATCCTTAACCCCCTTGACTACGTATTTGAAAACACTAGACTATCAGGGAACGGAGAATTTGTTGATCCCTCTCAGAAAGACTATCTCTACTACTATTCATCCCCACTGCTGCTTGTACATACATACCATCATCCATACTCACACCACACTCACTCAAGCAACCTCTCACATCTCTTTTTACACTTCTTCTAGTTACTCCCACACTCACACACACTGGTATTTCCACTAACTCTTTTTGTATTTTCTTTTTTTTTTAATTTTATCAGTGTTCTTAATTCAACGTTAGTTAAGTATACATTGTCAGTATGGTCCATATCACAGGCATCTAGCCGCGGGAGGGCCCTGGTGACCTGTAATACAGGTTTTTATTTAAACTTACTTCAGGCACCAGTCTCTCACAAAGTTAGCTCCGTGTTCGTGCACTATTGTCAAATACTAGCATTAAGTACATAACTTGTGTAGAGAAAATAAACGTCGTATATTATTACATTTTTATAATTTCTTGGGACCCAGGGATCCCGGACCTTTGAAAAGCGTACGAGGGGCCGAAGCCAACTCGCAGAGGCCCCTTAGACGTTTTAATGATATGAGGTACCAACCGACTATTATCCCTGTTCGCACTATGCAAGTGCAGCCAAGGACAACCCCCGGTTGGTGTAGGACTATTGTAAGATATGGAAACAAAGATATCGGACTATGGGTTTGAGTTGCAACATATCCTGAGGTGCTTATGAGGAGTGAGGGGTATTCCACGGCTATCAGGACAATCCCGGAAGTACGGTCAAGATCCCTACCAGCATCTTACTGGAATACTTCCTTCCTCCGAGAACGTTTGCTTTTGCGAATCTCCACTCAAGCTGGCCAATTAAGGCAAGAATGAGACGGAAGCTCTGTTCCTCGTCAGTGTTCACTCCAGCCGGCCAATAAATGCAAGTCAGAGGTGCGGAACAAGACTTCTCCCGGGGATAGGGTCCGTGGGGTCGCCACTGCCCAACAGCTCGCCAAATGCTGCCCTGCGGGTTTTTGTATCTCTCTTGGTTTGGCTCCTCATCCTAGACCTGTTCCGGCAAAGTAAACTCTACCGGCACAGACCTAGAGTTCGGAGCGCGCAAGCTCCACCACGACGTCAACGTAAAGATACAGCGGTGGGGATATTATTATTATTATTTATTAACTCTTTATAAGTTTCGGTAGGTAGGTGACCATTCCCAGTTATTCTGTAGCTCTGTAATGTAGGTAGGACTCTACTACGTAGCAATTTCTTTTAATTGTTTCGAAACAACAAACTCCTCCTTTATTTAATGATAATTACACTCTGCCTTGTCAGGGGTTTAATGTAGGTAGGTACCTACCTACCTACTTATTGATTACCGAAGCATGACAATAAATTCAATACTTACGGTGCTGAAGTTGTATTTATTTCTTGCGACTCTTTCGTTGAACCAGAAAACATTATTTTTTAATCTTTGGCATAGGTTTGTATACCTAACTTGACTCAAGATATTTCACTATAACTTAGAAACTATTTTGCATTTTTATCAAGCATTTTGTCAAACATTTTTCAAATAAGTAGGTTCAAATTAATTAGGCACACGTAAATTCATTGAACTCGCCCCTAGCTAGGCAAATATTTTCGAGACGAAAAATTAAAGTAGTTTCCACTAAAACTAGTATTTGACTTTGTGTAGTGGATAGTGTTTTTTCAATGATAATCTAAGGAAAAAGCTAAAAACGAAACGAAGAGCAGGATAATGGTTATTGAGCTTTATAATTTTGTGTTTTCAGTTGAAAGAAGTAGCACATGGACCTCAACACTTCCTATGACAGTCAACTGCTGCACCTAATCTCTTCCAAGTTCCACCAAAGCATCTGGTACTCCACCTTTTGCATCCAATCTGTCCCAGACACCGCTGGAGATAAGGATCTGAAATTGTTTGAACAAAGCCAAGTAAGTACGCACTTATTATAATAATAAATAATAATAATTATTTTATTTCAGAAAGAAAATTTCCATAATTTGTTAGTAAACATTAACCTTAATAACTATGTTAGTAAACATGCAGGTTGGACAAATAATGAACGAGCGGGCAATCATATTTCCCCGCAATGACATTCAGGAGACTGTTCGAGCTGCCTCGGACCCTCTGCAGCAGCGACGCGGCGCGCTTACGTCTGATCGCTGCGAAGCCATCAGTGTGCGCATCAGTAAACATTCCTGAGACACTGCAGAACATTGATGGCTTTCTGCGTACAACTTGTCCAGAGGCTGCACGTGTAAAATATCTGACAATATGCTTTAAAAAGCGTCAGTTTCACTTCACACGTGCAACGAGCAAACCTACGGACAAGCATGTTGCATCGAACCATTGTTGTTATGACAGTTCTTTATGTCTATGTACTATCATTGGTCTCGGTTATCACACCTATAAAATATAGAATATATCTGATACCTAATCTCCTCTTGCTATGAAGCTGGAAAAAACTAAAGCTAAAGTTGGGGATGATGATGATTGAATACTATAGCTACTTAAACTCGCTTAGAAAATAGAAAGTATTAAACTACGATAGTGAAACTGATATTAAGTAACCTAATAGCTACCGTTTATCCAGAAACAGTCAGGGAAAACAAAACAAATTTCATTTTAATATACCGGCAATTTAAGTTGATACTGACAGTTAATTCACTTAACTATAATTACACATTGTAGCGATACTCAAGCGTTGAACATTATCTGTGTAGCGAATAGCTATTAATTTTAGGGTCTGAGAACGTAACACACGGCCTGTAGATCTATTATAATAAGTAATATATTAAAATATAACATGAACAGAGTAACAAACGGTGTAGGCAGGGTTATGTGCAAGTAGATGTTATCGGCGCCGTCACCTGAACGGAAGCGAGACGGTGTCACTAACACAAAAACCACATTAGTACCCCAATTATAATTACATTGTTATTTATGCACGTTGATCTATCAAAGTTTACAAACAAGGGGACTATCTCTTAGTAGATCACATTTTGTTGAGTGAAAACAGAACCATTCGTAGGTATGCGTCATTTCAGGTTACTTCTTATTATTTGCATTCTCACTAGGATTTCAAAATATAGAATATTGAAATTCAGTGCGTTATAAGAATTCTTCGAAGTCGATATTAAAAATTTCCCGAACATGTTATTGGGCGGGTAACGAAAGAGCTAGATAAACTCGTCCAGATGTTTCAACGCCAAATTATTTCTTGAACAGTAAATCTTATTTGAAATAAAGTATCCGTGTATTATAAACACCTGCGTCTGAATAAACATACATGCAGGTAAATCAGAATGGTAAATGACTAACTGTAATATAAATATCTGAAATAGTAAAACTAGTAACATGCGTTCGAATCAAACAATCTTTCAGCCGCTTCCACAAAGCTTAGCATTTTAAAATGAATCCGGTGAAGATCGTAAAATATTCGATAAACAGGGCGTGTATGTTTGCTTTCGCCGAGTTTAACATTGCTATTAAACAGTCGTGAAATGGACAGAAATAATCGGGTCGATCCGTTATATCGCATCATTCGTATGACGCTGGCGTCGGTAGACGCTGCCCATTGCTATGCTGGCCGGTGCGCGTGCGACTCCCGCGATCACACGATTACTTTATTCCTCAAAACTTATACAGACATGCTTAACGTACCTATCTACCATCATTGTACAGTTGAGTTACATCTCCACTTTGTAAGCATTCAATGCCCAATTGCCCTCTGCTTCCTATCTTGAACTTATTGTTATAGGGAGGCAATGATGCAGAAAACGCGTGCGTCATTATCAGGCAGTTTTGGCAGTGACGTGGCGGTGGCGGCGTGACTCCGCGGTGCTCAGTCGCGAACTTTGTGAATGTTTGATGGCGGGAGCTGCGCTGCGGCCCCGTACCAGACGGCTTTGTTTTTGTGAGTCGCGACGCGCGCCTGCCGGCCGGCCTTTCGCCGCCGATTCTTTAAATCGACCGAAACAATACTGGGAACTAGGACATTTCGCATCAAACACATACCTGCCTACTTTGAAGATGACGTATGTTCGTACACGACTACGCCTGCTTTTGTTTGCAAATTGACGTTAATGTAAGTAACAGTGTTTGTGCAACGCTACAGCTAGACATGAGGGATGTGAACGGCCGGCTGAGCGTTTCCGCCAATCGGTGTCATATAAAAAGAACTTGTACTAAACATGAATGACTCCTGGCAAGATGGGATGTATCGCATAGTAGTGAACGTTTTAATCGCGTGATTCAGTTGCGCATTAGGAGCGCGGCGGGGCGGAGCGGGGGGGC
Source organism: Agrochola lychnidis (assembly GCA_963680765.1). Classification (NCBI taxonomy): domain Eukaryota; kingdom Metazoa; phylum Arthropoda; class Insecta; order Lepidoptera; family Noctuidae; genus Agrochola; species Agrochola lychnidis. The sequence continues at coordinate 11,901,878 of OY796858.1, forward strand.
GCGGCGGGGGCGCGCGGCTGCTCGGTGCCTCCCGCGGCGCTGCGCCTGCGCCGCTACTTTTTATCCGCGCATGCTCGGCTCGTGTCTTTTTCGCTCTTCCCGATTGGAATTCGTTGAGGGATCGCCGCTGCCGGTGGCAGACGTCTTGTGACATGTCAGCGGCGGTACGTGCACTGCGTACAAGGCAATTAACCAGTCATCTCACTCGAATCCACCAGTCGGGCGGAATCTCTTCGCAGCTCGAGAGTTGTTTCTGAGGAGGCTCGTCTTTATTCAAGGAACTACCGTGAAAATACTTCGACACAGAAATCGTTAATTGATCTCGTTAATTGTCCTTTTTTGGAACAACATCTTGTAAGTATTTCACTTGTAGGTTTTTTAACGTTATAAAGTATTGGTCGAACATCCTCTCAACCTCAGCGTGTTTCTATTTTTTTTGGGTAGTTCGTACAGTTATACACCACCTACTATGTGCGTGATGCGATTTTAGGTACAGTACTACATCAAAATCATGCAAATATTTACTGTTGAGCACCTACTCATTCGAAATTCCAACACCATTGCGTGATCTGAAACGCAATCTGACATTTTCCTTGTGAACCGAAAGCAGAGCCTTTAAAAAATGTTCTTCCAGTTCCTTGCTATTCGGGTGGTAGCATAACAATGACAGTTCTTACAATAGAAACTTGTGTTTGACAAAAGGAAAGGGCGAACTTCGACGGAGCGTGTGAATGAAAATAAAAGAGAAAATAATGGAGACAAATTACGGCGACCAACTTAGATACAGCGAACTAAGTATTTCTAATTCATTGACATGATCCTACTTGTACAAGCCACAGGATATTAATTTAAAAACCTTACTTGAGGACTTATAAATATATATATATATCATATAGTACAAAAAATTCTAAATTAACAAAAAATAAATTTGCTTTGGCACCTTCCTAGTTTTAACCAAATTCAGATCAGTTCAATTTAACCTTAATTTTAAACAACTCGATACATTTATTCGGAAGACAATGCTAATTAACAACAAGAAGTGACATAACAATGAAAACCACAATTTTAGAAATGGAATGAATACAATGTTAAATTGTATTTATTAGAGTTTATTATTATCGCTTTCTGAACAATAAGTACGTACGTATAGACAATTATGGTAAAGCCTGGTAAAGGTGTCGCCGAGGTGCGGACCGACTACTACATGTGTTACCGACTTGCATAATGGATGCCCCAGGGCTATCCGAGCGGCGCAACTTACTAACTTAAAATATATTCTAGCAGTACTGTTTACCTATTGAGTTTACCCCAAATAGCCCTTATTGCTACTAGAAAATCTGAAACTATTCTCAATAAAATAAAAGCCGAAGTAGAGCAAGACAAAGCAGGCCTCTAAAATTATTTCTTGAAACGAAGTTGCCGGTACTTAACTGTCTGCAGTCATTGAGATCCTTTCGGCTGCCAGTAAAACAGTTATATATAACTATACACACATATACTATACTATATACACATATATAAAACTATACAGTATATCTATAACTTGCCTCAAAAAGTGTCGGTTGAAGGCACATGCTAAGGTGTGATTTAAAGCCAGGGAAAATTATTGTGTGCAAAAATTACTATAAAATCATAACTGTCATTCTTTTACAATATTTTGAACTGACTATACTTAACTAGGAAAATATTGACGTAGGTACTGCCAATCTGCTTAACACTTAATTTTCGTAGGGGCTGTTCAAATAAGTAGAAAGTATGAAGTAAATAATTAAATAATCACTGACTGTGCCAATATGTTCATTTGAATACGTAAATGCACTAAGGTTACCTCCGTTCTTCTATCACGTTGTAATTGTAAGCATAGTCACGACCTGCTTATCATATCATTAATATTAATCTTAAGTTATTTGAGGACACAAAAATATGAAAGAATATTTTGGAGAACTCCCGAATATGCGGCCATAATATTAAAAATAATAAAAAATGCGTCCATCGAATGCCCCGGTGGTAGCCCTCGGAATAACAGAAAGAAGCCGCTTGCCTTTCCATTGAATCAAATTCATATATTTTGAGATTCAGTCGCCAATTTCATTTGTACCGATGGGAAAAAAGTTTTCAATAAAACACTGGTGAAAAGTCAGGTATTTTTTTAACATTATCTATCTGTTATTTACTAAAACCTCGAGGCATACATAAGAGATTTTTATGGTTGAGGAAAAGTCGGAAAAACTAAAGATCAAGACTGGAATATTTAAAACGACATTTGTTTATGTTTATGGCTACCATATCTATAAACTGCATTAAACAAGTACAAATTATAAATAACTTATAAGTGCATAAAGTTTGATGTCCAGCTGAGGGCTCGTTGAACATTGTAATAGGCAATGACACATATTGTTCTGACGGTACATTCCGCGGATTGTTTTATTGGATTATGCGGCGAGGCCGCGAAGCAGCTATAACTATTCAGTGTCGTCTTTTGTGTTATGGAAAAACTTGTTCTTGAACCCATGTAGTGTGAAAGTCTCGTTTATTTGTGCAGTTTAATGTTACATATGTACACATATTATCGGGTGCGCGGCGCGGCTGTCAGCAGCCGCGATGCGCTCGCGCACCGTTCGCGACACTGCGCACACGCCGAGCGTTGTTAGTGCGGACAATGCCAAGCTCACAGATCCTTCATCATTACCTACTGTTTTGATTTTTCACCTTCGTTAGGAATCTACTTTCCATTTTTGGGTGCGTATCATGTTCTTTGAAATGTAAATACTGCCATGTTTTAAGATCCTATTACTGATACATCAATACAGCCTAAACTACTGAAGCTGGAGACATGTTTGGAATATAGTTGTTGTTTTTGTCACTTTTTGTGTAGGCAAAAGATAGGATTTTTATAATTTTACCTCTAAAGGGGTTGAATAGGGGATGCAAGTGTGTATGAAGTCCGATATTTTTCAAATAAAATCTTTGGACATTGGTATTTGAGCTACCGGTAAAAAACGGTTAAAAAAGTGTTCCAGAATTTATTAGAAATTCTACTGAGGGGATGAAAATTTGTATGAAAATTCGGGAGAGTGTGGATGAACTTAGGATTTATGTTAAGAATGATAAACGCGTTTATCAGGTTTTTTGACAATTATACCCCTAAAAGGAAATCGAAATATACGCGGATGAAGTCGCGGGCAAGTGCTAGTTAACAATACATGGTATCAACAACAGCTCAGCAGCTATCATGGTTAAACAATATCTATACTTATAATTAATATACTAAAGATGTAAAATTTGTTTGTTTGTATGTAGGGGGTAATCTCCGGAACCACCAGTCGGATTTGAAAAAATCTTTTTGTATTGGTTGGTTTTTGTTTGGGTTACGAAGTCGCGGGCAGAAGCTAGTATAAAATATAGTGGCCCGTCCGTATTAGGGATAGGTGCAGACATATTGCATGATTTTTGACGTTTATAATTAAATTAAATTACTAAATAAGTACTTATAAATGTTGCCTACTATTTAATTGCAAAACAAACGGAACCCTGCGAAACCTTATTCAGTCGGTCGTCGACTAATGTTTATTTGGACATATTTATGGCTATAGTTCCGCTTTTTGTGCAGATGGAAATATGTGTGGCGGATCGCACGTCTGCGTGAGATTTCGGACACCTCTCCGCTTACTAAATTTAATATCGTCGGCTTTTACGCCGACGACGAACCAAAAAAAAAACTATGAAATCGCCATTGTGTCGGCGACACGAACGGCAGTTCGCGCCTACCGGCCACTCATGAAAATTATTTTGTTTTTATCGCAAAATGTATGTTTATGATAACACCTGTTTCGCTGATGCCTCCGCGATCGGTGTCAGTCGAAGCTTGTCTCGATTTTTTGCCAATTTAAGGACTATAAAGACGCCCGCATCGCCAGCTAATTTTAACCACTGTTCACCGAATTACGCATTCGTTTGCTCTTGTTCGAGGGACGGAGGTCTCCCTGCTTTACTCGTGTTACGTTTGACATCAAATGAAGCTGCATTTATTTGCTGCTATACATTTGCATTTTTGTTGTATCCACCTTCTCGATAGATGAAGCTAGTCACTTTGTGCGATTATGTAGCGAACAAATATTTTAGTATATATAATAAATTCATATTTATTAACAAATCAATCGCATAAATCTTAGTTTATGTCAACTATAATGATGCGGTTGTCAAAGGACAGCCGCCGCGACCACGGTCCAGCTTTTTGCATAATTACGTCGATGGAATGCCGTCCCTTTAATGTGATAACAAAGAAAGATGACCGACTATATGATTGTTGAAATTTATAGCCATCCTCAGCATGAGATGTTAGCCACTGATTGTGCGAACTATGGAGTCTCGGGAGCCATTGCTCCATTCTCGATATTCCAACCGCCAAAAACATTTCTTTCATATTTGTATGAGTTGATATTCACAAACGACGTTCTACCAAGTTCATGAATTATAAGCTTTACAATATCCCACTTAGACTAAACATAGGTTTTATACTAACTTCACGGTAATCGTGGATCCTGTAAAGAGCGCAGACATAGATTAGGTGCGCAAGAGTGAATATGTCTATTGGCCTGTTCGAATTGATAAACAACATGAAATCAAAGATAGCGAAACCCTCCTTAGCGTAGACCACGAGTTATATATTTTCGTAACGCAATCCATAAGAAACACTACAATAATCGTACATTTCTCTTGACAATGTTCCTTTGAATAAAGAGAGTTAAGGCGAACAGATACAATGTCGAAGATTTGTTTACTCAGCGCTAAGAGGCCAGCATTGCGTGATTACCTCCTTGGCGCGACTGCTTGAAAAATAGACTTTAATATAAGGAGAAATTTGCTGTATTGCAAACACGACTCTGTATCTATGTGCAGATAGCGCACCGCCTCGCAGCCGCTCTGGTGGGTTTAAATTAGTACGTACTCAAATGTCATCGTTCACTATGATATCGCAATCAAAATTGACGTGGGAAATATGCTCGTTTGTGACTGAGGGCACGCAGCTGATGTCTATAAATTGTACAATAAATTATATCAATCGCTCTGTTAGATATCGAAGTTGCATAATTCAGTCATAATGCCGTCAAAGTATGCGCCGTTGCCCTCACTGCGCCGCTGCCCTCACTGCGCCGCTGCCCTCACTGCGCCGCTGCCCTTACTGCGCCGCTATGCACAGATTATGAGCGAATGTCTTTAAACATTGAATATGGTGAGCGAGGATAATACATTATGGCGCGATACTAGTAAATGAATATGTGAAGTAAAAAGTGGTTTGTACATGTAATAATAACTGGAAAAGCTAAAGCAATCAAACAGGTAGCTCACAGTATTATGTAGTGTCCGGGTGCGCATACGACATGCGAGCGCTCGATCACCACCACCTTCCTGTTTTAATACCTACTTTTTATACAGTACACTCACCTGCATTAATTTAGCTGAGTAGATCAAATATCTGCACAAAACTTGCCAATAACAGTACCGAGGTAACTGTCAGTGAATGAACGCGAGCTTATCCTCCAAGCTAACTTGGCAAAACACAATATTGAAGCCAAAATTATTTAAGAAAGCACTATTATTATTCTAGGAAAAAGTTCTCACTTTATTCCAATTAAGTAAATGTAAACAACAGACTACAACAACAACAAATCAAGGAAAATTTGCTTTTCTTTGAACGATTGCATCAGCAGAAAATAAGAAACAAATGCATTTAGTAGCGTGCATACGACAACACGTATATTTACATGGCTGATACAATATACCTGTTATGTATCGCGATCTGAATACTCTCAGAGGCCTCATGATTGTATTCTCTTATAAAGAGCCAGTACTTGCCTTACAAAATTGACATCCAAATCAGATTAATCCAATCAATGGAAATTTATGACGCACCGGGGAGCGAGCTCCGTGCCATTGAGAGATCGGCGCAGGCCTTGCTAATCAGCTCTCGACCAACAAACTATAACCTACCTGTGCTTGCGCTGCATCTTTATCCTGCTCCAAATGGTCTCAAACGAAGACATCTTTAAACTAATTAGGCAGGTTCACGTATAAACCCATGCGTACTTTGAATTTTGGAATAATATATGTGAATTTTCAAAATCATAGCCACCCATAATGCTGCGTGTGTTATCGGCATGGACAACATTGTCACACTATGCCTTTCGGTTTAAAAATTATTCGGAAATTTGCCAACGTCTTCGAAAATCACACAACGTGTGTTTTTGCGGCAATTACAGAGACGTGCGGAGCGGTCGCCTTCTTTGCAAACATGTCTTTGATTTATATGTCTGCTTTCGGCTCTCGAGATGAGAGTAAAATATGAGCCGACCCATCAAATATTCAGCCTTTTTGGGACGCGGGAGCGACTCTTAATGCTCATTATAATAAAAATACGATAGTTCATACTGAAATATATAACGTACATGTTGCCTACGTTGGTATGTCAGTCCCATTTTGGAAGTTAGCAAATCCTTATTTGTGGACTGAACCGTTTTGATACTGCTCTTAAATAACTTCATGTTATGTTACTTTTGGATGCATAAATACCAAATTGAGAATAAAAGAAGAGCATGAATCAATGTGTAGGGATTTTTAGGTTAGGTATTTCGTTTATAAAAGTCTGTGCATTTTTTTCCCATTCTTTTAGGTATGGCAGTTTTCTTCTATAATTAAATACCTTAAGAGCATTTATACTGAAGGTGGGCCAACGTCGCAAATAATTGTCAAATATTTCGCTGTTTTGATTAATTTGGCAATATTACTGTATATAAATAAGAAATACGGTTAACTAGTGAACTAGAATATTAATAATGAATTGCAATTATAACACTGAATTTGATGTTTTAACCGTTGTAGGTGTAAAAAAGGCATTTGGAAAGCTTCCAAATACTTTTTTTACATCAAAAACTAAATATTCGGTGTTACGATATTAATTATTGCATTTGATAATCAATATTTTAGTTCACTAATCAGCCATATTTCTTATTTCCATATAGTATTGCCAAATTAATCAAAACAGCGAAATATTTGACAGCTATTTACGACGTTGCCCACTTTCAATATAAATGTTCTTAAATTGCCTGTAACTAGGTAGCTACTAGTTACTAACTCATAATTAATAATTTTACGCTAACAAAAAATATGAATCCCTAAAATTCTTATTTCAAGTATCTAGACACTTCGGTCTGTTGGAGACAAGTTGGTTATATTTCATCAGGACTTGTTGTCACATGATCCGCGGGGAGATTCATCTTTAATTGGGTGAACCGGGCCATTCTGCTCCTTTACATTGTGGACCTTTATTAGAAGCCTGCCTGGGACAATGTCATACCTACCTGTACGAACCTTCGTGAATCAGGTTATTCTTTAAGATCGAAACATATTAGTATGTATTTTTAGCGCGAAATGCGTTTGTAATGTAATGAAATTGAAATTTTTATTAACATTGCAACAATAACAGTGTTATTAATAATGCTAAAGTTGTTGGGAGTAATAAGAATTCACAATCGGAACTAGATTTTGAGTCACCGTGTTTTTTCTGTCACTTTAACAAGTATTGAGTTGTTACAACAAATAAGTAGACTTTTAATTATGTCTCAAAGATGGGGCTCATTTGTGAATTCGTGGTTAATGCATCTGTTTTTAGGCAGGTTCTACATATCTTTTCAGGAGAGGCCTCTGTCCAGAAGACTTTATTCGAGATCAGTGATAAAAAAAAATGTTTATTGATTAAACGATGTCATTATAACTTACATACTTTCATGTCATTCTTATCTACAAACGCCAATAACATTAACAAAACTGGATTGGCAGATTTCTTATTTATAATTTTTTTTTTTCGAAAACATTGGCAAGTCTACCTCAGTTCAAAAAAACTACGGAAGATTTACCAAAATTATCATAATCAATTGCAATTTAGTTCAGAACCGTGAAAGTTCAAAACACTATTTATTTATCTTACCTCAGCTGCCTGATAAGATAGTAAATAATTATCCATATTCACACAAGGCATGGTCACAGGCATGGTCACGTCACCCGACGTCCATTACGGCACTGTCATCAGTGACTCGTGACGCGCAATTAAAATCAATATTTATGGCCTTATTAGAACACATAAATAAGAAGCTGACATTTTTCAAAATGGTGGTCGCTGCCACTCTTCAAATAAATCATGGCAAGTTATGTGATGGCAAATGTCAAGATACTCGACGTACCTTGAATGGAAACCACGTTATTGGGATTTAAAGATTCTGTAAGTGATTAAAGTTATTAAGTAAAGTACCTACTAGAACTTCTCGCGATTCTATCCGTAATAACTATCAATGTTGTAGTTGTACCTAATTAGGCTTTTAATAAAGTATGCATCTATTAGCCAAAAAACCATAATAAAATCAGTGGTTAAGTAAAATTGAGGATCCACGAATTTAGCCATGTGAATGTAATAAATAGTTTAACAAAACTAAGTGATACGTTTACCCACTCGAATAATATCAGCAGATTGATTATTATTTACCTATAAGTTACTTGAAAAAGTTCCAATCAAGGGCCCGTACACCAACAGTCCTTCGATCTATGGAATATATTAAATTAAAGTTACAACCTCTATGATTACGACAGGTATGCAGTCCGAGTAGAATACTCGACAAGTTTAGCTTTGTAAGTTACTATTAAAGCATCAAGTTATTCATCGCTGCATGGAAAATATTCCGTGAAAAATTAATTGATACCAAATCTAGCAACGACCGGTGATCCAGCTGAGAAGCTAAAAGAGTACGCAATGGGCCATAGATCACTTGTACTAGTTTTTATCTTAACGATATTACTATGGTGGTACTGTTACGTATTATAAGCAGGTAAAACGCTGTTTTGATGAGTTTAATTAAATGTATAAAACATACCTAGGTATCTATGTTACAGAAACTTGCGATTACGTACATAATTTTCTCATAAATGAAACTTAAAGTAAGATGCGTAAAATGGCATTTAATTCCTCACGCACTAAGACGGAACCCCGAAGTTAATGGCACAGAGAGGAGAGCGCGCAAAACGTCAAAGATTCTTAACTAGGACGAGTTAAACGTATGACGGTTGTAAATTTCATGTCGCTTATTCAATTAAGAGTCGTGGATTGAATGACATAAAACTTCTGAGATAGTGCAATAAAATACTTGGCAATTACGGGTCAGCAAGCAGAGGCTCAGTGCTTGCCGCGGCCTGCCGCACACGCCAACCGACACCGGGTTTACTCGCCGCGCCACTCCGCCACTCCGCCAGAACCGCCATTGTGATTTTGAATGTTCACTCACAAAAATATACGACAACCAGCCGCAGATACTTGCATGCTCATCTCGGGATAAATAGGAGAGTTGTGTTACGTGCTTTACGCCTGATAAAATGCATTTGTGTCAGCTTTGTCATAGAATAACATTAACCTAGTATTAGGTATACCTTATACTATACTTATTATAATGTACTTATGTGCCTTTAAATCACTCATTTATAGCTGAGAAAAAAATGTTAACATTTGTCTGTGGTGGCGGAAATTGAGTGCACTATATCTATAAGTAATTTTATTTGTACCAGGCAATCCTTATCGTATAAAATCAAGTACAAATCAACACGTTTCAAAAATCCCCGTCAACTATTTCCTTGTTATTCTCAATAAGACCATTGTATGGAAATCTCATCATAATGATAATCATTAAATTTCAGTCATGCTGGCGCTCATCAAACTGACGTTAAGTTATGATGATTCTCGGTATCGACAAAAACATATCGATGGAGCCTCATTATTAAGTTTAATTATGACAGTTCGCCATATATGAATGGTTTACTTGATCGTGTCTGCGGCCAACGGACTCAAAAAACAGGCATTCGTCCCATAACTGTTCTCCTATATAGAGCGACTTGACAGCTTATAAAAAGGCTTTATAGTACCTACCTACATTATCTTAGACACAGCGATGTCAACGACTTTTGATAACAATGCAAGATAATGCAACATTTTTGCATACAGATGCACCAGAGTAGAAATCGGGCTGAATATGGACAATCATGATCGTTTAAGCGGTAAGTTTGCACATTAGTCTGTGCGTCTCGATGTCGCAAGGCGTTGCATACATTATATACATTTCGTCTTCTAGTTTTTATCGATTCTTATGTCCAAATGTGTAGTAAGGACCTGGGCAGCTCGGGCGACCATGTTTAATTGCAGCTATTAGAACAGATGGCTTATTCATTTGTAGAGCAGTCGGTCGTTGCGCTCATGTCGTAAACTGGCGATTCGTTCCCGTTCTGATGTTATTGTAGCGTTTTGTCTATGCTCCGCCATTTTATTGGGCCATTTTGTTGTTTCTCTGCTGAAGTTCTAAACCTGCATGTATCACTGTTTAAGTTTTAGTCATAGAGGCTGTTTCATCTCTGTTATATGTTAAGAACAACAATACGACGAGTCGATAACCGTAAATACTAGGATATATAAGATATCGAAACATGTAAATCTGGACCAAAATAGATAATGTCTGATTTTATGGAACGGATGGACTATTCTCAAATTTGTTTGAAAACTGAGTTGATAGGGATGTTTCCTACGTATGTTTGAGGATTGTCAGCCATTTAAAAACAATCAGCTCATAAAAAACAGCGTACTCGTTCAACTTTGCGGTGTCGAAGTACCAAGTACCTATAGTTTATTTTTTACTACAAAATGGATAATTATTTTCATTTGACGGTACTGAATTTTTTTTTTTTTCAAAATGTATATGTTATCACAAACCTACTGTAAGCTTGATTACTTTATGAAAAACCCTCAATACAAAAAACTCCTGGAAATTATTAGGATTTTTTCTTATTTTCGAAACGGTCATATATACTATATCTATATACCTACTCAGCCGTAGGTGAAATAAGGCAAATTTTTAGTCCCGTAGTAATACCACCGAAAAATGTGGATTATTTGAAAGTTTATGAATTGAAGAACAGTTTTCGACAAGGGGTACGCTTTTTTAACCGACTTCCAAAAAGGAGGAGGTTATATGTTCGTCGCGTATGTTTGTTTTTATTTTTATGTATGTCCACCGATTTCTCCGTCAATTGTGGACCGATTTTGAAAATTCTTTTTTTTTTTTGAAAGGGTGTGCTCTTAAATTGGCCCCATATAAATTTTATTAACTTTGCTTGGATAGTTTTTGAGTTAGCTACAAAATACGTATTTTTTTCCCACTTAGTATGTAGTCGAATGTGTGTGGGGTAGGTACCACAACTAAAAAGTGAAAAATAAAAACTTTTTACAAAAAAAAAAACCGACCTCCAAAAAAAAAACACTACAAAGTGAAAAATAACTTTAATTTCGGAAGTCGGTGGCAAAAACGACAATACAAAACCCAAGACACCGACTTCCGAAATTAAAGTTATCTTTCACTTTGTAGTGTTTTTTTTTGGAGGTCGGTTGTTTTTTTTTGTAAAAAGTTTTTATTATATCAATAATCATCATGTAGTTTCAGACTTTTTAAGAACTCGTCTAGTGCAGGTTTTGTTTTTCGAATAAAATATTACATACTCTCTGCGCCTCGCGGTTTCACCCGCATAAGTCTTGATTTCGTAAGAAAATCGGGATAAAAAGTACCGTATGTCCTAACCAAGGTCTACCCATGTGCCAAATTTCTTCCGTTCAGCAGTTTTAGCGTGAAAGCGTAGGTAACATACAAACAAACAAACTCACTTTCGCATTTATAATATTAATAATACATGGTTAGAATGATATTATTATACCTAATATAATATGTTCTCATCGTGTATCTTCGCATCTGAAGACTCTATAAAATTATTGCCGTAGGCGTAGGTACCTACTATCTCTATAAATGCCAAAATGAGTTAAACAATGATTTCGATCGTAATTCTAATACCCCAAAGGTATAATATTTTAGCTGGAAGCCTGCTGACGACATGGTATGTATCGTCGTTCAAAACAACACAATTAGCATTTTCATTGTGGCTAATTGTATAGTGATAAGGACATGTAAACACTGTCACACCTCGTCAATGTGGACACCAACGACGAGGGGGACAGCGTTCAACGGTAAGTTACCAGTTTATAGTTAAGTTTTTTTTAAATACTTTTAGGTAGGCTCTCCATAAGGTGGAAAGATGACCAGCACGCTCAGCATGATCACAATAGAAACGGGTTTTGTCGACGGAAGCATAGACAAAATGACAGATAAACAATCACAATCTGTCATTTTGTCTATTCTTCCGTCGACAAAACCCGTTTCTATGGTTGTCATGCTACGCATGCTGGTGGAGGACACGGGAACCTAATGGAAGTGAGAAGCACTGAGATTTACCAACACCTCTTATAGCAGTATGGGATATTTTTATTTCATTAATTATTATAAATCTTAAATATAATACAATCCAACACTAAAAGGTTATATACAAGTGTGTAAATAACTTATAACTAATTTGATAAAAAATTAGCAGTATTATTTAAATATTGCTTCAGTGTAGCTAAATAATAACAGCCGCACATGTCGATCGAAGGGTAAGCTACACTTGCCGCGGTCGCTTTCTGGATGGGGCTCCATCTATTACATATGGAGACCCCTCCGTGCCTTGGAAAACAAGTTAAGCTGTTGGTCCCGGCTGTCATTTGTAGATCTTTGAGAGTCGTTATGGGTAGATAATCAGCAGCCCAAAAGTCTGTCAACCAGTCTTACCAAAGGGTATCATGTTACCCAGTAATTTGGTTGTGGAGGTCAAATAGGCAGTAGCTCCGTGTAAAATACTGGTATTCAGCTGCATCCGAACGGAAACCGACCCCAACATAATTGGTAAAAGAGTAGGCAGATTGATAGTCTCTTTCTCACACTAAAGTAAGATTGATTAAAATAGAAGTAGGTATTTGTGGAAGCGTTGCTTGGGGAAGCCCTATGTCAGGCAGAGGACGTCTTGCGGCTGAATGATGATGAATACTTTCTTAGTTTCCAAAAGGTGACAATTACCTCGTAGGTTTCTTAAATTGAAAATCTATAAATATTAACCTTTTCAGGAGTACTCATAAACATGTAGAGACGTTCACCCGCTCTGAATAAATGAACAACAACTCAGGAGTGTAGGTTGTCATCATTATACTACATTTAAATGTCAAAACGTACATAATAAGTGTTGCACTTTGCATGAACATGTCCACGACCTATTCGAATTCAATTTTGCTTACGTGAGTGGTAAAAATAAATAAAGGCGAGTGAAGCTATGATACGAGCCGGGTTGCGAGTTATTGGTCCCCGTGCGCCGCGGCGGTCGTTCAATTTCTCTAATTAATTAACGATCCCTTAGATAACACACGCTGACAACCTTATTTGTGGCGAACAAATCTTTCAAACATAAATTTTAGTGTACACGCTCTAAACTTGTAAACTCTATGCACGTCTATCTAGGTATCTACATGTACGAGGTCCGTAAAAGATAAATTTATTATCCGACCAGTCAGGTAATCGCACTCCACTGTTACTGATAACATAATTCACACAAATTATATCTCACGATCACGGAATCTATTGTCGCGAACCACATATTTAGGCATTCCCTAAATGTAAACTTTACAATCCACATTGCATGATAGTTTTATAGCGTATTCGCGACGATGTATCCGCGTTTAGAAAAGTGCGTAATTGATTATTCACACGGCGTGTATCCGACCGTTCTCGCACTAAATATTCGTGAAAGATTCACCCAACAATTTACATTTGTCACATAAATAAAAGAAGCATGCGGCCTCATTAGGCGACAGCACGCCGCACCGCGCCGCACCGTACCGCGCCGCGCCGCTGCCGTGCTCGCCGCCGCTACCGTGTCCCACTCCTCACCAATAACGTGTATTTGTCAGGAAATTTCCACATAATTGCTCAGAGCTCAGGCGACTCTGATTATTTTATTCATTCTTTTCCTTAGGGTTAGAAGGGTTAGCACGATTCGATACTTAGCAAGATGCACTGAGAAATCAGATGCAAGACGGAATGAATTCGTTAAACCATTTTACGTTTTTTATTTATCTTACTTATAACTTTTGGTTTAATATTTTAGTTCTGGTTAAGTGGTGAAGGACAAAGATTCTATTAAAGTGTATAATTTATTTTGGGCTGACACTATCACGAGCAGAGTGTCCGTGGGCCCGCGCAGAGGGTCCGTGGGCAGCATGGCGCCGCTATCAGCGCTGGTATAATAAGCATCGGTCAATTTGTTCACCGCCCGCCCTTATCTTTTATGAAGATTTTTTGTCATACTATTTTTCACTACAGACAAAGTTATGAGGTTTTAAGAGAGGTATACTTTTATTGCAGTAATTAAGATATGAAGTTATATTAGGGCTTTTAACGTGAGCGAGATTTATCCGAGCCGTACATTTTTATGTTCATAACTTTTCTGTCCTGGCCATTTGACTTCTATCTACGAATTTAATGACTTGCTTGATGAATTTATTGCTGGAGTTAAATTAATACGATGTGCATATTTGATTAAAGTGCGCGGCTGCGCGTAGCCAAAGAGCTTAAAAAAAGAAAGCAGTCTCGATTGTTGGTGCTTATAGTAAACGAACGTGACAAATATAAAGCACGAAATGCGAAAGTTATTCCAATTTCCAAATAGTTGGGCGAGCTGAGTACAGCTCATTGCGACGGTCAGCGGATCCCTTCTCAGTGTCGCAAACATGTCACAACCGAATTCGTGACAGTAAACAGTTGACCAGTCTTATCAACATGCAAAGGATGATATTATCGACAGTAGACATTATAAATCTGAAACGCGGTTAGCTACCATATTGACACGGTTCAGTTTACGACCTTGGGAACGGCTAGCCGCGAACCTGACCGCGAGAACCCAGTGATAGCTACATAGAAATGAGATAACGGTATTCACCCATATATTATGACTTCAAACTCTCCTAACCAGGACAGTCAACACATACAGTATTTGTCAGTTATTCCTGACCTGTTTTCTTGTTCTGTTGACGCAATCTTTGTAGCTACGGCACCTGTAAATACTGAGAAATGAAAATAATGATCTCTAAAATATATCTACGGTCAGCAACGAACATTGGGGCTGTTGCTTTTACATAAGTATTTAAAAAAAATACACAAATCTCTATACACTAATTTTAAGCATATTTTATTTTAACGTTTTAGTCAAGAGTTTATGTTGTAACCAAATTATTTATTGAAAGGAATTTTAGCCTAAGATACCCAGCTGTCATTGCTGTTGTCATAGCCTTTCGGTCGTCATCGTAAGGTCCAGAAAGACTCACGTAGTTGGAATTCAGAACTTGAATAATTATGAGCTCAAATTCTCTCATAATAAAAACACTCCCATGACAATAAAATATGTTTCGAGACAATGATTGTAAATACGCCACAGGAATAAAAATATTGTCGTTATTAATTCTCCTAGCGGTCGACTTATCATTGCTTAAATAACTCGACAATAGGTACGAACTAATAAAATATTCTATAAACATTGTGACGGCCGCGCAATACAGACGCCGAACGACGATTCTGTGAAGTCGTTTGGAAAGCAGGCTGTGATTTGCAAGGTCACGCGTATAACACGGATGTTCCCGATATTGAAATGTACAGACGTGCTTTATTCACCTACATATGAACACATGCAACTTGAAAAGATCCAAGCCAAACACTCATCTCTTTATTAAAATCAACCTTATACGCGGCGCGGAAGTCATCGTTTCGTTCGGTGAAAACTCGCCGCTTGAACGTTGCCCAATGCGACAGTAGTATGAGAATCAAATACTCATATTGAATACGAAGCAGACAAACGGTACGACACTTCGTATGGTAAATTCCGTATTGCGAATTATTAAATTATTTATGCCGCATATCGCGGTGCGCCGACTACCGATCGCTGAACCACAATATCGGGAATCCCTGTTCGCTACTAATGCAATAATTTGGCGTATTTTGCAATCGCGTATTGAATATTGAATAGTTGGTAAATAGTTTATGTTCTGAACGTGGATTTCAGAGTACGTGATCCGGCGCGGCGGCTCGTTGTGAAATTGCACGACACACGGATAACATACGTTAACAAGTGGTCGTTTCGAATAAAATTTTATGTTCTCGTTGTGTTTAGATTTATAACAGATACGCGATGGATCTCTCGATATGCGGTGCATTACGGCACTGCGGCACATGCGCCGTTGCGACGCGGCGACTCGTAGGTGTTCAAACGACAAACCGCTGAACTCAACGCCTGCCAATAAGTCTTGCATTATTATTTTAGTGCCAAAATACCTATTATAATTTTATTGCGAATGAGCACGACATGCTGTTGCGACCCACGAATTAGTCGAGTTATAATGTAGGAATAAGCGTGGATCATATTAACGTTTAAATTCAAGTAAAGGTGTTCATAGACACGAGAATGCCATTTAATCCATGAGCTTTAGCACAAGATTACTATATACAACTTTAGCTCAACGTCAGTTGCAATTATGGCGTGGATACCTCGAATAATTGTCTCTTGCTATAACACTATCAGTCAAAATAGTTGTTACGGGAATTCTTGAAACACTTATTGCAGCTTAAAAAGTGCTCTGTAAAATTAAGCTGACGCCAGATGTTATCGAAGGCTTTGATAGTAGATAGGCTTCAGCCTAAGCTGCATCTCTCTTTGCTCTTCCACAAGCAAGTTTCCAGATCCACAATATTACACTCTAGGGGTAGGATAGGTACCATTTCAAACCACATGGGGTCAGGGTAATCAGATTCCGATGTAACGATCCGCGACCCAGGTGAAGGTCGCGGGAATCTGCTTGTTGTAGAAGCACAGGACCTGCAGTCGTGATACTTGAGAGGAGGCATATGATCAACAGTTTTTCAGCTGATATGTTTCGTTATTTACCTATTTGAACTCTCAAATAGCTCAAAAATAACCTTTCTTCGTAAATAGCCATAATCACCTATCTATGCTTTAGTTGGGTACTACCTACTATAGTTAGCTTGAACTAAATATCGTTTGTTACCTATGTTAACTCACATTTTCGACACAACAATAAGTTCGCAGTGTCAACGCGATATGTCCTCACAATGATAACGGAGGATATCGCGTGCGTACAATCGCAGACCAAGTAGAAATGATTTAATTTGTTCGTGGAGTGGCTCCGAGGGAGTCGAGTAGTCGCGGTTGTAGACCCGTGCCAGCTATCATTTGTAGCTATTTTGAAGACAAAATACAGGCAATAAACAGAACGTTGACTTGAAACCAAGTCGTAGATCTTACTTAGAAGCAATGAAAGTTAAAACAAATATATTAATTATAATTATTAGTTATTACTTTAAAAAAAAACATAAATAATTAATTTTATTTACACTAGGCACAACAAGATATTTAAATAACAGAGTTTGTGCTGATAGGTAAAATATTTTTTTCAAAGCTATGTGCCAACTCAAGTAACTGAAAATTAAAAGAAAACTATAGTTACTGTCATTGCTAGTAGTAGTACTTACGATCACGTATCACCACTAGCGCGAGAGGAATGCACGAGCTAGAACAAAATAATCTAAGAGGAATACCCGAGCTATTAGATGATAGTAGCAGAGGAGAGAGGGAGCTAGCAGCAGATAGTAACAGCGGAATGCGCAAGCTAGCAGCAGATAGTAGCAGAAGAATGCCTGATATAGTAGTAGATAGAAGCAGAGGAATGCACAAGCTAGCAGCTAATAGTAGCAGAGGAATGCACGAGATAGCAGCAGATAGTAGCAGAGGAATGCGTGAGATAGCAACAGATAGTAGCAGAGGAATGCTCGAGATAGTGGCATAGAAATGCACGAGCTAGCAGCAGATAGCAGTAGTGGAATGCGCAAGCTAGCAGCAGATAGAAGCAAAAGAATACTTGATATAGTAATAGATAGAAGCAATGGAATGCGCGAGCTAGCAGCTAATAGTAGCAGAGGAATGCACGAGGTAGCAGCAGATAGTAACAGAGGAATGCATGAGATAGTAGCAGATAGTAGCAGAGAAATGCGCGAGATGGTAGCATAGGGAAGCTCGGTATAGCAGCAGATAGCTTCTAGCAGCTACCAGGTTCGTAGCATCATCGGTGTGAGGAAAGGAAACTCGAGCTTGTGATACCGCTTAGAACTTTGCACAATTATTATCTAAATTAAGTGTAAAAGTTTGTTCAGAACTATTGTGTAATATCTGCACGTTGGCGCTGCATTGCGTGACCCGACTCCCCAGTGTTGACTTAATGGAGTGCTCGTGAACAAATTTAAAACACGCCTTGTTATGACTTACATGATTTATAATTACGCTCCTGTGATTGTTAGACAAACACGAAACACTTTATTATTATGAGGGTCGTTTACATGCACAACTCCAAATTGTTTCACATACATACATATAATTATATTGTTTCCTTGGGTTGTTATGACTTCAGTTGATTATGTTGGTATTATAAAAAATATACAGGCAATCCATGTAAAACAAGTATAAACATATTATAAAAACCTTACCAACTTAGTTGGGAAACGCTTTGTAGATAGATGATGATGTTTGGGCAATACATTAGCTTCATGATTGTGAATAAAATATGAATTATATTCGTGATCAAATTAAAAACTCAATCTGTCTAGCCTTTTCCCAACTACATATGTTGGGGTCGGCTTCCAGTCTAACCGGATGCAGCTGAATACCAATATTTTACATGGAGCGACTGCCTATCTGACCTCCACAACCCAGTAAGTGGGTAATACGATACCCCTCGGTAAGACTGGTTGTCAGACTTTCAGGCTTCTGACGAACCGTAACGACTGTCAAAGATCCACGAATGACAACCGGGACCATCGGCTTATGCTTTCCGAGGCACGGAGGAGTCTTGTGATCAAATACAATATACCTACTTAATACCTATATAGCTTATTCGAATACCAAAAAGCAAAATAATCTTAAAAATAAACAAACGCTCACTAAATAATAAAAGAATAAAATATCTAAGGGTCGCGCAGAGTTAACCCCGAGGCCAAAGCGCGGGCGGCTTGGGAGTTCGTAATTGAAAAATAAAAGGCCGTAATAATAGAATTTACATTACGTTCTTTCCAATGACATGCCGTCTGTCTTTGTCAGGAGCAGCATTGACTTCAAATACATAAGTATTATTATATCTACAATAATAGACACCCACCCCATTGTAGATGCCCTCTTTTTAACCGACTTCCAAAAAGGAGGATGTTATATGTTCGTCGCGTAAGTATGTCCACCGATTTCTCCGTCAATTGTGGACCGATTTTGAAAATTCTTTTTTTGTTTGAAAGGGTGTGCTCTCGAATTGGTTCCATATAAATTTTATTAACTTTGCTTGGATAGTTTTTGAGTTAGCTACAAAATACGTATTTTTTTCCCACTTAGCATGTAGATGATATGATAAGTTTCTGTCACTGGTAGCAGGTAGTGGTATTCGAATGTGTGTGGGGTAGGTACCACAACTAAAAAGTGAAAAATAAAAGCTTTTTACAAAAAAAAACAACCGACCTCCAAAAAAAACACTACAAAGTGAAAAATAACTTTAATTTCGGAAGTAGGTGGCAAAAAACGAAAATACAAAACACAAGACACCGACTTCCGAAATTAAAGTTATTTTTCACTTTGTAGTGTTTTTTTTTTGGAGGTCGGTTGTTTTTTTTTTGTAAAAAGTTTTTTATAACAAATCTAATAGAATTAGGTACTTTTTCAATAGATTAGAGAACATGTATGGACATACCTACATTATTTCTAAGATTCACCTATTTTATTACAAATTACCTATTATTTATTTATACACACTACCTATACAGGGTTACTGGTAGCTCGACGTATTCCTTGCAGGACGTCATAGTAGGGTTAAAATGCAACAAATTAAGCCACCAAATGTTCTACCGAAATTCAGTAGTTTTTGAATTAGTTAAGAGTTTTAGTTTTTTTATGAAAAATCCCAGGTTAAATCATTTGAAACCAATTTAAAAATGATTTACGGCGCGACTGTACTGAAATTTAAGTTATTATCATAGTTGACGCCGTAGCAGACCTTTGTTAATAATTAAAAGTTCAATAATGCCTAAAACTTTGGCAAATATCACTAACCAAACATTTAATTTTTTGTAATTTTTGCTATTACTTCATAAAAAATGTAGTCTAGTGCAAAAAAAAAATGCTACACCTGGTGTACAAATTACTAAGAAAATATCCTTGTCTTATCAGCTATCCAAAAAGGTATGAAAGTTAATACAAAATCATGGACTACATTATGAAAATCGTTTTTGATTTAGTACAGGCGTGCGTTTCACAAAAAGGTGATTATTCGAAAAATCAAAAACAAAATCGTGAACATTATTATTCTTTTTAATCAATATTAAAAACTTTAATTACACACATTTCACACGTCTTCTTCGATGTGCTGCCCTCGGTTTCGAATACATGTTCTTATTCGCTTCCTTACTTCGGTTTTTGTTATTCTTGATGTGATTGTTGCCCTCATCTGGTCCGCCGCATTTGTAATTCTCTCCCTTAGTTCTTCAATTGAATTTACTGGGGTCACAAAAACTAGATCTTTCATATGACCCCAGACGTAAAAGTCTAGCGGCGTCAGATCAGGGCTTCGTGCAGGCCACGGAATCGGCCCACCGCGCCCTATCCATCGGTTTGGATAGTTTTCATCCAGCAATTGTCGAATTGTGATTCGGAAGTGGGCTGGACATCCGTCATGTTGGTAAATCATGTTTGCTCTTCTTTCTTCCAGTACATCCGTGAGCAGTGCTGATAAATGATTTCTGAGGAAATCTTCATAAAGTTCCCCATTTAGTGTGTAACGGCTAGGGCTGCGCAGGGTAGGCTGCGCAGGCCGTTAACGGTTTAGGTAGTAGTTAGTAAAACAGCTAGACAAGTTAAATACATATATTTTTAACACTAGTATGTAGAAGGTACACGGCTAGGTCGCGGTAAGGTCACACTGATTTGATCCGAGCACTAACACAGTAAAATGGGAAGGGTACCGTCCTTGGTAGCACGTGGTAGATTCGGGGGGCCTGCTCAGCACAGGCTCCGTAGCAGGCCGGACGGCCCTGGCACGAGGTAGTACGTAGTCAGTAGCCGTGGAGGTCGCCTGACAGCTCAGGCTCCCAGCGGTAGGCTGCAGGCAGGCAGGCCGGACGTCGGACCTCAGTAGCATGCAGTTAGCCACGCATGCGAGCAACGTGCAGAATTAGGTAAGAGGTGTCCAACCCGTACAAAGAGCCCTGGAAGCGCCATAGGGAGCGCATGTTAGATGCGGTGCAAATATCAGCAAGCCGCATGCGATGTGCTAGCTTCTTCCCCTTTCTAAGCCAAGGAACGGTGTGGGAAGCATGGTAGGTGAAGCTCAATACATCGCAGCGGCTTACAGGCATAGAGTTTGCAAACATAGCATAGCACATGTACAGATGTGAAATGAGGTTAAGTATGGCGAACACGCGAGCATAAAACACAATGCAATAATGATATTAGCAGATGGCTCGCTGATCGCTTGTAACACACAGTGAGGCCCTACACAGCCTTGATGCAGTAGCAATACATACATATTACCATCTCCTGTGCACCGGATAACCCCAGCCGCGTGTCCGACACACGAGAAATCAGAAACTAAAGTAATGTGGAACTCACCCTAGGTCGGGGCACAAGTAATCCTGATAATCAAGGAATACCTTCCTTTATGTAAGCCAGCGGAAGTCGAAATGGCAGAGCGTCCTTAGGAAATTAGTGTTGTGCCACGTTTCTAGTGATGTGTGGTTAGTAACTTACTAATTGTGATTAATTACGGTTGAGACCTCACACAACGCTACAAGTGTTCGGGGTAAAAAATGTGGGCCAATTAATTTGTCGTCAATAATACCCATCCAAACATTAAGCGAGAACCTTCGCTGGGATGCGGTTGGTTTCAGTTTTTTAGGGTTTGCTTCTGCTTTCGGTGCCCAGTAATGTAAGTTGTGGTAATTTGTGATACCATCACGATCAAAACATGACTCATCGGTCCACAGAATGTTTTTTAATAAGTTTTCGCTGTCGGCGTCGGCACTTAGCATAAAACGACAAAATTCAAGCCGTCTCAGCGGATCTCCTTCTTCTAATGACTGGACTGGTTGGTAATGGTATGGATGTCGGCCTGACAAGTGAACTACAGACCAGACTTTCCACTGTGACATACCAAGCTCACGCGCTACGATGTTTGTCGATGTGTTAGGATCGTCAATAAAACGTTGAAGAATAAGCTCCTCGTCCTCAGCCGTGTATCTCCGGGAACGACCAGTGTCAACTTGCCTGCTTCTTTGGACGCTGCCAGTTTCAGATATTCGCCGATAAGTCGATCCGAAGACACTAACGTGGGGGAGTCGGCGGTTGGGAAAGCGAAGTTGATATTCTCGCCGCGCTTCAGCAGCGTTACCGTCACAAAGTCCGTAACAGTACATTATGTCAGCGTATTCAGGATTAGAATATGCAGCCATAGTCAGCGCTTATGAAGGCACAGCACAGCACAAGAGCAAGATACGCAGCAACAGTTAGGGAAATAGCCAGTAACAAAACACGAGCTTGCGCGACGTAGAGTTGAAACTAACTAACGCTGACGACCAAATTTTGCAAAATCGCACCCCCTGTCATGCCGAGAGAACAATAGCGACCAATCACAAAGCTCCCCGAGTGTTTGTAGTTCAAGCGCAGGTAAAAACTACGAATAATACGAATACGAAACAATAGGTTGACCGTCTCGCAATTTTACCTGCCCCCCATAAAACTCTTCTCTTCCCTGGCACACATGCAAAAGTATTGACAATCATACCTTTCTGAATAACTAATAAGACAAGAATATTTTCCTAGTAATTTGTACACCAGGTGTAGTATTTTTTTTTGCACTAGACTACACTTTTTATGAAGTAATAGCAAAAATTACAAAAAATTAAATGTTTGGTTAGTGATATTTGCCAAAGTTTTAGGCATTATTGAACTTTTAATTATTAACAAAGGTCTGCTACGGTGCGGCGTCAACTATGATAATAACTTAAATTTCAGTACAGTCGCGCCGTAAATCATTTTTAAATTGGTTTCAAATGATTTAATCTGGGATTTTTCATAAAAAAAACTAAAACTCTTAACTAATTCAAAAACTACTGAATTTCGGTAGAACATTTGGTGGCTTAATTTGTTGCATTTTAACCCTACTATGACGTCCTGCAAGGAATACGTCGAGTTACCAGTAACCCTGTATATATTTGTTACATGATTATACCTTATGATAAAAGAGAAACCCTGAGCAAAATCAAAGCAAGCTGGTATTTTCAATCACATACCGAAACAAAGTTCCCAAACATTTGTATGTAGATATTACGGTAAAGTTGGATTGTTTCGTGCATCGCCCGACATTTCCGTACAATAGATTGGCCGAGGCGTGGTACAGCTAGTTAGCCGTAAAGTGAGATGTAAATATGCGCAAGCGCACGGGTCACACATTGACTACCCTGCATTGTAGCGGGAAACGTGCCAGCAAACAACTAGCAACATTTTCTGGAATTTGACATCTAAGTTCTTAAATCACAAAGGACAGTTATATCAATAACAGAACTGGTGAGCAAAGAAATCAAATCTTTCATTGCGGTTGCATGAGTAATCTTCACGACGAGTGATAGGACCTAATCAATACGGACTAGTCGACATAATAAAGTGATTACAACGTCAGTGATCGGAAACAAGTATTATCTTAGATGTTTCACTGTCAATTAGTTATTTGTACGACAATATTTTAGTGTCGTAGATAGACTCATTAAGTCTTCTACTCACTGGTTTGGTACTCAAATATAATCGTTTACAGGCACATGGCACGGGAGGCGGTCTTATCCGATTGGGAAAATTGATAAACTTGAATGAAAATCTAAATCGAGAATCTAAGTTTATATTCTGTGCGCTGCTTTACGAGATTCATGAGTACACAGATATAGATTAGCCTAACGACATATAAATAGAAACCACTGTGGCTAGCACCACTATAATAATTGCCTACTCGCATTTTATCCGTGCTATCATCTGCGAATCAATCAAGTCTGATCCGTAGTGTCTTACCGAGAAAATTTATAGCGTCTTCTCCTACAGATATTTGCATATTATCTTAATGATGAAGAACCACCTCTTGGCCACTTATCGCCTTATATTCCAATTAATGTTGGAAATATGCGGCAGCTCCGCGCGAGCCGAGTTTTATTAACCTTTCATAATGTACGCCCTTTATCGCTTATATTAAATCGCTTTCATGTGTTACACTTTTGTAAAGTGTTTTTATAAGTTTTCATTAATCGCTTATATTATAGGTTTGTGATGCGTTTTACGAAGCCATCCTAGCACGCGTAGCATGACCATAACAGAAACAAGTTTTGTCGACAGAAGAATAGATAAAATGACAGATAAATCACAATCTGTCATTTTGTCTATTCTTCCGTCGACAAAAACCAGTAGAAAACCCCTCTCTATGGCTATCATGCTATGCTTGCTGCCTGCAGATGAGTTGAGGAGTAAAATGTGATGAATAACACTGTAATAGGTATACTTCTGTTACTGTGCGTCCGTTGATAAAAAAAATAAAAAATAAGTTTCATATTTCTCATGCAAGTGAATTACAATTCTTATGAGAAATAAAGATATCTCGATCAAACCTCAATAGCATTTATGAATCAGCCAACGACGTTTAAGTTATTTATTTTTTAAGTAGTTACTTATTTCATTAGCAGAGTATTCGGAACATTTTAATAAAATATACTTTTATCTGGCAAGTATACAAAATGTGTGTAAAGGTGGCAAAAAGGCCCATAATTATTCTGAGCGGCATACGTGTGCAACGGTGTAAATAATAGGCGCGAGCGCATCGTTCGCTACTGGAGCATACACCTAATTAACCCGGGACGCGACATGCCCGAGATATAAATTTTAAATCTGCTCGAGTCCTCCAAGAAAAATAAACACACTTCTGTGGAGCACAATACAAATAAATCAGGTAGACATAGGTATTCTTTAGAGAATGTGACCTATGTGATACAATAAGGGGAATTATTAATGTAGGAATTTCATAATCATAAAAAATTGGAAGTGATTTTTTTCGTATAATGACATGAAAAGATTTTATGGATGTCTCTTGCTAAGAAAGAAATAAAAAGAATTTATTGGGACTCGCACTGGAAGATAATTACACAAACTAAATATTAAAACTATGATACAAACAAAGAAAAATAAAACAACAACACTATAAAAAAATAATTAAAAATAAAGTCCTGTACCTACGAGGTCAAAAGGCCCCAGAAGACTAACTGGTGTCGGTTTATTAGTAGGCATGCCTAATACAATTAATGGATAACTTGTGTTTTTGAAACGTCTAATGAAATAAATACGTACGTTTACATTTTCAGCGTCTCTAGACAACTAAAACTTTGAAATATCAACCTCTTCTATTGTGCTGTTTTCTTATTAAGTATCATTGTAGATCATCTAGTCTAAAGCCCACTAGGACAACAAATCGCTAAATGCTAAACGTATTTAAAACATCATTCTGTCTCTGTTATCTTCGCACAGTTGATAGAAATAGAACGATGTTATAAGTTCATTTAGCGCTAAATGCATTTAGTGATTTGTGTTGCAAGTGGGCCTAAGTCTTGTTCACATTTCATAATGTCATATTAGGTAAACTTTGAACCAAAGTTAAGTTTCTTATCTACCTAATGTCTACGATTCAATTATTAGCTGTTAATCTGTCAACTATCTGCCCTTTAAAATGTGACAAAGGATGCATTTCGTTTCTGTCGTCGATCTCTCAGCCATAAGCGATTGACTTTATGGATTTTGCATGCAATTTCAAGTTTTGAGCTACAGGTTGTTGTTTTATATTCATGTTTTTCTCACTTATTTTTATTTATTCACTCAAAAACAAAGCATTGTAGTACACGTTAAAAAAAAAAACAGTTTCACAAAATAAATACTATATCTACAACGTGTGGGTGAGCACTGCTCTCCTAACTAGATTATGAAAACCTGTGTTAAGGAGAAGCAGTCCGGTCCCCCTAAGGTATAATGACGTAAAGGTAAACATAGTGCTTCTGATTTTAGTGTCAGGACTACTCAAAAGTGTTAATTTCCTTAAAAAGTAGATTTAGCTGATTTACCAGATCTGTTTATCAGTATTTATTCTTTTTCGAGTTATCTATTCCTTATTTATTTATTTATTTATGTTGCACCTGCCATGTTTTTTCTCTGCATCATCCTAAGGTTGGCTGGTAGAAAATGCCTCAGGCATTAAGTCCGCCTTTCTACAGTATTTTTTACTTGTGCATAAAGTTTCAATAAATAACATTTATCTACTCTACGCTGGATACCCAATTTTTCGAAAGAGAGTAAGTACCTGTCTCACTTCAACATTCAAACATTGTTTTAATCATCCATTCTATAATTTCTTTCTTTCCTATATTTTCCCACTGCTTTTCTAAGTATTTTCTTAGCTATTTCTACTTGTGCCTACTGCGACTTTGTTACATATAATCTGAATTAACCAGATGACATCCTGTATACACGAATACGATCCATTCTGGCAGTTGTATGGTGAACATAGTAGCAGCTACCGATCATCGAGTGAAATATATAAATCGAAGCGTTATCATCTTCGGCGATCACCGCAGACGGCTGCGGCGGGCAACCGAGACGTGAAATAAATATCCATTTCCATACTCAAATGTAGGCAGAGTGCAGGGAGGGCGCGGGCGCTGCGGCCGCGACCACCGGACCCGACTGATCTATAACTCCTTATTATTATTTGAATGAGATCTATTGATCCGCGAGGTGTGGAACCCGCAATCCGCTCCGACGACGATCATTTTGTTCGACTGGAACGACCGCTTTTGAACTAACTTGACGTTACAATGGCGGCCACTGACGGCAATGATTTAAAATCTGTTAACAGGACGGTTCTCTTTTTAACGATTGGTATACAATTTCCATAAAAGGTTTTCCAGATTATCTCTGTGTTCGAAATACATTTCACATAATAAGGGATAACACGTCACTATGTTAAAATAACTGTCGTTCCCTTAGCTAGTTCTAATATAATTGAAATGTGGCCACAATGATAACTGAAAAGCTCTGTGCTCGAGTGCCCGTGACTCTATCTATGTGGAAATTGAACAACAATGTCAGAGGATTCACATCTGTTCAGAATCAGAACCCTCCGAATGGGTTCTGATTCACAAAGATTATCTAGAATATCATCACCATTGTATCGAAAGACGACTATTGGTAGAAATAGGCCCCCCAAGCATCGCTACAAAACGACCGGTTCTGTGCCTCCCGAAATCCAGCGGACAGTCGCGAATATGATTGACAGAAATGCTATAAAATTATTTTTTGTAAAGAGAAAAGCGCATTCTGTAACATCCTCTGTGTTATGCAAATAAATGATTTGATTTGATTTGATTTGAAAACACCCCTTTACAGATTTTCTTATTAACATGTGTGTTTAAAATATACTGATACCCATTTATGCAAAAAAGAGTCAGAAAAAAAATTGAGGTTGAAATATTAAGGAAAACTGCAAAGACCTCGATAATCCCCAAAATAGACGAAAATTCTATGTTTTTCTACGGATACTTTGTTTCGTAAATTTAATATTATTGCAGGCGTTCAGAAAAACAACATTGTTACATAACTTACAATTATTAAAAACAATCATCGAATATGTAGATTGTGAACATAAATATTGCTTCATAAAAATGAGCAATAAATGTTTCCGGTAGAGGTATTCAATTCAAAACTTATTACCTAAGTAGATTTTATGATCAGTACCTGGCCATCTAACTATATTTTCCATTAAAATACGCATACGCAATAAATGGTGCTATTTCATTGAAAGGTTGTTATTTCTTTTGTTTTTAATACCTACATATCAAGCGCTAAATTAAAGACATTTAACGATACCCAGAGAAATAATTAGTGTTTTATAAAAAAAACTATTTCGAAGCGTTTCTTCTTCTAACTAAGTACCTACTTGGGTATCAGTCAATCTCAAGCTTTAGTTTACTAAAAACCGGTGAACGGTCACAATGACGGATGTCCAAATACAGATTTCAAATATAAATTTGGAAAATCCAAGGTGTACGCCTGATAACGCTCATACAAAACCAAAAAATATTTAAACGACTTTTCATGAAGTATGTTTTGTATGCTTTTTTACCCAACAATATAGGTAAAATTTCTCACATCGCAATCTTTACGTACTGTCAAAGACTATTTAGGTTTGCTTTGTTGGTTGCTAGGCAACGGAAGAGGGTCGAAGTTGGAAATAGATAAAGTCAAAGTCAAATCATTTATTTCAATTATGCCCATGTATGGATAGCACTTTTGAACGTCAAAATTTACAAAATAATAAAATTGATTGTAGTCTATAATTGATTCTAGTCTAGATATTATGTTAGTTAGTTTTTTATTTATTATAATTAAACTACTTTGAACAATTTTCAATAGGGTTCCTCCTATGGCTGAAACGAATCTATAAAAAAATAACTCAATTAATTGATTTTTCGCAAACTACAATGTTTTCAGGTTTCACACTTGATTGACGGATTTTTGTAAAACTATTTTGATGTTTTTTTCGTTTCTATTGCATTAAATACATTTTTGAGAAGTACAAAATTAATCTCCATTAAATTATCTATACGATCCTATACTATTAAATGAGAAATATTTGTATATATATATTTATTTGTTTGTATATAGATTTCTACTCACGTTCTTGAAATCGGCTCTAACGATTTCGATGAAAGTTGCAATATAGGGGTTTACGGGGGCGAAAATTCAATCTAGCTAGGTCTCATGTCTGGGAAAATTAATTTCCTCTATTTTCACAGCCTCGGAAATGTGATACAACGTTGGAATACCTGGATGATATGTTTATCTATTTTCACCCGAGCAGAGCTCGGGCGACCAGGTACTGGTATATAAATTAAGTAGGTTTGTGTACCAACAAGGCCCCCCCGAGCCTTGCTCGAAAACGAGGTGCCAGCAGTTGTTGCAGCTGAGCACGTAGCTTTAAATACCCCGCATAATAATCATGATGAAAATACAAATTTGATCCAGCCTGTCCCTTCTTGCTGTCCTCCCATCAGCGATGCCCTAAGCCGAGGTTCGTGCCCTCAGCGAGCATTCGTTTAATTTTAATTTAGAATAAGTTTATGAAGCTCCTGGCTGGAGGCTGTAAGTGTAGAAGCTTATGGCACCCACAGGAAAATCCGGTTAAGAAGCCAAGACCTTAGTGGTCAAAACTGCGAGATGCCCGTATTAAAAAAAAAGTACCAACAAGAGTGGAACAATAAAAACAGTTGCAGAAAGAAGGCAAAACAAATTTTTCGATCGCAGAGCACTCTCTAATGCTTCGCATTAAGGCTCCTACCGCACGTCACCGTCACGCGAGACACCGCTCGTCGCGCGACGGTGCCTTTGTGTCGCGTCGCGTGTCACGCCTGTTTGTAGGAGCCTTTTATGAGTCGTGCAATACTGGTAAAAATGACAGATTTTCATCACGGCCATTAAAGTATGACGAAACTGCTTTCCTATGAATCCAAAGCTTGACTGAGTCATCGTTTAGATCAAAACGCGTTCTATAACGACTGACCTTCAGTATAGTTAGTTGAAGGAGAGTTCACACTCGAGCCGAGTGTCGGGACAGCTCGTGCCAATCATCGGTGATAATATAATGGGTCCGGTGCAGGAAGCGCAGTTATTCGCAACGAGCCCCGCGCATGGGGGCTTTTAATCAACACTTTATTGTTTAATGACCCCTCGTCCCAGTCTAAATTAAAAGGGTGACGGCTCAAACCCTATTGACGGATGCGTTATATGTGCGCGAAGTTAGTTGAATATTTGATGATAGAAAATAGCGATGCCTCAAGTTAATAAATCGCGGATTTCGCTTTTAGTGCGCGATTGGAACGGCCTGTAACCAGCAATAGACGGTTGCAGGCCGAAGATGATGATGATGATGACCAGTAACCGTAGGTAGGTAGCGAATAGGTATTCGCTAGGTAGGTAACATTATAATCAGGCGGAAACTGACTTCGGTGATAGGTACCTATAGAGTGCATCTTCTTATTCTTGTTTGTGTTTTTGGTTTCCTTTATTCGGTGAGAAATAAAGAGTATTCTTACTCAGCAAGTTGTGCAGCTATAAACCAGAAACTTTTTCGCCAACCGTTACCTAGGCATTATCTAGGCAAAGAGAGTTTCTTAAAAATATTTCAGACAGAAATCAAGACATAGGTACAAAAATGGTCAAGGTAAAGCCGTGGTCGCATGCCTGTACACCTACAAAATTATAATGGCATGCGACCACGGCTTTATCTTGACCATTTTTGTAACTATGTCTTGATTTCTGTCTGAAATATTTTCTTGTTTCATACTTTTTAGAGCAAAATTTTTCAGTAGTCGGGTTTTAGTTTTTGAACTTACTTTTTATTTAAATTATATCTACCTACTTTCGTCATGATCATTGTCGAATTGTGCTTCATGCGATCCACTAGTCTCTTTATTTTTTATTAAGTGATGATTTCCTCACACCCACATGTCAAGGTTTTGTTTTTTTTCTGTGCTTTTGGTTTTGACGTCATCAATGACACCAAAAACACCTGCAGTTAATTTCGATGTGCTATTCTTACCATTGAGGGGTTCGATAAGTCAACCATGTACATATTAAATGTAATTAGTAAATATGAGTGAAGATTAAAGTAAGTAGCACAAGTAATGCGATCGTTGAAGCGTCGCGTGCCTCAAACGCCTAGCCTACGAAAACTTTAGAGATTATCACATATTTCCACCCTCAATTTTTCGTACTAGAATAGGTATAGGAAGAAGGCGAGAGGACAGCAGGTATTTTATTCAAACCCCGTACTACGGTAGGCCAGCTCAAGGTCGAAGTATTCCTGTAAACCATATTGAAGTATGGCCTAAAATACTGCCTAAATCAGCAGCACCCGTCAATGTTTTTAGATTCAATACTCCACCAACACCAACCCACTATGGCTTGATTTTGGTTGGTGGATGGTTTTTAATTTTGTTCCAATTTATCATATAGGCAAAGGAGCAATCAAAGGAAACCAGAACTTTAGGCAATTGACTAGCAACTACTTTAACTGTAGAAACAATTTTCAAAATATCGTAAGGAAACCGGCATGTCCTAGAACCGAAAATTCGAAGACATATAACATCCACCAACCCACACTGGGCCCGCATGGTGGATTACGGCCCACTCCCTCTCACAGAGAGGAGGCCTGTGTCCCAGCAGTGGGAACATTATAGGCTGATGATGATGACAATTTAGAGTACCTAGTGCATGTTATTTGTAGCCCCAGAAAGAATGTCGCCAATCCTTGCCATCATCGCTAGCCGCTATCAGGTATTTCATATCTTTAATTTAATTAATATTTTAAAATAAAAACAACTCCATAGTTTTCATGTGTGTATTAAAGGCATTTGATCCCTGACTTTTAATGCTTCACCCCCGGCATTAAAATTATGTGTATATTTGTATCACGCTCGCGATTGTAGGGCCTCGACTAGTCGTACACACAGGGAAACGTACACCGCTCGTCAAGGTCTTCGCCATCCACTTAATGTATTATGATGTATCAAGTTTACAACGATATGTACTACAAAGTTCTTTCACTTCAGTACTGCGATTCAATAAAACATCTGATATTCAACGATCTCAGTAACTAAACATTTATATTTGATAACAAAAATAGCAATCCGCCCTTGGCGTTAATTACGCGAAACCTGATATCACTCTTATTTTAATGACGAGCCCTAAATTATTGCGCTCTGCAAAATTCTTAATTATATCTCTTAAATTTCTAAGTAAAATTTAGCCTAGAGCGTCGGTAGGACAGCAAAATGATATGTTTGTAAATAACGAAAATTTTACCGTTAGGAGTTAATTAATAGTTTGTGATAACAGTCTGCCAGCATACCACTAGTGATTCCACCATTCATTTTTATACATAGTTATATTGAAGAATTTTATTTAATAAACAATATATTTCACACCTTGACCAGATTAGGTAAGGGTTGCTAAAAACTTGTTGATTGTTTTACCAAACTTGCTCAAAATTGGTTTTGTTTCATTTGAGTATCTTTGATTTAAATCATGCAACCCTCCTCAGATTTAGCTTAACGATAGATGAACAAAAAAATACTCGTGTCGTAATAAGTAGATCCCTACCTACTGTCTTTTACCTACACGTCATGTTCTGAACAGAGGGAATATTAATTACACAGTTCATAAAAGTAACGTTAAACGCTTAGATAATGTGTTAAAAGGAGCCCATCACCCCTCCAATTAGTCGGATAATGACGGTGTTCAAGTTATTAAATTAATAAGGGGAGGTCGGGTGACGGTGACTCGGTGTCGGCCGTGTCAGGTGGCCGCCTGCTCTGCTGTCTCACACGCACGCGTAATATGACGAAACAGATTACTTTATTTAACATCGAAACCCCGCGCATCCTCATGCTCATATATAAGAAAACAACTAAGAGTTCCATCACAAAATTCTAATTCATTGAAAGAGCTCTTACGGAGCGAGTAATTACCGTAAAAGGTCTTAAGCATGAATGTTATGACGGTGCTTATGAAAAGTATTTCACTCCTAGCATAACGAACCACCTGCCTTTTGAGAATTTGAATGCTCACCACACAATAAATTTTAGGGCGAAAAGGTCTATGAATTTCTTTGCATTTCGCAATTACTTTTTGTTTTGTATTCCTGTCGAAATTATAAAACTCGTATTTACTTACTCAGATCCTTTTTGACATGATAATAATTCAGAGGGAAGAAGTCGAATTTAATAGCAAGTTAAATGATACGTGTCCTGATTGGAAAATGTATGCTTATTCAGGTCGAGCGCGGCCTGCGCCCTCCCCAACCCTCCGCACGCCTGATTTGAAATGAATGGTAATAATGGCCGAGCATCCCGTTCGCATCGTTTTGTATGATTATTCCAGATTAATTATTTGTTGGAATTTTGCTGGCTAATTTTTTGGAACGAGATTTTCCCGCTTTGCCTGACGTTTTAATTCTAACTCGTCATGGGGAGAAGATTAAATATACTATAGGTATGTAGGTTTTGTGAGAGGCCATATTCAGAATTATTGTGTCTTGGACGCGTCGATTTGTTCTTTCAATTTGGGAAGGAAAAAAGGCCACGTTGATAACTATAGAGACTCTAGCTAAAGAGAGACTCACTGCTATAGAGACCTAAGATTAACTATATATAATTATGTAGCAAAGTCCTTTTACAGTTATCTGATTTTGCATCACAGTGATCTTTATTCTCATCAGTATATGGTTGCTATCAGAGGGAACAAAACTGTGAAAGGACAGCAAAAATTGAAATGTTCTCAATCCATCATATTCTCTTGTTTGCGTTCTATTAAATACTTGTCGATTAAAGTTAATGATTGATAATTTTTAAGTGACGTCTCTGAATGCTGCGTAGAGTCACTTTTTATCAAAACTCCGTGACATATGAATACTATTACTGACAATAACATACTGTTATGACTAATACCCGACCCGGCCGATATTGGACCCGTTTTCCAGCAATGATAAAATAAAAAAACCATAAGTAGTAAGTAATGTTACTACACTCAAAGCATTGTAAGTATAATAAGTAAAAAATCATAGATATATTTGGGACTAGAGCATTTTATAACTACCTATGTGTACAATAATTATGTCGATCGATAATGACTCTACATCACTATTGAATCACGTCGCAGCTCGGCAGCGGTCCCAGAGGCCCCTGACTGATGCGAATATCAAATCGTTGCCACCCCTTGATTCCATCATTTTCATCCATTAGACGACAAAGAAAAGCGTCACTATGTCCTGAGCCGATCAAACATGCCGAATTTTTTGTAAAAACTCTAAACGTCAGAGATGACGTTTGAAAATGACGCAAATAAATCAAGTATTTTGGACAAGAGAAAAACTAAAAATACCTCATTAACTGAGCCATTTTCTTTATTTGTCGTTTATTCTGCTTTGTTTCGCATTTGCAAATGAAACTCGTTCCTATCAAAGTACACAAGATGCTATTTTTGTTCAGCAAGCAAGCGATGTTTGTGCTCTCAGCTGGACTCTCCCAAGGGGCCTGAGCTGGCACATTCTGACGACTGAACTAAGTAGAAAGATAGAACAGAATTAAGTCGGCCAATTATCCCGTATTGGATTTATTGGTAATCTCTGCACGAATGGGCGCGAGGGTGCGAAGCGAACCAACTTTTGATGATGCCTTTTATCGGTATTATGAACAAAGTTGTTGCAATTTTTATGTAGGTGGATTTATTGTTTGCCTTCCTCTCTTGTTTCGCCCTCGGTCGTGCGCCGACAGATAAAAGAAAGTCCAGAAGCGTTTTACTACAAATAAATCAATCTTCAATCAAAGTATTCTCATCCGGCTTAGTTGACTTATCTTCGTTAATAACCTTCTCTTTGTTTACTTTATGCAATTATTTTATTCTACCAACCGATTCGACAGCGGCGTACAGTTGGTGCATGAAGTTTGTTTGTTTGCATCTGTTTTTCTTTCCATTTGTAGAAGTTTGTCAATAAACAAGCCACATAGGTTTATTCTTGTACTATGGTGAGCAAATTAATACAATATTTAGGTATTAAAAGAATGGCTGTTATCTACAATATCCACTCCATTTGTTAGAAAAAAGCCTATAATATAAACTTTCTGTCGTAGCTTCCCACTCAATCCTGTCAGTACCGGAGTTCAAATAACATAAGAACCTAGAATTATTTAGTAGCTAATAGCCACGCTCGAGAGAGGCCTATGCCCAGCAGTAGATGTCTGTTGTCTGAAATGATGATGATGATGATGATGATAGAGATGCTCCCTGAATTACATATTAAAATACTTTAGTTATGAGTGGTTTCCAATAATTATACATGTGTTATTTAGTTTTATATTATTACCTAACCATATATATGGATTTCGCTAGGTAGGTATATTTAAAAATTAAATATGGATACAACAACGTATTTTAACTAAAGGTCAACTCTGAAACATAAGATCATGTCACTAATGCACTTTTGCAATTTAAGATTGAACTTCAACCGACTTGAGGGTGTAAGCCGAATCTATGATACCTACTTATAGAGCAAAGAGGTTTAAAGTAACCAAGAAATCGATTTCAGAGAAAATTAAAACAGCACTTAAAAAAATATTTACCAGGTATAGAAATATACTTACTAAGTCTTCATCTTTTCGTATCGATGGTACTCTTCTTAGTATTTTTTTGTATTAGTATTTTTTATAGTATGAGCCCAGTAGGTGGCCACATTGATTGCGGCATCAGTGGCATTCTTTAGGTCATCCGAGGTGCAGGTGAACGGGCACTTAGGACACTCCAGCAAATGGGGCATACTTATGTAGAATTCATGGCCGGTAAGAACCATGTTCTGAAAGGAATAAAATGTGATACCTGATTAAAATTCTATTTCTTATAACAGTTTGGTTTTCGCCTTGAAGTTTTATCTCAAAAACTCACCTTGTATAAAACTGAATATATTTTTCTTAGTGGCACTTTTACCCTTGTCCCAAAAGTGCCAGTGAATATTTTTCTGAAAGTGTCAATCCGTATAAAAGAAATTGATACATCGATATAAAAGCAAAAATATGTATGTTCTCAATGTATTAGTAAAAAAATCTTAGTGATACGTCATAGCCGTCACACACAAGCATTGCCTCTCGGGTATTCCATAAAAAGTTGGCTACTCACCCTTGTTATTGTAGTTATACCGGAGTAAAATGTTTTGTAAAAACATTATCATACAATGGATAAAAACGAATTGTAAATCTTATTATTTTTACTATTCACTTCCCTACCTAGGTAGTGTAGGTAATCATTATGATAGACTAACAACCGGTTTCCGGAAGGTTTTCCGCAATTCAATTTTTTTTAATTAGTTGACAGAATGTATAGGTACTTCTTGTAAAGTAGGTAAGTAGCTTAATACATTCAAATAAAATATATAACATTTAATTTTTAATGTAACTATGCACCTGCACTCGGTATACCTGCTGCCCCTAATTTTTAGGGGAACTACACACTTGTTCAGGTCGGAATTATTCGGTACCGCTGGGCGGCAAAATCGAATACTTGTAGATATGTTCGGGAAAAAACCGGTCGGCTTAGCTAGAATTGTACCGAGCCGACCCGCAAACATGAATAAGCGAGGGTAGATGCCGAACAAAGTTTGCCAGTTCGAACCAAATGAAAACTAAACATGTATAGTAACTGCTTCGTGCCGGCTTTGTTGTTGAACAAATACTGCCAATCCAATGTGCCGACCCGAACACGCGTGTGTAGCACCTCTCAGTCACACTTCGCTTTTTTATGAGTTGTGTTTAATCGGCATGAATACTAATTTTGCGTAGCTGAAATTAAACTAGAGTTCTTTTGGGATCTTTGACGTTATGATGGACAAAGGAGATGACAGTTTCCATACCACATATTTTCATTTTTTACCCAAATGATAATTTAATATTTCAGGCATTTTACAGATGACTTGATGACCAAGATTTTATTATTACTTGTTTATACTAAAAAAAGATAACAAAGACAGCGTTTTTGTTAATCTATATGTCGGAGACGGGTATGTGACTCTCGTTATTTTCAGGCATATTTTAACTACTGTGGGCGTAGTGTGGGTAATGTTGGTTAATGCGCAATAGAAAAACAGTTTGCAGTTCAGATCACATTATAATTAACTATCAAATTAATCACACTAGCTTAATTCTACACACACTGGGTGCGACGGCGGAATGCCATGCGAGGCTGAATCTCGCCGTGGCCTTAAAACATCATGACCAGTGATAGGAATAGGTAGTGCCTATTTGCCTAAACTTCGAAGAACAGAGACAAGAAACGGAGACTTCATTAGGACTACTTAAATTTTTTCCGGGACATCTGTCCTGAAATTCGGGACAACACTTTTAAATACATTAAAAAAATACGTTATTTGGAATAAGTAATTCGTCTATATTTAACTAAAGTTTGCGACTAGACATAACATTTATAATTTATAACTCCATAATAATAACTTATTCTCTATGGGCTCTAAAGGAAAAATAAAACACATAGAGCACTACCTATTTCTATCACTGATCATGACTCTGTAGAAGCGCGCTTTCTGGTGTGGGTAGATCACTTGATGTTGCCAGTGGCGCGCTTGCGATTCGTTTCGTGTCCGTACTTAATGACCGGATCCGACATATATAAATTGTAATTAAATGCTGTTCGTCGGTAAGCGTATCACTGGAAAACGGCTGGACTGATTTAGCTATTTTTGTTTGTTAGGGAAATAAAAATTGAAAAAGTTTGCCGGAAAATTGTCAAATTCGGGAAAACTCAAGGTTCTTTTTCCTATGGATTGATATTTGGATAGGACAACTTCTGTCGGGTTAGCTAGTTTCATATAGATTTCATCCTCATTTCAATAATATTTTGTTAAGCATTTTTAACCCCCGACGCAAAAAAAGGGATGTTATAAGTTTGACCGATATGTGTGTCTGTCTGTGTGTCTGTGGCACCGTAGGTCTTAAACGGGTTGAACCGATTTGAATGCAGTTTTTTTTATTTGAAAGCAGATTTTTTAGCGATGGTTCTCAGACATGTTTTATCAAAATCGGTTAAGCCGTTTGAAGATTATCAGCTCTTTTCTAGTTGATGAATGGATGTGAGTATTTTCCACAGGTCTGATCGATTTGAAATTTGGTATTCTGTTACTTCAATGATATTAGAAGAACATAGTAACCTTGAACTGATGCCGCAGCATCACCTGGAATTTGCAGAATAGGTACCCAACTCCCTTATCAACTTACAGCACAGGTATCGTGTTTGCGCTCATTGGAATGTTCTCAATGATAGGTTATAGATAAATGGTGAACAGGGTCTGGTGATGGAGTAGGAAAGAAAAATGAGGAAATGTTGGTGTCGGGGGTTTTTTAAATTATAACTGACAAAATTGTACTTGTATTTTATGACGTACTATCTCACTATGCACAAAAGTCAAAATTACAACCATCATAAAGCTTAACTTAAAATGAGGAACAGGTGTAAAGTTCACTCATCCTCTATAGAACAGGGAGGATCCTCCAACCAACGGGTGTTGTGTCTGATCGGCCACTGCCCGACGATTAATGTCGGAACGTTGTATATATGCCAGTTGCGCGGTAAACTTTGCTTACTTGCGGAATTTTGCGTGACGTCAGTGTGATGCGTAGTTCGCATGTGGCGTTATAGATGTCGCCACAAATTCATCTTTAAACATGGACCTGAAGATGAATAGAGTCTGTCAATCGAATCGTGTCCACGACCAATTATCTGATTTCTTATAATGGCAATACTATTATCTGTCAAACGTATTGTCACAAGTTCTGGTCTAACCTCGTAGCATTCCAATTTTGTTGATTTTTTTTACTTTATAATGCCAAAACCTATAAAAAGTAGTGTTAGGAGCATATTGTTTACAATGATTAATAAATATAATCATGTAAAGATTGAATCTGACAACGTGATAACGGAAAAACGATGACTTTTGGATGAAATCGTTTCAACATCAGGTAGGTTGGCTACAACATTTTGATACTTTTAGCTTAATTATCTAATTTTATTATTTTACTGTGATGTAATCACGATTTCGAATTTAGATTTAGACGTCGTAGTCATGACGTTAAATGTTACTGGGGCACATAAAAGTGATAGCCACTTTAAGAGATTGTTGTTTGAATTGAAACTTATTGTTTTTCTACATTTTTAATAATATACAATATTTTTTCAGCCACCTTGAATGATGAAGTAATAAAAAGCACAATTGATAATTTAGTTAAGTGACTCACAGCCATAGAAGACAATAAAAAATTAAATCTGAAATACGACTATCTGACGTAAATCGCTGCTATGACAGGTTAGTACAGTTTTTTTTTGTTTACCCTGCATTTTCTTTAAAGGTTATTTTATAATTTAAGACTTTTATACTGAACTGACACACACTGACACTGACTGACACTGTTAAAACATTGCGAAGAATAAAAAAAGAAGGTGCTATTTAACCAAGGTGAGTGGAACACAACGGGGAAAAAGCGTCCATGACAGCCAACTGTAGCCAACCTATACACCGTTTGAAATAAGATTAGACATTTAAACAAATCTTTTTTACAGTCTGTTCAACCAATTTTGACTTCTATACCGTAGGCATAAGGATGGCATTAAAAGCAAAAAAAGTGGTTACAAACCAACTGTTTACTGCAGCTGCCATTTGTCATGCGACCAACGCAATAAAAGTCAAAATCGGTTGAACAGACTGTAAAAAAGGTTTAGTTAAATGTCTAATCTTATTTCAAACGGAGTATAGATGATTTTGATTTATCAGCAATACGCAATAAAATGAATGAATTTTACTGTGTAAAAAGCAAGTTCCAACTCTACGAAGTTTGCTTGCAGATTTAAGAGAATCAATTGGATTTACTGGTGTCATGAAACATTGAGACAATTATTGCTCAAAAATGGAATTGAATAAAAAAAAAACGAGAGATCTGTTCCTATTGAAAAGAAAAAAAATTACTATAGATATAGGGACCCAAGAATAGAAAAAATCTTGAATGAAAGATGTGTGTGGTTGGTGTTTACGAGTACACACTATTTGATGCGCCTACGTTTATAGTTAGAGTCATAGTTCATATCCTTATGTTGCCTTAGAACGGTAGTAAGTAGGAAGAGCTGACGTAATGTAAGTACTTCACAGTATTGGTACAATAAATTTGTTGAAAATAAGCGTGGCTTAAAAGTGTAGACCTTTAGGATAGCGCGTTGCGCAATCTCAATAGGTATAACAGTTTTAGGAGCTCCTCCCCAGGATGAGATGCAATACGTTATGACAGACTAGCATAGGGCAAAGTAAATTTGTTTTAATAACATTGCATCCACAACATGTCTCAGCTTCTTGAAGACATATGAGCTTTCTGACTCGAGCACTAAGTAATTTTATATGATCTTTAAAGCTGACATTACTGTCTATCAAATCCCCTAAATATTTGATGGTATTTACATGTTCTATTGTTTCGTACGATATTGTATTCGAAGTAATAGACGAATAACTTACGAGTACTGCGTATTACTTTAGATTACGTCCCCAACGTCCCGTAGAAGTTACAGAACCCACAAAAAAATAAAAAAGTGCCATTTGCAAAACTTAAGAAAAAAAAAACTATTTGCCCCCGAAAAGGGACTCCATATCCAAAATTCATTTCTTTTTGTTACATGTCCGTGTTTGGGTCACAAAAATTGATATGTATACCAAATTTCAACTTAATCGGTCCATTACATTCAGAGCAAATTGACTGTCACAGACAGACAGACACACAAGTGATCCTATAAGGGTTACGTTTTTAGGGTTCCGTAGTAAACAAGGAACCCTTATAGTTCCGTCATGTCCGTCCGTCTGTCTGTCTGTCTGTCTGTCCACGGTCTAGCTCCGAGACCCTTAGTACTAGAAAGCTGTAATTTGGCATAGGTATACATATTAATTACGCCGACAAAGTGGTAAAATTTTTTTTTAGGGTATCTATCATACACGTAAAATGGTGATGTTTATTTTTTTATTTTTTTACCCCATGGTGAGGGGTATCATTGGAAAGGTCCTTCAAAAATATTGTGAGTTTGTGAAAACTATTTTTGGATTCAGGGATTCGTTTGCGAAATATTAAGCTTTAAAAGCCCTGCCGGCTAAATGGTTGGTTTTGGGTGTGTGAAAAAAATCACAACAGTAGTTTATATAACGAAATTAAAAGGAAAACTATCACAACTAAGTAGGCTTTACAGGTTAACGAGTAATAATCGACCAACTTAACTTTGCAGTTGCAAAAACATGCTTTCCGATACATTCCGTATGGGAGAACATATTTTTCAACTACAAAGTTAAGTTTGTTTTTGGGATAAATTCATCCCAACTACAGAACCCTTCATTGTGCGTAGTCCGACACGCACTTGGCCGGTTTTT
Organism: Agrochola lychnidis; assembly: GCA_963680765.1. Taxonomy (NCBI): domain Eukaryota; kingdom Metazoa; phylum Arthropoda; class Insecta; order Lepidoptera; family Noctuidae; genus Agrochola; species Agrochola lychnidis. The sequence goes on from OY796858.1 coordinate 11,943,048, forward strand.
CTTTTGAAGTACAGAACTCTAAAAATAGTCAGGTTACTTTGGCAGCAAAAATATTTTCAAGACCTTTTTAAAATGTGATAAAAAAACAGTTTTGACATGAAATGTAATACATCGGACTTTGCAAAAAATAATTTACATTACCAACTTTCACCATCCTTACGTATCATCTTCATTGTGGTGTTATTTAAATTATTTTCTTCTTCCTTCCCGTTCTCTTTCTATCCCGATCTCCCTCCATGTTTGTAATCTCTCTAATCTTCTGGCTCGGTATTCTCGTTAGATGATTCTTCTTCGACAGTCGTTACTTCACCTTCCTCCTCAGACGATACATGTTCAGTAGTGCCTTCTTCCTCCTCAGTCGTTACACTTTCAGTATCATCCTTCTCAGTCGTTAAATCTTTAGCATCATCATCTTCCTTCTCAGTCGTTGAACCTTTATCATCGTCATTGTCTTTGTCAGTCGTTGAACATGTAGCATTGTCATTGTCGTTCACAGTCGTTACGTTTTCAGCATCTCTGTCCAAGTTTACTCCATCAGTGTGTGAATTGTTTCCTTGCAGTTCTGTTTCATTATTTTCTGATAGAGACTCGTTTATTTTATATTTAAGATTATCATTTTTATGAGTTGTATGCACGAGAACAAATTTTCCTTTAGATGGATCTCGGTGATTCCCAACCCAGGCTGGTATTGTGGTAGTCGGTAGTTTCCAAGCGGAGTTTACACCGATATACTTCGATTTTAATTTATTTTTAAAACAAGTACACTTGCAATCTTTATCAGCAGAAGCAATAGCAAAACCACGTGTCAGACATGTATTTATACATACGTAAGTTTTTTGGAAGTCCAAGCACTTATGGGTTCTGTGAAAACCATAACGTAGAATTGACGTTTTGTTGAAGTCTGTAATGATCGAATTACAATCAATTCACCATAATTTAAGTTTGCCCTAAATATTATGAAAAGGGGTGCTACACATATGTTTGGGTCGAGCGTTTGGCGAAGGTACATCCCACTCTGAATTATGTTCGGGTCAGCTTGGCTCAATTCGAGCGGCTTTTTCTCGAACATATATCAACATATATTTGATTTTGCTGTGCCAAATCATGCCAACCCGATCAAGTGTGTAGCAAGCTTTACATGCCCAACAAATCAATAAATAGAGTAGGTAGATCTTCTCTTGATACTGATTAAACTACTCACATCAAAAGTATCCCTCCGTATCAAAAAGTCCTAAAAGCAAATGGTCCTAATAGCAGAAGGACCTATAATCAAACAACACTTTAACAAAATGTCCTAGTAGCAGATCGTCCTACAAGCAGTTTGTCCTGTTTATAAAGTAATAACATCCCGACTAAAACCATGAAGTCCATAGACTTCTTATAGGTTTTCCTGTAATCTATAAGTATAGAACTACCTTCGGTATTTTTTAAATTTTTTAGGCTCTGGACGTTCGGATATAAGAAGTAAATTTTCATCTATTCTCTTAAAAAACTTTAAAACTATTTATACTAGTAGTTCTGCAACCAGTAGACCTCGCGAGCACAAACTTTTTTGCAACGATTAACCTTTAGCTAGTCGCGCCAAAATAATCACACTGTTGGTCGAGTGCGGACCCCAGTTTATTTGTGAAAAAGAAACATTAAATAAGTGCAAATATTTATTTTATAAAGGAACTCTACGTAAAACATCTTAACTTATCAAAAATATAAGGCTTCTAGAAAACAATATAATATATAAAAATAATAATAAAAAATGTAATGGATGACTTGAACTCTTTGCCCACAACAATTTGCAACTGCTGGAACTACTGACGGTAACAGAAACTTTCAGTAGCGCCATCAGGATGGAATTTGGTGTGGACAAATATGCGGTCATGCATGTCAAGCGAGGGGAGATTGTGGAATCCGTGGAAACCCACCTCTCGGACTCCATACACCTAAGATCCCTCTCCTCAACCGAAACGTACAAGTATTTGGGTATGTCGGAAGCTTTAGGTATCAGCGCTGCTGACATGAAGCAATCGCTGAAGGAGCGCTTCTTTAGCCGCCTAAATAAAGTATTAAATAGTCTTTTATCAGGCGGAAACAAAGTGCGCGCCTTCAACGGTTGGGTCATGCCGGTTTTGATGTACTCTTTCGGCATACTCAAATGGACTCAGACAGAACTTGACGCCCTGGATAGGAGGGTCCGCACACTGCTGACCGCTAATCGAATGCATCACCCACGCTCATCGGTGATGAGACTGTATATTCCACAGAAGTGCGGAGGCCGAGGCTTCTTAAATGCCAAGACCCTGCACAACCGTGAGGTATGCAGTCTCAGGGAATACTTCCTAGAAACCGACGTGTGGATGCACCGACATGTGGTCTCAGTGGACAAGGGCCTCACTCCGCTATCCTTGGCTAACGAGAACTGGCGCAAACCTATAGTATTAGATACTAATGACCGCAGGGAGGTATGGCAGAGCAAAGAGCTTCACGGGCGCTTTTACCGGGCCTTACATGGGCCAGATGTAGACCTGTTAGCGTCCGTATCCTGGTTGCGATTCGGTGACCTCTTTGGGAAACCGAAGGTTTTGTCTTTGCGATTATGGACGAAGTTATGATGACGAACAACTACCGGAAATATATTGTGAAGGACGGCACGGTTGACATCTGTCGGGCATGCCACCGGCCCGGAGAATCAATCCGACACATTATTTCTGGCTGTTCACGTCTGGCTAACGGGGACTACTTGCATAGGCACAACCTTGTAGCCAGGATTATCCACCAGCAACTTGCTCTGAAATACAATCTTGTGGAATCGGAAGTACCGTACTACAAATATGTGCCCGACCCAGTCCTCGAAAATGGCAATATCACATTGTATTGGGATCGATCTATCATCACTGACAGGACTATTGTTGCCAATAAGCCAGATATAGTGGTGATAGATCGACTAGAGCGTCGCACAATGATTATTGATATAGCGGTCCCGTATGACGAGAACCTCGTGAAAGCTGAAAAAGATAAACAGCTTAAGTATCTTGACCTGGCTCGTGAGGTTGTCGACATGTGGGATGTGGATACAGCAATCATTGTGCCGATAGTCGTGACGGCCAATGGCATAATAGCCAAGAGCCTCGACCAACACCTGAGGAGGCTCTCGTTAGGCAGCTGGATCAGGGGCTTGATCCAGAAAGCGATACTCCTGGACACTGCGCGTATTGTCAGGAGGTTCCTCTCTCAGGAGCCCTGACCACCGGTGGCTTGGATCCTGTTCCCGACACCGATGGGCGACTATTTTTTATATTTTTAAATGTTTTTTTAATTTTTTTACAAGAATATTTAAAAATATAAATAGTATGTTTTGAAATAAAGGATTTAAAAAAAAAAAAATACATAATGGCCGCGTATGTGCAATATTGGCTAAAATATGGACCGCAAGAGACTTTTTCTTTAGGCTTATCCTTTTAAGTGAAAGAAAAACGTTCACGCCTCAAGCTTTTGAGAATAGTTGACGTAAGTTTTATTTAGTACTTTTTAGTTCATTATAGGTTTGTTTAAAAAAAACATTTTAAATTTTATTCTAGCATTAGCATTTGATAAAATATCTATTCTATCACCTTCACTTGTAAGGTTCCTACTTGTCAAGACAAATCCAACGAGTCCAACACAACAGGGCTACCGTGTAAAGTTGAGGTGTTCCTGTGCCCACCTTCCGGCACTATTATCAGACCGTAAACTATACCTTGGGCAAACCTACTTACTTGTCAAAACCCATCGAAATTACCTAAACACAACGGGGCTATCTTATCTATTTAAGAAGTTCCTCTAGTGACCTTCCAGATCCATCATGAGGCCTTGGACTACACCTTGGGCTACAGTACTTGGCAAGACAAAACAAACGACCGCAAACACAATAGGGCTATCTTTTTTAGTTGAGGAGTTCATATGGACCTGGACAGCACCTAGTCTAAAAGCACTTGTTAATACATAGTCCAGGGAGTCTAAAAACGATGGTTTTAACTTGTTTGGTTGAGGAGTTCCTATGGCCACCTTCCGGCTACATCATCAGACCCTGAACACCACCTAGTGTATAAGCACTTATCAATACATATCCAATGAGTCCCTAATACAATGATGTCATGTTTTTTCAATACTATCATGTTTCTTTGGGCGAATCTTCGGATTTCGTGGTTAAGGAGTAGATCTGCATCAAGAAAACTATGAATGATAGCTTGTAGTTTTCGAAAATATTTATATTTGACGGCGATGACCTACTTTTTTTCCTATAAAAAACATGACATCCACATGACAGCATTCAACACGTCAAATTCAAATTTAAAAACCGGCCAAGTGCGTGAACCACGCACAATGAAGAGTTCCGTGGTTGGGATCAATTTATCCCAAGAACAAACTATAACATTGTAGTTGAAAAACATGTTCTCCCATACATTCCAAAATTCCAACTGCAAATGTAAGTTGGTCGATTATTAGGTACTCGTTAACTTGCAAAGCATACTTAGCTGTGATAGTTTCTTTTTAACTTCGGTATACAATATGTAAAAAGAACCCTGTCCTATCCGAAAGGGGCACATAGGTACTTCTTCTTATGGTGTGGTTAGTGACTAACCTGGTGTCAGAGTTTTAAAGCCACCCATGGGCCTCTGACTTGGCTTCACATGCCGTCGAGAAATATCTCTCAGGCATTCGTTTCCTCACGATGTTTATCCTTCACTGTTTTTGAAGCAAGTGATAATTATTTAAACAACATATACATATTATTATTATTTATATATGTTTCATATTTCGGGACCATGGGGTCTCGGACTTTTGAAAGGCGTACGAGGGGTCGAAGTCAACTCGCAGAGGCCCCTTAGCCAATTTTAAATTGAATGAGGCACCAACCGACGATTATCCCTGTATGCACTATGCAAGTGCACCCATGGACAACCCCCGGTTGGTGCAGGACTAAGTATTGCAGAACGTGGAAACGAAATATATTGGGCTATGGGTGTGGGTGACTATAGTGGATTCGTTACCTTGAACTATGGAAGAGCTATGTCCCCTGCCTGGTCAATGTTTTATTGTACACGAATAAAATGGCACGGAGTGACTTGTACAGTCAATAATGGGCCCCCGGAAACTGTCACTGTGTACGTTAATTTAAAAAATTCCACGAATTGAGGAAAAATATTCTTTCCTGTTTATTCCCCTGATTACTTCGGCACAAAAAATAATAGTTTAACAAATTATTGCCATATTTTATTCATCATGGCGTCGTCTTACTTGCATACTGCTTTCGTCTAGAAATCATGTTACATTTTAATATAATAATATCACGTAGATGTAAACTTATTGTAAAACTAACATTGGTTTTAAAGCCTCGTTTTAGAGAATTCTGAAAATTATTTTCAGATTTCTCTAGTTTCATATGAAAATATGAAATACCAGGTTTTGCCCGCGGCTTCGCCCGCGTAGATGTCGGAAAATATCCCACAGGAACGTGCTACCGGGATTCTGAGTATTCATTATCTTAACCCTGGTCATGGCCTATCCGTTACGGCATGAAAGGTAACAGGCAGATAATAATTCTGTTTTTGAGTTACGCACCTCAAAATGAAAAAAAAACATGTGTGCAATTCACACGTGGTAGAAGTGAAACCTTCAAAAATTTTGGCTTCAAGAAAATGAAAAAAAAAAAAACATGTATGACAGAATTTTTTCTCTTTAAAAGTTCTAAAAATAAAAAATAAAGTTTAATAAAAAACTGTAACCCGACTACCTACGGGAAAATAAAAATGATCTAAAAAGTACGAAACAAGCAAAATTATAATGGCATGCGACGACGGCTTTACCTTGACCATTTTTGTACCTATGTCTTGATTTCTGTCTGAAATATTTGCTTGTTTCGTACTTTTTAGATCATTTTCATTTTCCCGTAGGTAGTCGGGTTACAGTTTTTTATTAAACTTTATTTTTTATTTTATACTTTTCCGTTTTTACACTTGATAAACGTAAATAAGAATAATACAATAGTTCAGTAATTAACCTATTTTAAATTCCAATAGCAGTGCATAGTGCTTTGGACGAAACCATAGAGCGATTTATTTCGACGCCAACACCATATAGCGATATCGAGCTTCGAAGAAATCCAAAATATAAATATTTCGTTGTACTTGTTTTTCTTCATAAGAGTGGAATTACAAATCGTTACTATTTATTAAGATTTGATTAACTGCACGTTGGTAACATCTTGCAATACTACGTAACGCAATCTCACTTTTGCTTGTTTTTAACGATTTTTACATATTTATTTACTTTGAAAATATAATATTACTAGCGGACCTGACAGACGTTGTCCTGACCGAATACCGCCACCTATCGGGTCCGATTGTGAATCTAAACCATTCCCAGATCCCCTTGAACACACACAAAAAATTTCATCAAAATCGGTCCTGTCGTTTGAGAGAAGTTCAGTGACATACACACTCACAGAAGAATTATATGTATAAAGATATACATATTTGTAATGTGCTCGTCAAGACCTTTCTTTTAATACCAAACATGTCATGATCATCCCATTTTAATTTTTTTCGAGGTTAGAAATTTACGTGTAAAGTTCATCAAATTAAATTTAGGGAAAAATTATATAGCCTATGTCACCCGGACCATTATTACGAATCTATTGATACCTCATTCATCAAAATCGGTTTAGTAGTTTAGGCGCTACGGTGGAACACACGTAAAAACATACATACATACATACAAACATACATACATAGACTGCTAAAATCATAACCCTTTCTTTTGGCTTTGCCGTAGTCGGGTAAAAAAGTCCGCAACAGCATACATCTCGCTTTTATCAGTAAAAGTGGAACTTTAAAACGTTAGGTAAAAGTACTGGGTCTTTATAATCTTATTCCCCCTCATAACTTGCCTAGCCTTGCACATCATAGATGTGCGCGCAGTTCTTGATCATTATTTTACTGCGATGTTATTTTAAAACTGCGATATCTCTCCTAAGATCGTTGAAATCGAATGATGTTAAGGACAATTTTATTTTAAATTAAATACTTGTGATGAATAATGTATTTATTAGGATAAGGATTAATATCATATTTATAAAAATACCTTTGCAAATAATGCATTATTTTAGAAAACAAATTTGGTTAGCATAAAAAAGGTTATAGTGAGCCAACCTTAAAAGATAGACATACTGTCGCATACTTTATTTTAGAACTTTTAAAGGGGAACAATTCTGTCATACATGATTTTTGCGAAATTTTAGCCGTTTACGCAGCGTACGCAGCGGAAGTTCTCAAAAGGAAAAATAAAAACCCCCGATTTTGAAACTTTCTTCATTGGTGCTCCGCTTCTATTAGTCTTAGCGTGATGATACTCGTATAGCCTATAGCCTTCCTTAATAAATAGGCTATCTAACACTGAAACTAATTTTTTAAATCAGACCAGTAGTTCCTGAGACTAGCGCGTTTAAGTAAACAAACAAATTCTTCAGCTTCAGAGAACCACGAACATAAGAAACACTGTATAATGCTTCCTATCTCATTTTCTCCCACGTTAAATCTTATGAATTTATGTCTGTCTCTTTTTACTGTCGCTTTTTCGTTTCATCGACTTTCAAATCACAACGATGCTAAAGAAGTTTTCACTTCAAAAAAATTTAACCCTTTTTTTGTGTGGGAAATTATCAAATAACTTCTCCCGCTCTGGGCGGAGCAGAAGGGCGTGTCAGACTCTTACTGACTAAAACTCACCCGTGTTCCTTCAGTTGCTTGTATGTTGCCAGGGGCCATGGTAACCCTTTCGGACAAACCCGCAACCCCGGCATCGGCCTTAGCGGACCCCTTCAGTTGTGCTGACATCTCTTTGAGGTATGCGTATAACAAAACGCGCCATCAACCCGGGCCCGGGTCCTTATCGGACGACAAGCTACCCATTGTTCACCGTCCGCGCCTACGGGGGCCTACGCCTGTGGGTTGCAGCTGAAAATCAGCGTCAGGTGATACACTTTGTGTTGTCATCTGACAATATGCTGAGCTGAGCCCTTTTGGCATTATAATCATTGTTTTCTGTTTTTATAGTTATAAGGTGTATATTCTCTGCTGTAATGCCAATAAACGCATTTTTCTTTCTTTCTTTTCTTTCTTACGGTAACCGGGAATCGGCCTGCGATTCCCGACGCCTAGGGCGTCTCCTGCGGCGGTTAAAGGCGTGAGGGCGCGAAATTTGACTCTCCCTCACGCGTTCCGCCTCGTCCTTCGCGAGCATTACTGCTTCGCAGAAGGAGGTGACGGCTTGCCCTGCCCTCTCGCTCCGTACCATGGCCTGGACCAGGGCCGGAAGCGAGAGATCACCGCAGCCGATCGCCTCCACGAGAACACGGCGATGCTCCGCCCAAGCTGGGCAGACCTCCACCGCGCGCGCGCTTTACCATGTCCTCCGGGCGATCCACATAATGGTGATACCCGGGCTTTTCGTCCCACCTTTTCCAGAACAGGAACCTCCCGAAACAATAGTGTCCGGTGAGGACCTGCGTCAGGCGGAAGATGAGGACGCCGTGGCGCCTCTCAAGCCACTCCTCAAAGAGGAAGCTAATCGCAGCAATTGTGTCGTGCCCAAAATTGTAACCATTAAAGGATGACTTCGTTGTTTGTCAAGACCCTTTTTCTCAGGAACGCGTGGAGGCATCAAGTTGATATAGATATCAAAAAACTTTTTACAAAAAACGAAACAACCGACTTCCAAAAAGTGTAGTGTACAAAGTGAAAAATAACTTTAATTTCGGAAGTGTGGCACTCCGGGAGTGCTGACAGAAGTGAATACTTGAAAAAAAATTGGCACCTCGGTAGTCAACGCGTTGATGTCTTTTACTTCACGCACTGCGCTAATCAACACGTTGATGTCTTTTTAGGGTTCCGTAGTAAACAAGGAACCCTTATAGTTTCGTCATGTCCGTCTGTCTGTCTGTCTGTCTGTCTGTCCGCGGTCTAGCTCCGAGACCCTTAGTACTAGAAAGTTGTAATTTGGCATAGTTATACATATTAATTACGCCAACAAAGTGGTAAAACAAAATTATGAAAAACATTTTTTTTTATTTTACCTCTCATACACGTAAAGTGGTAATGTTTATTTTTTTATTTTTTACCCCATGGTGAGGGGTATCATTGGAAAGATCCTTCAAAAATATTGTGAGTTTGAAAAAATCATTTTTGGATTCAGGGATTTGTTTGCGAAATATTAAGCTTTAAAGTGCTATATTTTGTTAGAGTCAAGTGTCCCCCCCCCTGCCGGCTAAATGGTTAGTTAGCCGGCAGGGGGGGGGCCCCCTGCCGGCTAAATGGTTAGTTTTGGGTGTGTGAAAAAAATCACAACAGTAGCTGATATAACGAAATTAAAAGGAAAACTATCCCAGCTAAGTAGGCTCTACAGGTTAACGAGTAATAATCGACCAACTTAACTTTGCAGTTGCAAAAACATGTTTTCCCATACATTCCGTATGGGAGAACATATTTTTCAACTTCAAAGTTAAGTTTGTTTTTGGGATAAATTCATCCCAACTACGGAACCCTTCATTATGCGTGGTCCAACACGCACTTGGCCGGTTTTAATGGTCCATTTGACCATTAAAAAGACATCAACGATGGTGTCGTCACAGTGTCGCGAAATCAATGGTTCAGTCCCATCTCAAAAATGCCCAACGCGCCTAAAGAACTTTTCACTTAAAAAAAACATACGCTACGAACCTCCATACCTCCTCCTTTTTGGAAGTCGGTTAAAAGCTTAGATCTACGGTCTCTTGCAGCTGTAACGAAAATCAAACTTCCAAGTCAACACAATAAAAAAATACGGCCATTTATGCCGCATATTTTGGCGCAAATAAACCAGTCTATTTGGTACTTCCCGTTGGCTCAGCAGCATGAAGTTTGGCGAGAAGTAAAGTCAAGTAAAGAGGAAAATCGGAAAATTGGTAATTTATATTTATTTAATTATGAACTGGAAAGTTAAGATTTTTCTTTAATCTGGGATCAAAAATTCATAGGCTGGGTCTTGAAGTAACATTGAGTCTGTATTTCATTTCTCTATAAAAAGTTCGTTTTCAATTGAAAAGTTAAGTTTATCCTTCAATCCAGATTTCGAAATTCGGGCAGCCGAGCAAGCACAGCTTTGAGACGAAACCCTCAGGGCGCAAGTCTTACTCATACTTGACTGGTATTTTTAAATAAATGAAACAGTTTTAAATATGATTCTAAATGCCTTTCTTAAAATACCTATAATTCATTTTACTATTATTATTATCACCAATGATTTTTAATACCTACTCTTGCCGCCATTGAACACATAATACCTACATATTAGAAAGGTTAGTTTATGAATTTAAATTGTAATAACTTTTGACCGAGTGAGCCGATTTTAATTAAAGTACCTGGGCGACCGAGCTCTGCTCTGGTGAAAATAGAGAATACTCATTTAATAGTATGAGATAGTACCTACTAATTCCATACCGCAATAATAGTAGGTACTTACTAATTCCATGCTGCCATGATCATTATTTTATTGTAAATAATGTCATGTTATGTTCATTATTCATTATCTTGTTCTAAACTTTGGGCGACCGAGCTTTCCTTGGGTGAAAATATGGAGAAAACAAATTTGCCCAGATATGAGACCTTGCTGAATCGATTTTTCGTCCCCGTAAACCCCTGTATTGTAACTTTCATCGATATCGTTGGAGCCGATTTCTAGATCGTGAGTAAAAATCTATTCTATATAAAAACGAATAAATATATATATGTCGTGGCCAGATCTTAGAGTTGATCATTTCATGAAATGATCGACCATTTCATGAAATGTTTGTGTTTCATGAAATGGCCAGCTAATATTAACCATATAATTTAAACGTCAACGTATAATAATATGTCAGTCGACGTTTGGCCACATCATTAAGTAAGGGTATCCATGCAAATATTACTGGCTTTCACTTTTAGTAATCTGGGTCAATGGAAAAATAAAACATTTTATATAGCTTTCATTCCAAAAGAAAAATAACAATTAATAAGTAAATCCTAAACGAATAGTTAAATCCTAACCTGTGAAATACGTTCCAAAAACCATGGTTTTTTAATGTTGAGGTCGTTTTTCGAGTGACTTTCATAAAAGTCACGTAGCTTGATATAATAACGATACTTCACTGCATTTCAATCATCCATTTGCTTATTTATCCAATCGAATTATCGTCCGCCGCCATGATGCACAGCAAAAACAAAGCGACATCAACGCCTCTACCGGTGAATAATCTAACTATTTTACGATATGACCACTAATGTTGGGCCACATCATGAAGTAGTCGTGCATTTAACTGTGCATATCGTCAAATGTTGATTGTTCAATGATCTGGCCAGAACACATCATGAAGTGGCCAGCAGTCAATGTTCTACTTCATGAAATCGTTTAATAGTATAGGATAAATACTAAATGTTAATTCAATATACCGACTATAACTATATTTCCAATCCCTTAAATCTCTTGAAAAAAAGACAAAAAATAAACATGAATTTTAAAATCATCCCCTATTTCCTCTTAAGGGAAGATTTTCGAAAACGTAGAACTATGTAGTTCTTTATTTGTTACCAAAATAATAAATTTTGATTTCCATAGCCCTAACTTAAAAAAAGGTTAAAAGGTAACATACAGACAGACAGATAGATAGAGTTACTTTCGAATTTATAATATTAGTATGGATGGCTAACCAGTCAACTAAAATATTTATTATGAAATTCAATATTTAATATCGTAACACCAAATATTTAGTTTTAGAAGTAAAAAAGTATTTCGAAACTTTCCAATTGCCTTTTTTACTGCTAAAACGGTTACAACATCAAATTCAGTGTTATAATTGCAATACATTATTAATATTCTAGTTCACTAGTTAGCGATATTTCATATTTCCATACAGTAATATTGCCAAACTGTTTGCGACGTTACCAACTTTTTGAATAAACGCTCTTAATAATAAAGGATAGCTCATACAAATCCATGCTGCCATGATAGTACTTACTAATTCCATACTGCCATGTCACTACCCCGACTGGTAAATAATTATCTGTGGCGCACATTACCGCACTAGTATAACACCTATGTATACCATGTTTTACGCAAATAAATTGTCTTATCTTAATATGAAGTTAAAATCAAGCGTGTTTAATACACTGCATTATGAACCTAAAAACGATTCAATAAGAGCCACTTTACAAGAAAGTGTGTTGAAAAACAATATAAGAACCTCACTTGCAGTAATTCGCTAGGACGTGCTTGATCCCTAGATAGTTTTGATGTGTGTAGTTTCAGGTCTTGAGATATTTCAGTTATACATTGTAGGTATTAAACCTTTCTGTTACTTCGATAGAACTATTATGATGGTGTTGTTGTTGATAGGTAGAACGTATAATGCACCTAGACATGATAAAAAATGTAAACTTACTTGTCATATCAGTCTCATTCCAAATAATTGGAAACGTATCTGAAAAAATAAAAGATACCATGAGACGACGAATACTAAATACGAGTACCTATTGTCGGCTACTGCACGGCCAAAATGCAGGGGGCATTACCATTTGGGCTACAACACCTACATTAAAAAAATCCAAATACTACAGTCATGATTAGAGATCGGATATTTGGATACTTAAAGTAAATATTTGACAAAGAAATTATGAAAGTGGCTCCTTAATAAAAAAAAATATCTTAATATAAATCCCGGAATTCCATAAAATCCGGGACTGCACAACTAATCGGATACATGGTATGGAAACAACTAATCATCCCTCTTTGGTGGTTACCTTTGCAGTGTAAACATAAAAAAAAAAATTGATTAATTATGAATTTTCTACCAGCCAACCTTAGGGTGCTGCAGAAACAAAACATGGCAGGTGCAACATAAATGACAGATAACTTGAAAATGAATACATACTAATACATACATATAAACCGAATAAACTTTGTCAGGAGAAATAACGATAGGTAGAGGAGAAAACAAATCCAGCAAATCAGCGTTGCAAAGATTCTGCCAACTTTTCACGAATATGTTCTCGTGCTTTCACTTTGAAAGATAACCGACTGGTTGCCATCCTGATGTTCAGAGGGAGCGCATTCCAAAGAAATACCGCCTGGACAAAGAAAGAAGAGTGAATAAAACCGGAGCGGTGAGAAGGACAACGTAGAAGACGATTGTTGGTAGATCGAAGATTTTTACTATGGGCACAGCATAGGTATTGAACATGGGAAGTGAGGTAAGTAGGAGAAGTGGGTTTGTCGAGTATAGAATACAACATAGACAGAGCCCTCAACTCTCTGCGCTGACGTATGGGTAACCATTTTAAAAGCAATCGATGCGCAGACACATGATCATACTTACGAAGATTGAAGACGAATCGAATGTAGTTATTTAGAAGGCGGTCAAGTTTATTGAGGAGATCTGCATTCAGGTCATAGTAACACACATCACCATAGTCTATTATGGGAAAGATTAGGGACTGTCAAGCATTGCCTTAATGTGTGATGGGAGAAGATTTTTCAACCGATAGAGCGACCGCAGCGTTCCGGTGACTTTTTTACTAGTTATCTAGTTTATTTCATCAAAAAAGACCTACACTGTCCTCCCATACCTAGTAACACTGTTATTTGAAAGTATTGTAAAAGCCAATTATTTTTAAAAGAGTAACCGTGGAGTTTCTTGCCGGCTCTTCTCTATAAGAAACGACCAATTGGAACCGTGCACCTAGCTTCTGACATTTCATAAGTGCCCATGTAGGTTTATGTGAAGTAAAATATTTTGAAATTTGAATTTGAAAAAGTACTAAATTTATTAATTCCGAAATCGCGAGATTTTTGTTATGTCAGTTTGGTAGGTAGATATGCATCCGATTCTATAGTCAGAAAAAACACGAAATTTGTCGATTCCGGAATCGAGCAACTTTTACAATCGATACAAAAGTGCATTCCATAATAGCCAACACCTCAACTTTAGGTAAATAAGCATTCGAATGACGCTAGAAGTAATACCTAAATGTCGTTTTAAGTTAATAATATAAAAATATTTATTAAAACAGGGAAAAAATATATTTTAAAAATTATTTATTAAATAAACTGCCCTGAGTCATTATATCAATCTTACTTTAGGGTTGTAGTAGCAAGCTCCCTTAACTAGCTTTATAATTGCCTATCTATCTCATTTTTACATCTGTTCGTACCTACTCTTCCTATCTAATTATATAAAACCCTAAATCTATTTTCTGGTTACTTACTGTTGGTTTCCTCTGCTTTTATTATTATTACGAACCATTTTAATAATAAAAAATGTAGCGAAAGTAGTACTCCCCCCATATTTATGTAACTGAATTACTTGTGAGCTTAAAATGTTTTTTTTCTTAATTTTTTTTTGTATACTAAGTACTTAATTACAGAATTAATGTACTGTAAAATTAATTGCATTTGTTAATAAATCCTTTAGTGCAAGCGGCTGATACCTTATCAGCACAAGTAGGTACCGACTACCCCAGCGTCCGCTATAAAACGTCAGTGTTTCTACGACTCGATCACTTGCCGAAGGAATCGTTCAATATGTATGCCTGTGCAGTAACACTATTGCAAACACTGCATTACCCCTTAAATCGCTAAATTAAATAGAAAACAATATAACATCACAGCTGCCCCTACTCCACAAAGTGGTTGGCACAGGCTTACCTAATGTATCTAGTCTACACAGTACATTTCCCCAGTCTCAGTGTAATAGGGGGTTTCAGTGTAATATGTTACTACACACAAATCCAGGTTTTTAGGTTTTTCCACAAATAGAATTTTTATGATTCTAATTGTGGAAAAACCTGGAATTCGAACCCAGCACCACTGAAGGAACTACACATTCGAAATTAAAATTACAAACGACTGTTTGGTTTTTAGACAATAAAGACAAACCTACTTACCATTATTATCCCTACTTTATACGTCTCCATTTTTATTTTAATCTTAAACCTCAATCATATAGAGACAGCCAAAAACTGTGGCGCCGCAGATCAATTAGTTCCGAGTAATAAACAGAACAAATACGTTCGTTATGAAAAGAATTCGGCTGTCGCCAAATTTCTTCTGCTTCATCAATCAAAATCATACTGATAATTAAATCATCATTTGGGTGGCCATAGAGAAGTTAGTTCTCAGAAATTCGTCTCAGTCCAAAGACGTCCCTCTCCGATGTCATTATCACATTCCTGATTTATTAATTAGACCCTGAATGCCAAGTGAAGTGAAACTAATTCGTTTATGTACCTATATAGTTTTGCTGCCAAACTATTCATAGCAAAAACCACAGAGATCAATGAATGGATGCCTGGAGATCAAATGGATTAGCTATAGAAAATAAATAAGTAACTCAGTGAGTCTTCTGTAATTATAACCGATTGAAAATTGAACGACGACTCTCGGTAAGTTATCAGATCGTATATTCGGATGCATATTTACCTAAAGTTAATTTTCGGCTACGAAATTATGGATGTGGCTCCTTAAAATATATTTACTGAAAAATAAGTCCAGGTATGTCAGGAAATCCGAGAATACATAACTAATCGGATGCATAGTATGAAAGCAACTTTAAAAATTATTTAATCTATATCTATAAAAGAAAAGGGTGACTGACTGACTGATCTATCAACGCACAGCTCAAACCACTGAACGGATTGTGCTGAAATTTGGCACACAGGTAGATAATATGACGTAGGCATCCACTAAGAAAGGGTTTTTGGAAATTCGACCTTTAAGGGGGTAAAAAGGGGGATTTTGTTTGCATGAAAAATCTTATTCCTTGAGTTAATAAACTTTAAACTTGGCACGAATACTTATCTATGTAAATCATAAAGTTTGCCATTTTTAGTTTTTCTAAATTATCCCCTAAGGGAGGATTGGGGGGTGTCAAAGTTTGTATGGACGAATTTTAACACGTGGTCTGATTAACTCGAAACTCAGTATTTATACTAAAAACTGAAAACAAATAAAAACAAGGTAATATCTAGGTTTTTTGAAAATCTACCCCTAACGGGGTGAAAAGGGGTATTCATTTTTACAGGGGAGGATTTTACTGTTTGGCTTGATTAACTTGAAAATTGGTATAAATAATCTATGTCAAATAATGGAAACGTCACAATAGACTTTTTCAAAAATTATTATCACGCTATTTGCTATGAGGGATGAGCAATATTGCATTATGTTCGTATTCTTCTATAGTTGACCGCAAATTGTAAAAAGACTATCCAAAAGGTTAGAATATTGCAGATAATTACGGATACCTTTTAAAAGATTATCATCACGCTATATATTTATGGAGCTAAGCAGTCAATCATAACATATACAGGGTGGATGTTGATATGGGGCAATAAGGGCAGATACCTTAACCGTTGTCACTACAAGAAAACGGTCTTAGGAGACTGTCCTTAACTTTTGAAACATTTTGATCTGCATTCACAGATTTTGAAAAAATTGTACAGTCATCAAGAACATGGGCAATTTTTACAAAAACTTTTTTGATGCCAGTCGATCCTATTTCTTATTACTAGGGTCAAAAAACTATGTCGGGCCAACTGCGGTTTGAATACGAGAAAATTCAGAAATTGCAAAAATATTTCCCCACATTTCGTAGGAAATGAGCCTGAGAGGAGATAGAATAACACGAAATATTATCCGCAACGATCAAAATCCGTAGTGCGCGCTTAGCCTAAGTTTTTAATATCTATTTCAACTTGATACCTCCACGCGTTCCTGAGAAAAAGTGTCTTGACAGGCAACGATGTCATCCTTTAAGGGTTTCCATTTTTCATTTTGAGGTACAGAACCCTAAAACAGATTTATTATCTATCTGTTTGTTACCTTTTCATGCCGTAACGGCTGAACAGATTTAGATGAATGGCATACGGATAGGCCATGACCTGGGTTTGGACATATGATAAGTACTCTGAATATCGGTAGTACGTTACTGTGGGATATTTTCCGACTTTTACGCATGCGAAGCCGCGGGCAAAAGCTAGGTTAAAATAAACCTGGAATCCCGAGATTACATGACTATTTTTTTATTTTTTATTTAATATGCATCCGATATAGGATGCATATTAACTTAAAGTAAACTGCAATGTGACAATACTAAGCACGATAATTTTTAACAATCTGTTTCATTTGGTCTTTTTTCTGTAACGAAATTATCAAATAACTTCTCCCGCTATGGGCGAAGCGGGAGGGCATGTCAGAGTCCTACGGACTAAAACCCACCCGTGTTCCTTCAGTTGCCTGTATGTTGCCAGGGGCCATGGTATCACTTTCGGACTTTCCCGCGACCCCGGCAGGTATCGGCCCTAGCGGACCCCGTCAGTTCTGCTGACATCTCTTTGAGGCACGCGTGGAACACAATGCGCCGTCGACCCGGGCCTGGTCCTTTTCGGACGGCGAGCTACCCAATGCTCACCGTCCACAAGCCCACGCCTACGGTGGCCGGAAATCGACCTGTGATTCCCGATGCCCAGGGCGTCTCCTGCGGCGTTTAGGGGCATGAGGCCGCGAAATTTGCCTCTCCCTCACGCGTTCCGCCTCCTCCTTCGCAAGCATTACTGCTTCGCAAAAGAAGGTGACGGCCTGCCCTGTCCTCTCGCTCCGTACCATGGCTTGGACCTGGGCCGGTCGCGAGAGATCACCGCCGCCGATCGCCTCCAAGAGGACACGGCGGTGCTCCGCCCAAGCCGAGCAGACCTCCACCCTATGCTCCACCGTGTTCTCCGCGCGATCTACACAATGGTGACACCCGGGCGTTTCCTCCCGCTTTATCAGGAGCAGGAACCTCCCGAAACATCTAGGCGAAGATCCACCACTGCCCTGCCGCGCGCCGCTCAGGATCTGTTGCTCCAGACTTCGCCGTGGTCGCTGAGCCGTACTTTGTCCCGCCCAGGGATGACTGGGTGGAGGACCTGAGCGGCTCAGTGACCCTCATTTTTTCAGCCACCGCCAGTACTCCGTCCCTCGAGGCAGTCAAGAGAGGACGGGGTTGCGTGGCAGCATGGTTCGGGGAGATTGTCGTGGTAGGGGTACTTCTCCCCGAACCGAACTCTTGCTGAATTCCACAACTCCCTTGCGGATTTGAGAGTCGTTGTCGTCGGGTTCTGTTCCCTGCTCGTGTTCGTCCTTGGGGACTTCAATGCCAAAAATCTAGTTTGGGATTCCCGGCATACGGACACAAGGGGCTGAGTGGTGGAGGACTGGGCTCTGGAGACAGGCCCGGTCCTCCTAAACCGGGGTTCTGTCCCCACGTGTGTGCGAGCTGAATCAGTAGTGGACATGTTAAACACGTTACTAGTTAACAATCTTAAACATGTTAAAGTTTATGCTACCTGTAAATAATAATTAGTTTTAAGTACAAAGTTTATTAAATGTGTAGAGACTCACCGACCCCACATTCAAACCACTACTATGGTTTTGTGAGTCTTAGCTTATTAGTTACACTTACCATATGTGAACGACGCCGGTACACCAGGCACCACAGGCTCCGTATTCGCCCTCCGCATACGGAAGCTATTCAGGCGGAGATGTACAAGGGGTACAGAGTGGGGGAAGACCGCCCTTTAAGCGGAGATCCTGCGGGCCAGGGCACTGACCCGCGAGGAGTCAGAGGAGTCACTGGGGACTTCGAATAGGGACCCGTGGGGACGCCCATAAAAGATGGTGCGGGAAAAACTCCGCTCGTGGACTCCCCCGCTGAAGTTTCCGGTCTGTGGGCCAGTTTCCACTTCGTTGGAAGACGAGGAAACAGTTCCTCATTAAGAAACCGGGGCACCCTGCGGACTCTCCGTCCGCTTATCGGCCCATCGTGCTACTCGACGAGGCGGGCAAGCTCTTTGAAAGAGTCATTGCAAGCCACCTCGTCGGGCGCCGGGTGCGGGTACTGTAACGTCTGAGGGACGTTATGCAAAAGTTAGGATAAATGTGTAGTGAGGGCGAGAGGGGAGGACACTACAATAACAAGCAATATGCATGTTTCATGTTTTGTATAATTATTTTTAGTTTAATACATTATTTTATATGGACACGTATACTATTCGTCCTCTAGTTTTCTTCTACTTTTTCTTCAAACAATAAGAATGATTACCGTTAGGTAACACTGGTCAACAATAAAACACATTTTGCATGTAACATAAAAACTTTTGTCTAGTTATGTTTAGGACAAGGATGGATAATAGAAATAAAATAAAAAAATAAGCAATACATGCTTAATTATTTCGACCATGATCAATCATGGTCGAAATAATTAAGCAATAAATAAGAATATTAGACTACTCAAAATGTAAAAAAAACTACTGACAAAATAGGTGATTTTAAGGTTAAGTATAGGCAGTTTACATTAAGTCATTATTTTACATTTTATTTGGTTTATATTGGATGGTATTGAGGTTATAGCTTAAGTATTAATTTTCTTTACGAAAAGAAGATTGAAACTAAACCTCAAATTTTAATCCTAAAATAATAATATTACTAAAATAGTCTTAAATTTTTTCGGTCTCATCATCTGCCTAGCCTTTTCCCAACTATGTTGCGGTCGGCTTCCAGTCTAACCGGATGCAGCTGAATACCAGTATTTTACATGGAGCGACTGCCTATCTGACCTCCACAACCCAGTAACTGGGTAATCCGATACACCTTGGTAAGACTGGTTGTCAGACTTTCGGGCCTCTGACGACCCGTAACGACTGTCAAAGATCCACGAATGACAGCCGGGACCAACAGTTTAACGTGCTTTCCGAGGCACAGAGGAGTCTCGGTATGTAAAGATGGTCACCCATCCACTAACCAATCCCGGCAAGCGTAGCTTAACCTGATGGATCGACCAGTGCGACTGTTATTACTTAGCCACGAGCTCACGGTCTATCTGCAAGAAATACAACAAACACCATATTGAAACGTGCTTAAAAAATTCGTTACCATAAATTCATGCAATAACGAATCTGTTGTTTATTAAGTTGGTATGATCAATATTTTAAAATCAAAAACAGTTTTCTAGCTGATCTTCAGTGATGCAAGCCTTCAGAGTGCACGGCGAACGGTACATAATGACGTGTTTAATAATTCAGCAAAATATCTCGTTGGTATGAAACCATTTGTTTCATAATCATTCACCATTTGACGTCACTGCACCTCGATAATAAGCCTCTTCCCTTCCCTCACAGTATTTCTCTAGAACAAAGAATAACATTGTATTTATTACACATAATACCTAATTATTTATCATTCACTAATCGAATTAAACGTCATAATGAATTTAAAACTTTAAAGGCATCTTCTGTCTCAAGTCAATACCTCTGTTATATCAACAATGCCTTTGATTAAGATTTATGTTAATATGAAATATTTAAATGATAACACTCACACTTAGTCCGGTTTCACTTTTACGCAGCGCCATAATATTTGATCTTATATTTATATTTATTTTGCATTTTGAAAATAATAACCACAACACCGCTAATAGCTAAATACTCGTCATCGACAATAATCACGAACCAACAAAGTTCTATTAAGTGAATTCTCGTAACGAACTGCATCTGTCTACTCCACAGAAATCGAAATAATTAATTCGTTTTCTGTGGTCTACCTGCTAAACTTTAATATTTATGTGAACAAGACAAATGAAACAAAAAACGAATGATTATCGAACTATATAGTCATTGGTTGCAGACAAAGTGAGTGTGTGTGTGTACTGTGCGTGTCTATAGTATTGTAATAACTTATAGAAGAAGGTCGTAAGTCAAACTATTGCTTTGTGAGATTGCCTATGGACTTTTGGTCGGTACTGTATATGAATCCTATATATATATATGATTTAACAACTTATTTTTATGTACCTACATTCTAAGCAAATAAAGACCTATTCTATTCTATTCTATCATTCACCGTCCATACATTTTTGGCCAAACAAAAAAAAAATTATAACCAGTTAGTTGTGTTATTCCGTTAGAACATGTTATTCTCTTCACTTTTCACTATGGGACCAAATCTGTAGGGCCATTCCCTGTGCTGTTATACGAGTTTGAAAAATACTGTTTTCAGAATGTTTTAGATAAAAGAATAACAGTAATTTAAATAAAGTAACAGCTTTTTATGCCAGTAAACATTACAGAATATTAAAAAAAAAACTATCCCGTGGTGTGGTATCATTGGAAAGGTCCTTTAAAAACATTGTGAGTATGTGAAAACCATTTTTGGATTCAGGGATCCGTTTGCGAAATATTAAGTTTTAAAGTGCAAATTTTTATTAGAGTTAAGTGTCGCCAGCTAAATGGTTGGTTTTGGATGTGTGAAAAAAATCACGGCAGTTGTTTATATAACGAAATTAAAAGGAAAACTATCAGAGCTAAGTAGGCTCTACAAGTTAACGAGTATTAATCGACCAACTTATATTTGCACTTGCAAAAACATGTTTTCCCATACATTCCTTATGGGAGAACATGTTTTTCAACTACAAAATAAAGTTTGTTTTTAAGAAAAATTCATCCCAACTATGGAACCCTTCATTGTGCGTGGTCTGACACGCGCTTGGCTGGTTTTTAACCGATTTCCAAAAAGGAGGAGGTTATATGTTCGTAGCGTACGTTTGCTTTTTTTTTATGTCCACCGATTTCTCCGTCATTTTTGGACCGATTTTGAAAAATATTTTTTTGTTTGAAAGGGTATGCTCTCAAATTGGTCCCATATAAATTTTATTAACTTTGCTTGGGTAATTTTTAAGTTAGCTACAAAATATGATCGGTGATTTCCTAGAAAATTGAAAGTAACTTTCATGAATGGTTCCCAAGCTGATTTTTCCAAATCACTAAGCTTTTCTTTAATTATATAATCTTTCATCAATTGCATGATTTGAGGGCCAACAAATATGCCTTCTTTAATTTTTGCCTCACTCAGTTTAGTAATTTTTTCTTTCAAATAAAAAAAGCCGTCACCACTCCTATCTGTAGCTTCTGGTACAGGTAGTTCTGCACTATGAGGGATCGGTCTTTTAGCCGATGGCAGGTCAGGATACTTAATTTTACTTTTTGTTTTAATTGTAATACTTTTTGTATCAGTAAAACAAAAATAACAATTGGGTGAGTGGTTCGTTGGTTCTGTCCAAATCATAGGGATTGCAAAAGGCATAGATCGAGATCTTCTCACCCATCCAGTAAGAAGACCCACACATGTAACACAACAGATATGTGGGACCCACGCTTTATCTTGTTGTCCGATGGCAAAGTACTGTTCATATAACTTAATTACTAATGGTGTAATTAAGTTATATGAACAGTATTTGCTGACGACACAGCTATCATGGCTGTTGGAAGTAGTCACGAGGAAGCTGTAGAAAAGGTTCAAGATTCCATCAATCGTATCTATGAGTGGACTACAACATGGCGTATCAAACTGAATGAAAGCAAGTCTATCCAAGTGACTTCACGAATAAAAAGCCAAAATACTTCCCGGTATTCATCAATAACCAACAAATACCATACGCGAATACTGCTAAGTATCTCGGCATGACCATGGATGCAAAACTGCGCTGGAAAGAGCATGTCAAAAAGAAAAGAGCAGAATTAGATTTTCGGTACAAAAAAAATGTATTGGCTACTTGGTAGACGGTCGCCATTGTCAATACCTAACAAATTTTTATTTTAAAAACAAGTTTTAAAGCCTGTATGGACCTACGGTATTCAGCTGTAGGGCTGCGCCAGCCAAAGCAATCGTCAAATCATACAACGTTTTCAAAACAAAGTACTAAGGGATATAGTCAACGCGCCCTGGTACATAAGAAATAGTGACCTTCACCGGGACCTCAAGATGGATGTCGTAAACATAGTAAAACAAAAATATGCAGAAGCTCATGAACACAGACTTCATCATCACGTGAATGTTGAGGCGATCCAACTCCTTGACAACACTGAATTAGTGCGAAGACTAAAAAGGGTTAAACCTTTTGAGTTAGTTTAGTGTAGAGTAAGTGAACTTAAACTGTAGTGCAAGTGCTGACTTTTACAAAGAACACGCGAATCAAGTGTCTTCCCCTTAACTTATCCTTAAATAATAAATGCGAAAGTAAGTTTGTTTGTTACGCCTTCACGCTAAAACGGCTGAACGGATTTGGATGAAATTTGGCACATATATAGATGATGCCCTGGAAAAGAACATAGGATACTTTTTTTTCCCACGGGATCGAGACTTATGCGGGTGAAACCGCGGGGCGCAGCTAGTAGTGAATAAGAAAGACGTTATTGGACGACTTCTTAATTTTATAGTTACTTAGCAGTTTAAGTTATATTTAAATTACTTATTAGCTAATAGGCTAGATTGTAATGTGAATAAAGTATCACCAATTGTGAAACTTTATAAAGGAAAAAAAAAACTAATGGTGTTAAATTCCTTCGCTGAGTTTTAAAAGTAATGTCGCCACAAATGTAACAAAACTTATTAGGATCATTTTTACACTTTCTTGACATTATTTAAAAATCACTTAACTCAGAAAACAGAAAAAACATTACGCTCTTCAAATAAATAAATTCTCTGAATGCGAAAGTGAAACAAAAACGGTTAATTTTAAATTTTGTGGGTAGTAGCTGTAACACGAAAACGAGATCTGATCGAATCAAAATAAAAATGGTGATAAAATGAGGATAGGTAGGTATTTCAAAATTAGTAAGTACCTTTCTTGTAACAAAATTTTGTAATTATTCTCCCATTATGATTCTCAAATCTCACTAAACTACATAGTGAGGTCTTTCTCTTGCAAGAGAAGGCTTAAGTCAGGACGAACGAATCGCGAAGATCTGACACCAGGCCAAGTGTCAGCCAAATTAAATAACAATATGTGTTAACATGCACCCAGAAAATCTAACGTCGTCATGCTTAAACCTCACCGCATCAAAACCATTGCAAAAGGTGCGGCAAGCCTCAAGAAACAAACTGTTGTGACAGTTCCCATCAACCCAGAAGGGGTTTAGGAAAAATAAAAATTTAATATCTAAAACCTTGACCTCATCGGAAAGTATTGAGCCAGAGGGAATGAAGGGTCGAGAGATAAGCGCTCAGAAAAAGATTATCTCACGATCATACTCCAGAGGGAAAATTTCAAAAACTTATTCCATCCTCGCAAAACTTAATCTCCATTGAATGTCAGTCAGTTCTGACTAAACTTTGCAGAGGCTATGTATGCCCCATCAGCAAAGGTGGTGTCAACCTAGACAGAGTGCATATGTTTTATGCATCCAATTATCCGATCTGCTACATTCAAAGAACATTATTCACCGGAAGCATTAAAATTTCAAGATATTTTACGAAGGCTATTACATAAGATGTCTGATAAAAAAAACAATTTATCACGCTTAAATACTTACAAGTAATTAGCGATGTAGCGATAACGAAGTAAACTCAATTTTATGTCAATTTAACTATTTAAGTACCTACCTACCTAGTTATTGTTTTATTAATTTATTTTTAATGCCTAAACACACGCTTTGTCGTCATTCTTGAGCTGGTACTTGTTTAATATTGATCAAAAATCAGGAAAAGTCATATATTTTTTTTAAAGATTTTAATGGGTTGAAGATTAAAAATAAAATGAATGTCCAGATCTCTTTTGCTTTGTTACTGGCTGCTTCCGTGATTTCATCCCAGGATGACGACGGTTAGTATTCAATAATTAACTCTCAGGCAGTGTGCTTGAAAAATACGGGTATTGTCTGACTGGCATAAAACGCCTTGGAGTGATACCAGTATCACAGACAATACCGGTATCAGTCATAACTCATAACGATTTGGTTGTAAAAATACCGTTTTTAAATATGTCTGTATTATTTTGATAAATAATGGTATTCTTTCGCAAATAACCTGTACCGTACCGTGCATTTGCTATATTTGTATCCAATATACCTGTATTTTTCGATTAATACCGGTATTTCATGGATCTTTTTCTTAATATCTGTAATTTTTTCGATTAATACTTGTATTATTTCGCTAATAACCTGTATTTTACATAATGTAATGTACTTGTTTAATTGAAGAGTGCCTCATCAGGTGGGGGTCGACCCGGATCGTAAAAGTAAATAAAAATACAGTTATAAGAAAAAAATATTTATTTTTATAAATCATATATACATATTTTTGAAGTTTGTCTATTTGTAAAAACATACGCACATTTAGTTCTATTAAATGAACGTCTTCAAAAAACAGAACAAAAAAAATGCCGGGAAATAACAAGTTACCCCCGAAAAGATATATTATGTGCGTTCAAATCCATGATAGGCCCAAGTTGCTTTTAGTATGTAAAATCACAGAACAGCAGACAGAGCTCTGGCGGGATCTCATGGCGTCATGGAGAGTGCGATTGTCGCAACCCCACGCTGGGCACGCCACAATTGCGGCGATACCCCTCTTTGAGGAGTGGCTCAAGAGACGCCACGGCGTCCTCACCTTCCGCCTGACGCAGGTACTCACCGGACTTGGCTGCTTCGGGAGGTTCCTGTACAGGATAAGGCGGGAGGAAACACCCGGGTGTCACTATTGTGTGGATCGGCCTGAGGACACGGTGGAGCATACGGTGGAGGTCTGCCCGGCTTGGGCGGAGCAACGCCGTGTCCTCGTAGAGGCGATCGGCGGCGGTGATCTCTCGCGTCCGGCCCTGGTTTAGGCCATGGTACGGAGCGAGAGGAAATGGCAGGCCGTCACCTCCTTCTGCGAAGCGTTAATGCTCGCGAAGGAGGAGGCGGAACGCGTGAGGGAGAGGCAAAGTTCGCGCCCTCACGCCCCTAACCGCCGCAGGAGGAGACGCCCGGGGCGGGAATCGCGAGCCGATTTCCGGCCACCGTAGGCGCGGGCTTGCGGACGGTGAGTAATGGGTAGCTCGCCGTCCGATAAGGACCAAGCCCGGGTCGACGGCGCGTTGTGTTCCACGCGCGCCTCAAAGAGATGTCGGCAGAATTGACGGGGTCCGCTAGGGCCAATGCCTGCCGGGGGTTCGAAGAAAACCGATAGGGACCACGTGGCCCCCGGCAACAGGGCAACCGAAGGAACACGGGTGGGTTTTAGTCAGTAAGAGTCTGACACGCCCTCCCGCTCCGCCCAGAGCGGAAGAAATTATTTGATGATTTCCCACCCAAAAAAAAAGGCACGAAATGTGCTTATTGTCATTCGCTACATATTTTTAATAGTATTTTTCTATTTTGTTTTAGTAATATTTATAAATAATAAAAAATCCAGAAAAATCAAATACTTTCATAATCATTTAATAATATTTATTATTGCTAGTATTTAACAAAACTTGATCTTATATTAATTGAAAAAAATATATTTTACAATTTGATTTGACAATATTCATCATTCAAGAAACGATAAAATAGGAAGCGCTAGAAATAAACAATCGGTAAACTGGTTCTCATCAGGAAGCCGGGGCGCCCTGCGGACTCTCCGTTCGCCTATCGGCCCATCGTGCTGCTCGACGAGGTGGGCAAGCTCTTTGAAAGAGTCATTGCAGACCGCCTCGTCGTGCAGTTGGTGGGGCAGGATTTGGCGGAGAGCCAGTTTGAGTTCCGCAGGGGGCGCTCTACGGTGGACGCCATCATGCGCGTGCGGGCTATCACGAAGGGAGATGCTGTGGCCCGGGGTGGGGTCGTCTTGGCGGTGTCTCTAGCTAGACATCGCCAATGCCTTCAACACCCTACCTTGGAGTTGGATCAGGTAGGCACTCCGGTATCACCTACCTCCGTCGTGTGGTCGAGGCCTATCTGACGGACAGGGCCGTCATCTACCCCAGTCACTGGGGAGAGTGGAACCGGCAAGAGATGTCGTGCGGTGTCCCACAGGGGTCAGTCCTGGGGCCGCATCTGTGGGACATTGGATACGACTGGGTGCTGCACGCCGACCTCTCTAGCGGCGACAGCGTCGTTTGTTACGCGACGATACGTTGGTCCTGGCGCAGGGGAGGTCGTACCAGGCGGTGGCCGACTTAACGACACGCGAGGTTGCGATAATTGTCGACAGGATCTGGCAGTCGGGACTCGAGGTGGCCCTGCACAAGGCCGAGGCCATGGATTTTCATGGTCCTCGGAATGCGCCACCGTCGGGTTCCCAGGTAATGGCGGGAGGGGTTCACATCGGCGTCGAGTCGACGATGAAGTATCTGGGACTCGTCTTCGACAGCCGGTGGAACTTCGTGGAGCATTTCCGACGTTTGGCTCCCTGACTGGAGCGGGCCGGGGCTGCCTTGAAGCGGTTCGTGCTCAATCTAGGGAGTCCAAACGCCTCCTGCCAGAGGCTCTATGCGGGGGTCGTACGGTCCATGGCCCTTTATGGGGCACCGGTGTGGGCACGTTCATTGACGCTGCGGCTGCGGCCAGCCCGCCGGTTTAACGCGTCCCAGAGGGTCATGGCCATCCGGCTGGCCCGAGGATACCGTACGGTCTCCTGTGAGGCGGCAAGCCTCCTTGCCGGATTATCGCCATGGGATCTGGAGGCAAAGGTCCTCGCGCACATCTGCGAGTGGTGCGAGGAGGCGAAACGCCGGGGCTTACTCCGCTGCCGCGAAAAATCACGGAACAGCAGACAGAGCTCTGGCGGGATCTCATGGCGTCATAGAGAGTGCGATTGTCGCAACCCAGCGTTGGGCACGCCACAATTGCGGCGAGAAGTCCCCTCTTTGAGGAGTGGCTAGAGAGGCGCCACAGCGTCCTCTACTTTCGCGTGACGCAGGTCCTCACCAGACACGGCGGTTTCGGGAGGTTCCTGTTCAGGATAAGGCGGGAGGAAACGCCCGGATGTCACCATTGTGTAGATCACCCGAACACGGTGGAGCATACGGTGGAGGTCTGCCCGGCTTGGGCGGAGCACCACCCTGTCCTAGTGGAGGCGATCGGCTGCGGTGATCTCTTGCGTCCGGCCCTGGTTCAGGCCATGGTACGGAGCGAGAGGAAATGGGAGGCCGTCACTTCTGCGAAGCAGTAATGCTCGTGAAGGAGGAGGCGGAACGCGTGAGAGAGAGGCAAATTTCGCGCCCCCAACCGCCGCAAGAGGAGACGCCCTGGGCGTCGGGAATCGCAGGCCGATTTCCGGCCACCGTAGGCGCGGGCTTGCGGACGGTGAGCAATGGGTAGCTCGCTGTCCGATAAGGACCAGGCCTAGGTCAACGGTGCGTTGTGTTCCACGCGCGCCTCAAAGAGATGTCAGCAGAACTGACGGGGTCCGCTAGGGCCGATGCCTGCCGGGGTTGCGAAGAAATCCGAAAGGGAAATCGTGGCCCCGGCAACATGGCAACTGAAGGAACACGGGTGGGTTTTAGTCAATAAGAGTCTGACAAGCCCTCCGGCTCCGCCCAGAGCGAGAGAAGTTATGTGATAATTTCCCACCCAAAAAAAAGGAAACGGTAGAAATAAACAATAGTTTTAAGTGAACGTATACATCAAACGTTGTACTTATAACTTGTTGAGGGTATGGATTAATTTTATAAAGAAAACTTTAATGGATACCCTCAAATTATAACATCTACCGATTAGACAGAAACCTAAAGATAAAGACTCGGACGATAGTAGATAACAATTTCATCACAATTCACATGGTCTCGCTGGCTAGTTCGTCAAACTGCCGGTGTGAGTATTGCGACGTTCAGTGATGCGATGATTCGAATCCAAGTCGAAACAATGAAATCTTTTTGAAGTATTCTTTTGATTATTCGTAACGAATTCAATGTTGTAGAAGTGTAACATTTTAAAACTTGAGGGGCTAGCACATACTGACGCTGTGTGTACCTGCTCAGAGATTGCAATTATAAGTACAGTAGAAATGCCAGTTGTATGACAATTAAAATTTATTTGCCCTGAGAATGTTACCAATTAATAAGTTTAAATGTAAATTATATGATTGGCTCTTAGACATGTGTTTTTATACCGTCAATTAATTTTTAAATCATACTTTTTGATAGTATAATTAAAATCTTAATAATGACATTAGTACTTTGATATTATTATTAATTCGTGGATATTGTAATTTTTATTATGACATTGTGATTTATATTTTTACATAATGATTTATTGCTTGACATTATGATTTATATTTTTGATTTGAGTATTAATATCATGACATTATAAAAAATGCATTTTTGGTAAATCTTAACCAGTCTATTGATTTGTCATTAAAATTATAAATTCACAAACTTAATAAAAGATTTCATAATTTTATATTATGTTCTTAAAATTTACTTAGTTCTGATTTGCATGTACCTACCCAGCTTATTATTTAATGTTTCTACACCAGCAATGGTAGTATGTGTGAAACAGTGTTTAATGTAAGATCTCAATGTACCATAAGTATACTGAGAAATAAATAAAATACAATGTATGATTATCTACAATAACATCGTCGAGAAACGATGCAGGAGTAGTAAACCCTTCATTTTTTGCGTATCCTGGGTACCACACGATGGATATTCAAAGTCAAAGTCAAATAATTTATTTCAATTAGGCACATAAAAGGCACTTTTGAACGTCAAAATTTACAAAAAAAAAAAAATTGATTCTAGTCGCCCCTTCCAAAAGGTAGTTTTCGTATGGAGAAGAATGGGCAAGAAACTCCACCGTTACTCTTAAAATGTTTTACAATATTTTGTACACATTAATTATATGTGAAGACGATGCACCTGGAATAAGATTACTATACCACAATAGGTAAAATAATTAAAAATGAAGCAATTACAGAAAAAATAATTATGTAATGGATACATGGTGTTCACATATTTACAAGCATTGTAAAAGTAGGTCATCATCATCATCAGCCTATAAATATGTCCCCACTGCTGGGACACAGGCCTCCTCTCTGTGAGAGGGAGCGGGCCGTAATCCACCACGCGGGTTGGTAGATGTCACATGTCTTCGAATTTTCAGTTCTAGTACATGCCGGTTTCCTCACGATGTTTTCCTTCACCGTTTTGAGAGCAGTGGTGATGAAATAATTTACACAAAGTAAAGCGCCTGTCTGGGTTCGAACCTACGACCTACAAGTCGTAAGTCGCGGCCGTTACCACTGGGCCACCACTGCTCAGTCCACTCAGTGGCTCAGTGGTGGTGGTAAAAGTAGGTATACGATATACCTAAAAAAATTACAAGTAATACTAATAAGTCAGTGTGTGAGTTCAAGTAATCACAGAATGTTAAATCAATGTTATAATAATTAATTATACAATTAAATTAGCAACCAGTTTGATTTTGTCTAGACTCTAAATTGTCCTATGGAGCTAGACCAGCATGTTTCCAAGCACTCTTATCTTGGATATAATCCTCTAATTTATAATATGCTTGTCTAAGTGCAGACTGTACGTCGTCCTGCCAGATATATGCAATAATATTGAAAAATATTACTATTATTATTATTATTTATTTATTTCTAAAACACTTAACCTATTACATTTTGGTTTTAGCCTCACAAAGAAAACCTCTCAGGGTTTATCTGTGTGCGGCGAGCCGTTCAAGAAAAAAAAATTTTTTTACAAAAAAAAATCTTACATACTACAATGATGCTATGACATCTACATTTACACCAATATTATAAAGAGGAAAGATTTGTATTCCTGTATGTAACGAATAAACTTAAAAACTACTGGACCGATTTAAAAAAAAAAAATTTGCTGTTAGAAATCTACATTATCACTGAGTAACATAGGCTATAATTTATAAAGATATCACGCGGCCGAAGCCGCTGGCGGAAGCTAGTGATACAATAATTTTAAAATGATGATAATAATTTGTGAGTACATTAATACATACATACATTAAGAGAAATTTTGTGTAAGGAAACGTTTTGAAACTGTTGTCTGTTTTGATCAAAACATAACAAAAATTTATGTCCTCGATCTGACACGACGCATCTGAATACGTCCGCGTAAAAGCCAAGCTTCTTCGTTTACTAATAAACCGAAGCTGAGGGGGTGCATATAGTTCAAAGAAGTAAGTAAATACTTACCTCCAAAACGATATGTTCTAGTACATACGCCGTAAGCTCAGGACGTATTCTTGGAAGATTATCACTTAAAACATATTGTTGGTATATAAGTAAATGTAATGAACCGGTAAAATACGTGTCATTTTCGAAATAATACCGTTATTCATTAAAAAGACAGGTATATTGAAAACAGACATAAAAGAACTGGCAAAATATAGGTATTTGTGAAATAATACCGATTAAAATCGAAAAAATACCGTGTTCATTCAAAAACTACAGATATATTCAATACAGAAGTAATACTAGTAAAGAACCAGTAAGATAAGATAAGATAATTTATTTGCGTAAAACATGGTATACATAGGTGTTATGCTTTAGCATATGAGATCATACATGTTTTGCTTAAAAATTAAAGCATGCAAACTTCCACGAATAAACAAATTTGAATTTACAAACATTAGAATTTATATTCAAAAAATCCTTAATATTAACAGGTGGCGGTAACAGGTGTACAGACAAAATAATACCTGTGTTTATTGACAAGATGCAGACATTGAATACCGGTATTTTTACAAAAAAAAACGTTATGACTAGTGATCGGATAATCGGATGCATATTTACCTAAAGTGTAGGTGTTGGTTATTATGGAATGCACTTTTGAATCGAAAAAATCCCGGGAATTCGGAATCGACAAATTTACTGTTTTTATTATAGAGTCAAATCGTGTGTAGGCACCTACTACCTACTATTCCTTTTGCACTCAACATAGTCATAAATTGATGGGGAGCTTAAAATTAACTTCAAGTAAATACATATTAATAATTATGTAATCACGTTTAAAAAAAAAATACCACAATTTAATAAAGACGACGTTTCCTCACCATGTTACAGACTAGTTTCTTATTCCTGAATTTTCTGGAATCCCGGGATTTATATTTAAAAATATATATTTTAAGAAGCCGCTTCCATAATTTCCTAACCAAAAATGAACTTTAGGTAAATATGCATCCGATTATCCGATCACTGGTTATGACTCATGACTGATACTGGTATTATCTGTGATATATGTATCAATCCAAGGCATTTGATACCGGTATCATGCCCTGCTATCAAAAATCCTCTGATTTAAAAACATCTAATGATTTAAAAAAAACACGAAGTAGCAACAGCAAATGGAGACAGACGCCTTGGTAATCATCATTCTAGATAAAAATACCTTTCCAATGATATGTAAATTATACCTATTAATATTATTATTTTTCAAATTTGAAATTTTGACACATCTCGGGATCTTGGGGTCCTGGAACTTTGGAAAGCATATGAGGGGCCGAAGCCAACTCGCAGAGGCCCGTTAGACATTCTGAATGAAATGAGGCACCAACCGACGATTATCCCTGTTCGCGCTATGCAAGTGCACCCAAGGACAACCCTCGGTTGGTACAGGACTAATGTAGGATATGGAAACAAAGATATTGGACTGTGGGTTTGGGTGGTTAAAGTGGACTGGTCACCTGGAACTATGGAAGGACTATGGCCCCTACCTGATAAATGTTTTATATGCACACGGATAGAATGGCAGGGGGTGACTTGCACACTCAATAATGGGCCCCCGAAAACGGTCGCTAGCACAAAGTGTCGTAGCGACAAAGGAGCAATATGTCCTGAGGTGCTTGAGGAGTGGAGAGGTATTCCACGGCTTTCAGAACAATCCCAGAGCCCGGAAGATGGTAAAGATCCCTCCGAGCACTTACTGGAATACTTCCTTCCTCCGAGCACGTTTGCTCTTGCGAATCTACACTCAAGCCAGCCAATAAAGACAAGAAAGAAGTGGGAGCTCTGTTCCTCGTCAGTGTTCACTCCAGCCGGCCAATAAAGACAAACCAAAGGTGAGGAACAAGACTTCTCCCGGAAGATAGGGTCCGTGGGGTCACTACTGCCCAACAGCTCGCGGCGTGCTGCCCTGCGGGTTTCTGTATCTCTCTTGGTCTGGCTCCTCATCCTAGACCCGTTCCGGCAAAGTAAACTTTACTGGCATAGACATAGAGTTCGGAGCGCGCAAGCCCCACCACGACATCAACGTACAGATACGGCGGTGGAGTTATTATTATTATTTTTAAATGTCTTTGACATATCTCGGGACCCTGGGGTCCCGGACCTTTGGAAGGCGTACGAGGGGCCGAAGCCAACTCGCAGAGGCCCCTTAGACATTTTTAAGTATTGAGGCACCAACCGACGATTATCCCTGTTCGCACTATGCAAGGGCACCCAAGGACAACCCCCGGTTGGTGTAGGACTATTGCAGAATATGGAAACAAAGATATTGGATTATGGGTTTGGGTGGCTTAAGTGGACTGGTTACCTGGAGCTATGGAAGGACTATGGCCCCTGCCTGATCAATGTTTAAATGTACACGGATAAAATGGCAGGGGGTGACTTGCACGCTCAATAATGGGCCCCCGGAAACGGTCGCTAGCACATAGTGTCGTAGCGACAAGGAGGCAACACGTCCTGAGGTGCTTATGAGGAGTAGAGAGGTATTCCACGGCTATCAGGACAATCCCGGAAGTATGGTCAAGATCCCTACCAGCATCTTACTGGAATACTTCCTTCCTCCGAGCACGTTTGCTCTTGCGAATTTCCACTCAAGCCGGCCAATTAAGGCAAGAATGAGGCGGGAGCTCTGTTCCTCGTCAGTGTTCACTCCAGCCGGCCAATAAAGGCAAGCCAGAGGTGAGGAACAAGACTTCTCCCGGGAGATAGGGTCCGTGGGGTCGCTACTGCCCAACAGCTCGCCACATGCTGCCCTGCGGGTTTTTGTATCTCTCTTGGTCTGGCTCCTAATCCCAGACCCGTTCCGGCAAAATAAACTCTACTGGCACAGACCTAGAGTTCGAAGCGCGCAAGCCCCACCACGACGTCAACGTAGAGATACGACGGTGGGGTTATTATTATTATTATTTTACGTCTTTGACATTTCTCGGGACCCTAAGGTCCCGGACCTTTGGAAGGCATACGAGGGGCCGAATCCAACTCACAGAGGCCCCTTAGACGTTTTTAATGAAATGAGGTACCAACCGACTATTATCTCTGTTCGCACTATGCAAGTGCAGCCAAGGACAACCCCCGGTTGGTGTAGGACTATTGTAAGATATGGAAACAAAGATATTGGACTATGGGTTTGGGTGGCTAAAGTGGACTGGTCACCTGGAACTATGGAAAGACTATGGCCCCTGCCTAATCAATGTTTTATATGCACACGGATAAAATGGCAGGGGTGACTTGCACACTCAATAATGGGCCCCCGAAAACAGTCGCTAGCACAAAGTGTCGTAGCGACAAGGGGGCAACAGATCCTGAGGTGCTTGAGGAGTGGAGAGGTATTCCACGGCTTTCAGAACAATCCCAGAGCCCGGAAGATGGTCAAGATCCCTCCGAGCACTTACTGGAATACTTCCTTCCTCCGAGCACGTTTGCTCTTGCCAATCTCCACTCAAGCCAGCCAATTAAGGCAAGAATGAGGTGGGAGCTCCGTTCCTCGTTAGTGTTCACTCTAGCCGGCCAATAAAGGCAAGCCTTAGGTGAGGAAAAAGACATCTCCCAGGGGATAGGGTCCATGGGGTCGCTACTGCCCAACAGCTCGCCACATGCTGCCCCGCGGGTCTTTGTATCTCTCTTGGTCTGGCTCCTCATTTCAGACCCGTTCCGGCAAAGAAAACTCTACCAGCACAGACCTAGAGTTCGGAGCGCGCAAGCCCCACCACGACATCAACGTAGAGATACGACGGTGGGGTTATTATTATTTGTTTATTTCAATCAACTTTGGATCATACAATAAAATTAAATTAAAAATTATTAATCAAATTAGTTAATTCTTTAGAATAACAAATAAATTGAAACCTTCGGCCGTGGCTATTTTCGCCAGCTCGATTGAATGGGGCAATCATTGGAACCGTTTTCAATTAGAATATGTTTCTCTGCTCCAGCAAAAGACTAAATGGACAGCGTCAACAGGCCAACTTTCAGTGGGAGCACTGGTTCTCATCAAAGAGAAAGGCCAACCGCCCTTGGTGTGGCCACTGAGGCGTGTCAACAAGGTCTTCCCTGGCTGCGACGGGACCACACGGGTAATGGAGCTGAAGACGAAGAGAGGAACGGTGTTGTGGGCTTACAACAACGTCTGCCCACTTCCTCTCACTTGAATACTTCAACCCGGGGAGGATGTTCGGGCGTCTCCGACCACTCGGCGATCTTCGGCTGCTATCGGGGACAGCGGAAGGCGGCGGGACGCGGGCCATCGAACCACTTCGCTACGGATCACGGACGACGGCACGCGCGCGTACTCTATACGTTTACCAACACAGATAATTACTATTGTACCTATTCTGGATTATACCATTTAACATACAGTCCACTACTTTTAATAAAGTCCTTAGTTTAGGTCCCCAACAATCATATTACACCGATACCGATAGATTGGTCATAAAACTAAAACCCTTAAGGCGAAAGCGTCAGGGTAGCCTGCGAAATTCAAATTTTCTTACGTTTTTTGCAATTTGCGGGACAGTATCATATTGTATGTTGATCTGATTTCATTGAAATCATGACATTTGACACCTTTGCTAACTTATAGAGTTGTATTGCTGATTGTTATGATTATAATTTAGTAAAGCCATATTAGTTACGGTCGCGAATCAAATTTTAATTAACATAAAACTTGACACTGACCTGCAAAATGCAAAAAACTAAAGAAAATTTGAATTTCGCGGGCTACCTTAGCGCATCCCCCTTAATGCGTTAACCTTCTCGGTTTTGAAATTTATTTGTTCATAGTGATATTGGTTCGACAAGCAGATCAGCGAGCTATCTCATTCCTGATAGAATGTGTCACCACTGCCTGTAAATTAGACCTGCAACCAATAAAAAAATGTACCAATTATAATAAGAACCATCCTTGCTCTAAAATAACTAATTTAATTCCGAATATAATTATTTAACCTAAAAATAGATATTAATCCCCAAATGAAACCCCTTGACTGTCACGAGCTCTCCTTTAGATCGATAACAATTAAAATTCTATTTTGTCTCATTAATGACAGTTGAGCTCATAGAGTCGTTACCCCAATATCATAATCTAAAACTGTTTAATAAAACTAAATTTTTACAATATTTCAGGAATAAGGAAAATAATATGAAACACCAAGATATTTTGTCAGTCATTTATATTTCTTTGCCAACATCAAATTCAATATTCTACACCATACCATCACATCTCCTATTCTCCATATAATATCACTATTTAATCAGTATTCTATTATTAACCATAAAAATAATAGGTTACCTTAATTTACAGTAGATCTCCAACCAATACTATGCCAATCTATTTTTTTACCAACACAGCCACTAAGCACGACTTACCGTCACGAGCGCCCGACCCAGAAGGCCGTTGCTTCCCCCATTTTGACATATCGAATCTTTGGGTGTTGCCAGTACAATATCCAACAATTACGTATTAATAAATTGAAACCTAACACAGCAAATGATGTAATTTAAAAAAGGCATAGTAAAATAAGTGATAGGAAATTACAAAAAAAAAAAAAATAACCGTCCGTCGGTGTCGATGTGTTTGAATTTTCGTTTTTTGCCGCCGACTTCCGAAATTAGTTATTTTTCACTTTGGAAGTCGGTTGTTTTTTTTTTGCAATGTTTTTATTTTTATCTTTTTAGTTGTGGTATATAACAGTGACAAGGACTTATTATAACATCATCCACATAGGTTACGTGGGAAAAATACGTATTATTGAAGCTAACTCAAAAACTACCCAAGCAATGTAAATAAAATTTATATGGGACCACCTCTGAAGTATGACTTGCCAAACAAAAAAAGAATCATCTAAGTTACTTCATAATTGGCCGAGTAATCGCGTAAAACATTTAAAAAAAAACATACAAAGGAATTGAGAACCTCCTCCTTTTTGAAGTCTATTAAAAAAATTAAAACTTTAAAAACGGGAATATGGTGAAGTTATAAGTGTTTAGCAGTTTTTGATAATTTGTAGTATTTTCTTTACTTGTCATGCCTACTGCTTAGCATATGAGCTTAACTGTCATTAATGAGACAACAGAATTTTAATTGCTATCTATCTCCAGGAGAGCTCTTGACAGCCAAGGGGTGCGAATGTAACATCTAATTATTTTTGCCTAAGATCTTTATTCTTCTTACAGGTAAAGAAACCCGGAAACATTATGGTTTAAGTTATCATTCTAAATGCATAGATTACGTTAAAAGTTTTACTTGTATGACTACATGCAAGAGCATTGGTTTTCAAATATTTAGAATGGATTTTCGTTGTAAATGTAGTTGTCATGTGTTAAAGACCACAACAATATTACCATTCTTTAAGTGGCGGACTAATGGGACTACAAAGCCCTTGCCTATTACTCAAAGTCCACAACTATATCACATCGCTGGCACCATATCACCTGCAAGAACTCCCAAAGAAGAAACCACAACCAATGCCACAACAAATACTGAAGTTGTTTCTACAAAAACTGATCCGCAAACTCAAACTAATCCGCAAACTACAATTGAAACTAATCCGCAAACTACAACTGAAACTAAAACTCATACTGAAACTGATTCGCAAACTCAAACTAATCCGCAAACTACAACTGAAACCAATTCGCAAACTACAACTGAAATAAATCTGCAAACTACAGCTGGAACTGATCAGCAAACTCAAACTGATACTAATTCGCAAACTACAGCTGAAACTGAGCCAGAACCCACAACTGAAGAAGTAAATCCATAACCAATGTGTAACCAATATGTATAACTGTATGTAACTAATATGTATTACTGTATGTAACCAATATGTATTACTGTATGTAGCCAATATGTATAACTGTATGTAACCAATATGTATAACTGTTTCTAGAGATTTAGTAAATATTTTTATTTCATGGTATATTTTATTTTATCTCTTTGGCTGGTTTAACTATAGGTATTTATTACTAGCTGCCGCGCATGGTTTTTAAAACTTGATAAGAACATCGAGAATTCTACTGCTAATGGAATCTTCTGCTAATAAAATATTGTTTTTCCTTATCTACGCGGACCTTGTCACACTCGCGGGTCTAACAGTAGGTATTATTATTATTATGGTAGTATTTGTTCTGTTTTCTGACTTCCATGCGGGCTTAGTCGCAAGCACAAGCTAACTACAAATAAAGAATCAACCCGAACCAATCGTGGTCATCCCCTTCAACCAGCTACGCAGATGGCTACAGGAGTTTACCCACACACAAGCGGAAAGCTGTGATGAACCTCGACACTGGGTTGCAGGCAATCCAGGGAAGCTATGCCATCTTTGGATAGCAAGTTAACCAGGCGCTTATTACGCCTGCGCCTGATGACGGGGACCATCACGGGACACAGCTCGCTAAACAAACATTTCCACATAATATGCATAACAGACAGTCCTCTGTACAGAGCATGCATGGAGGCTGAGGAAACCGTTGCGCGTGTGCTCTTTGAACGTACAGGCGTCACCCAAATTAGAACAGAAACCCTCGGGTCACCCAGATCTTTTGCAGATGTTCAGGGGGCCGACCACAATCTTTTACGAAACAATCTTATTTCAAGAAAGTTTTGTTTCAAGCTTATAATAATAATAATAATAACCCACCGCCGTATCTCTACGTTGAAGTCGTGGTGGGGCTTGCGCGCTCCGAACTCTCGGCCTGTGCCGGTAGAGTTTACTTTGCTGGAACAGGTCGGGATGAGGAGCCAGACCAAGAGAGATACAAAAACCCGCAGGGCAGCATGTGGCGAGCTGTTGGGCAGTAGCGACCCCACGGACCCAATCTCCCGGGAGAAGTCTTGTTCCTCATCTCTGGCTTGCCTTTATTGGCCGGCTGGAGTGAACACTGATGAGGAACGGCGCTCCCACCTCATTCTTGCCTTAATTGGCCGGCTTGAGTGGAGATTCGCAAGAGCAAAAGTGCTCGGAGGAAGGAAGTATTCCAGTAAGTGCTCGTAGGGATCTTGACCATCTTCCGGGCTCTGGGATTGTTCTGAAAGCCGTGGAATACCTCTCCACTCCTCAAGCACCTCAGGACATGTTGCCCCCTTGTTGCTACGTCACTATGTGCTAGCGACCGTTTCTGGGGGCCCATTATTGAGTGTGCAAGTCACCCCCTGCCATTTTATCCGTGTAAATATAAAACATTGATCAGGCAGGGGCTGTAGTCCTACCATAGTTACAGGTAAACAGTCCACTTTAGCTACCAAAACCCATAGTCCAATGTTTTGTTTCCATGTACTGCAATAGTCCTACACCAACCGGGGGTTGTCCTTTGGTGCACTTGCATAGTGCATACAGGGATAATCGTCGGTTGGTGCCTCATTTCTTTAAAAGCGTCTAACGAGCCTCTACGAGTTGGCTTCGGCCCCTCGTACGCCTTCCAAAGGACCGGGATCCATGGTCCCGAGAATAGTTAAAAACTAAAAATAATAATAATAAAAAGGATGTAGGCGCGGTCATATGGGGTGTAAAGAGCAATTAATTATAGATTCTACTATTTTAAAATACGTCCAGAGATCTAGAAAAAATTTATTCATAGCTTATATAGATTACAAGAAGGCATTCGACAGCGTTCCGCACTCATGGCTGATCGAAATATTAAACATATATAAAATCAATCCATTAATTATAAATTTTCTTAAAAATACAATGGGATCCTGGAGAACGACACTAAAATTACAAACTAAAACAACAAACTTATCCGTAGACGAAATAGCGATTAAAAAGGGTATTTTTCAAGGGGACTCATTAAGCCCTCTATGGTTTTGTCTAGCCCTGAATCCACTCTCCCAAGCATTAAACGAATCGAAATTAGGCTTTGATATTAAGAACGGCAGGTCGATATTACACCAAATTACACATTTACTTTATATGGATGATTTAAAACTATATGCTAATAAAAATACAGATTTATACGGTTTATTAAACATCACAACAACTTTTTCGAAAGATATAAGAATGGATTTTGGACTAGATAAATGCCGAAAACTAAATATAGAGAAAGGTAAGATTACAGAAGGAAACTACTCAACAGACTCCGAAGAAGTAATTGAAGCGATGAAAGACGAAGAACTATATAAATATTTAGGTTACAATCAAGCACGATTGTTAGAACATAGGGCTATTAAGGATAAACTGAAAAAAGAATACAACTGTAGAATACATTCGTTATGCAAAATGCACCTATCTAGTAAAAATTTATTCAAATCCATAAATACCTTCGCGATTCCTATACTTACTTATTCTTTCGGTGTAATAAAATGGTCTAACACAGAATTACATGCTCTCGAAGTCAAAACAAGAACCACACTGACACAACATAGATTTCACCATCCCAAATCAGCAATAGAGAGAGTTATAGTGTCCAGAAAAGAAGGTGGTAGGGGACTAATCGAAATATCACATCTTCATAAAAGACAAGTCATAAACCTAAAACAATTTTTCTGGCGGAAGAAAAACAACAGTCAATTACACAAAACAATTATAGAGATAGACAAACAGTGTACACCACTGAACCTTAGCGATGATAGCAATATTGAGATAGTAGATAAAGCAAGACATAGAGAAGAGATACACAGGAAGTGGAGACAAAAAGAACTACATGGAAGACATCCCAACGATTTACACCAAACATACATAGATAAGGAGGCCTCTAATAAATGGCTAGAGTTAAGTGAGCTGTTTCCTGAAACAGAAGGGTTTATGTTAGCCATTCAAGATCAAGTCATAAATACAAAAAATTATAGAAAATACATAGTAAAAGATAGTACAGTAAGAAATGATTTATGTAGAAAATGTCACAGCAAACCTGAAACAATACAACATATCACAGGAGCTTGTATCACACTAACTCAAAACGACTATACGCATAGACATAATCAACTTGTTAATATCATACACCAAAAACTCGCAACTAAACTTAAACTCATGCAAGATCCCTACACACCTTATTACAAGTACACTCCTAGACCTGTTTTAGAAAACAAATTCTACAGAATATATTATGATCGCACTATAATTACAGACCACACCATATATAACAACAGACCTGATATAACACTAGTTGATAAAGTAAGCAAACACACATTTATAATAGATATAGCAGTCCCAAACACTAATAATATACAAAAAACTATTACGGAAAAAATTAGGAAGTATACAGAATTACAAGAGGAAATTACCAGAGTTTGGAAAATGAATAGAGTCACTATAGTCCCAATAGTAATATCAACAACAGGTGTTATCCCGAAACAAATTTTCAATAGTTTTAATGCACTCAATCTATCCAAATACACATACCTAACACTACAAAAAGCTGCCATATTAAACACTTGCCGCATAGTAAGAAAATTTTTACAACTTGATTTAGATAATAATTTCATTACAGTACAGAGCAATTTACCTTCTCAAAATAATAACTAGAATCTCACCTTGGTTCACACCCGTGAGATTCTGAAAATACCAGGAACTAACCTGAGAAAATTAAATTTAAAAAACCATAATAATAATAACCCCACCGTCGTATCTCTACGTTGACGTCGTGGTGGGGCTTGCGCGCTCCGAACTCTAGGCCTGTGCCGGTAGAGTTTACTTTGCCGGAACAGGTCTGGGATTAGGAGCCAGACCAAGAGAGATACAAAAACCCGCAGGGCAGCATGTGGCGAGCTGTTGGGCAGTAGCGACCCCACGGACCCTATCTCCCGGGAGAAGTCTTGTTCCTCACCTCTGGCTTGCCTTTATTGGCCGGCTGGAGTGAACACTGACGAGGAACAGAGCTCCCGCCTCATTCTTGCCTTAATTGGCCGGCTTGAGTGGAGATTCGCAAGAGCAAACGTGCTCGGAGGAAGGAAGTATTCCAGTAAGATGCTGGTAGGGATCTTGACCGTACTTCCGGGATTGTCCTGATAGCCGTGGAATACCTCTCCACTCCTCATAAGCACCTCAGGACGTGTTGCCCCCTTGTCGCTACGACACTATGTGCTAGCGACTGTTTTCGGGGGCCCATTATTGAGCGTGCAAGTCACCCCCTGCCATTTTATCCGTGTACATTTAAACATTGATCAGGCAGGGGCCATAGTCCTTCCATAGCTCCAGGTAACCAGTCCACTTAAGCCACCCAAAGCCATAGTCCAATATCTTTGTTTCCATATTCTGCAATAGTCCCACACCAACCGGGGGTTGTCCTTGGGTGCCCTTGCATAGTGCGAACAGGGATAATCGTCGGTTGGTGCCTCAATACTCAAAAATGTCTAAGGGGCCTCTGCGAGTTGGCTTCGGCCCCTCGTACGCCTTCCAAAGGTCCGGGACCCCAGGGTCCCGAGATATGTCAAAGACATTTTAAAATAATAATAATAATCCATTTAATTCAGGCGACAGAGGCCCATAAATAAATACCTTAACCAAAACATACATATTTTTTAAAATTATAAACAAATCTTGTGTTAGTAAATAAGGCTTAGACTATGTTAGTAGCACTTCACTATGCACTAGCATGACTTAGTGCCGTCTTGTGGAACTTGTCCGCGGAAGCGACGGAACACCACGTCCTGTGGCCAAAAGTCTTCTTGCATGACGAGGGGCAGATAAAAGTTCGGTACACGCACGACGAACGCCTTGAAATTGACGTTCCGGTGCGACTCTAATAACTGCACCCTCGGCGCGTACCTCGTCTTTTGGCGCATGTACTCCACGATGTCTTCCGCCTTAGTGGTGTAGTGCAGGCGGGAGATGTACACCGGTGTGTTAGGCTTTGCGGCACGCAGGCTCACTTCGGGGCCCGTAGGAGCTTTGCCGCAGCGGTTCTTGTTCGTTCGCGATCGGCGCTTCCTCCTTTGCACCGTCACGAAACCATCATCATTATCAGCCAAATTCGGTGCCTTCTCAGGCAAGGGCTTGATAATAGGAACGCCAGGGGCACTCGCGGTGACGCTAGCGAAATCCCTTTGTTGGGGTACATTACTCTCATTCATACCATGACCTTCATCGTTCAATATTGTTTTATTCCTGCTTAGTGCTGGGAAAGAACGAACTGTTGTCTATTGCCTGCTATAGTAGAAAAGAAACAACGCTATATGAACTGTATAGCGCTGTCCCTTTTTCACACGTTGGTCCGAACCGCTACTACGAAGACTGTTCTTGAAGGAAAAATTATTTTAATTTACTTAGAAAATATTACTTTGCATTAGAATCTATTTTTTATGAGTAATTTCCATGAAATTGATACAAATAATAAAAGATTTGGCTTTGAAAAATAAGAAAAACAATTGAAAAAATTTAAAATAAGCTACGGCTAAGCTTGTTGTTACATGATATAAATCGGAACAGAACGAAATTTGAAACTCGGGCCGCATTCCGAGTTACGCCTTAATCGCTCACAGAGTCACAGCGCTCACATCAATATTTTGCGTACCGATTTAGATATGATTGCACGAGATGGTTGGATTACAGTATTTCTTTGAGTATACACAACAAATTTGTCAAACAACTGTCATTTTGATAGCGCTCATGGTGATATTAATTTAGGGCATAGTCAGCGTTATCGCAAGATGGCGCATGCTATGACGTCATCTGTGACGATTCACAGCACATTGTTATCGCGCTGACACTAATTCGGTATGGGTGTTAGCACGGTCTAATCGATTACAGCGTAACTCTGAACGCAGCCTATAGCGATATTTTTGTTTACAAGTGGATAACTACTACGAGATTGAACTTATTTTAACATAATATTTGCTTATGAATTTATGATCTAACTGGCTACAAAGTCGACATGGAATCAAGGGAAGGTTAAGGTTACTCAGTGAATAAGTTTTAAAACAAAGAAATGTATAATGTTTT
The DNA here is from genome assembly GCA_963680765.1 of Agrochola lychnidis. Lineage (NCBI taxonomy): Eukaryota > Metazoa > Arthropoda > Insecta > Lepidoptera > Noctuidae > Agrochola > Agrochola lychnidis. Next base: position 11,986,994 of record OY796858.1, read on the forward strand.
GACGAAGATAGTTCCGGTTTCCGAGCGGCAGCTAGAGGTACTCTGGGATTTTTTTTTTCTGCGTTCTCCGCTTCCAAAAACTCAAATGTTTCGTATGCATTCGCCATCAAACAAGAAATTAATTACACATGTAGGTAAGTACTAAAATCTATAGATACACAATTCATTCGGTAAGTTTACGTTAATAAATACATTTTACTAATTAGATTTATTCCATTAGCCATTTTATTTTACAAGTTATCTTCGAAGAGACTATTGTACCTACACATAGCTCCATTAAGTGGTTACCCCCCCAAAGACATGTGCGTTCAAATCCGTGATAGGCCCAAGTTGGTTTTTGTATTTTGCAAAGTACATTTTATTATAATTAATGTATTGTTTTAGTGAAGAGGGTTAACATTTACGAAGAGTTCAACGTCTAAATCATCAGTCATCACAGTAGTCTGAATTATAATAAAATCATTCGGAATATAATTTGAATTAGTGTATTAATAAGCTTTGGGAGTATAACAATAAAAGATGATTTCCGCTGTATTTCTTACTTTCATTTAAGATGTCGGACCCTCTGCCTTCAAATACTTATATTAAAAAATATAATGCATGACAAAAAGCACATTTCGTGCCTAGGATTTGAACCTCCAATATTATGTGCGGCAAGCGGTCTTGAAGTCGTGTTATCTATTAAGTTTTGGTTTTTACAGTCCACTATGAAATTGTAATGACACAAACAATCTACTCCTATGATTGGTTTGGTAACGTCCGCTACCACAGATCGTCACGGATAACTTCGTCGGAGTCCAAAGTTCAAGTTGAGATGCGCGTAGCCGTATGTGCGGATGGTAGATCCGTTGACCGCGGTTAGTTGATAGCTCGTTGGTGCTCGGCGCTCTCGTAGCTAAGTTCGAGGGTACACGCAAAGGTCACTCCCTGTGTCAACCAAAAATTAGGTTTTCGTGCAGCGGTCAGTTACGAAGAGGCGACCGGGTGTGGCTGAGCAATCTCTAGTCTGTCACCATTACTGATGATTGCCCTCGGGGTTTCCCGACTCCTTGTAGTCGCACGGCTTCTGACAGTTGCGCGCCCTCGATCCTAATATGTCGTGGTACCAGCAGATGGGATGGGTCCGATAGCTCGATGCTGATTGGGTTGAATTGCGCGATGCGGATCGGCGGCGCTGTTGATCTGGACGTTCCCTGCAGCGTAGCTGGCGAGTGTGCTCGTCTAGCTTGATGGCTAATCGTTCCACCATCCGTTTTAGCTCAGCGATCTCGCTGGTGGTGCCGCTGCTGGGTATATACTGTTCCAGCAATATATTGAGTTTGATTTCAGAAACTGGGCAATAGATGGCATAAGATCTCAAAAGAATCGATATAATTCACAGAAGTATGCAAATGGTTGTAACAGTATTACCATAGAGGGCAGGATCAATGACTTTATGGTGAATAACAATTATAATAAATAGTTACGCATAAGATTATGTTATTATCTTTACAGGAAGACGCTTTCGCGGCGACATAATATAATATGCAAAATTAGCGCATTTTCATTTTTGTTTACGATTTTTCTATTCTCGGTTTCAGCTCTCGGTCTCGGCTGAGATTTTATATAATTTTTGGTCTCGGTCTCGGTTTCGTCAGAGAACCTGGGTAACACGATACCCCTTGGTTGTCAGACTTTCGGACTTCTGACCCATAACACCTATCAAAGATCTACAAATGTTAGTCGGGACCAACAGCTTAATGTGCTTGCTGGTACCTATACCAACAATAATAAATACTACCTAAGCATTGTTTTTTATAACAAAGAAATAATCAGTACTTCATTAAATAATACCTAATTACTTATTGGTTTATTTCGTCCCTTGGCCGATTTCTTAATGTAAAAACGATCGTAAACTTTAGTTGTTTATGTGTAAGCGAGCAATAAAATAGACATTGAACAGAAAGACGGGCATCGGAGAGTAAAGGTGACAGGTCCCCTCGGCTTACGCCAACTACGGTACAAATTGCGATATTAAGCACAAGGCGTGATGAAAAAACACTAGCTGAATATAAATTAGGCAGGAGGAGCTCTATAATCAATATAAACGATGCTAAAGAAGATTAGAAAAATCCTGTAAGAAAACAAATTTCACGGGATCGTAAAGACACGTGGAACTGCAACGGTTTACATTTTTTATTTCAGCTGTCTATAACTTCCTTTTGATGCCTTATCTTGTGTATCAACACGTCCCTATTTTCATTATTGATGTATCAAAAATTCCACTTAATGCTTTATTTATAATAACTCTACCAACAATATACGGTTCTTAATACCTACAATCTGAATGCTTACCTTGATAGTTCGTTTGTCTCGTTTTCATAATCTCTATTGACTTGTAGGTACGTATGTGAGCATGAGCAAAGTATTCTTTCATACCAAACAAAAGTTTTAGGTATTATTGCAATGTCTCATTACTCTAAAAGTTATCGTTGTTGTTATTGTTTTGTTTACTTGAATTTCCTTCTAGACTCTTAGACACGAAACAGAGCAACGTTCCTATTTATACCCGCCATATAAAATTATACCTACTACATCGTTAGGCTAAAAAGTCAAACCAGCATTCTTATTTCAGGACATACTAACAAAAAGTCAATTTATCTAAATCACATAGCACGGACCCGGTTCGGCAGCCGTCGATGAGCTGCTAGAGACGGTATTGTCAACACTTTGCAAAGAAATCAAGCATGTAAGTGGACACACATAGACACTGACAGCCCCCAACAATTCTGAGAATTCTTGTGACAGCCAAACTTGCGTTCAGCGTTAATTACGTGGGCACGAATATCATTACGACTGGCGTTTCTAGTCGCTGCTGCTGCTGGACTATCGGGGCCCAGCGTTTCCGTGCTCGGTAGTTAAAAGACATTCTGCGAGTGTCAGCAATTACCAATCTCAGATGCTGTTCAGCTTGTGAGTTATTTCAACAAAAGAAGAACATAATCTTATATTTTTGCAGGACGTTATAGTGTGTGCGGGTCTTTATTCTTTTACAGCTGAGTTATTGGGAGTTTTAGGTAATATGGATAAGAATCATTGTTATTGTGGCAATATATCGATCACCTTCAATCAGAAATATTGAACATTTTGTTAGCTCCTTAAATGACACACTGACTTCCCTTTCATCGGTGAGAACAGTAGCAGTGATTGGTGACTTAAACATTAATATTCGTCCAGGAAATGGTGATCCAAATTCTGATGAATATTTAAATATAATGGCATTTCATGGGCTTCTACCAGCCCACCTCTTTCCGACACGTATTGATAACTGTTTGGACCACGTCTTTCTTAAATCGGATAAGTGTTCGACAGCACTGGTTCTAGACTCGTTCTTTACCGACCACGCACCTGTTTTGTTTTGCCTTGAATCTGTCTCTTTTGTTGAGAAACCTAAAAGCATGATTCGCCAGATTAATCTTCCGGGTGTCATTAATCACTCAGAAAGCTTGGACTTCTCTAGCATTCTGGATAGCACAGACCCCAATCAAAGTGCGGAGCTACTTATCTCCATTTTAACAGATTCAGTAAACAAACATAGCAAATTAAAGAAAGTACCGCACAGAAAGAGAATTATTAAGCCATGGATCACTCCTGGTCTTTTGAGATGCATACGCAATCGTGACAAACTACATTTAAAGTCAATGCAGGATCCTGAAAATCACATAGAAAAGCTAACTTATTCAAGATATCGAAATTATTGCAATAACCTGCTAAAGACGATTAGGTGCCGATATGAACAGAATGAGCTCCAAAAGGCCAGTGGAAATCCCAAGGCAACTTGGGATATCATAAAGTCCATTAGCTATAAAAACACATCCACTAGTAAATCGGGGGATCTCCTTAATATCTGCAGTGATCCTGATGCCTCTGTAAACTCTATAAATAATTACTTTGCAAATGTTGGATGTAATCTTGCGCAGAAGATACAGCTGGGTCAACATACTGTCAATTCAAACTTTGATTTTAACTCTTTGCCCAACCCGCAGGGCAACTCACTGGTTTTGCTCGAGACCGACTTTGCAGAGGTCAACAATATAATCACGGAATTAAAGCATAACTGTGCTGTTGGCTACGATGGGTTACCTGCTTCAGTTATTAAATCTGCTAGGCATGTCCTCATCCCCTCAATCACTCATGTATGTAACCTGTGCTTGTCAAAGGGTATCTTCCCAAACGCCTTTAAAAAGGCATTAGTTTCACCTATATTTAAGGGCGGGGATGCAGACCGTGTCGAAAACTATAGGCCTATATCGGTTCTTACGACCTTGTCCAAAATCTTAGAAAAAATCCTAAATAAGAGATTGCTGAATTATTTAGAACACAATAATGCAATTGCCTCAAACCAATACGGCTTCAGGAAAGGCAAATCAACTGAGGATGCTGTGCTTGAGCTATCAAATCACATCACTAAGAATCTAGACACCAGGACTAAAACGATAGGTATATTCTTAGATTTGGCCAAGGCTTTTGACACGGTCTCAACTCCCATCCTCTTACACGCATTGGAGGCTCTAGGAATACGAGATGCCGCTCTGAAGATTTTTTGCGACTACCTCACTGATCGTAGTCAGCGTGTTAAGGTTGAAAAATACACTAGCGACGATGAGTATTTATCTTTCGGAGTCCCGCAGGGCAGTGTGCTGGGTCCTACACTCTTTCTTGTTTATGTAAATAGGCTATGCCAACTCACTATACCAGACTGCAAGATTCTTGTCTATGCTGATGACACTGCACTTATTGTAAGTGGAGATACCTGGGCTTCTGCACACCGCTCGGCTGAAATTGCTCTTGGTATAGTGATGGACTGGCTTTCCTGTAATCTGCTAACATTAAATGTCTCCAAAACCCACTATGTTGCTTTCTCAGCGAACTCTTCCACACAGCCTAGCATTCCAGATATAAAGGCTCATAGATGCTCCCATCCTGCGCTTAACACCTGTAATTGCCCTCCTATTCAGAGAACATCTTGCGTGAAGTATCTAGGGGTGCACATTGATTGCACACTAAGTTGGAATAAACATTTAGACGTAACAGTATCTCGGGTACGTAAGCTAATGTTTCCAATGAAAAAGCTCAGAAATGTAGTTGCTTTCCCGCTGTTAAAAACTATTTATTATGCTTTGGCTCAGTCACTACTAACTTATTGCATCTCAGTTTGGGGTGGCACTTTTAAGACCTCTATGCTTCGCCTTGAGAGGGCGCAGAGGGCCGTTTTGAAGGTTATGCTTCATAAACCGTATCGCTACTCTACAACCCAATTATACAGGGACATGTCTGTACTCACTTGCAGGAAACTCTGTGCACTCAATATAATCCTTCGTAAGCATTCCTCCCTTAAGTATGACTCAAAATTGCTTCTAAATAAACGACGTAAAGACCTTGTTTGCCCTCCTGTCAGAATAAAAACTGCCCTGGCAAGTCGAAACTATTTGAGTTTGAGTGGCCGCCTTTATAATGTAATTAACAAAACATGTAACATTTATCCCCTTCCAAAATACAAGTGTAAGACCGTAGTAAGTGAATACCTTCAGGGTCTTACTTACGATGACACTGAAAGACTGTTTGCCAGAAATTCATAAATAATAAGCGCTAAAACACTCACACAAACGCACACAAACACACCCCCAAACGCAAACGCACCCCAACACACACACGCACACGCAAACGCACCCCAACTCACACACACACGCAAACACACCCCAACACTCACACGCACATTCACGTATTTCCTTGCATGCCTTAATATAAAACTAAATAAATTATTTTTCAATCTAATTACATTCAATTCAATTTTCAATTCAATTTTTTATTATTTTAGTACTTAAAATGACCGTAACTTAATTTGTACAAGGACTATTTTTGTGTCATTATATTGAAACGAATAGCAAACCATGATTGTAGGAGGAAGGCGCCGATGTCTGTCACACAGTTAATACTAGCTCAGACATCGTCGTTAACTCTATCTTTAAAATGCTCTTAACTCTGTACATTGTGTTTTTGTTTAGGATAGATAAGTTGTATCAAACTTTATTGTTAATAAATATAATAATATAATATTATTTATTTTTTGGAAAATGATGCTTATTAAAGGATATAGGGTGACATAGTTTGATAAATAAAAACTGGTCAAGAGCGTGTTGCATCACGCACAATGAAGGCTTCCGTAGTTTGGATGAATTTATCCCTAGGACAAACTACAATACAATTACAACTAGTTGAAAAACATGTTCTCCCATAAATTCCAAAAGCAAATGTAAGTTTGTACGCACAATATTGGGTGATTTACCATTTTGTTTTAAGAACATGGATTTCTTATAGGATTTCTTGTAATCTATAACTATTTTTTGTATTTTTTTCAATAAGGCTCAGTAATTTCGGAGATTACGGGGGAATTCGTTTATTTTCGTTACACGTCGCTGTTTCGGTCACAAAAATTGATATTTTTCCATAATTCAACTTAATCGGTCCATTAAATTCAAAGCAAATTAGCTGTGACAGACGGACAGATAGACAGACACACGAGTGATCCTATATGGGTTCCGTTTTTTCCTTTTAAGATACGAAACCCTAAAAAGAGACCCGTTTAAAAAAAAACGATAATATTTTACGTTTCAACTGATTTTTAACCGACTACAAAAAAGAGGATTTTTTTTTAATGTGTTTGCGGATAACTTCGTCGTTCATGAACCGATTTTGATGATTCTTTTTTTGTTGGAAAGGAGATATTTTATGGGTAGTACCATGATAAGGAAACCAGGATGTGATGATGGCATCCCAGAGAAATCGAGGGAACTCTTCAAATACTATAGGCAAACCTATAGCGATTTGGGTATCTTTTATAGTAACTTGTGCAGTTGTTCTTGGAAAGCACCATTTGGTTAAGTGGAACTGATGATGAAGACCACAAATAGCCACCGGAACTACTAAATAATAAGTACTATTTCACGGGTTGCGATTCGATTCCTTTAATATGGTTGCAATGCAATTTATGCTCGTCACAATGCATATGGAGAAGTGGAGCTGATGGTAAAGTACCAGGAGGAGAACTCCTCAAAATAACCGACTTCCAAAAAACCACTACAAAGTGAAAAATAACGTAAATTTCGGAAGTCGGTGGCAAATAACGAAAATACAAAACCAAAGACACCGACTTCCGAAATTTAAGTTATTTTTCACTTTGTAGTGGTTTTTTGGAAGTCGGTTATTTTTTTTGTAAAAAAGTTTTTATATTTGGAATATTTGAAATTGAAAACTATTTCTTAAATTGTTTTACAATGTGCTCGAAACGAGCGTTTTCCAAGCAGCCAAACTGTGCAGAAAGTGCTACTTTTTCGCACTAGTGCTTAGTTTTCAGTTTTATTTATATTTTTATCTCCGTCGTCAGCCCGACGCGACGCAGAGTTTTTATTATTTGAGAGAAGTTTTACAAATTAGATGATGATGATGATGATGACGATGATGATGATGGCGATGGCGATGACGATGACTAGGGCGATGGTGATGGCGATGACGATGGTCAAAGCCAAAGTCAAAGCCAAAAAGTCAAAGTCAGTCAGTCAAAGCCAGTCAAAGTCAACGTTGTGACAATGGCGATGGTCAAAGTCAAAGTAAAAAAAATCTTTCTTTTCTATATCATTTATATACGTTTGCGAAGATTTCAGATGTTACAAATCATAGTTAGCGACTACTGTAAGACTCGCTCGTTCTTTTTATTTCCTCGCTCAATGCATAGTAAAACATTTTATGATGCACGTGCGTAAGATCATTGTTTTGCGCACTAAAATCTACCATTCTTTCATATTTCTTTGCAAAATCTGCTTCTAAAAGAGCAAATTTTTTATTTTCATTATTTTGCTAGTTATTTTAGGGTTATGAAATGTATGTATATGTGTGATCAATGGAAAACGAATACGTCACTGATCTGACTAATCGGGACGTCGAGCGCCGCTAGTCGCTCGACAGGGTCTGCAGCATAGCGCTCGAACGGGGTTAAGCACAGTTTGTTAGTGGCGGTCAAGCAATGAACACATTTAGAAACTCTTACACATTCCGTATACTCGTAGTTTCTGTGAATTGCTAGTGTGATTAATTTGATCGTAAATTATAATTTGATCTGAACTAAAAACAGTTTTTCTATTGCGCAATAATCAACACTACCCATTGTACGACCACAGTAGTTAAAATATGATAATAACGAGAGAGACGTCGTACCCTCTCTGTCATATATTTATTAAAAATAAATGCATATTTTCACAATGCATTAAACCCGCAGGCAATAGATACCTACCTATTTAGTAGTCAACTGTTTTAACTGACTTCAAAGGAAGGAAATGGTTCTTTAACCGAAGGGTTGACAAGAAAGGTGAGACAAATCATCAATCATCGACCATCCCATGAGACCGTTCCAGTGCGTTCCTCTGTTGAGATTGATCTTGTCATGTGTGGTTACTATTGTAAGCCTGTGCGTCACCTCTAGGTTAAGGGCCCGAACACACGTTCCACAACCACACCACATCGCAGCGACAAAATGTAGGGAAGCAGTGGTTACGTGTGAATAGTGTCGCTGCAGCTTCTTGCAGTTGCGTTGTGATAACTACATAATTGTCGTTGTGGTGTGGTTGTGGTATGTGGGTTCGGGCCCTAAGGCATACAATGTAATAATGTTGTGTGATAGAGGTGGTCTTCTGTTGTGTTCACAGATGCAAGAGACGTATCCTCTTTAAACTTTCATTTCGCACGGTAAAGTAAGGCAGTTCCAAAAAAAAGTATACAAAATGTAAAGACGAAATTGAATTTGATTCCGATACATAAATTTTACTTAGCATTTGTCTCCCTCGGATCAAGCGGGAAAATAAACGAATGTTAATTAAATTTGTTTGTACGAAACTAAGACGCCAACAGCCTTTTAATTATTTGTTTTCGGGTGATTTTCAAAATTTCTGTACTTTTTGTTGTTTATAAACGTCCACCGGAATATTGTCCAGGATTAATACTTTGAAACGATCAAACTAGTATTATTATCCTTGAACAACATTTTTTCTAGAAGGGTTTCAACATTTCAGATCAAAATAATAGGTAATATTTTTTTTTTAAAAATACCTATTTCTTTAGTCTCATTTATATTTCCATATATACCGTGTCTCTTAGCACGAGCACTTAACAAAAGTTTCATAAATAAAAAAACGTGTGGCACTCGGGGACTGCCGCGGTAAAGCTATTGCATAGCATTTGTAACATATTTGTAACCTCCATACTTCCTATTTGTCAACGCTACACTTGGGATGATGACGGATGATGACATAAAACAAAAATTACTTAATTTTTGTTTTATGTCATCATCCGTCATTACATGGTAGGCGGAGTGGGGGGTGTTAGGTTTTTTTCGTTACGGAATTTCTTGATTCAGTCGCCGCGCTTAAAGCCCGCGATAAAAGCTATGCAATAGCTTAGAAATAAACTACAAACATTTTTAAATTTTCTCATTGCGCAATATATTCATATTCATCTTTATTTGCATTCCATAATGTAGGTATAGATGTTACAATGGCCCTGACCCTGTAGGTCATAAATATATTGCATATGTAAATGAATTATTGCAGCTATAAAAACAACGGTAAGGCTTTCTCTTTTATTTCGTTTTTTTTTTTTTTTAATGTCAATCTTTGAAAAAGAAGCTGTAAGTCTAGTAAGATTCTTTAAAATCTTCAAATGTTTGAGGTTGTAATTCAACTCATGGTTGATTTCATTTTTGTAACGATTTGTTACGTTTTTAAGTTGCGTGACAAAGAATTATGTAACAAAAACCGGCCAATTGCGAGTCGGACTCGCGCACGAAGGGTTCCATACCATTATCTATAAAAACGGCAAAAAATCATGACTGTTGTATGGGAACCCCCTTAAATATTTATTTTATTCTGTTTTTTAGTATTCGTTGTTATAGCGGCAACAGAAATACATGATCTGTGAAAATTTCAACTGTCTAACTATCATGGTTCATGAGATACAGCCTGGTGACAGACGGACAGCGGAGTCTTAGTAATAGGGTCCCATTTTACCCTTTGGGTACGGAACCCTAAAAAATGGCGTTAAGCCGATTTCATAGTTTTTATTTTTATTTTTTAAATATTGTATTTTTAAAGGTGTGTATTTAAATATGAAATTTATACATAAGTATCTAAGATGAATAAATAACTACACAATTTTGAGACTGATTTTATGATTGTTATTCAACAGGCTGATTATTAATAAATGATAGAATACAAGGTACTTTTTATTATATTTTTTTTTTTTCATGATGGAAACTTCTCGGGACCTTCGCTGACGCGTTCTATAGCTACAAGAACATACAGTTTAAGTACAGGAGGCCTACCACAAGCTCATAAAGCAGTATTTATTAAATATTACTTCAGTGTGGGAAAGAGATGAAGCTCTACAGGACGTATAGTTCCATCTCTTTCTCCCACTGAAGTAATATTAAAATAATGCTGCTTTTGAGCTGGTGGTAGGCCCCCTGGTCATACATTTTATTCAATCACATTTCTTTCATCCTCCAAGTAATACTTTTTTCCAAAGCATAGGATAAGTGCATTCAGCATTGGAAAGTTTTCTACGGTAGGCCCAAGGCCCACTTTGTAATATTAGAGGACTACGAATATTGAGAAGCACTGGGTTGCGTCGGGGTTCCTAGAGACGCTGAGTAATAAAATCTTTTAATAGTAACAATACAATCGGACCAATACAATGCACGTAATGAATGACTTTCGAAATGAGTTAAAACAACAGATATAACGTTTTTTTATGTTTATTATGTTTACACAAAAATGCTTTGTGTGGGGTGTTTTATGGTTTTTTCTTCAACCGATTTGTTTACAAATCAAAATAGATTATAGCCAGTTTTTCCCGTTATTAGTAGCTATAAATCATTGCACATCCGTAGCGACTGATCCTTTAAATAAGATCTAAAGTGAAGAATACTACAAATGCCGATTGTTTTGAAAAAGCTGAGGTATTGAACCCACCCTTTTCATATCGTTGTGAGTTTCAAGACTCGCCAGAAGCCTCGCCTAGGCTGGTCAAGCAAGCGTTCTACACTTTTGACGAATGTTTGGAATTAAAATTATATATATATTTTTTTTTACTTTATGGTATTTTTCCATACTTTTTTTATTCTTATATTATTTATTTGACATTTTTCACTGGATTATTGTAATTTTTTATTGCTTATAGCATTACTTGGCTTGGCTTGGTATCTAAGGGGTATCGTAACACCCAGTAACTGGTTTGTTAGATAGGCAGTCACTTCATGTAAAATACTGGCATTCAGTTGCATCCGCTCAGACTGGAATGATGACAGAATGATGATGATGAGCTTGACTTGGTTTTAATATAATAATATTTTGTTTGACATTCTTATTGTATTAAATGTTACGTGAATTTATGTAATTATGACATTGGTATGTTTATAGAACCTATAGCTTTGTAAACTTTGTAGGTAATCCTATTTTATTTCAACCTCCAATTCCTATTGTAATAATGTAATTATAAAATTACTAGCTGTTGCCCGCGACTTCGTCTGCGATCCAGGATGAAAAGTAGCCTATGTCCTTCTCCAGATCATGGCCTACCCATGTGCCAAATTTCTTCCAAATCCGTTCAGCTGTTTTAGCGTGAAGGCGTAAAAAACAAACAAAGTCATTTTCGCATTTATAATATTAAGTTAGGATGTTTCCAACATAAAGACAGGCAGTTCCATGTGGATAGTATGCATAGTTGCTGTAATACCGAAGCAACTGTAACAGACAGACAGGTTCACTTTTTAACATTTTGCTACGGAACCTAAACAACCTGCTGAACATACCAATTTAAGTGAATGGTCCTCGTTCAAATCTTCCGTATCGCATTAATCTGAGCGAGGGTCGGCGCCATAATAAATTCCGTATTATACACATGACACGCGTATTAAAATAAACATATTAACGACACCCTCGCAATGTGTGCTCACCAGCAAATGACAAAAGGTTGCTAACCTACTTCAATATTATCACTTGAAAAAATAATACCGTAATAAAATTGTTAAGATACCTACTTTTAATATAGGTATTTCATCATCAAATCATCATACTATCATGAACCAAATAAAGGATTGAGTGATTTAATGAAACCACGGTAAAAGTGAAACTTCTATAGGCGCCGCCATATTGGCCTTGGCTGCTCTGATGAGCGCTTTTTACTTTATCCCTACTCCGCGGCCGACCGTCACGCGACATGCAACACACAGACGAAAAAGTTTGAGACGATGTAATAAAAGTTTCACTTTAATATTTAGATAACATTTTGAAATCTTTAGTATTTTCTGACTTTAAGCAGGGCAATACCCAAGTGGTCTGACCGTCGAACAGCCAAGTCATAGGTCTCGAGTTCGAACCCAAGGCACGCACCCCTGACTTCGGGTTCATGAGCATATTGTATAATTATTATCACTTGCTTCAAAACTGGCGAAGGAAAACATTGTGAGGATACCTGAGAGATATTTCTCGACGGCATGTGAAGCCAAGTCAAAAGCCCATGGCTGGTATAAAAACTCTGACACCAGGTTAGTCATTACCACACGACAAAAAAACAGTGGTACTCCGAGAGTGCCGACAGAAGTGAAAACTTGAACAATTTTACTGTGCAGGAAATACTTTCAATGAGCTGTCGGTAACGGTAACGGTAACAGTGTCGCGAGTTCAATTGTTTTTTCCCATCTCAAAAATGAAGTCTTCACTACAAAAAGAAGACTAACTTTCATCATTATGAAAAACAAAGCCATTTTTTGGGTCGATATAACAGGATAATACAAAATATTTAATTCATACTACAGAACCAGAACGTCTGTAGGTACACTCAGCCGCACGTCAGTGGTAACAACTGACATTGTCTGCGCCTTTATGTCGTAGCTGGTGCTCACTTTCTGTAAAACTTCTTTAGGCGCGTTGGACATTTTTGGGCAAAAGGCCCTCTTCCTCTCTTCTAATTTTGCTGTTCCCGAAAGGGTCCATATTGATCTTTTACTTTGTTAAACCATCTATGTAATACATATGGAATGCAATAAACAATTGAGTATTGAGATGGGAAAAAACAATTGAACTCGCGACACAGTTACCTTTACCGACACCTCATCAAAAGTATTTCCTGCACAATAAAATTGTTCAAGTTTTCACTTCTGTCGGCACTCCCGGAGTGCCATTCCAATGTGAAATTTATAGGCTTTAATATTATTGTTAGCTTTGATATTTAATCAACATTATTATTTTGAATTAGTAGAAATAAAATAAAATTAAACACTCGTTGATACCATAAATTATAGATCGAGAGTTTATTGTCTATTTTAGACAGAGTACAGTTTGGTACAGATGGTAAGGCAGGAAATTTAAATACTAATTCAACAATTATTCTTAAGTCTAATGGGTCTCCTGTACCGTTACATAGTTATAAAGCATTTTATAATAACAATAGACCCGGCAGCTCCCGAACTGTTCCGAGGTCCCAACGGAACAGACCACCCCATTCTAGGGTGCAAGTGTATAATTTAGATGACACATTGTCGCCAAATACACTCACTTTCATTCACTACATCAATTATCTCGCAACTCTGGTTGTTCAAATACTCTGCATCTTTAACATGAAGTTAGATTAATTAAGGCGCTGTGTTTTTTTCATACACCATTGCAGTTGAGAAAACTAAATAAGTGACATTTCAGGTTATGCTGCGGATATGCCGTGGTTCTCTCCGATAACTCGTTGATAACTTTTTTCGAAAAGACGTAATCAAAAATGACCTTGATTAATTTCTTGTTTCATTTTTCCCCTTAATCATATTTCCTGCTTATTCCGTACCTTGAAATATTTACAACTATTTTTCCATTTTAATTCTTTTGGGACCAGATAACTAAAGTACTTAGGTATTATTGTACACCGGACGAGGGCTTTATTTTGCCACTGTAAGTACCTACTCGTTACCTGTAATCAGGGTAATAATCTCGTTCTTCCTTAGTCTGGGGCATCGTCACGTCATCTTTTAATCATGTTTTAATATCGACTATGCAGGCTATTAGTTCAAGAAGATTTTCAACTTAAATGTGCATGTAATTCTTGCAACTTATTGACTTTTCACATAACTAATATCTTCATGAAATGTCATTATCACAGCATAAGTAAAAACTGAAATACCTAAGCTTTGCTTATTATTAAAAGTTATAACAATATAATTAACTTATTAATAGGCATTAAACAACTAATTTTCTGAATCACCCCGCCTCCTTTTCCGAGAACCGTTTAATTCTGGAGAATTCCCAAATCGCGCTTATAATTTATAATAACAGGGAGGTCCCTTAACGAAGAGACCGTTTTGTAGATAGGTATCTATCAAATTACGCCACCTTCCCCCTTGCAGGCGCCCATTGTTGTCTAACACGGAAAATATTCATTTGAATATTTACTTAACATGGATAATATTTTAATCTTCCCCTTTGAATTATACGCTTTCCAACGGAGACAATTTCACGCCCCTTACGGCGAAACGGTGTAACTGTTAAACTTCGTGCAGTCAATTATATATCCTTTGTCAAACAAAAATAATGATTTAAGGTTTAATTTTACTTGGCAAAACATGCAATATCAATTTAACAAGATATTCCTTTTGTTAATATTCGCACACGCTTTATCAAATTCTCTAGCGGGGGTGACAATAAGCCGCTGTAAGTACTCTTCTGACATATGGATAAAAGCTTTCATTTCAGTCTCAGCTCTTTGGACTGTGATATAAGGAGATAAGTACATTTTATACATTATGTATGTAGATAGAGTTATGAGAGTTCCTATTTGTTGTAGGCGTATGATATTAAATTAAAATGTATCAAAACGGAAAATATATTGCTTTGTTACAATTTTAATATAAATAGTAAAGCAAGGTGTATTTGAAATAACTGAAAACCTCTTAAGTGGTCATTGTACTCATCATTATGAAGAACTCTTACTATTGTATTGATCACTCTGACATAAAAATAAAAACACCTGTACTCTGTTCTGTATCTACCTATAATCCACAACAAAGTACAGAAAAACTATGTTCTTAATGTCCCTCGGCAAACCTCGTGTTTCGTCAGTCGTCGGATTTCTATCAGTTGCCTTTTGCACTTGGTGCAGATCGGACGCTCTCAATCGACTTGGAAGTATATAGAGTTGTTAATACTCTTTTAACTTAATGTAATTTATTTATAAAATGGGAGGAAAACCGTTAAAGCCGCAGGCACGACAGATAGGAAAATAGTTTTACAGCTCGTTCACGCGGAAATCAAAACAAAACAACAATAAAGTACTTAGTTCTGAATTCAAAGTATTTATACACTATAAATCTAATAATTGATGGCAATGGAAATTAGCATTCGTTTGTATTCGGAAATCCGATGATACCCGAGAAAATAGAAATACTGTAAATGATTGATTATTAAATTGTTTGGAAAAAAAGCAAAAACTTAAACAGAATTTTATCGTCATCAGCCTATATACAAGTAGCAAACATCGGCTATTCTCAGCCAGCTGTTACCAAACATTCTAAGAATCTTCGTAGAATTCCTGAGGGCGTCCTATCCTACGTTTTCCGATTCACGGTGTCCAGTCAAGAACACATCTTCCCCAACGATCATCGGTTTACGGCTGATAATAGCCCATTGCCATCAACTGGTCTGTTCTGTGGGCTGCTGATTATAAGGTTTAAGGCATTTATTTCTCAAAAACAGAAGACGATTATTTACTTAGAATGAGAAACACTATTTGTATACATAAAATAAACGTTCCTTGGAACAAGAATCGAAACGGTATGTTTGAAGTTAGAAGTGAGTACCATATTGTTAGTCATTAACTTATCATTAGGTTAGTAAAATAAACTATGCTAAAAGAGATCGAATTTAGAAGATAGCTTTTTAAAATGTTTTTACTTGATGTAGGTAGGTAATCTGAAAATAAAAATTGAGACTATGGGTCCACGGGTGCCGGCAAGTTTATTTTCAGAGGGGAGTTTATCTTCAGTTCTACGAAGCGAGCTCGATCATATTTGCGGTTCACCTCGGATA
This sequence comes from Agrochola lychnidis, assembly GCA_963680765.1. Taxonomy (NCBI): domain Eukaryota; kingdom Metazoa; phylum Arthropoda; class Insecta; order Lepidoptera; family Noctuidae; genus Agrochola; species Agrochola lychnidis. Next base: position 12,003,145 of record OY796858.1, read on the forward strand.
TGTTAGGTTATCGTTTGTCCATTCATACAGAGAGTAACTTTGTCAGTGCAGAAAAGCTTAAAAAATAAGAGGTTTTTCTATCTCACCTCGAATGGGATAGATATTATTTTGTCCATTTATACAGAAAGAGGTCTAACTGTGTCGACGACTTATACAAAGAAACTTAAGAATTAAGATAGAGTAGGCAGTAGCAAGAGCGAGCGAAGCAAGCTCGATAATGTTAACACAAAGTGTTAGGCCGATTCGATTTTCGGAAATAGAAGTTCCTTACTTTGTTGACACAGCAGCTTTAGAATTCAGAGATTGCAGAATACAAGAGCGAGCGAAGCGAGCTTGAAAATTTTAGAATCTCGCCTCAAATAGGTTAAGTTCTCAATTATTGTGTTAAGCGTCTTCAAATATTTCTTTAGTTCTGAATGTTTTTCTACTATATTTTATTTTGAAGCCAGGAAGATGCAGGTGCACCCCCTTGCACCCCCTCCCGGAGCCCATGTATGAGTCCATATTAAGTATCGAAACACTATTTCTATTATAGTTGCTAGTTACTTTTAATGGTCATCATCATCAGTAAGTAATGCTGTTTCCATAGCTCCATGAGCTTCTTTGAATTTAAGAATCAGCCTTATCGTAAGTAGGTGTCTAAGTCTCGGCTCCATAAGACATAACAGGTAGGACAAATTGCTGATTGTAGACCTTAGTCTTTGGGCTCTATGTCATAGGCAGCAAAAAGTTCTTCACCATAGTAACCTACTACGCTTTGAAACGGGCAATTAGCTTCATCTTTCTGACTCCTTTAACAATTCAAAAGTGCCTGTAAATGGTTTACTAAATTGAAATAAATGCTTTGAGTTTGAAAGACTCACGTATCCCAAACGGCGTCCGGCCTTGCTGAATTCTTCTATAATTCATTCTTCTCGAAGATATTTTTCAGAACTGCAAAACTTGCTCAAGATATCTTAATGTTATTTCGAAAAATCTGACAATAATTGGTTCCGGACCAATTTGATACAAAAGATCACCTATACTCGCTTTAAATCATATTATAAACAATCATTTATTATTATTATTGCAATTAATTATTTTGATTTTGATAAACAGATTTAAAATAAAATAATTTTAAATCAGTACCTACTTCAAAATCTGCAATACATTACAAAGTGTATTTGCACTTCAGACTTCACTGCGCGGCTGTTCGCACCAGAGTGTTGTCAAATTATATCATAACTCTATTGTGAAAACTGTTTCGAGACAACTGGCTTTGAGACGCCCTCCTCGCAAAAAATTCGGGCTCGGGGTCCTGCCCTCGTCTGTTTAATAACATAATAGCACAATTCCCTCGCCGCATGATTCAATTTGGATTTCCTCCAGCCTCCCCCGTGTCGTCTAAAAAATGACAACTTCATTATATTGTTCGCGCTCCCGAGGGCGACTTGTTTGCCAGAAGGATTATAATGATTAATTCCGTAAAATATTAATACACATCACACCCGCGCTGCACACTATAGCACTTTATAAACGGCTTATTGAAATTAAGTAAAACACAAGTGCGCTTTTGTTCACGGCTATTTGTTAGCTAAGTAGATTGCCTGGCATGATTTTGACAGAGGCAGAAAAGTGTTTTGAGGATTTCGGTTTGTTGTTACTAAGCACTGAAACACCTAATGCACAACACAAAAAAAAACTTAACGTTTATCTTGTACTAAAACATGATCCCAGCAAATCATGACTTTTTAAGTTTTACCTATATCGTGAATTTTCACCTAATGATATAATGAAGGTATTCTGTACGACATATTGCAAATATCCCTTAATGCATGGCCAGTTGTCTTCCAGGCCTTTGTCTGCGCTGAATAAAAACTTCATCTCTCTCCCCGAGGAATTTAATTTGGAGTAATGGAAGTGTTATATTGACTTAACAGGCCAGAAGTTCCCCTCGCACAGTTACAGTTATTAAAATGGAGAAATTTATTATTAGCATTTCTACGTCACACTATTTACATTTTAATTTTATTTGTTCTGTGATTTCATTAGTCACGACTTAATGTGTTGATTCAATAAAACTTCCTATCAATATAACGATTGCGCGCATTTGAAGCAACGTGCAATATAAACTGCAATTAATCAAATGGATTTATTCCTTGGCTTTCAATATTGATAATGCGAGATTTAGTATTGATAACGTCCAGTTTTTCTTATAGAAATTTCTTGTAGAAATAGGTAAATCCTTAGTATCCTGTTAGATAATAGTTATTCTTTTGGTTGTTTCAACGTTTTCAATATTCTTTTACATTTAGTAGCTCACCTATAGGAATGACATAATATTGAAAATAAAATCTGTATGTATCTATATATTATAAACATAGTAATATACGTAGTAAGGTACTTGTCAGTTCCTTATGGGCATATCACCCAAAATGCATAAAGGGGAGATATTTTTTAAATCGTGTAACGAGATGCGCGACACACTTGCACTGTGACCCTGAGTATATCATTTATAGGCCTTTTGTCACCGAAATTATATTTACAAAAGTGAGCAGACAATTTCACGGTGTCTTCCCCGCACCCTATACATGTGGACTCTAATCAACGACACAATGATCCTAACGTAGATATGACTACCTAATGTAAGCATTATAAGAGATCACTTTATCTCTTATACCTAATGCTTACAGTTCTTAGTCGTACCTACATTGTACATCAAAATTTTGAATATTATTTAAATCTAATAAACTGACACGTAATGATTGACTAAGTAGTCTGCCCAAAATACGACAAAATTCTCTCAAAATCAACCGCAAACATTCTAAAGAGATCAACTTTTCCAGCAGAAAAATACTTTTTTTAACTGAAAACGAAGAAAATTCAATGAATACAATCCACAAGTTTCTCACAATTTACCCCTCGCCAAAAAAAGGGTGAGCACACATGAGCGTGAAGGATTGTCCACATGTTCGGCGGGACCCCACGGCGTGATGAGGCCAGCATCGCTCCCGATCAGCTTATCTGTAGCTCATCAAATTATTTAATCTTCGCGCCTGTCATTTCACTAACACGCTCAATGTATCACTCTGATTTTCCATCGTTATCATGTTATCGACAATTTCGGATCTTCTCTGCAAAGAAAATCGTGGAAAAATGTCTTTGTTTGTGTGTAAACATGATGTAGTAATGTTTCCACTACAGATAATAATCAGATGTCTAGCAAAATGATAACATTAACTCCGCATGAAACCAATCGAGCCTACAGTCATAAGAGTCACGTGACCTTTTCCTGGTATTGACAAGCAGATAAATTGTGTGATCAAAGCTTGCTGCGTAAAAAATGTTGGAAGGAGGGCGGGACGCAGTTCCTCCATGACTAGAAGACATGATGGAGCGGAAGCGGAAGCAGTGACAGTCGGCGAGAGGAAACGATGCATGGTGCCGGACGTACCCACTTCCGGTGCGTGTTGCCTTCACTTATCCCAGCGGGGCGCGATAATATTGCCCCCGGTTATGTCATAATAAACTTACAATATATTTTCATCTTCAGTCTTAATACTCGGGGTAGACTTATAGAATCATTATGGGTATTCGAGATGTTAACGTCACTGGGCGCCTGAAGCCAAGCCATCACAACAAAGAACACATTACATAGCTAGGCCCTTTTTCTTTTCTGCAGGTCCCAATAATTGTTGATAGATGTCGAAGAAACGCATATCTAAGCAGTTTGTAAACAAAATCCCGTGTTTTTTTTCGGTAAGCGTTAGCCGACGTTCGCACGGACGTAATAAAATCGCGGCGGGATTTTATCTCGCACTGGATTTTCAACTCTCGGTGTTAAGCCGAGCGTTCAGAATCCAACGCGCTGGGACGTACTGTCGTCCTAGTGCGTTGAAAAACACACTGTTGGATTTTCAACTCTCGGCGCTATGCAGAGTGTTGAAAATCTAGCGCACGATAAAAAATCGCCGCGATTTTATTACGTCCGTGCAAACGTCGGATTACTATATCGGCCGAGCGCTGCAAGCAAAAATAGTCCTTACGGTGTATAGATATGCATTTCTTCAACGGTACCTAGTATTTAAAATCATAATGGTTAAATCATTTCCTTATGCAGGCTCGACGAGCTTCATTGTTCGATTTTTCTGGTTTTTCGCCATCGCATTAGTTGAGAAAAGTACAGCATCATTAATACTAGCCTTCAGCTGCATCCGATTAGACAGGAAGCCGACCCTGACCCGCCTTTGACATAATTGGTCAAAGGCGAGGCAGATGAGTACGGCATCATTTAGGTTCGTACAGACCAGCGCGATATCGCGGGCGCGACACTAGTCGCGCTGCCTGTCGCGCCCGCGATATCGCGCTGGTGTGTACGAGCCTTAACTCAATACCTACTTTAAGTCATGCATGCCGCGCCATTTTGAGACATGCGAAAGCAAAATTATAAATTATGTAATTTTCGTAGGACATATCTAACACAACAAAAATGTTCCTAATCGATAATAAAAACTGTTTACAAAAAGAAACACCCTACCTCTTTCTTCTTTTTATTTTTCACTTATTAGTTGTAGTGCCTACCCCACACAAATTCTAATAACACTACCTGCTATGTAAATAACAGTAACGGGAAATTATTACAACATCATCCATATAGACTAATCTAATTGCGAAAAATACGTATTATTGAAGCTAACTCGAAAACAACAAAAGCAATTTTTTTTTTAAATGGGACCACCGCGCAAGCTTCCTCTACCAAATGAAAAAAGATTTTTGAAAATCCACAATTGACGAAAATATAGATGGACATAGTTTTAAAAAAAACATGCAAACAAGCATAGAACCTCCTCCTTTTTGGAAGTCAGTTAACTAAGTAAAATTCTAGCAATTAATGTAGGTGTAAGCGCATCAGTGCAAACTTCTTCCACTTATTTTGGATTGATCCAATTTAACGATAACCATCAGAACAATGACTGATAACAGATCTAATAATTGTAACTGACATAAAAACCGCAGAAACGTTCTCGTTGGAAATTATCAAGAAAGCAATTTCAAAACCAAATTGTTTGTTTCATCGCGTGTTACCAAAATTAATTTATTTTCATGTTGATTTATTTTGAAGGGTCTTAATGCTATTAAGTAAGACTACACACGATTGTTGATACAATTTACAATGTTATTGATGAGATCATGCATCTCATTTCCACTCTTTATTAAAAGCACATCATAAGAAACTAACTACTTTTATCAAGCTTGAACAGTCTTTCTTGGCTGTAAATGTATAAAAAATCACTTGAAGAAAATTAATAGTTAATCTTCCAATTTTCCAAATAGTTTCAAACAGGTACAGGAACACAATTATGCAATGCAATGAGCAGAACTGACGCGACGGACTGACGGACACGGCACTCGGACAGCGCGTCCGACTGACGGCGCCCGAGGGCCTGACGCAAAATAACAGCAATTATTAACTGAACTCATATACTATTAAGCACCTACGCAACCTTTTCTATGATACGAGATTGAAAATAAAAAACAACCTCCTGTAGTTATGTATACTGACGGTGCGCGATTTAAATTTGATAAATCCTGACCTTATGCCTTGACATGACAGCATATCTGATAGTTATACTGCCTCTCAAAAACCATGGGCCGTGTCTAGAAAACTCAGATGCATGTGGTGCGAATTTCCCACTCGTAAATGACATCAGACGATATATCTATATACAGCTGCAGCGGGTGGATCACGACGCAGATAAAATTAGAGGAAACATTATTACAGGCACTATCATTATTGTATTATTTGCAAAATTGCTTGCTCCACTTAATGCCGGGGTTCGCTATTCACACGGCTCCGCCGCCATTGGCGTGTACCTACTTAACGACGACTCTTTGACGTGACAAGCCCCACTTCTAATGTACATTGGTACGTAATTGTTCAGTCAATCGTGAATTATATAAATCGTGTGTTTTCTTTGCGCAACTGTAATAGGAAACACATTTAAATCGGATGTGAAGATTACATCTATCATGTGAGTGCTCCGAAACATAATTTGTTGGTTCTATTATTTTAATTATTAATTTCCTCGTTGGTCTTTTGGTCGCAAGTGCTCGAAGGGTCCCGTGATTTGCTTCCCATTTCAAGCAAACTTATTCAGTTTTCCTATCAGGAAATTCTCAGTTATTGGGCTGTTACTGAGACATTAGGTAGACAGCAACCATTTTTTCTTATTAATGGTGGTCATAAATGAGGATCTGGGGCAGATGGTGGAGGGTGGCAGAGTGCAGGTCTACGGCACAACACGGCGAAGATAGATAACGTGGTGGACGCGCCACGCAACCCAATGAGATCTGAAACGGGTGAAACATTCAAATTGCTAACCGCCCGCGCCCGCCCGTATCAAATGTTGTTTTATAGCTAATTCCCAAATTCGGTTATGGCCTATAAACGATCCGCTGGAATAATTTAAATGCGAACCCGCCTGTATAATGTGCGTACTTTACCCCGAAATTAGGCATTTGTATGTGAAATGCGTTTTGTAATAGGATTCTCGGACGACTTTTATTTCTTGTTCGCGGTGAATCCACGAGTAGGTGATATTGGCTCCAATATTCCAATATTATCCGCCATTACAGAAATATAATAATTTTTGACTGTAGGTAAGGTTGACCATTGACTGAATTCGTCAGTTCGATTAATCACTTAATCAGGCATCCTCTTTACCTCTCTCTCTCTCTATACACATTACGTATTTAATTAAACTTTATTCAATGAAACATTAAATTGAATATTTTCTTATTAATTCTTTTAACATAAGCCTGGACCACATTAGCAATAACTTCATAAAAATGCGAAAGCTTTTTGTGTAAAGCTATGTCGAACAAGTGAAACACATTAGTGGTGGTACCTTTCTTCAATTTAAAACGTTTTAAATATAATAAAGGAGTTGTTTCTAAAGGTTTTCTCTTGTTTCCACGCTAATTTCAAGGCGGACATTTCCGGCCATTCAATATGAACGATTGTAAGTGGAGTGACTCCATTTTGCAACAATAGAACATACACTTAGAGCATTTGTTTAGTTTGTTGCTCAATTTATTTATTATATCTACTTTCTTATAAAGAGCAAGTCATGGATGAAAATGGAACAGTACTTACACAATATAATAAGTAGGTAATCGTTATTTAAAAAAAAGTCGTATTTTAAGGTGAAAGAACCACTTTTTGATTTACCTAATTTAGAAAGAACATTGAACAATTCATGTGAATAACAATCGGAAAAGCTGAGTTTTGCAAACACACTGTTAGGTACAGTCATGAAGTTAGTCGGGATATATAACAACCACCTGCAACCAAACAACATTAAATTATTATCAGATAACAGTGCGGACGAGTGATATCACTGTCCAAATTCTATTTGCCGGATTATTAGACACATTATCCGAATACATTCTCCGATCAATATAACGGTGTCCTAATGGACGAAATTTAATCACGACAAATCGAATGCCACCTATTTATGAAGTCGAATGACTAAACAGCTTTTTAATACGATTCACACGTTAGCAGTTATAGTTAGTTAAGTTTTTGTATCGACACATTTCACGGTGAGATGTATTGAACTCTTATTATATTAAATGTGATGCCACATACCAGCCACTGATGGGATCTATTATTGTTGATCCACGGATGAATATTCAATCATCACGCTACTTCACTTCCACTTGATGGATTCTGTGTGGTTATAAAAAACACAGCATTAGTTACACTATTTAGCGCTTATAACATTTTTGAAATTGGATCCTACAAACATTGGTAACATAGCAGAATTTCTTTGTGCCTGTTAATCGGCAGTAACGATGTTGACCATTGCTTCTACCTTCCTTTAAACAAGAGAATACAATGTGATTGTACTCACTCTAACAAAAGAAAAGAAACTTAAAGAATAATCACAGAACGAAAGCACCTTAATTACAAGGCGCCTTTGACTAATCTATACAAAACACAGAAAATCAATGTATCGGTAGAGTAGCCGGTACTTTCCTCACAGGATAGAATGAGTGCAAAGTGCATACAAAATCGTGATGTAGCCTTTTAATCGGTTTCACGTTCCTTCCCGCGTTAGTTTTTGTATTCTAGTTTCACTTCGCCAATCTGCGGGTTTACTGTCCGACCGGGACTCCTCGCCTTTCACACGTATGAAAATATGCCATCGGTGAATAGCATAGAACTCATTTCCGAAGATAGTTAGGAGGCTCGGTCACGGCAAATGCTGCAGTAATAAGATAAAGAGGCGGACCCATTTAGTTTTGCAGCAAACTCACTCCAATTTACGCGGTCCGGTGGCCATTAGCATAAGTCCGGAGCAAAGCGTGATGTGCGCGATTCGCCGTCGGTCGGCGTGACGCGGCGCAGGCGCAGCGCCCGCGCAGCTCCGCCGCCGATGTAATTGCGCCCGCGCGACACATTTGTTTACTATTGTAAGCCGTGAAGATGCCATCGCTTGCGACACTCCCGCCGACTCCTTCAAATTAGCTCGCTAAACGCTTCCTTTATTTTGTTATGTTTAGTTTTTCCAACATTGGCTAATTCTATTTTATATGTGCAAGCAAAATATTTTATGCAAAGTTTTTGCCCGTGTAATTATAGTGGTCTATGTGTAATATTTAGAAATCAACATCTACATAGAATTGATTTACATAGGAATTCCTTAAGTTGGTTGTCAATATGGCGAGACACGCATATCAAAATCAAACCACGATTGTAAATTATTACATTTATGCGAACATGGCCGATTCATGTCCTAATAAAATACATTGACAAGTCACAGCTGCCTTATAGATTAATCTAATAAACTCAGTGAGTGACGCAAATCATAAACTGTGAATAGTGGTCGATCTAGTTATTTTCTTTAATATGGTAGTGGCAGCTCGTGATGTGTGGATGTTGACAACCTCGAAGTGCGTTTCAATTTTTTATCAATTCACATCTAGGTATATTCTTGACGCAAATGTGCTACTTGTACTGCTACGGCTACTTGCATAACTACTTCCCACAACATTAACTATTCTACTAAGTTTCACCGGATGGGCATCTGGTCAGACTTGCACGGCTCTTTAAAACACCAAATATGCACAACTGTCATCATAACATTTCCCAAGAGTAAGAATATACGAGTAAATTATTCATGTTTCATAGTTTTTAAGTTACTGTTTCTTCTTTCTTCATTCAAATGTGTTCAGCACCCTAATTGCGTAATACACGATCAATCATAATCCGAATCGTTTTGAAACAAATTGCTAATCCATTGCTTCATAAGTTCGAACAAAAAACCTGTTCAACAACGTAAATAACGCAATGAATGTTGTTGAACTGTCAAAATGAAACAGATTAATCTTAATCATTTATGAAAATGTATTACGCAATTAGATAGCAGGTTGTTGTAACATTAACTTAATATTAACTTTACTTAATCTATGGAAACTGTATCTGGAGTCTGTTATTGTATGTTTGTTTTCCGGGCAAAGTAAAATTTAAAAAATATTACTAGACTATTGTGAATGCATAGTTGAAAAAAATAAGTTGGAAAACTAAAACCCGACTAAAAGGTATGAAACAAGAAAATATTTCAGACAGAAGTCAAGACATAGGTACAAAAATGATCAAGGTAAAGCCGTGGTCGCATGCTTGTACACCTACAAAATTATAATGGCATGCGACCACGGCTTTACCTTGATCATTTTTGTACCTATGTCTTGACTTCTGTCTGAAATATTTTCTTGTTTCATACCTTTTAGTCGGGTTTTAGTTTTTGAACTTATTTTTTATTTAAATTATTTTGGGGTTATAGTTTCGTGATAAAGTATTTGCAGAGCAGCTTAAAAACGTTTTTTTTGGGTTATTTGGTATTATAATAATACCAGCCTATTATTGTTCCACTGCAGGGCAAAGGCCTTTCCTCGTACAGAGAAGGCACGAGCATTGATCACCACGCGCGCTCAAGACGGGTTGGCGATTTCAGACTTATGTATCTATATAAATACATATATATATACTTAATATATAAAGCTGAAGAGTTTGTTTGTTTGCATGAACGCGCTAATCTCAGGAACTACAGTTATTTACATTGTTGAACAGATTTTTTTTTCCAACTTATAAATTTCCAACTTTCGAATCGAAACAGATTGTGGTTGTGTTCTATTACGCAATTGGAGTACAGGTTTCCTCACGATGTTTTTCCTTCACCGATGTTAGTAATGTCCAAGATAAACTCAGAAAGTACATTTGAATTGAAAAAGTTACATTGGTACTTGCCCGGATTTGAATCCACAACCTCGTGCATGAGAGGCGAGGCCTTAACCACAGGAACATTATGGCATTTATGGTATAAAATAGGTGTTAATTTTACAGCCGCGCCGTACGTAGCAGTCTCACTTTTGCTTGTTTTTAACAATTTAAACATATTTATTTACTTGGACAATATTATATATATACATATTTGTAATGTGCTCGTTAAGCCCTTTCATTTGATATCCAACATGGCACAATTCAATTATTTTTAATTTTTATTTCGTTACTTTATGTCCTCTAGAGGGCGCCATATTGCATTTAATGTGACGTCACATAGCCTATAACCAGCGGACAGTTAAAACGCTTCCAATGATACCTCATTTGTCAAATTATGATCGGCAGTTTAGAAGTTATGAGGTAACAGATGAACATACATACATACCGGTCAAAATCATAACCCTCCTTTTTGCTTCGCCGTAGTTGGGTAAAAATCGACTCATCAATGAACAATTCGTTTTCTTCTGGTGACTCTGCAATAACTGAAGGTTGGCCATCAACTCCGATACTTCTCCTGGTCCTTTGAGAAGTAGAACAGTGTAGCAGCACCTATGATTCCGGTTCACTCGTGAATGATCCTCAAATAGGATTTTTTCTTCGGCGAACAACACTTTCTCCACTACTTTGCCCATCATTATAGGTTCTAGTATTCCTGCTGAAAAACATGTCCGAGGCAGGCAACGTTTTGTTTGACGGTCAGTATGAACTAAAAATACATACGCTGGACAAGTTATAAAATTACTAAGTAGATGTTAGTTGTTTGAAAATCGCGGGCACGGGTCATAAATAAATAAATAATAAATATTTAAAACATTATTTTCTGCAAACTTTCAGTAGAGTAAGTACTTAACTACTGTAGACGCAGACTACAAAAATAGTTGCATTAATATTGATTTATACCTCTCCATTCTCGATACCTAGAGTCATTTGTAGTATGTGTTATATCTGTAAGGTGTGGCGAGTTGCCTAGGGTTAACGTGAATCATTAGTGTAAGGTACTAATGATTTATGTGAACCCTATACTCCATTTGAAATAAGATTAGACATTTAACTAAACCTTTTTTACAGTTCGTTCAACCGATTTTGACTTCTATTGCGTTGGTAGCATGACAAATGGCAGCTGCAGTAAACATTGGCATTGTTACCACTTTTTTTGCTTTTAATGACATTCTTATGCCTACGGTATAGAAATCAAAATCGGTTGAACGGACTGTAAAAAAGGTTTGTTTAAATGTCTAATCTTATTTCAAACGGAATATAGGCAGCCATATTTAACCTCTTTCTTTAGGGTGGATTTGCCTTTCTAGAATTATAAACTCAATTGATCTAGTGGTCGAAAGAGCTACTGCTGAGCATGATGTCCCCATTCCCAAGTCGGGAAAATGTTATTGGGTTTGTCCAACTGGAATTTCTCAATAGTAGCCCGGAGTCTGGATTTGTGCCCGGTTGACAGCAATAGGCTCGCTCCCTATTAAGTACCTATATGTGAATTAAACATAACTGGCGAAGTGTGGGTGTATTATAGGTACACCTTTGAGGAATACTGGCGTGATGTTATGAATTATAAACTCAGTTTATAGACTAAACTGCAGTTACATGGCTTGGTTAACATGGATGTGAAGTTATCTGAACGTCATTCGATGATAACAATCGTATTACTGGTGTAACATGTCTTTATTTATTTACAAGTCTTTCTTTCGTTCTTTAGTCGGTAATCGAGGCACATTTTGACATTAGAAAAAATATAACCAAATTATTTAACAAAATCTAGACATTTCATTGTATGCATCAGCTTATCAGTTTTAAGATTGTTTTAAATATTTTACTAGTATGAAATAAAAATGTAAAGTAAAAACTAATCGTATTGGACAACCCTGTAACGACATGGAGAGTACCGGCGCACGCGCTCACTTGCGAGCCATCATTAGAATGTAGCATCTCGAGCGATTTTCCTACTTTAGATACGGTAATGGTCGTAAAAACAACCACTAAGGAAAAACGCACCGCATAAAAATATTGTATCCTTACTGCCTATAAGCTGTGGCCATTTCTGAAAATCATACGGAGCGAATAGCAAGAGCGAGTCGGTGCACATATTTTGCCATACACAGTCGCTGTTAACGAATGCAAGGAGGATTTTAATGCTTCTAATGTGATTCTCGCAATATACACTTATGTACCGCTTATAATGCTTGCATAAACAACTCGTTTATTTTTAATACTTACTTAGCTGCTAGACTATTTTTAAGTAGAGTGCGTAGATTTTTATATTTTACTATGAAATGATATTAATGATTAAATGTGGCGGTTCATAATAATATAATTGATAAATAGGTATATTCATGAGTATAATTATGTAGTTATTATGTCGATCGTCTAGAAGACAAACGTACTAATTACAGATGTTACTTGATACAAATGTACACTCACAATTTAGGCTGCAAAAAATGAAATTTAAAAATTCAAAATTTTGTTCTTAGCACGTTTGTCTTCTAGACTATCGATGTGTTCGTGTACTTTCTTCAATACTCAGGCAAATATGACGCAATATCCAAACCAAAATACGTGCCTTATTAAATGTCATACGGAGTCGAAAGCTTTTGTCAAAACGTCGCGGCGTGCCCCAAGGGTCTGTATTTGGCCTTTTGGTTTCTATAAAAAAGATTACTACTTACGTAAAAACTATATTATAAGACAGTCAATATTTTTCATTTTACGCGCTATTTAAATAGGTGGGTTAATAACAGCATACCGTAACGAAATAGCTAAAGCTCATTATAACTGCTTGCGTCTCTATAAGACTTACAAACATCATCCTACAAAAATAGAAAATGAATATGATTTTAACATTGAAGACCTGTTATCGCCGTTATATGACGTCCCGTTCGCGGACAGCCACATCGGATGCAAGAAAAACGACAAAAAGTCGTATTTCGAAGTACCGCCAAATCGGGATAGGATCATTAGATCGATACCATAACCGACACATCCTGAATAGGTAGGTGGTGAAGCGTGCCTACTGTGGCACGTCTCTCACCCGCTATGCGCAATTTTCGTTCATCCATTTTCTGACTTATCTCACTTTATATATTTTTTCGGTCGCATTCAAAAGATAGCCGCTCTTGTTTCAACGCCAAGACAAGTCCAGACTAAGCACAGATGAGGCACAAAATACACTGAACGTGAAAACTTCCCTTGAATAGATGATAATGGTCTGTAATGGCTTCACCTTATACGACTAACCCAACCACTTTGCTTTTTAATACTGCTTCGAGAAACAACCGCCACCAGTTCAAGAACTTCTTAAAAAAGTTGAACAAATTGCAATAATTATGGCACCGATACAAGAAAGTGTCGAACCTGTTACATTCATTTGAACACATTAATGAAATATCAATTACATTATTTCCAACAAGCTCACATGATTAAATCTCTTTGTATTAAAGTCACGACAGACGATTTACAATAAATTGTTAACAGCGGAACATGTGTCAGTTGTTAAAAACTAAAATAATAATTAGTTTAAATGAAGAAGTGGCGTGAGAACGTGCGGGGTGGGCGACTCGGGCCCGGTGGTGGTCGGCATACAAATTGAAACTGTCGGATCGGCCGATCGCTGGCCGCCGCACCACCGCCGCGCCGCCCGCGCCGTCCTTACTCTCACGGAAGCGATTACCCTAGCTAAGACAATGGCCGACAAGACATGCATCCATTACCGCTTTTAAACCGTTTTGTGACATGGTGGTTGCTCTTTGAAACATGCTCGATATCAATGGATTAAAATTCATAGCATTAGATTCAACGTCAACCACTTTTTCTTTTAAATGGAAATTCTTTCATTGCTTAACCCATGTCGGTATGATCATTATAGTTTACCCCACAATAGCGCTCCATTGATCCAATTATGCTGGTATTACAATTGCATCAATAATTTTATTTTATTCATTAACTGTGTAGCATACCACTTTTTAACAAAAAAGTACCTACTTTGTTGATGAAAAACAGAAGTTTCCCCACATTTAATGTCTGGAAAGGTTTTCTAACAACATACAATATTGTACATAATCAAAAAGTAATTTGATATTCTGTCAACAATAAGTGCAATATTTGGGTGCAAGGGCTGCGGTGCGACCGTCCCTGGCCCGCCAAACAAACGACATACATCGAAATGTACTCGCGAGGCGCGCACCCCTGCGACGTTGCGCTAAACCCTATGCAAAATAAAACACTCAATTGACATCTCTTTGAAATTTGTAAAATATTCAGATGGCTTAAACTTTAAATGGGGGGTTAAACGATCAACTGAAAGGATTACATTACGTTATAAATGTCGTTGACTTTGGCTGGCTTAGGAGAATATTTGAGTTTTTCTTAGCACAAACAACAAAACACATAAGTATTATTATTTAGCTTGTTTGATATAAAATTCACCTTTGGTTTCATATTCGTCGCACTGACACAGTTAGAGTCGAAAATATAGTTTTTAGATTAGAATATTGTAATCGCTATGACTTAATTCCAAGCTTATTTCGTTCACCAAGTATTCAATCTTGTAAAACACAGAAATCTTTGAAATTGTGTTGTATTTTCAAAACGACAATCACTGATATACATACTCAACAACGAAAAAGAAAAAATACATTCATATAACCATTAAAATGATCTACATCTTTAATTTCAAGCATTAGTTTTCAGAACAAAGATCATCGACATCACAAGAAAATCACATTGTTGAGATTTATCAAAGATGGCGGATTATCTGTTTATGATGATTAGGCGGCGGGTGGTTGCCTGGCAACGGGGTGGCAGTGGTCAGCCAGGGAGGGCTCGGTTCCTCATACTCGAATCATTGGACCGAGCACCCCCGGCCGGCAATTATTCTCCTCATACTAGACCGTGTTAACTTTAATGTTACTTTACATGTTTCAGCTGCTTCACAACGTTTTACATACATCTGTCCACTTTAATTATGTTCAGTTTCGCGAAACTTGATAAGCACTAAAGTTTTATTGTTCGTTATACCTGCTTAATTAGTGGTTTTTGCTTTTTTTACTGTGAGCTATATATAGTATTTCATATTAAATGTAATTGGAAATTATATAAATCTTCATTCGTATTACCCAGTAACTAAATTGTCAAGTGCTAGTCGGACTCGCGCACGAAGGGTTCCGTACCATTATCTATAAAAAACTGGCCAAGTGCGTTTCGGACCACGCACAAGAAAGGGTTCCGTAGTTGGGATGAATTTATCCCAAAAACAAACTTAACTTTGTAGTTGAAAAACATGTTTTCCCATACGGAATGTGTGGGAAAACATGTTTTTGCAACTGCAAATATAAGTTGGTCGATTATTACTCGTTAACTTGTAGAGCCTACTTAGCTGTGATGGTTTTTGTTTTAATTTCGTTATATAAACTACTGCTGTGATTTTTTACACATCCAAAACCAACCATTTAGCTGGCAGGGGGAGGACACTTGACTCTAACAAAAATTAGCACTTTAATATTTCGCAAACGGATCCCTGAATCCAAAAATGGTTTTTCACATGATCACAATGTTTTTGGAAAGAAAAAAAAATCATCAGTTTACGTGTAGCGGAGGTACCCTAAAAAAAATTGTTTTATCACTTTGTCGGCGTAATTTATATGTATACCCATGCCAAATTACAGCTTTCTAGTCAGTGACCGCAAATCTGTTTCTAGTACTAAGAGTCTCGGAGCTAGACCGCGGACAGACAGACAGACATGACGAAACTACGAAGGGTTCCTTGTTTACTACGGAACCCTAAAAACACTTATAAACACAGCATAATTTTAAATGATAATTTAATTAAAGCTTTAATGAATCTCGGTATGAGATCAGATAAATTCTTACTTACAAAATTACAAAACAGCTAACAATATTCGTTGAAGTCTTTTACATACGGTATACACGAACATGAATTTAATGTCATACCTATCCTGAGATGATTTATTTTCCAGATAAAACTGGTGAAAAAAAAAAAAAACGTGTGGCACTCGGGGACTGCCGCGGTAAAGCTATTGCATAGCACTTGTAACCTCCATACTTCCTATTTGTCAACGCTACACTTGGGATGATGACGTGATGACATAAAACAAAAATTACGTTCCCATGACAACATCACGTTTCCCATGACAACATCACGTTATCATGGGAACCGTCATAACATGGTAGGCGGAGTGGGGGTGTTAGGTTTTATTTTCGTTACGTTACGGAATTTCTTGATTCGGTCGCCGCGCTCAAAGCCCGCGATAAAAGCTATGCAATAGCTTAAAACTGTAAAAAGGGAGTGTATCAAGGATACGTATTACGTATCCTTGATACACTCCCTTTTTACAGTTTTAAGCTATTTAAGAATATTAATATTCTTTCAAACTGAGGTACGTTAACAATGTGATACAAATAAAGTTCTAACATTAAATTCAAATTATCAACAACTGTCAACCAATTGTCACATTTATCACACTTTAATGTTCCGTACGTTTTATTTAGATCAATGATCATTTAGATCATTGATCAATGATCTAACCCGAACTCTATTTGTCCCTTGTTTAAAGCACATGCGAGTAACCCAGCTCTCGTCTCAACGAGATTTTTCACCAATTCCGACTCATTTATGCTTTAAATGAACGAATTCACTGAGCAGATCCTTATCGGGCTCCACGGTCAAGGGGACTCATCCGATTCTATTCCGACACTAAATAGCCCATGGTTTATTTTGAGGTGGCGAGCTTTTTAAAAATGCCATCCGATTCTCTCGGACATTTTCTCGTTTAAAGGATTTGAAATTTTAATTAAATAGTCCCGTTTAAAGTTTTCTTAAAGTTACACTCTATTGGTTACTGCTTACTGAATAATCCATAGACCCATCTACAGACTATATATTAGAGTATTATAAATACGAAATTAACTCTCTAAGTCTGTCCGTTTGTCTGTAACCTTTCACACCTAAACCACAGAACCGATCGTTATGAAATTTTCATACTGCGCAGCTAGTCATAAATAATTCTTAGCCTTCTAAATATTATATAACACATTGTTTGTCTTTCTGACTGCGTGCTTATAACTCAAGAACCATATATCCATAGGTACCTACCTTCTACTTATTAAAGAGGATAAAAATATATACACTAGATAAACTTCTTAAACTAATAAACTATTAAAATAAAAATATAAGAACCTAACCTAACTAAAACTATAAAAAACTAAAATATGTCGTCGTCCTACCTACCTGTTCTTTTATTAAATCCAATAATAAGTCTATTTGATTTTTCACTAAATTATTATTGAAATCCGGCTAGAGTAGACATGGAGCAAAAGGAATAAAAAGAACTTAAGTTGCCTATCTTTTTTGGTTCTACTCACCTGTTTATAGGGACCTAGCAACCCGGTTAAATTGGACCAAAAATAGAACTTTTTCTAATTATGCTATCGCTATTGAATTTATTTAGTAAACAACGTGAACAAAAAATAAAAAAGATTAAACTTATTTAATTATTTTAATTAAAGGTAGCCTGACGTGATTTGATTGGACAACATTAATATAAAGGAAATATTAATTTTCCTTAACTTTTTACCCTGAAATAGCCTTAATAGCATAATTTTTCTCAAATAAGTCAGGTCATTGATAAGGTCATAATAAAAAAAGTTGTGGTCATAGGTTCGTCATATTTAAACAATATTCTACTTACCACATCTCTATCGGTTCCAACAGTAGAACATTTTTGCCCAGTGTCCCATAACTATTATATTGTTCATTAAATGTTAAAAAATTCTAATATCACAACGTTTAAAATACAATAAACTATCGCGCTATCAAGAGTGCATTCAACTCTAACGCAGTACTATTATTAAACGGAATTCGATTTAAAGCCGAACCCTCCTCGTCGTTTGTGAAATTGACATTTATTCTTCGTTTTTCATTGTTGCTGCAGTCGGTTTCGATCTATTGTTAATTAGCTTAAACGGCCCATGCGCTGTGCCATGCCAAACAAAACCTGTCGAGTGCCAGTACAACGCCAGATCGTGATACCTCCGCTACACAACACTAATTTCGCACTTTAACTCATGTAATTCATATCTCACTTACAAATATATTTTTTATCAAAATAATTCTATATAATTAATACCTTACTATTTTAATAAATAATTCATATTCTCTCAGTGACGAAGTTAGAGAGTGGCGCCACTGCGCTACAACGAATCGTAGAACTAAAACTTCGTAGCAATCCACCGTAGACTATGCTCCTAGCGCCATCTCTTGTCGAATAGATTAAATAAATTGTTGAAAAGAAACGTTGCGTTTTTTATTGGTTCTCTCGTATTTAATTATAGTTTAAGATTGAAATATTTTATGATGAATTAGGTATGGCATTAGTAAATATTTTGTGAATGAGTATTATGTATGTTTGCGTAGCAATAGAGAAAATCATCTTTTTTTATGAAAAGCGCATTTTCTTCTTTCCACTAGCAGACGAGCGAAGTGTGTAGTTACTGTAGGTTCTTCGATAGGTACTTGGGGACAAAAACAAACCTATGTAACTGTAGCTGATTATTATAATGAAATCCTCGGATGGTTTTTTTCTATTTAGAATAGGCAGGTGTTATTACTTAGGCTAGGGACAAGTAAACTGAGAAAAAATACACAGTAATTGAATAGCATAATCAGACTATAATGTTCCCACTGCTGGGACACAGGCCTCCTCTCTGTGAGAGGGAGTGGGCCGTAATCCACCACGCGGGCCCAGTGCGGGTTGGCGGATGTCACTTGTCTTCGAATTTTTGGTTCTAGGACATGCCGGTTTTCTCACAATGTTCTCCTTTACCGTTTTGAGAGCAGTGGATGAAATGATTTACACAAAGTAAAGCGCCTGTCAGGGTTCGAACCTACGACCTTACAACTCGTAAGTCGCGGCCGTTACCACTGGGCTACCACTGCCAACATAATAATTAAACAACAACTTAAAACACTACCAGCAAATACACAATGTAATATTGTAGATAGACGTATCGACATAGGAGGCAACGTTATTACATACGCGAGTTATTCGCTCCCCATCAGGCGCGAGTGCCTCGATTAAAGCAGTAAATACTTTGAGATTAATTATCTCGTAAACAGTCGCAGGCGCGTCGCGACTCAAATCGCTCACCTACGCCGTGAGCGCGATACAAATTCAACTTTTCCAATTAAATTTCGTGAGGCATTAATAATTATTTAGGTACATCAATTTGTTTCGTCGCGCGAGGCGCCGCTCTACTGCTGCCTCACGGAAGTCGCTACACACGACTGACACTGTTGAAATGGATCTTGAGATATTTGCGATCAGTTAAGACTACAGTATTTTCATTAAAAAAATACAAGTAGGTAGGCATTTACTTATCTGTGGTACGAAAATCACAAACTCTGATTTAAGACATAAAAATGTCTGATTCAGATAATGTTAGTTCATGTAATAAAAGAAACTTGTTGAAAGTCTCTTCTATTACAGTCTGTCTAATTAATTAGTGTTACTTACATTTTACCAACTTGAATTTCTCATTAGCCAAAGCATATATCTTAAAGGTGGGTAATATTTTCATGTCCGTTCAAAGAATAAATTAAGTTATATGCACTCGCTATGTGAATTACTTCAATCTTAATCAACTAATGAGCTAACATTATTTATTTAGGTAATGATTAAGGCAGGCAGTGACTTCATCAACATAAATAAGTCATAAGTATCTTCAGAAATATCACCGAAAGCCATCCACGTTGGCGCCATTCCAACGAATCCTAACTTTGGAATTAATTAAATTAAACTTGAAAATGAAATATTAACACTTTAACGTATAAAATTTAATACCGTTAAGTTATAACGTGATTATTCAACTCCTCGGCAATTTCCAAAAACATCTAGAAAATTAAATTCGCGAGCGGAGGCTGCCAGGCTCCTTTGAGCCCAGCTTCCGCTTTTGTGCGAGCGAGGCGCGGCGCGCTCGCCACTTCGCACTGTGAAATTAATTTTCTTCGTCTTTATGTAATTTAATTATAAACATTTCAATATGGCGCTCGGGGAATTTCCGCCCGGGAGAGAAGTTAAATAGAAACGTTTGATACTTATCTCCTAATACACTTCTGGGATGATTGCGCGATTTGAACGAAATTAATTATTTTATTTGCTAAAGAGAATGATTACAGCTATCATTATAGGTATCCGTTAAATGTCTTGTTGAACACGTAGGTACTTAATTCAGTTAAATTGCTGTTTTTCTTCTGAGGAATTCAGATTCAACTATTGGTTTGGTCTTTCTCGTCCATATTTATTTATAGTAGATAGTAACAACAAAAACAACAGACAAGCATATAATAAAAAGAATAAAACTTTATTTTTTGTACAACTATCAACTACATACGTGACGTAATCGATAGTTGTACAAAAAATAAAACTTCACAAACTATGATTATTTTAAAACAATAGTCAGTTGAAGGCGGAACTAAGTCTTAATAAACTACTATCAATAAAGTGATCAAACTAAAATAATACGGTTTATGGATAATAATTGTGGGTGTATGATAACGCTTCTGCCCACTGCTTCGCGAATTATATGCGATATACCATGCAAAATTATCTGCACTAGTTTATCTGGTCCAGTGCTTTTATCATTGGCTCTCCCTACCTACTCGCACTTTCAGGCAAATTATGTTTAATTACCAAAACACTAAGCATAGGTATCTACTGCAGCATAGACCAGGGAAGCGTAGCACAAAAGGTAGCAACTTATCTCAGCGGTGGGCGGAAACAAGCTGTCAATCAAGATGATTGTACCTAAACCAACAATATTTTCTGTCCATTACATAATTTAATCTTTAGATGACGAAAACGTCGTAGTAGTAATTAAGTAGTTTTATAACAGTAAATAATATAAAAAAATACTATAATTACCTATTGTTTTACTTTTTTCTTTTGATTGCATAGGAAATTAAAATATTTCCATCTAGAACAGTGGGTGCTTGTTCAATACATTTTTTTTATTGAATAGCAGTCGTTCAATGACATTCCATCTGCAAAATTAAAAGTATCTATTTGTGCGGAGTGCTCAGTTAACAGATGCCACTAGCGTTCGTGCAATTTTGCTCTTAAACCGTTCACGCTCCGGCGACGAGAGGCGACATCAAACATACGCGGTGCCTGCAAACCTTTTGCCAGCTTATCTCCCATTCACTATCTTCACAAAATATCTACAACCGGTCCCATTGTTCGATGTTTATTAAATTTCATTTTACGTTTATACAACAACACTTTTGTCGGCCGCTTTTTGTACCGATTTGGGACATTTTACGGGTGGATTAGCTCGTGACGTCTACTTTTGTCAGGCCGGCAGCGATGTCTTTTTATGCGTCTCCCGTATTATGGTTTGGTATTGCGCGTATTATGTCATAACAGTGAAGTACGCGACGCACTCGCTCATACTTTTTGTCGCTCTATTTTATTTTAAATTGAATCTCAGTTGACAATAACACTGTAAACATCCTGTCTTTTTGTACAATATTAATAATACGGACGATTTTGGATTAAAAACCGATGAAGTATACGCACTCGAAGATAGAGAAGGACAAGGAAAAGCAGGTACCGTGACATCTTTGTAATGTAGTTTAATTATGTAGAGAAATAACAAAAAAATATCCTTGCAGTAATATTTAGAAATATATTTTAAATTCCTACATTCCTTATCGAGATCTAGATACGTCAGAAGCTCATCCTTAAAAAATACACTAACCCATCCAAGATCCAACCCCAAAACAACACCTTAGATTAAACAATCGGGCCCTACGCTAGCACTAAAAGCAATAAGACTTACAACTCCGCCCCTACCAAAACAATCCTGTATCTCGGTGTCTTCACTAATGGCGCAAGTTCGACAGTCGAAGTTAGTTGGAGTGTTCTACGGCTGCAATAAAGATAAATCCAGCAATAATATGTTCGGTTGGCCTTACGTGTAGGTTGGCTTGGGCACGAAATTGAATTTGCATGGAGTCTTAAGTCGACACCGATTGAGACGCTGCCTCATCCGGTGGACAATTACGAGTTCTCCAACTGTTAGGGTACGGCGCGATTACGCACCGAAGCCTGTTGAGCCCCACTCTCTAATTGTTTAGGTAGACCTAACAGCACTTCGATACGAACGTGATTTCGGAGTTCGGAGGGCATTCTACCAAACGTCTTGCTTTGGTTCACGAAATACTCTGTGTAACTAATGCGGAATAGTAGCAATTTTATCGTGAACTTGTTATATCTTACAGAGACACACAGAGTCACATTCGCGTAAAATGTAATACGTGAGCGGCAATCTTCGTCAGTGGAAGGCGCACTAATCCAGACGCCAGAGGGCCAGTACCGTATGAAAGGACGTTCCTTATCCCTTGATCCCGTTGTTTACCAGACATTAAACAGATAACAAGTCCGCGCCCTGATACCGTCTGAGCAGATTAAAGCCCCGGTGGCCGTAATCCGAACTTCGATTAATTTCATCCAATACTTAGTCAGGGAATGCTTAATTGCTCGTACTGTAAATTGTTATTTATGTAGGTATAATGTACTTAATACCTGAAAAAAAAGATTCGAGT
Source organism: Agrochola lychnidis (assembly GCA_963680765.1). NCBI lineage: Eukaryota > Metazoa > Arthropoda > Insecta > Lepidoptera > Noctuidae > Agrochola > Agrochola lychnidis. The sequence continues at coordinate 12,026,094 of OY796858.1, forward strand.
TTGTGCTTCATTTGGTATGAGACGCTTGAACGTCCTGCTGATCTTGAAGCATGTCGCACCTTTTTGATCTCGTTCTAAAGGATTATTTTGTGTAGTTTCAACAACTTCATAGAAAATTAGGTACGCATAAATTTATTTATGTATGGACAGGGTTGGCATAAAACAAACAAGTTGTTTTAAAACACGTAAGTATTTTAAACAGTTTGAAATAAAACAGTGTTTTTATTAAGTGTTTAAAATCACAATATAATGCAAGTTCAGAATTATTTTTTAAATATTAAGAAGAAAAAACATGGTTTTAAATCGCGAATGAATAGAAATAAATAAAAAGTTATACATTTTTGGGACTTGAAAAAGCTCGAAAAGAAATTAAAAAGAATAGAAAGTTTTATACATTTCGTCACCGGTCAAAATGAAGTAATTCCCCGCAACGATTTTAAGGATTCCCCTTATTTGAATGTAGTCCATCCTACCTATGTATATCGACGGTTGAAAGGCTAATTGATCTAAGCGACATTTTGTAAAACTTGCTCCTGCAATTTTATGATTCGTCGTCCTGGACGGATCATAGTTATGTTTTTTGAAAAAAAAATCATACAAAACAACTATTTGATAGACTTTTATTTACTTAAATCAATCAATCAATCATAATAAGATCTTATTATGATTTAAAAAAACAACCAATCCATCCTCCTGCAAGTTTTACAAAATATCACTTAGATCAATTAGCCTTTCAACCGTCGATATATACTTCGTCACTTGTCGAAAAGAGATAATTCCCCGCAATAATTTTGGGAACTTCCCCATATTTAATATAAGTCTATATTCCATTTGAAATAAGATTAGACATTTAAACAAATCTTTTTTACAGTCCGTTCAACCGATTTTGACTTCTATACCGTAAACATAAGGATGGCATTAAAAGCAAAAAAAGTGGTTACAATACCAAAGTTTACTGCAGCTGCCATTTGTCATGCCACCAACGCAATAGAAGTCAAAATCGGTTGAACGAACTGTGAAAAAGGTTTAGTTAAATGTCTAATCTTATTTCAAATGGAGTATAGGTAAGGTACATTTAAGAACGAAAATCAAAATTCTCTATCTTTATTACAAACCTACTTAGATTGATTATAAAAAAAAAGATTATTTACAGATTAGATAGTTTATTAGTTAGTACTAACTTTAACTAATTCTGATCGTTTTTTGTAAATGTTTCCTAAGGTAAATTTTAAAATTGTCTAGAAATGCCTAGATTAGGCCTGATCGATTTGTGATGATATTTTTTATTGACTGCCTCGTTGGTCTAGTGGTCGCAAGCGCTACTGCTGAGCATGAGGTCCTGGGTTCGATTCCCGGGTCGAGCAAAGTGTTATTGGGTTTTTCTATCTGAAATTTCTCAGTAGCAGCTCGGAGTCTGGATTTGTGCCTGGTTGATGGCAATAGGCTCGCCCCCTATTACATGGGACTTAAACATAACTGGCGAAATGTGGGTGTACCTGCTACAGGGACACCTCTGCCCAACCCTTCGGGGAAACAAGGCGTGATGTTATGTTATGTTTTTTTTTTGATAATTCACTCAATAACAAAAACAAAAAATCTCATGTTTAAAACATTTTAAACTGTTTGTTTTATAAAATAAAATAAAAAACTGGTTTTTTTTCAACCCTATGTAGGTATGGATGATCTGTGTGAAAGATGATATGGCTAAAAAGAGGGTGACTAACGAGATGACGACTAATAAAGAACATACATACATACATAAACTCACGCCTTCTTCCCATGGGGGTAGGCAGAAACTACAGAACGCCACCTGCTACGATCCTTACATACTCCTTTTGCCTCGTCTTCATACATCTGGTCATACACGCACGTCGGTTGCGAGTACTACGCACCTGGCCTTTCTGAAGAACATCACCAATAAGGTCAGTATATGTCCTCCTAGGGCGTCCCCGCCCGGCCTTTCGCTTCACATCAGCCTTGTAAATACATTTTGTTAGTCGCCTTTCATTCATCCTCTCAACATGCCCAAACCATCTCAGCATACCCTTTTCAGTTTTTGTTACTACATTTTCTTTTAAATAACACCGCTGTCTTATCACATCATTCCTCAGCCTATCATTCATAGTCAGACCACACATACTTCGCAAGGAACGCATTTCCACAGCATTTATTCTACTTTCATGTTGTTTTTGCCACACCCAACATTCACTTCCATACATAAGCCTGGGCACCAGCACACCATTGTGAACAGCCAGTCGAGCCTTTTTAGACATCGACGGGCTGGTCACAATCGCATGTATGAAGAAGTATGGAACAAAAAGACATGTTGTGCCGACCACAAATAAATTGGGAAAAAGACATGAGAGAGATAACTAACTAATGTAATAGTAATACTAAAGTAAAATAGACGACGAATTTTAATTTTTTAGGGTTCCATACCTTAGAAGGAAAAAACGGAACCCTTATAGGATCAGTTCGTTGTCCGTCCGTCAGTCTGTCAAGACCCATTTTCTTAGGAACGCGTAGAGGGATGAAAAGCAAGGCGTAGTGGGAAATTTGAAATTAATATCAAATACGCAGATCTATGTTCCCTTGGAGCTGTAACGAAATCAAGCTTCTAAGTCAACGCAATAAAAAATACAGCCATTTATGTGACATATTTTGATACTCGCAAATAAATCAAAACCTACAGGGTACTTCCTGTTGACCTAGAATCGTGAAATTTTGCAGGAAGCACGGTCTCACAGCTCAAGTAAAGGGAAAAGTCTGAAAATTGATAATTTGTAATTTTACCACATCAAAAAAATGTGATTATAAACTTTCATTTGCATTTGGAGAATTGCCGATCGTGACGTATGTATGGGAGAACATATTTCTCAACTAATAAGTTTGTTCTTGGGATAAATTCATCCCAACTATGGAACCTCTCATTGTTCGTGGTCCGACACGCACTTGGTCGGTTTTTTTTATGGGATCATCGACTAGATTAATTAATTTTTTTCAATACCGTCATCCATCTCAATGCAATCAATACCTGGTACCTTTATTAGGAGACCTTAAACTACACCTTATACGTCGATCATTATTTTGTGTACAAATACTGATCAAACGGAGACCTATCAAACATACACGAACCCTAAACAGTGAACAGTCGCGAAGATGTGAGTTTGCTGCAAGTGCATGACTAGGCGCTGGCGATCTTTGATAGTGTTGCAGCTGTCAATATCGCTACGATCATTGATAAATATCAACACAAGCAACATATTGCCAACAAAAGTGTGGTATCCTAATGTTTCCCTCTCCAGTGTCGTCTCGTTAAGGGAATTTTTCTCTGAAACAGAATTATTGATCAGAAAATCAGAATGTCCGGAATGGCATACAATTTAGGTAATACTTCTCAAAACTCATTAAATTTTTTTTTCATTTTTATTTTCAGCTAGTAGATAGGTATAGATAGGTTATTTACTTATTTCAGAATGCACGAATTTGACAAGAAATACATTTTAACAACTTAACTTTTACTTACTCAAAGGTAGTTTTGGGCATAATAATAAATAATAATAATAAATAAACATTTTATTTCTCTTCCACAAAGGCGCCTTAAAAATATAAAGATTACAATATCTGATAAATCCTTTGTGGGAGACTGGTATCTGCACTAGGAAAACCTGTCACCACGCGCACGGTATCCACAACAGCTGTTTAATAAGTAGTTAGTTCAAATCTATACAGTATACCTACATGTCACCAGCATCATCACATTTAAATGAAAATATGTTGTATAGCAAAGGGCTGCTCATACAGAGAAATCAGTGTAGCAGTAGAGTGCGTTATGCGTTCTACAAACACTGCCAGCCGTGCATGAAATGACGCCGCAATGATACCCCTGCACCCTTGGTAAGTTAACTAAATCATGGACATGTGCTCGGTGTTTTGAATATTGTACACCAACATTGGTTCAAATGTTTGACATAGGTACCAATGTGACGTTTTAAATTTCACATACCTAGGTAATTTCTTATTTAATCACAGACATCTATGATTAACTGTGGAGAAAAACAAACAGCATCTTCAATCATGCGCAAGCGGCGGCACTGCACGCCTGTGAAACAGAAAAGTATAAACATAATACACACATAACATATACTTACTTTCCACCAAATTATACCAATAAGATCTGGAAGAACCTTGACTCATAATCAAAAGTCTTTACATAGCTTATCGGAGCTATTTCAAATACTGAAAAATTATAATTATTAATTATTACTATTAGCCTGAATTTTTACCCGTAACCCACTAAACCCTTTCCTACTTGTACCTAACAAAAAATAATAAAAAAATCAAATCAGATAATTTTCCTTTACATATCAAATAATTTAAATAATAATTTTACAAAAATGCAATAAACAGTTAAAACATCGTTGGTTTACTTATAAATAACTAAATAACGTGTATTTTCAATTAGTATGTCAAATACGTGCTACGAAAGTTACCATCAAAACTCGCCCTACAAAGAACAAACATTGAACTAGGTGAGTACATACATCTGATACTGATATGCCATCCTCTCGTCAACTGGGGTTCTATTTAGTTTTTGGGTTAACAAATCGCTTGACATCATTCTTTGTACATGTGAGCTAGAAATACCCAATGAACGTTATTGGAGATAATTATGAAATTATTCCAGTTAGAATAAAATTAAAAATCAAAAGTAATTTATTTCAAATTAGGCTGAGAATCAGCACTTTTTGAACGTCAAAATTACATAAGACAGGTCCCTAAATCACCCGCTCTTCACCACTTCCTAGGTCTTTAGCTGGGAAGAAGAAGTGGTGCAACAAACTCCCCAGCAGCACAGCTGTCTGACTTGATTCTTGATGCAAAGTAATTAACATTAAAAAACAATTTGCTTGTTCTTCGACACTACCTTCGATGATTACAGACAATCGCTGTGGCACTGAACTAGGAAAAGGTAATAAATATCAATTATGTGTTCTACACTTAACCTCTGGATAAAGATTCCATTGATTAATGTATTAGGCGTCTCTCTGAATATTTGAGTTCACCAACAACGTCTAATTGGTATTGGTTCATTAATATTCAGTTTGAATATAGTCCAGGCCTATCTAATTAGTGCGGTACAAACCAACAAGACGTATTCCAATATTTGTGTTGAACGTCTTAAATCACATTTACGGCAAGTAACAAGAGGCCAGGTATGTTTGTTGACGGATAAAATGTAGTTTGGTCTCATCGGATTCAAGTCATGCACTCGCCGACAACGGTAACCACACACGATACTCAGCCGCTCCACATACAAATGTAACACATCCTTTTGCATATTACGTCACAACACTGAGCTCACTGAGATTTTTATAAACAAAGTCCTTGATTCAATGATACGTAACCAATGAATAATGCCCAGGATAGAAAATTTAATAAAAATGAATGGAATTCATGACATGATGATAAATAGTTAATATCTACTGAAAATATTAAAATTAGGGATATTAAGTCTCTAGTTTATTTCTTCGTAAAATTACCTAAGTATTACATCGCGATCAATGTTTCTCAAACTTTAAAAGTGGAACTTTAACCCTAAGCCCTTATTCATAAACGTTGCTTGTTAAGTAATGATTATCATCTGTTTTAGATATATTGTTGACATTTAAAACGTTTATGAATACGAGGGTTAATAGGTATATTTTCATACTTACATAATTTACAAAATAGAAAGTGGAAATAGAGTTTACAAAACTAAAAACATTCCGTATAAAAAACGAATCGGTTAACAAATTACATTAATTTAAATGTCAATGAAATGATCAGTTTATTGGTAAACGATCTGCCAGCCGACCAAAACAAAGTGAAATGAAGAGATCCCGCCTTTTGTCATTCAGCTGTTAGGTATGTAGTTCACTTAGTCGACTAATACTATACATTTTAAAGTTATACTGTACTCGTTAATGATATTCTAAACTGTCCTAGAAAGTTGGCAACCAACCATTTGATCGTCAAGTTAAAACATTAAAGAAAATCAGGGTTACAGAACATAACATTAAGTAAATACATCTTTAACAGTATTATTAATAATGTAACTTCTAAACCGCAGTCACCCGAATGACTAACTGAGAGACGAAGTCTCAATCTGCAAACACAAATATAAAGCTAATTAAAAAGTTTCAAACTAAATTATGAGAGGGGTTGCGCCGATGGACTCCGTACCAAGATTGTCCACGAGATTTAATCAAAGGGTGTTATCGTCAGGAATGTGAACTGGTTAGGCGAAAACTTGTCGTGCTGTCGCGAGGGTACGAGGGTACAGTGTCGTGGTACCGGAACGAGTGTTTGCTCGACGGCTGTGGCAACAAACATCGGTGTCACACTCAGAGAATTACAAATTTATATTATATATTCATAACAGGCGCCAAGATTTGTTCATTTCGTAAATCCCAGCACAATAACAGTTACTTAATACTGGCACGCGAAACAGTTATAAGTAACAAGTAGGCTGGTTACATTGAATGATTGGTCCGATGTCGACCTTACAGAGGTCAGTGGCGGTACATTTTTATTGATCGGTCATATATTTTTGAGTTGAATTGAAGCGGAGCTATAAAAACAAAGAGCATACGGTCCCTTCAGACTATTAATTCAAGTCAAAGCTAAAATGCGACAAAGGCGAGTCAGCTCATAAAATTTATAGGCGATCGAATGAGATAATATGGTCGACGTTAAGAGCAGCTTAGACAGTTTGAAAATTTAAATGTGAAGTAAGTTTTGCGAGATTGCGCGGTATAAATCAGCGCGCGAGCGGGCGGAGCGGCGCGGCGCGGCGAGGCGCGGGCGCTCGTCAGCCCGCTGCGGCGATAAATCCGACACTCCCTCGGGCTTCTTAACCGTTCTCCATCTTCATGTACACACCAACACCGCCGCCCCGTATGCCCCGAGTGAAGACCTGAACCTTAGTACACGTTTTTTATGCAACGTCCACAGTGCGATTTTATATCACTGGATTTTAGTTAATAACGTTTATAACTACATTATTACGTTATTGATGAAAAAAAACTCATTTATGTTGGTACATTAGTAAAATATTTGTTCATAGCGCCAAGTAGACAAGGATGTTCTTGTTTTAAGTGGCCCTGCGACATTAATTTAAATAGCAAACAAGTTTTTAACATTTCTCACTTATCTCATCTGTCAGCTCGTAGCGTCCGAAGTATTTTCCGCGAACTTCGCCCTAATTCTTTTTCACGCTACATTTCAAGAATCTTATTTTTGTAATTACAAAAATGTCTAGTACGCCGACGTTATCCTTAATTGCTGGACATAAAAATTCCATTTAAATTTCCCTTTTAACGATCGGGGAGAAGTGTCTAATTGTATAATACACTCGTTTGCGTATTTTTATTGTTGGTACAATAATTAGAACATAACGCGACTTGGCCCTTTTTAAGCAGGTTTGTAATTAAACTTTTCTTAGGAGTTGTAAAAGAATATTGCGAGATGCGAGCGTATCTTTTAGCAGGGGTGCAAGTGCCGGCGAGCGAGGGGGTGGGCCGGTTATTTAAGAAATGGAAAGAAAAGCAATTTACTGCTTATCAGCGGGAGTAGCGACCCGCGGGTCACTCGGATAAAAAAGTACCTACCTAATGTCGAGACTGAAACATGGCAACTACTTGTGTGCGGACGCTCCTGCAACCAACTTCCTGTTTGACACACAATGATGATATATTAAGTAAACAAGCCGTGTCACGTGTGTCCGATGTGTTTTCTCATCTACAAAATTACGAACTTCCATACAAACTCTCATTCTATGTTGAACCCCTTTAAAGGGGTGAATTTTCGAAAATCCTTCCTTAGTTATCACTTTCGCTATACCTACATGGAACTCTAGTGCAACATTTCATGATCCTAGACCTAGCTGTTTAGGCAGTGCGATGTCTGTCAGTAAGGTTTTTTCAGAAGTAAACAAAGATAACTTGTAGCCTTACTTAAGGTTTCTCAAATTGTTGTACTGTTATGCAGATGAAAAATAGATTAATCTAAAAGTTACTCTATTATAAGTTGTTGGACGAGTTAAAGTAAAATTAGCTTAAGTCGACAAATTCCTCTCGCAGCTTAACGACGCGACTCTCAAGTAACTTCTCCTTGGGTCCGAGATGTACTATGTGTTTGTGATGTTTGTGAGATACAGCAAGGTAACTAGCTGATATTTTTCAATGATTTAAGGCGACGATAGTAACTGACTTTTAATGATTTTATACTGAACATCTACGCGAACATTCACGTCTAAACGAGTAGAGTTTACGCTTTGAAAAAAAATTGCTAAATTAGAGCATTTTCTTAACAACTAAATATAGGAATATTTTAAATTATGTTTATATTAGGTACATAGTGAAATTAATTTGTAAAGTTATGTCAAACGCGAATAAAAAACTGAGAATCTCGCAAAATCTATCAAGCGTATAATTGTCTGAAACTTTCACCATTTTAAAGATATAATTTAATTATTGATCTTTTAGTATTCGTGTTTTATTAAAATATCTTTTGTTTTGTGTATAATAAATTAATAATGCGTCTAATTTGGGACAGCGTTCCTCGATGAGCGAGTCCTATTACTGGCTGGACGTACGACGTTGCGTGAGCTCAGTACAGAACACTCAAGCTGACCACTCAAGGTCATTGGTATATATTTGCGTCTTAATTAATTAAAATACTAAACATCAGCACAGTAGGCCGAAGAGACTTCAGCTCTAATCTCGGCTTATACCAAGAAAATGAACTTGTCAGGTGCCAAGCTGACATGTCCATTTTCTTGGTATCGGAATGGCCTCTGATATAGGCAACGGCTATTACTGATTACTTTTATTTATCTTATCATAAAGTCGCTTTTCGTGTCTGTCTGTGTGACCGCGTTGTTTTTCTAAACTACGCAAGGGATTCTGATGTGGTTTTCGTTTATGTGTCATCATCATCTTAGGCTTATTTTTAATCATATATTTTCAATTGCTTTCGATTATTTTTTGTACATTGTTCTAACATATAGTAGCAACAAGAATAATGTACCCAGGATTTTCTAATAAAAAAAATATTAAAAAAAAATATTAAAAATTCTTACTGTGCCCAGCCTCTATGTTTTAGTATTATTGGTGAATTTTAAAAAATACCTGCATAATTATGAAACAAATGAGGAGAGACAGTTGAGAGAAAATACGCGCAGGAAAGATTTTAAAAGTATAATAATACCCCAACTTAAGATTGTTCAACATAGTTCTCAATATCAAGCAGTGCGGATTTTTAGCAGGTTGCCATTGGACTTAAAAACTATAATTTATAAGAGCTCTTTTAAGTCAAGACTCAGAGCATTCCTATTGGAGAAATGTCTGTATTCAATAGACGATGACATATCCACGTTTAAAAAAATTGATATTAGTTAATGTGAGACACGGTAATATTTATGAATGAAGTAGCTTGTTATGTTATTGAATTGAATGTTTAATTTGTAATGTTATTGAATTTTTATTTTTTGTTATTTTCTATAATTTATTGTACTTTGAATGTGTTAGTTTTATAATTTAAATGAACGTATTTTTATTAATATTTATTTATGTTTTCAAACACAACGTTAATTGTTTCTGAAATAAATTGAATTGAATTAAATTGAATTGAATATGAGCTTCAACTTTCTGACTAACTGACCTTGACTTTAACAGTTCAAAAGTACCTGTAAATGGTTTAATTGAAATAAATGCTTTGAGTTTGAGTTTGAGCCTTTTCCCAACTATGTTAGGGTTGGATTCCACTCTAACCGAATGCAGCTGAATACCAGTATTAGTATATATAATACGTTAATATGAAACTTGCCTACCTACATAAAATAAAGAAATATCAGTATTTTGTCAAATCGTAAAAACCGTTTGAAGCAGGGTCAGTTCGCTAGATTAAAATAAAACTAGAATTTCTTTCCATGAATAATAAACTTTTGAAAGTAGCTAAGTACTGTCTGATTTACGTATTTTAATTTTATTGTTATTTATTTTAAAAGAAAAGTGTGGGAGTAGGTACCAATTACAAAATAGAACCAAATTTTATATTAAAGGTATACAAATTATGTTTGTAGTTCAATTAGGTATCAAGCAAAGCATTTTAAAAACTGCACAGCATTTAAAAATCCTGCCAGTTGTCGACAAGACATTTTTATTTTATTGTATTTTATTTATTTGGGAAAACAAACAGTGACACATTACATTTTGTAGAAAGAAATACAAAAAGATACGTACAAATGTGGAATCAACAAAATTTTCCACGGAATACCTACACATAAAAAATAATCTTAACAAACTATGCTATTTAAAGTAAAACCTACAAACTACAATAATTTAAGCTAAGAAAACATTTTTTGTGCTAAAAAGTAATACAAAATTTAAAAAAAACTCATCATAGAAATCTTAATTAAAATTACTTACACCTAATGTTTTTGAATCTACAAGCAAAAAGACTAAACATATCGATAAAACATCACAAAAATAATAAACAAAAACTTTTGTTTCAATTTAATCCACACATTAACGTTAATGTCTCTTCGACAATAGTTCAAACTGTCCCTTTTCCATACAATACAATGGTGTATTGTAACGGTGCGTCAAAAATTTGCAATGATTAGTTGGGGCGAATCTATTTTAACTTAGGGTGGGGTGGCAGGGTGGCGGGTCGTGACCCGGACAAATATTTGGCTATCAATGGGACACTCATCCTGTTATTATAATCGATGGACTGTGTTTGCACACATCATATTTATCGGACTTTATCAGATTTTCATTTGCCTGCTACCTAAAGTTTGTTTAAACAATTTGGTTTTTGTTTATTAAACTGACACACACAGGAACATTACCTATGTACTACTGTCTTTGTTTAAAGTATCTTTCTTCATCTCGTGTTCTTGTTTTTCTGTAAATAAGTTTTTAGGGTTCCGTCCCCGAAGGGCGCCAAACGGAACCCTATTACTAAGCCTCCACTGTCCGTCTGTGTCAGCGGGCTGTATCTCATGAACCCTAATAGGTAGACAGTTGAAAGTGTAGTGTATTTCTATTGGCGATAGAACAATAAATAATGAAACGTTAAAAATTAAAGGGGGTACTCATACAAGAAACGTGTTTTTTTTTCAGCATTTTTTCTAAATATTGTACAGTGCTACAGAATCCTTCCTGTGCGAGTCTGACTCGCACTTGGCCAGTTTTTTTTTAAGTAGCATTTGTTTTTTTTTTTTCAAAATGTTTTATGCATTGAAAAGGAACGTGAAAATTAAATATTTAAAGAGTGCGAGAGATTCTTAAAGCTACTAGTTGGTAGTTGACGCACTTAGATGCGATTTTAATAAACTTACTAGTGCGTTGAGAACTGCTTAGGAAAGATGAAAAATTAACCAATCTATTCCTGTAAAAAAATATTTGGTCCTGAATTCGATTATCAAAGTTACTTACATACTTATATTACTTAGTATCGCACCTAAATGAACTATCCCCTTTTATAATAAATGTAAAATAGAAGCGATATCCTGATCGATTCGATCGGAGGAGGTCTCCGCTAATGTTTATTAACTGTATAAATTATACAAAAGACAAATTTACGCTCAATCACTTATACCCAATATAAATTCCGGCAATGTTCCTTGAAACGCTGTGTCAACCTATCCATCAGTGTAAAAATTCCCTGTTGATCCCCTTAATTTAATCAAAAGATCGCTTTAGCTGGTCATGGACAAGAAAAAACGGAATGACGTAACGTAACGACGACACGGTGATATAAAATTTTCATCGAACGGAAGACGGGAGGGATGAGGCAGGTGGGGGTAGGGGGAGGGCGGACCTCCTGGTGTAATATCCAAGTCGATCCGGGTAACCAATAAATTACAATTTGACACAAACAAAACCCCACTGCTGCACGTTGCCGCGAATTATTTATTAGATATACATGACGATCAACCGCTCTTGCCGATTAATATAAACAAGAAATACCTAGGTACCTATGTTGTACCTATTCATCAATGGTCATCTTATACGTAGGTAATAGTAGTGTCTTTAACTTACTATATCTCAATCTTACATGAAATCAAAAATAACACAATCTTTGCACACATTGAATTGTTCATTAAGGCATCGAAATGTTATCAAACTGATATGGAAACCTCCTCAAGACATGTAAAATGATTGTCATGCGAGTGATCGCTCCCCAGCGCGTAGAGGTGACCCTCCCCACTCCGTGTAATAAAATTTGCATACTTTTAATCAAGGCTCGTGTTGTGGAGAAGTTTCCCAATAACGGAACGCCGTGATCGATTCGATGCCCAGTCTAAGCATCGTTTTTGCATTTATAATGCCCTTCATTATGTAACGCGGACGTTGAGACAAATGTATGTTTAGAAATGAGATAAGAACGTCTTATTTATTAAAAAATTATACACAAGATGAAGTTGTAGCAGGTATGATTATTAAATATTTATATTATTATGTTGAGCATCGTAGACAATATTTCTGAATGTTTACAAATTTATAATTTTTTGTTACTCTCCACGTGAAAATAAATTAAATAATTTGTATTAACTAAGTGCCATGATCTTGTGAGTTTGATCGAGTTCTAGGGTGCGCAGTACAAAAGAATTTAATGTATTCTTTGGCGTGCACTCTCCATTGGAGCTGTGTAAATAATGTTACTAATACCGACTCGCCTTCAATGTTGTAAGAGGATTCCCGTAGCGCAGTTTGCAATAAATTAGCTGGCTTCTAATATAAAACGACAAAACTCCGACAGAGCGTCACGGTCCCGCCGCCGCCCCGCTGCCGTCCCGCTGCCGACCCGCCGCCGCGCCGCTGCCTCCGCCTGTCCATCTCCGCTCCGCATTAATCGTGTTTAGTTAGCGGATATTGGCGGCGGAAATTCAAATGCAATCAAATGAAAATAGAATTCGTAAAAAAGCAAAGAAAACAAACCGACAGGCGTCAGTCTAGCGGGAGCGCGCCGCCCGCCCTCGCCGCACCGCACGCTGACCGTACTTACACGATTTTAAATTGTACATATCTGAAATTCCGATCTGTCGCACACCCACCCTGCGCTATGAAATGAAACAAAATAAAAGTGGAACGACACGGCACGCTCGGAAAAAATCAAAATCGAAATTAAAAATAAAAGGATTTTTCGACGCGGCGAGGGAGGCGGATGCAATGTTTGCGGCCGTCATTCGATGCAGTGCGCAATAAAAACACGCGCTCGACTTCTACATATAAATATGTGTGGCAGGATTGATTGGAATTGAATATGTGTGGGTGGGGGCCCGGGGCCCGGGGCCCGGGTGGTGCAGGAATCGAAGGTGAGCGCCGCTAAGACTGTAATCGGTTTTGCCCGGGGCCGCCAGCGCTCCACCACCGCTCACAATTAAACTTTGTTTGTACATGTGTCGCTCGAGATTAGCCGCAATGCTCTTTTTAAGTGGACCAGCTGCAGTCCCGCATGCAATTTAAGAATCTAGAACACAATTTCAGCAATTAGATGCCTAAACTGTACGGTTTGTTTTCGCAGTTACTTTCGTGTAGTAGTCATTGAGTGAAGAATACTGGTTGCTATTAATAACGGTCTTCTCCGCCACCGCAACAGACAGAGTACATGTAGCAATCGCGGCAAATGTTCGAAAGATGTAAATGCGCGCGCGGCGCGGCGGCGACGCTGCGGAACATAAATCATCGGGAGGGGAGCTGATTGCCTTCAATTATGGCATTAAGTTTCATGCCTAATTCTATATTGCTACTTTGCTAGTTATTACCTTGCTCCCCCGATGCGGTCAAGTATTACGCTATTTATTGAGTCACTCACTCATTTTGAACAAGCAATATCGTTGAACTATTTTGTGAATGAAGACCGCCTCGTTGGTCTAGTGGTCGCAAGCGCTACTGCTAAACATGAGGTCCTGGGTTCGATTCCCAGGTCGGGCAGTGTCATTAGGTTTTTCTATCTGGAATTTCTCAGTAGCAGCCCGGAGTGTGGATTTGTGCCCGGTTGATGGCAATAGGCTCGCCCTCTATTACATGGGACTTAAATATAACTGGCGAAATGTGAGTGTACTATAGGTACACCTCTGCCCAACCCTTCGGGGAAACAAGGCGTGATGTTATGTTGTAATTTGTGAATTTATGGTTTTGTATTTATTTATGAGTGTTTCACTCATGGAGGTGCCAATTATTCTTCTTCTTTGAAAAAGAATTAGAATTAGTAAGTAAAGTATATGCTCAAAATATGTATTGTTTATTCCAACAACTGGCGGTTTTGGTGTACCTATTGCTAAAAGCAATTTTTATAATTTTTGGTAACCCCAAAAAGAATAAAAATTGCTGTGAGTGAACTAATGTAAACTTATAAACTATTCTAATTCTTTACTATGTTAATGTTTAGTGACTATTATCTGCAATATGAATGTTTAACTCAAAGCAAAGGTTACAAAAATTCTTGCCAGGATTTTTGTTTTTTTTTTTTTTTTACTTTCATACTTTATGATAATTTAACATAATGCGCGAAAATTCATGGGTTTCAATAAATTTCCCGTGATTTTCTACTTTATCGACCGCTTCTACTTATGGAACCTGAGATTTACTGTTCCTTGTGCCTAAAGATTTTAATTATTTGGATTACGGTTCCGCCTGATATTTTGGATTTTGTTGTGTGCATCGATTTGTTTATCACGATGGGAAGCCGTGTAAGGCCTACATTTAACATAACCAAGGTTACAATACCAATCAAAACTATCGCTTTCTATCACCCACCGTGAGAAAAAAATAAAAAGACTAAAATAAAAAGAAAGCAATCATATTTGATAACAACCTGAAAAACTAACCACAAAATAACGACCGCTCCTTATCACATGCAGTATAGGTACACAGCTTCATTTTTTCACCCCAAAGTGTTCTACTAAGTAGGCCCTAGTACCTCCTACCGACGCGAGGAGTTTCAATCGATCAATCACTCCCAGCATAACAGTTACAACCGTGAAATCTTCAGGGGCAAGACAAAGATAATTCCCGTTTAACTTCCGTTTCCAACTTATCGAATAATTTAACTGAACATTTATTTTTGCGCGCTCATCAATCAAGCCAGCTCGCGCTTCGCCGATAAGCCTCGGCTCGACGCCGAGAAATGACTAGGCATTACATAAATCCCCTCGGATGATGAAAAGTGAAGTGTAACAGATAAGAACCTACAAAAAGTTACGATGAGAAATGAATCGCGATTTATATCCGCCGCGCGCGACGCTCGCAGTCGCGCCCGCGCGCGCGGTCGGGACCATCCCTTTCAGTGGTTTTGCAGTTTTGGGCTTCTAAGTAATACTTGTATTCTTTACATAGGTAACAATGATTCATTTTAAGCAATTCAGTTTCCATAATATACACCGATGAATATTTTATCTCATTATCAGCCTGCTAATGTTCACTGCTAAACATGAAACTCATGTTTCGAGTGATAGTTTACAAAGGTTTTTTTTTTGGATAATCTTACAAATATGAAAATCACATATATTATATTTCCTTTGATCTTATCTAAGGTAAAACGACAATTATTTAAACTACGATTTTAGAAATGAAATTGTTGTATGTATTAACCGTTTATTTTATGTTTAACTGTTTTATTGTCTACGTTAAAAACACGAGCAAAAAAAAGCTTTGCAAAAAGCCGAAGTTTAATCTAAACTTTTCTCCGGGCAGCCATTATTAAGATAAACAGTACAATACATAAGCCTATCTCGACATTTATTTTATCACGGGTTCACATCACGCGCCGCTATTCGCTGTTATGATACGGCCCGTACCTGAAGGAGCTGAAAGAAAAGCTATAAACCTGTTCGAAGCGTTTCTTCCGACGCGCCGGAGCGTCGCGTACGCGCGCCGACTGGCAAGCAGCGCCCCCGCCACCCCCGCCTCGCCCGCGAACACCCCCCACATCTGCCGACCATATTTTCCACTTTATGTGTGACAGTTGAGGTAATATCGAGACTCTCGCCGCTCTCTGATTGGACGAAAAATACACATTAAAGGAACCTGCCGGTTGCGAGCGAGCGATTCGAAGCTGTATTCCCGTGGAAAATGTCGGAAAATATTGTATTATGGGGGTGGAAAATTGCCACCCTCCCGCCCGCTCGCTCGACTCCGACAAAAACTGTCGAGTATTTGTTTTTGATGAAAACGATTTATTATTCTACGTGGGTTGGAGGCAATAAAGATAAGCCGGCGAGGTGCCGGAGCCTTATTACGGCTAACCCTCGCCTTTGTTTCCTTATAAAGAATAATAAATGAGGCCGCACGCTTATTTACCAACTTCCTTAATTATTTATTTATGCGGAAACGTTGTTGATATTTGTTAAATGCATAAGTTCATGAAACTCGTAATGACTCGCTGAAATTAAATATTTTGTAAGTTTGCCATCGAGTTTGAATAAATTAGATTTATTTAATATTTGTACAGTTTAGTCTATGACATCGATGGTAATAAATCATGAACAGTAAATCCCGGTTGCGACGCGTCGGCAGATAGCAATCGCCATAACGCTAAATCCGCAATTTGCATTAACACCCCAATGCGCACACTCTCACGATGTGTGGACAATAGTGGCGATTTTGCGATACAAGATTTATATGACGATAAGACAGATATCTTAAACGCCTAGAGGAATGAAAGAAGGTAAAAAACATACCTACAACATTAAAAGGAAGAGAAATAAATTCAGAATTAATCTTTCGAATTAAAAAACCTAAACACACCAAAATAAAATAATTCATTTGTTCGAACATGTTAATAAACTACCAGAAACAAAATTGTCACGCGTAAAATTTATTTATGCAGTGTAATAATCAAACATCCGTGTTCAGTGTGAGGCCCCCTGCTGTGCGCACGCGCCGCTAAACAAGCCATTTAGCCAGATTTATTAATTTCATCGTGGACATGTGGCTGCCGTGTCAGACTCTTTGCTTGTTTATATCATCTGTCGTGTTTATTAACCAAGCTTTTTAGGGTTATAAAGTAGTAAACTGTTTTTTTATGAGACGTTTTATGGTTAATGTCAATGCCAAAAGATATTTATTTTTATAGGACTTATTACATCGTTTTTTTATACAACTACAGTTCTAAATTACTCTTTTATAATTGCTTGGATAATCTAATCAAAAACTATCCCACACAGAAATAATTTAATAAAATTATGAAAAATGTAGGCAAATATATTATATCTACATAAAAACGATCATAATAACAGAAATACATTACTGGGCTGACAAATTTGTGTACACAAATTGGTTGTACAGCGCCTCCCGTGTCCCTGTCTGGGCGACGTTTAAAAATTTAAATATCGACAGCGGACCCCTCCTAAATTAAATGAACGCACATCTGAAAAATGCTCCACTGGGCTCGGCTCTAAAACGCACTTTTTCCCTACTTTTACCTTCCATTTAGGACGTTTCGGTTGTGAGACGATATCTATGCGGATGTTTTATGCTATAAGTAACAAAAAGAAACAATTATTCGATTTTTCGGATGATTTTTTATATAAATTAACAAAGCTGTGGGTCAAATGTCCAATACAACGAACTTATTAGCTCTACTAATAGTTTGAGTATTCTTATTCATGTAAAATCTCCCTAAATAATATTTATTTTCTCAAACATGCTTGGAAATTCGAGCATTATTTTGACAACCTTCTTCGAGATAAATCGAAAATGCTGTACTGGTCAAATACACGCGATTAGGCTGCCGATAATATTAATATGAAAATCCATATCTGTCGTGCTTAGCGGCCGAATAAAAAATTACTATGAAAACTCACATCTGTCATGTAATTTAAAAATGGAACGAACTTTTTACTTTGACACATGGCAACCAAGGAACTGTACCTAACTTATCAAAGATTTTGTTTCAATTTCGATTTGGCTTGCAAATAAAGCTGTTTAAAAGTAAGAAGAAACAAATGAACTTATTGGCGCGAGAAAAATTATCTTTATTCGTCATTGATTCTGGAATTCATAATTAATTTACTTAGTTTGAATATCCGCACATTATTTGAGAAATGTACTACACAAGCCTTGACCGCAACCAGGCGTTGATGGATTCACTTATGTGTGCCTCGATCTACATTTTCACAATCGTCCATCAATGCCCCCGTTGCAGGCCGCGACAGTTATGTACAATTTTTGCATACATTGCAAAAAGTTACATATATTATTTCGTAGGTGTAGATAGTAGGTACCACTCGTAACCGATTTCATAACACGTTTAAGATTTCCAATAATTTGTGTACTGTACAAAAACTCATTGCAAAATGACTAGTAACACACAGAGAATATAAACACACAACTATTTCCCTAAAATATTTTATTACTATTTAGCAATTAGCATTAGGACATAAAGCGGTCCACAGCACCCCTAAATGACGCGTAGCGGATGCGGTGTAAGTTAACTCGTACTATTTAACCATCCGCTCATACAGCCGCGATGAAACAACACCCTCGCAGCCCTACGACTCGAAAGAGACAAAAATATAGAAAAATTCAAGAAAGAAAGAGATGATCGCGTACTCATCGGGGCATAACTCATAAATAAAATACAATATGGTGAGCAAAACATTGAATTATGCCGGTATTATGTCGCATTTGGCCTTTGTGAATTAGTCACTGCATATCAGTAGGGGAGTAGATTGGATGTTTGTCGCTGATGTTAACCGACCGTGCCGGTGTATGGATTTATTACTTTTGTATCGAAATCATCATATTTATTGACAGAAAGTGACAAAACTTATAAAGAAGTCTCATTAAAAAGTTATAACTTTTAAATCAAACTTTGAAACACATATTTTGCCTATCTACATAGATAGCTAAATTAATATCCATAATCCTAGTAAAACTAAAATTTCTAAGAAACTGAATTACATTATAGTAGCAGCAATCTGTAAGTATTCACATCAAACAAAACTTATTCAATGTCACAACAAAAATACAGTGAACTCCCCAACGTCGATATTTTGAAGACAGTTGATAGTGATATTGGAAACACTTCAATTTATAAACAAAATGCTCGGCTGCTGAGCTATAAAGGGGAAAACGACGCGCCCGATTCAGCGAAATCATAGAAAAGCACATAAATTGGTGCGCATTAACATTTCCTTTATCCTACGTGTCGGCGTATGACGGGGGCACCGCGCCGCACCGCGCCGCGCCGCGTCGGGGCCGCCCAAGACAATAAATTTACATATTTCACCCCTCAAACAGACCTTTTTTGCCATTCCGCAGAATTACGCACATATGGGAATATTCTGTTGAATACATCAGCAGTAAGGAGAGATACTCTCAGAATAAAATTATCTTCCACGACGCCACATTTGGAGATAAAGAGCCGCTACGTTTTGACGCTTTTGATACAGAAGACTGTTTTTTCGAGCTACAAGAAAATGGACCTACTTACCTGACATTTGGTGCGTTTGAACTAAATGAGATCATTATTTTCAAACCCGTGTAAAGTGTTGGAAAGTTGTCGTAAAACGCGTAGATCTGAATCCCAAAACACTATTTATAGAATTTGACGATGTAATTAATCTCTTAATTCAATTTACATAGTACTATGGGGTGTCAGGTACATACACAACTTCACATATGGAAATGTAATTTTGCGGTGGAAGCACCCTTCAAAGGGTCAAATCAAAATCATTTTCACAGTCCAGTGAAGCATCGGACGGTCGGCAACGTACCGCTACAACCGTATAGGTACTTTACGTTCACACAGTTTGATTCTGTTGCACACTTGTACCAATATTTGGGTTTTAATTATACTGATTTGCCACGAGGATTACACTATGGAATTTAATCAACTTTCTTATCTCTTTGAAAAAGTATTGTGGTACTAAAAACTTTTCATCGGGGGGCACGGTAGTATCCCGCTAAGTCAAGCAAAACAAACACAAAGGCACAGCCGTACCATCTTTTCTCGAAGCCATTCAGGACATTTTCGACCCCCTGTAACTTCGTTGTGGATAAAGCTAGAAGCCTGAATTTTCAGTGACCAAGAGGGCTTAGTATTACTAGGTATGTTCCCAAATTACATTCATTTTGAACTCGCAGTTTCAAAACTATTGCAGGTCAACGTTCCTTAATTTTGTCACTGACATACTCACTCACTCACTCACCGATCATCAAAATTCTAAGGTACAGACACAAAAGCTTCAAATTTTGAACTCAATTAGTGTTTAGCCTATAAAGCAATGAAAAATTAAAATATACCGCAATTTCAGTGCCGTTTTCTAGATATACGAACTGCTTAAGTAACTTTGTAATCGGATATTATTTATACAGGATTAAACTACATTGTAAATGAATGAAGAAGCAATAATAATTAGGTTAAATAACACACACAAATCCACACGTTCTATTAAACTGATGTAGGTTCAGTATCAGTATCGGGGTATCTAACTACAAAAAGAAATGAGATCCAAAAAAATAAAAGTCTCGCAACGCAGTTCTTCTATCGTAAAAATATGTGAAATCTAATGTAAAACCAAATCTATTAATTTATTCAGTAACTATTTGTCATCTTTATTCCTTTAATAAATAAAATGACTCAAATCAAATATCGAGTAAAAGAGCATTACCTTTCCTCCCAACTGTGAGTAATTATATAAGTACCTATAGTATGTATGTTTATAAATTTAAGCTTTAAAAACGGGACCCCATTACTAAGACTTCGCTGTCTGTCCGTCCGTCTGTCTGTCACCAGGCTGTATCTCAAGAACCGCGATAGCTAGACAGTTGAAATTTTCACAAATTATGTATTTCTGTTGCCGCTATAATAACAAATACTAAAAACAAAATAAAATAAATATTTAATGGGGGCTCTCATACAACAAACGTGATTTTTTTGCCGTTTTTATAGATAACTAGCTGCACCCCGCGGTTTCACCCGCATAAGTCTCGATCCCGTGGGAAAAAAAAAAGTATCCTATGTTCTTTTCCAGGGCATCATCTATATATGTGCCAAATTTCATCCAAATCCGTTCAGCCGTTTTAGCGTGAAGGCGTAACAAACAAACTTACTTTCGCATTTATAATATTAAGGATGGTACGGGACCCTTCGTGCGCGAGTCGGACTCGCACTTGGCCGGTTTTTTCACATGATATGTTTTTGATGGGATTGACTTTTCCAAAGATATTGACGGAAAACTGCCCATAACTACTTTTCAAAAGTTATTTATGGTAACGAACTAATTTTAAAAATAGTCCTCGTATCCCAAGAGAAAGTCAGGAAGAGGGCCAGATATAAGATGTGTTAAATATCAAATAACACCAACCAATTGGCCTTGTAAGACAACCCTTATGAATGACTAGCAGTTAAAATAACTTCACATTGTCATAACATCGCCACGTTAGTTACAAAGGGATCCGCATTGCTACACCCTTTACATAAATGGGTACTTGAATACGACTACAGTTTGACCCGAACTTAGGTATTATGCACAATCGTATTACCTACCAACGCCGAAATAGGAGGTTGCTTTATAGAATGTAGCCAGAGAGTGGACGGTAGGACGAGGCAGACGGACGACACTAATACTCATTAGAATTACATGGCGGAACGGACCGGCGGTCCGGACCGGCCGGCCGGTGGCCGTGCCGTGCGCTCGCCGCGTCCGAGCCGTGCACCCACACCGACGCACTATCATTTACATTTGTCTCACCAACTGCCTCACGTGTGGATACCCAAAGTGTAGCTGTAATAATTAATTTTATTGTAACTACGAAGACTTTCAGAAAATGATTTTTTAACAAATAAATACACTTTTGGATATATTAAACTTTTGTCAGGAAATTATACGCGCATATTGGGGATTTGTCTTAAATTGAGAAAAACATAAAACTACTTTAATCTGTTCGTAAAGTTTTCTCTTTTCAAGGAGAGAGGGTTTTCCCATTCCCAATTTTTTTTTTTTGGGTTGTTTATTAGACATAATATAACAACATCGAACAGACAAAGGTATGTTCTCGATTATGGAATCGAAACTACTTTTTATTAATTGGAAATCAATTCAACAAACAACAATATTGGTAGTTTTATTTAAACCAATAAGATTTTCCATAAAAAACTCCTAGAAGAAAACTTTTTTCCTTAACGGTCTTGTATTGTCCAGTGTTGTATTTGGCTCATCTGGTACTTAAAATTTATTTTAGCTTTACGTTCTTTCAATAAGTTTATCAAATGAGATAAGAATGAAACAACTCTTTACGCTTTAACATAACAAGTAACGTCTGACATCGACACATTAATTGCAGTTTACAACAATGTGAATATTTGTGTAGGTGCAATGTGCGTGACACATAGTCGTGTTTAGCGCCGTAACAACTTTCTTGACTTGATTCGACAAATTAAGACGAAAGAGAAAATATTTCCTGTTGTGTATTGTGTTACTATATGTATAGATTGTTGGGAAATATCACATTCTGTGCACGAATTCCACCACAATCGATAAGAGAGATGACCGCTGGGCGCGAGGAGGCGCGGGGGCGAGCGTCGATGGGGAGACTGTTATTTGATTAGTCTTACCGAGAATGAGCTCGCCTCTACTTAATGGGGTGAGGGCTTGTAACCGGACCACGTATAATTTTCACTACTCCGCGTTAACACTGCGCGAGGAAGACAAAAGCTCAAAACCACTTATCTAGAAACAATAAAACGATTCACGGCGGAACGTAAGAGCAAACCCGAAAGGCGTTCATCCCATCATCGCTTAATAGACACGCATTTCGACATAAATGAGTTTCGCTTTAAATTAATTAGTAGCACATTTTCCATTATAAGGACAAATGTAAAAGCGACCGCTTAATAGCGCGGTGGAAAACTCGCTAGTTTTCGCTCGCGAGAATAGGGCCGGAGAGAAATTGCGGATAGACATAATCAGTCTTCTGGCTTTGAGGCCGCCCCGGCCCCCTAATGTGGCACACACCTCTCCTACTGATGAATACGCTTTACACATACGCCTCACGACTGATTGAATTCAATATCAACATTGTAATTAAAGCTCCTTACTAAGTATTTTGTTTATGACAACGACTACCACGGATTAATAATAATCTGCTTCTAAAATGTATTCAGCACGTTAAGTTTATTTAAACCTCAACCTGTCTCAAGTTAGCAACCAAATGTCTATAGTTAACTACTACAAGAAAAGTTTTGAAGCAAACGGGAGGTCGGTTTGTGAGGACGGTCCGTAATGACCCTGTCCGATCTTACAAAAGGCAATTACAATAAAGTTCCATTCGCACATGGTCGTTAACTGGACGATATATCTTGGATTCCCTCAGTCAAGTCGGCTTTCGCACTCGTTTCATCTTACCGCCTTGACACACGACCTCACATGACAATTTTAATTTTTAATTGTTCTTTAACTATTGTATCTTGAACAAATCTTCGACTACTTTGACAACAAAAAGTTACAAGTGTGAATTAAAGTAGCTTGAGATTCAACGCAATTAGTGACAGAGAATTAAATTTGTTATTAAAATATAAACTATGAATTATGAACGGTGTGAAAATTAATAAGGCGGAGGCTCGCACGTGTGCAGGTAGTGCGAGGTTCCCCGTAGGTGTGGTGCCGCCCGCGCGCGGCGCATGTTACTGCCTCGGAGCGCACACTTTACGAGCAGGGGATTAACCCGTGTAACGAGATTCATTAATTCTTGTCGTTAAAATTTGTCGTTCTCGATTAATAAGGAAGTCCCAGGCGGCGGGACGTTATTATCAGCGGACCGCAGCCGGGTGTCGCCGGCGTCGGCGTCGCCAGGGGCTCGCCGCGAAACTTCCCACTCCGCCCGCTTTATTTACACTATCGAGTAAATTAAACTCGCGCTCGAGTGTCGGAGAAAACTTTAACAGAACTTTGTGTGTAATAAGTGGTGCAACAACACGAGTGGAAGAGCAAACGTCGGACGCGGTCTCCGCTCCGCACTTCTCTCCCACTTAACTCTTTGGGACATATTTATTCGACCCTCCGGCGACCACTGCGGAGCTTACCCTCCCGGGCCCCTCTGAAATTAACCTAACGAATCAAAGCGGCCATTAAATAGTACCTGAACCATTCTTACGTACAATCTGCGCCAATTACGTTATGAATGCTCGCCGCAACCTCGATCGATCGGGTACGTGCGCTTATAAATTTTTGATCGGTCTCGGAAACGAATCGAAACAAAGAAAGTACACAGGTCCGTTATTAGCGTCCGTTTCCTCTATCTGTTTGTATGTAATTTTTAATGCGGGGTCAATCAGGGAGCTATATCGTAGATCTCCGTTGGGCCGAGACCGTAACGATAATGAATCGGCACTGTAAGAGCGCCGGACCGCACTCACGAATTATTAATAGCTGTGTACGCGTACCACAGTGTTACTCTTATTATTAAATACCACCTTATACCGCCTAACTCTTCAGTATAGACCAGTCGGAGGCGAATAACCACCGCGTGCTTGTCATTATTAACTGAAAGCACTAATAGATGCAATCCTTGGGTAGGATTTAAATTTAAGATTAAGGCATGGTCAACGTAGTAAGCGGTTTCAATTACCTGACATTACTAATGCATAAAGAACATGTCCTGTGTTCACACTGGCCGCATTTCCTTGTCCTTTAAGATGACCCTCCCCTTGTGGAGGCAGCGGGCTTGTCCACTATTTGTTTTACCTACCTGTGACCCTCGTACAACTGTCCACTAAGTGTTGATTGCTTGTAAACAGCGTTTGTAAGCATTTAACTATTTACTTTTACCAAAATCTTGCAGTAACGTCATTCTATTTTTGGTGTTATCATGAACCCCATGCTATTTTTAGATAACAAGAGTCAGAAGCTTGCGTCATAAGTTTATTGTGCGATTCGAATCCCATGCGTGGAAGGAATTGATAAGGCGCGCTCGAACCTTTGCGTCTATTGCTTGAAATTTATTGCTGTTTTGGGTTTTTATTGTTCCGTTTTACGGCCTCCTCGTGTATAAATCGTACAGATAGAAGATGAATTCCGCGCTAAAGCGACCGCTACCGACGTTACATACCATATAATATATTTGGGCGATACCTTACGTCCTCGTATAAATACAAACAGAGAGACGTAAAGTAACTATCCAGGTTAGTTTATTTATGCGACACTGCCCATATTGAAGGCGAGCTGTTTGAACAGAGCCTTTATTTTCGTCTAAATGCCCAGTAGTTTCCACGGACGGAGGACGATTTTCATAGAGGTCCATCACGACGACCCAAGCGTGTGCCATATATCACACGAAATTATGCTTGGGCTGCGTTCCTACGGCGAGCGCGACAGAGACGGCGCACGAGACTCGCTGACCCTCAGCTCATAATGTACGGGCCGGTTAGGTACACGACTTACGGGAAGTAGGTATGTATGTAACCCCGAGCCCGCGCCCGCTCCCCGTGCATGAAATGCTTATTATACGCGGCACGTAGGCCGCCACCCCCGCCTGGCTTGCTCGCTCGCGCCACCTGCCGCCAGCAACAGACAGGGACGCACGACCGATATTATAGCAAATCGAAGATTGTTATGTCCGGTCCGCCAGAGGTCGGCGTAATATATGGCCACGGTATTCCGGGCACATATATTAACACAGAACTCGCCTCATACGAAAAGATCTTACGCGATGGAAACAAATGGTAAGGAAAATTTTGGCGGTGAAATTCATTGAGATGGAAGCAGCAATAACAGGACGAAAAATTACAGTAATTTTTCTGACTGATTTGACTACTGTTTGTTAGTGGGGATAAAGGCTGGTAAATTATCGTACTTATAGAATAGAATAGAATACTTTTATTTCAGCCAGAGTCCATAGGGTTAGTAACAATAACTTATATTCGAATGTCCAATAACACTATGGAAAAAGACAAGAAAAATTGGTATTGGTAGAAAAGCACCCTCACGAAAGTTTCCTAGGTAAAGTCGAAAGATAATCTATTAAATAATAATGGGGATGTGTGGTCAAGAGGATGATGGTGCCGGGAGGCTGGGCAAATGAAGAATGATGAGCAGTTGCACCGAGGGGCGCTGCAGCCGCTATGACACGTCGCGCTAAGTGACTGATCACCCTATCGTAACGTACCTACATACATTTTAACTTTTCAAACTATAGTTTAGAACGTTATAGATATTTTTTTTCTATTGATTAAAACAAAGTTTTAAGTCTTTTACGAAGTTTCGATTTTCTCAAATATTTTGTATAATTTATGTTTTCCTATGTTCTACAATTTAATTAATATCATACGAAAGTTTTCGTTCAGCTACATTGTTTGTCCCGGAATACTGTCTGCTTATAAGTACAATCACGCCCTTGCGATAAATGTCTAGGGGCGCAGTCACCCGCACCGCCTAAACGAATTTAAATAAAATCGGGTATTAAAATCTCCAGGCGATCTCACAAAAATATACCTATGTCAGGAGAGATTTGAGCGGAATAAAAATTCCTCAAGCTCGTCGCATTATCGAGGGGCGGGTCTCCTGTTTTCTTTTATGGCTGTCGTAAGGTATAATCTTCAAGAAAAATGCGATATTTAAATGAAGTGAATTCCTCGAAGGGGATTTCCTTAACACCCGAATTTTTCAGTTGCAATTTCATTTGTTAATTCAGTGAGGTTGGGTGTAATCGCGTTGGGGTGACAGAAAAACATCTGTCATTTTAATTTTCGTTTTTACAATTTTGAAACTGTTCGGATTACACAATTTTGAAAGGTTTTTAGAAAAAATAAAGTAACTATTTGGTGTTATCTTTTGATACGACACCCCGGTGTCAACTCTTGTCGCGTACAGTATAAACATTGGATCGTAATGAGGCGGTGTGGTGTGGCGGAGTGTGCGCGGGATACGAGCGCGTGCGCAGGAGCTGAAGCCACGTGCGCGCCACGCGTCGCACATCTCTAATTGCCCTACTATAGAGATTGTGACAATATTGGACAATCCAGTGAAAATAACACCCGAATATTGTATAGCGTATTGCGTGAGCCGACAATAATCTCTCATTTTAATAGATAATCGGAGGCGGAGTCATGTGATTTGTTACTGACTACCCTCATAATACGTTCGGATTTACTTGCGTTTATTTAACCCTCCCTAAAATATTCAAAGCATAATAAATGTAACTTAAATTGTTTACACAAACAAAAAATGTTATCAGTAGAGTTTCAAAGTAAAATAACATGAAAAAATAAAGTCAAGGCGGTCCTCGGTCGGTGGCCATTTCATTAAAATTAAAAGAAGTTAAGTCGCGACACAAGACAAACTGCCGCCTAGAGAAATAAAGAGAGCAAAGCAAATGAGAAGAACTCATTTGGGCGGCCACTGAATTGTGTTCGAGAGGATAATAAAAAGGGAAGCCATCAGTGACACGCACAATAAGCATCAACCTCAAGAATATCATAGATAACGGCGCGGAGCCGCCGCAGGGACCTCATTAGGAGGCCGCAGGGAAATTAAAAAGAAAGCAAGATCTCGGACTCGATTGCGACCCGAGAAAAACGAGCGGCCTTCCTCTCATAACATTACATACAGCCTCCGTCGATTTTCCGGACGATTATTATTTTGTGGTGCGTAAGACTTGGCCGGAAAAGTAGTTAATGACAGAACAGAGGGCGAAGGCGCACAGGCGCAGCATAAATCAGTCTGGAGCAGAGATGAATGTAATTACCGTGCCGGACGGGACAAATCGGATCTGCGAGCGAGCCTCGTTTGCCGACTAGCGCCGCATACACACGCGTGGCACGGCTAGGCGACTCATACTCAAGCCGCTCTCGTAGTAATTTATGAAAATGTAACACGTTACTAATAGTGTGTTTTGTGGAAAGTTTCCTTGCACGTTCTTTTATGAGGATCTTTAAATCTCTGTACATTTACCTTCAAACGATTAAAACGTATAGAAAAGAAGTTAAAATAACAATTAATTGCCCCTTTCAAGAACGAACTCCAAGTCTTTCGAACTGACTCGATTTGCTAGGAAGAAATCTATAGAAATCTTACATTTATGCAAAACAAAGGCAATCAAGGCCCGGGCGAACAGAAGAAATGAGCTTCATTAAACGACGGAATGAAAACTTTAATAATGTAAGATGCAAAAAACTCGACAAAAAATACTTAAGAAAATCTGACGACATAAAGGCTGGTGTAACCGGGGACTCGCCGTAAAATCATTAAGATGCTAATAAAAACTTCCTTTTGTAACACAGAGACGAACTCAGGGAGCGACGAGAAAAAATATTCAAATAAAAACTCAATCGAGAGAGTGGAATGGGAAGCGGTACCATGATTATTCTTCAAAACATAATGAAGAGAATTAATGTAAATATTCTTTTTGCTTGGAACTTTCCGCCCTCCGGAAAGTTTTATTTTACGGCGCGTCGTTTAACAGCCGTCCCTTATTGACATTCAATTCGGGGGAAATTGATTTATGAAGATTGTCGCCTTAATTGTAGAAAGATTTTTTAGAATCGATTGTAATCTGTGAAATATTTGGGGAGTTGAATAAATCAGTGAATGTGAAGTGCAACGGTATAGATTCATGTTGGTATTAGCATGTTTATGTGTAGCCGAATGTTTTAGTAGAACAATGGGTGTGCATTGTTGCATTATTGAGTAGCTCGTGACAGTTCGGAGCAGGGCCGAGCTGGGCCGAAGTTGAGGGCTGCAGCTGCACTGTCATTACACTGTCATGCCAGTGGCACTCGACAAGCGGAACAAATGTACACCATTTTGTTCATTACCTATATTAAATATCAATGACTTTATGCTTCATTTTTTATTCCGTTTCATGAATATTTTATGATGATTTTTTATTTTTATGTGGAGCTCTTCGCATAATTTTTTTTTGTGCTTTGTTTGTGCTCAATTTAACTTCAAGTAGATCAACGAACGGATCTCAAAACATATAGGTCCTACTCAAGCATAAAGTAAGCACATCCCTTTTACTGGACAGTATTTTTCGGGATTTGGAACAAAATATCCGTAAATAATTGGAATCTCTCCAGAGGAGTCGTCGTGGAAGGGTCCACACAAGGTCCGGCACCTTTTTACGGTCGATAAAAATAATAAGTCGGTGCTCCCGCTACCTCCTCCCCCCTACCTACCCGCGCCCCCTCTGGACACAGACGTACGGACCCGCTCCGCCCACATTCGGACACCGCTCATTTTTTGTTCGTAGCACTTTTCATTTGTCTCCAAGAACCGAAGTGAACATATATACAAACAATCGTTTTATTTCTGGGACCGCAACAATACACATTTATTTATCTGAGTTGTCGAAGCCGCGTCGTAGAGACAAGCTACCAACAGACATTAGGCCAAGTTACACACATTAAAAGTTCCCGAATCGACACCTAATATGCAATCACATACTTTATACAAAATTTATCGTACCTATTACAAGATTCGCATTAAACTACCCAGAAAATCTTTAACCTAAGCTTTAAGCTTATAAAAGCTCGGCGCTAATGGCCGGATACCGGAAATTGCGCTCTCATATATCTCCCAACAGATTTATGAAAGTACCCACACATGAGCCGATGTCTCTTGGGCGCACACACGTCACACCACCAAGAAGTAACGTTACTCCACACACACACTCACACCGACACCGTTAAACTTTGACACTTATTAATTTAAAGGATCGTTAATTCTGGAGGGTACCAAGTATGAAGCTAAACTAAACCAAAGTAATGATAGAAAAACTATTTAGATTATACGTTAGTTTTAAATTAGTAGCCTATAGGGTTCTATTTAAAGTCACTAATAATTACAGCTTCTGAAATAAACAGACTTCAAAAATTTACTATGGAAATCTTCCGTGGGTAACTAATGCTACGCTCGTAGCACAGCGCGCTACGCCGTAGCCACGTAGCAATTAATCCGCGTCCAGCAGCGTAGTCTCACGCCTCTCGTAGCCACTGATATGACTCTAGTGGTCTGTCCCCTCTAGACGTATGTGTATTCGGTACTTTCCCTGTCACGCTTAATGCATCTGTCAGATCTGCATACATATTTAACAATAATCAGCTTTACACCCTGCCTTCTTTGACACAATGCATCAAAGCCAAAAATGGTGTACTATTTAGCAATATTTTAGTAATGCATTTATTTATTTCGTGCAATACTTAACTTATAACGCAAAAATCGAACGTGATTAACCGTTCAAACAATGAGAGCAAGAAATACTAAACAGCTATCCCAACACCCTAAGTCAATTGTGAAAAGAATATTAGGTATATTCGCAAGTGGGGGCTGTTTTTTTAGGATCGTAATCTTTTCCGCGTATCCCGTCTCAGCCCTTGCCGACACGTACCGGCCATTGTGACGCGGAATACGTCTTCCGCGGCGCTTCTTATATGAGCGTTACAAGTGCTTTCTAAATAATCTAAGTCCAGTCGAAGAGAGCGTATTGTATTGACACAGTGGAGTGGTGGCCGGCCGTATAATGCCTGTTGTGTGTGTGCGTCGTGTGTGTGCAGGGGCTGTGTGTGTGCGTCCACGCTTGATAGAATAAGCAAGTCGTCCGGCGCCGAGGGGGGGAGGGACCGACGCCCCCTTAAGTATCTTGAAGACTGGACCTCCACCACCCCCAGCCCACTACACGTCTTCTGTAGCACTTCCCGTAGCCACATCGGACTCTAATGGGCATTTATGTTATGTTGTAAACTTACTTTTGTTATAATATATTGATAGTCACTATTTCTTACTATCACTTTGTCATTAAGATTTTTATGGAGGTGGATGTATTTATTTATAATTTATTTGTTCTTGCGTTTGCATAAACCCTAAGAAGTAGAAGCACTTCGGTAAATGGTAATCACTATGAAGTTCTAAGTAGATTTTGCTGAAGTTATTTGCTGCCTATCCACCTTTAGTCATCCAGCTTCAGTCGTATTTTGTGACCACATAAGTTATGAGACGTACGGTTGAGGAAAGGATGTCAGTTTCTCCAAACAACGCAACAATGAAATAGTTTGTATAATAATAATTTTTCCATCAATTCATGCACGGCAGAAACCTTATAAATGAAGTTTAATCTTTAATAAAGGGATTCTAGACAACCATATAAATCTTTAAATTTAGTTTGTAAAATACAATTAATCAATGTTTTGTAACTAAACTATAAGTATGTTACTAAATACAAAAATACAATCTCAACTTACTCTTACTAAATACAGTAAACTGACTTTAAAATTCGTGCCATAGTCGAGAGAAAATAAGCAATATGCACGAGTACGAGCACTAGTTTATTAAGTTGCTTAAAATGTCAGCAAGAGCGTGCGAGCGCCGGAGAGCGGCGTACGAGCAAATCATATTAACTGGCACTGGCTGCGCTGCGGCGCTCGCCTGCACTGCACTATTCCGTCGCTAATCCTCTACAACTTGGACGCACATATTGTTACATTTCCATTTTGATTAGGAACACGTTGCTTTACTGTTTTAGACTTTTCTGGCGGACCAAAAGAATGTATGGATGTCATCAGGCAGAACAATTTCCGAAATAAAGACAACGTTAAAGATGAGAAATGATAGTTTGAACACAGCCTTATAAGCTATAATCCGCCTATAACTAAACGTTAACCGAGGCTGTATTTAAGAGTTTTTCCAAAAAACAATATCAACATACAGACAACATAGAGGACCTTCACTACCTTTGAACCAACAAAATATCACAAAAAGTTGACTCTGAAACACGTAAACCGTGTACAGAAAACAGAAAAATAAAAGCATTAAAACAGAACGTTACCAACAGTAGGTACATAAGGTGCTCGAGCCAAAAGTTATGTCGGAATACTTCTAACGGGCGGGCTGCTATGAGTAGATTTACAATAAATACACCAAACAAAGAAAAAGGAATCTCGCTGCGGGGAAAACTTCGGCTTTGTACTCCACTACACTGTTACGGTGAAGTGCTCGCTTTATAGGTAAAATATGTGGGTATCTGTGTGCTATCTATGCCATCTATTGTTGGAATGCCATTATAAACGTATGTTTACAGTACGTGCTACTTTAAAGTAAATAATCCTCCAACTGTGCGCAAGAATTTTCATTTACACTTTTTCCGTTTTCTACTTATTTCGTTACAATTATATACATTTCATTATTGACTTATAATTTTTTTTTTCAATTAATTATTATTAGGCTGAGGCTAAGCATTGCCATACAACGTGACAATGCGGCCAGTCTCTTGGGTACATTACCAGTCGACAGCGATGCGGATAAATTTTTCGACGCTATATTTTAGTTTGTAAATAGTTCTAGTTAAGTTAGTATATAATATCTATTTTTATTTTGTAAATAAAATAATTGGTTAATCCACAGCAAGTAAAATACAAAAGGTGAAAAAGGAATCAAATCAAATCATTTATTTACATAACACAGATTCAGAGGATGTTAAAAGAAGATAGTGGTCAACATCTTTGTGCACAAACTTATGCTCTATGATCTCTATGTTCAATTTACTTTTACCATATTTTGTATTTCTTAGAGTAACCCTACAATATTTATTCATCAATCAAACCCCAATTCTCCCCAACTCACACTAACCGATTAATAAGGGCAGAAGGAGAACAGAAGCTGTCGAATCCAGGTGACTATTGACTAATTGTACGCGTTCAAAGAGCATCGGTGTCTGCAGTGATTCTTCAGCAAGGGTTGAGTGCCGTCGGCAGAACATGCCTGAGGCTGCCACCTGCCACCGATATAATTGGACTTCAAAACTCGGCGTGGCAGATCCCCAATACTTCCGCCTGGCTGGATCCCTACCCTCCTATTTATTTTGTCTGCGTTGTCTTTGGCGCTGTCACGGCTCTGCCTTTTGAACGGTTTTCAATCCGACGCATTATATTGACGGTATCAATTCCCTTCACATAATGTACTGATCAGTCACCGACGTATAGCTGCTTTGTAAGAGGTTTCGTTTATTTTTTATTGGATTTGGTGCTCTGTAATGATATTAGTGGTTCACGTAACTTTTTTTTATTGTATCTTTTTCGAGTCTAGTGAGAGAATTTCGCTTCTTTTATAATTAAATGTGTGACAATGATCTAGTGGAAATCTTTTTGTTATCGTAAATTTAGTTATTAAATTACCTGTCTGAACAAAGGACAGAAAAACTGGACGATCAAACCTCTTGATCTCAGGTCAGTGACCTGTGACCGCATGCCAATATTGTTTAGTAAAAACGTGACTGGCACTCGTTATTAAGCCGACAAACGACGATAGAGCATACAATTTATAAGCAATCAATCTCTCTACGACTACGTACATTTCGAATCATTAGTGTAGATATAGTTTTACTTCGACTAACATAAGTACTTATTAGGAAACTGACTACTCAATGGAATAGTACTCCCGTAGCCAGTGGTATGAAGTTCAACCACAAAAAAATCTCGAACTAGAAATAAGTATTTCTATTTGCCGAACAACATGACCCAATACAAAGACACCTGAAAGACATGGCATTACGTATTCCCGGTCTTAGCGTCATCTCCTTGATTTAAAACGAAATACCCAAAATCAGCTCATGCAAATAGAAGTGTCGTTTCGGCCACTCGAGTAGCAAATCAAGAAAGAAACCCCGACCGGCGGTCGAGCGTCGTTCACGCCTCAATCAACTGCCAGTTACGAGCCTTTGTACAACGAGTGCCCCTCAACCTTACCACACAAACTTCAGCGTCTCGAAAACATTCAATGTGACGAGAGACGAATGAGACGATTTAACACAATGTTTCATTTTAATTGATGTAAGTTAAACTAAGTTGTCGACTACATAACTCAACTAAAGTTGTTAATAGAAAGTTGTCTAGTCAATAAAGGGAACAAAGTCTTCATATTTCTGTGTAAATATGAAACATGTATTACACATATATGAGTCAACATAATATAAATCATCAAGTGGTGGGGTATTCCCACTGCAAGACTCCAGAGAAGAAACGTCAGACGTGTACGACGGACTGCAAGCGACTTGAGACCGACATTCCAAATATGAAAATAAAAAGAAAATAAGCTCTCCCTGACCGTTCCTCCAATCGCGCACCTCGCTTTTATTACATCCATAAATTCATCATATCGCAGCGGCGGCGGCGCTCGCCATTGGCCGCGTGAGGGGGACAGAGCGTCCTTCTCGCTCGCACCTCCTTCATATTAATATTGAATTTTTCTCGACCCCCGCCCGCCACCCTCGCGGGAGGCTCTACACTCGCTCGCCCCCGTATTGTTGTTATCTTTAATGTTGTGGAAAACGCGTTTTCTTGTGTCGTTAACTTTTATATTGCACGAGTGATACTTTTACGGGTTTGATACATAACTTATACCGGAGCTTTTAGCAGTATACATTACATAACTATGTGGATGTATTGATATACAATTATCAAAAGTGAGTACGTAGATTTGCATAACGTTTTATTACAATTTGCAAACCATTAACTCGCAGCTGGACATTTTAACTTTATTTTAAACGTAGGTACCTAATTATAACTCTATGAAGTTAATTATACATGTCTAACTAACATGATTATGTAATCAAAACGTATCAAGTTGGCGTCATGCCACTTTAACATTGCCTTATTGTTTCATGTTACCAAAATCAAAACAGAAACAAAGAACATAATAAATTAATCACTTCGGAAAGGGGTTGGAGTTCTCCCCTTGACTGTTTTCCTTTGGTGCATTGTCTGCCTGCCAAAATTAAAAAAGAGGAAACAACCGTCGCTGTATTTAAACGACGACGGTGACCTTTCTCTATTAGTCTGACTTTTTGAACTCATTATTCCCTTGACATCTATACCTTTAGAATTGTAACAATTAATATCCTCATTATGCATTCAAGACAGGAAAAATAATATTTCACAAATAATATGTCAGTTTTTCTTGGGCATTAGCTGTGAAAGAAATGTAAAGCATTGTAATTTGTAATCACAATTGACCAAACAAAGTCAACGTAGCTACTAATAAATTTGTTGCAGAGTTATCTACTATAATATCAAAATGGATTTTTCAATGTTTCATACAAAACTTACGTGCCGAACTCATCTAGTTTAAAAAAAATATATGATTGACGTGTAAAAGTGTTTCAAAGTCAAAGCATTTATTTCAATTAAACCATTTATAGGCACTTTTGAATTGTCAAAGAATCGGTCAGTTAGTCAGAAAGTTGAAGCTAGTTGCCCATTCCAAAACGTAGATCTCTATGGAGAAGAACGGGCAAGAAACTCCAAGCTTGTACAAACCTACTTATAATAATAAAAATAAAATCATTTATCATTATCATTATCATTTAAACAAAACACATCGATATACACACGACCATTTAAAAAGTTTCCACATTCACTAAAATCTAAACTACTACCTCTAAGTAACAAAACTCAACTCTATAACTTTTTATTTCTAAATAAAAAAGAAAATACATGGAATCTTTTTAAATTCCCTCCCTTATATTTCAAAGCTCAAAAGAAATCGCTAGCAATATCTGTCTGAAAAATATATCGGATTGCTTTGTCGCAGCTTTGGAAATCGAAATCTATTTTCCTTCAAATCTAAGTGAATCCCGTGCGGATTGGAAATGTACCCTTTACCTACCGCCGGGCGAGGCAATTGATATTCCAACAATACAATGTATGAATAAAATATAAACTGAGTTCCTATCAGGCGTGTTCGTAGCGATCGCTGTATGGATTTTGAAGAAATCTCTACATCATTTGCCGTAAACAACACCGGAGATTTAAATAACATAGTGTTTGTCAATAATTAATACATTCATACTGGTTCAGGTCGCATTTTGTCCAGACAAATAATATTACTGGACAGACTATCTGTCGGTTTTGTTGGATATCTTTGCGACGAGGCTTTGAGAGGAATGTTCGGTTCGTGTACTAAACAATGACATTGTTTACCCACCGAGATCGAAGACGAACGGTAGATATGTTGTATTATTTTTGTCTCCCATCCCTTCTTTATGAACGGCCTGAATTCTAGATTACGATTTATAGAGAATGACAAAATACTATATCAACTTCAATTCAATTATTTATCTCCAAAGAAATTGAATTTTCATAAAAAGTCTAAAATGTTAATTGTACAAATTCTTCGGTACCTTATTTTAAAAAAAACTGAAGTTTTCAGAAGATTTTTCTGGCACTTTTATGCGGGGTCTGATAAGTACAAGCTCGCAATTCAATATTCTTGTTGTGGTTGAACTTGAAACATTATTTTGATGAACCTTCCACGAGGCGTCTGTTTCAGGAAAAGCTTCACAGATGTCGCTATACTTTGACGTACAGTCAGCAACGAAAGTCAACACTTCAGTTTCTTAACTCTATCTACACTTAAATCATATTTGTTGGCACAAAACAAAAAAAAAATGGACAGGAAGTAATTTTTTTTTATCATTAAAATTCCCTTTGTATCAATTTTGATAATATGTGGTAACATAATGATTGAGTGGTACATTTAAGAGCCGGACTTCGCGTAAGTATTACTTATCTATCTAAAACACGTATCACTAGTCACTACGAAATAAACAGAAATTATGTCAATATATTAAACTACACAAGTACATACTCTAAAAATAACTTTTATAAAGATACGACGTACTAATAAAGGTGGTGTAGGTAGGTCGGTATCGTAATTTTCTTTATTGTTCCTTACCACGACGGGTAGTAACAAATCCAGAGGGTTATTCTGAGTCCCGACACTATTCTTGTGCCACTTCACTTAATGACAACTATGACAATTGTGGTGTCTTAAAACATCCTTTAATTTAACCTTTATTATTTTCAGGTAGGCACGGTCACGAGCTCCGAGAACGGTCAGATATTTATACTGCCAGTGGGATGTCATTTTTTTTACAATATGAGCGGCACTCATTGCGATACAGAAGAAAACTCAAAACATTATAGTGTCAGGTTTTTATGCTGCCAAAGTGATGTCAGATATTTTTAATCACAACGAGGTATCACATTCTTCTGAATTTAACTGAGTAGGCAGATGTCTATAACGCAAGACATGACCGATATTATTGCATTCTAAGAGGTGACACATCTTTTTCAGCATAATATATTTTTGAATTGCTTGTCTAGTCAGATAGTTCGCATGTCTCAATTTCTAAATTAATGTCTGTAATTTTTATGGCACGTAATAAAAAATATTCTATCTATCTCTCTATAATGTTCCTTCAATGCCACATAGGCGACAGAGGAATTTGTGCTGCCACTTACTTATGCTTTCCACAAATCCTAACTGTCCTTATTAATATCCATACTAATATATTTTAATATTATAAATTCGAAAGTAAACTCTGTCTGTCTGTCTGTACCTTTGCATGCCTAAACGACTCAACAGATTTCAATAAAATTTGGCAAAAAGATAGATCGCATCCCGGAAAAGGACATAGGCTACTTTTTGTCTCAAAAATAACCCTAAGGGAGGAAATAGGGGATGAAAGTTTGTTTGGGAAACCTATAATTTCTTAAGTTATTGCTATGAAAATTTAAATTGATGCTTTTGGAAACAAATAAAAAATTACGTATTTCTGCGTTTTTCAAAAATCATCCCTCAAGAGGGTAAAATAGAGGATGATTTTAAAATTCTCATGTAATTTTTTTTTTTGTGTCTTGTTTTCAGGAAATTTGAGGGATTGGAAATATAGTCATAGTCCGTGTCTTGAAATAACATTTAAGTCTTTATTTCATTAAAATCGGCTCACTCAGTCAAAAGTTATTACAATTTAAATTCATAACCTAACCTTTCTAACATGTAGGTTGTTTTATATTCAATGGCGGCAAGAATAGGTATTACAAATCAATGGTGATAATAATAGTTAAATGAATAATTGGTATTTTAAGAAAGGCATTTAGAATCTTCATATATAAAACTATTTTTTTTATACCGGACAAGTGTGAGTAGGACTTGCGCCCTGAGTGTTCCGTCTCAAAGCCGTGTTTGCGCGGCTGCCCGAATTTCCTAATCTGGATTGAAGGACAAACTTAACTTTTCAATTGAAAATAATTTTTAATAGAGTAATGAAATACAGACTAAATGTAACTTACTTCAAGACACGGCCTATGAATTTTTGATCCCAGATTGAAGAAAAAACTTAACTTTGCAGTTCATAATTATACAAATTTTCCGATTTTATTCTTTATCTGACCTTACTTCTCGCCAAACTTCATGCTGCTGGGCCAACGGGAAGTCCCAAATAGACTGGTTTATTTGTGAGTGTCAAAATATGCGGCATAAATGGCCGTATTTTTTTATTGCGTTGACTTGGAAGTATGATTTTCGTTATAGCTCCAAGAGACCGAAGATCTAAGTTTTTGATATCTATTTCAACTTGATGCCTCCATGCGTTCCTGAGAAAAAGGGTCTTAACAGACAACGAAGTCCTCCTTTAAGGGTTTAAATTTTTCATTTTGAGGTACGGAACCCTAAAACAGATTTATTATCTGCCTGTTACCTTTCATGCCATAACGGCTGAACGGATTTAGATAAAAGGCATACGGATAGGTCATGACCTGAGTTAGGACATAGGATACTCAGAATCTCGGTAGCACGTTCCTGTGGGATATTTTCCGACATCCACGCAGGCGAAGCCGCGGGTAAAAGCTAGTTATCTTTATATATATAATTCTTCTGTGAGTGTGTATGTCACTGAACTTCTCTCAAACGACTGGACCGATTTTGATGAAATTTTTTGTGTGTGTTCAAGGGGATCTGGGAATGGTTTAGATTCACAATTTTGTCCGCTGGACAATGTTTTGACAGGACAACGTCTGTCGGGTCCGCTAGTAATATTATAAATGTGAAAGTGAATTTGTTAGTTTGTTTGTTTGTTACGCTTTCACGTTAAAACAGCTGAACAAATTTGGATGAAATATGGCACATTGGTAAACCATGACCTGGATTAGGACTTAAAATATTTTTATCCTGATATTCTCACGGGATCGAGACTTATGCGGATGAAACCGTGGGGTGCAGCTAGGGATCATATATATTTCCCGTCATCTTGACGATAGATACTAATATAATAGATACCACGATGTAAAACTTCGTAGATGCTCACAACGTTAAACTTTCGAAACTAAACATGAATACCCACATAAAACTAAACACAGTAACGAGCTACACCTAAAATGTAGTGCAAAAATATATCGAAAACGTTCAGAATAATCCTGCGTGGAGGTTATTCGCGTCCCCTACTCATTTAGCTGTCGGAGAGTTATTTAATACCGCTAGTGACCCCCGCCCGTTCTCGCCTGGACTCTAAATGTATTGAACACATCTGCCGGACACAAGACGCACTGCCGCCAAGATAAATTAAATAATTTGAATTTATTTCCTTCCCATTACGTTTTCATGTTGTTATGTTCTGTTATTCATTACATTCTGTCTATAAAAGTTTATATGATTACGTGCGCATTTATACAGCTCCATACCTCTTTTCTACAAAAGTTGGGTATATAAGTAATATACTACTACGTCAATTTACGTATTTACTACGTAAATTGATCTACATTATTTTAAAAGTTAGTAATAACCATCAATTACCTACCTACATTTATGTAGAGTCTGAAGACTGAAAAGTGAAATATCAAAGGATTTCCATAACATATTGAATACAACGCCAAACTTCCAACCTTGCATGATTGATCGAGTCAGAAGTTGGTCGAGGGTACTGCTTAGAATAAGCACGCATCCGTATCCGTAATCTTTCAACATCTTAAATAAAATAGTCCGGAGTAGTGTTGTATGGCCGGTAGCTTATGAATTAAATATGAGCGCTTTATTCGATTCCCGAGTCCCTCGATATCTGATAATAAAAAAGAAATTTATCGCACACATACGAGAAGCAGAGGCCGAGTCTCATCGGCCGCTATTTTTTACGGCGCCAGCGTCCTTCCATCGACAATCACTTCATAGCGACCCCTGTCCGAACGTTCGATGACAGAATTATTTATCAGTTTGAAAAATGACGGGAAATTGAATGTAGTCGCAATGTTTACAACGCATTTTCTGTCCAGTGTCCTCGGGGGCTCCTTCCCTCGCGTTCCGATGTCCACTTTTCAAAGAGACCGCCCGGACGAGGGTCGAAAAAGTGTCCCCAGAGTAAAAAAATAAAAAAATATATATTGTATCTTCGTTCAACAAATGTTACATTACCCGTATACAGCAAATTACAAAGAAAACGTCGTTGAGATGAAACGAGAGCAAGCTGTGGAGGTGGACGCGATACTTTATTGATTTCGTGTCTATAATTGTTTTGCGCTCGGGGACGACATTACGCTATGACGCAATCTGTTTGAGTGAGTCGCGCCATGTGTCCACCCGCGACCCGTGGGCCGAGCCCTGTGCAAGCCCCGTGCAGTGTGCACCCAGCGCGAGCTTCCGACTTCTATTATAATTTGAACAGTTTATTAGGGCTAGTAACATAGTGCTATTCCCTCATTTCCATAAGAAGAAACGATCGATGAAGAGATCCGCGGTGTGGTTAGCAGTGGCCATCTTGACCCGGTGGTCGATGCAGAACATTGGCTATAAAAGTGACTATAAAAAAATGCTTACTAAAGGTATTTGCATTTATTTTTCATGAGATGAAAAATTATGCTTTCCAATTAAAATTACGTAATCACTAACTGTCCTCTTACAGAGAGTTGCATTAGATAGCTAGAGCTACCTGCCACAAGATACCAACGCCACAATTAACTAAATCGCAATTAATGTTTTACACCTACCACTTACCATTGCCTAGTTGCCTTAGTAAGAAACTAGCACTAGCATTAATTTGTAGATAACTTAGGACAAAAAGTACTATGCGAGACTAAGAATATAAATAATTTAATTTACAGTCTATTATCGATAAATATTAGGTACAGCAACATTTATATCTGTACCTAATTCATAATGGTGTAAATAATAAAAAGTAGCTTTTCAAAACTCAGATTTTGATAAGCCCACAAGGTACTTTCAAGTACCAACCACTGTCTTATTATTATGAAGTTTTGTATCGGCGTTACGATCTCGACACATAAGGGACAGGTACAAATGTGTATATTGAGTTTATATTTTATTACCTGTATGTACCTAGCCATGTGTGTGCGTGTATGTATTATAGCAGCCATGGCCGCTCGTAAAAATGTTTTATTCACCCCATACGGCGTCGTAAAAGGCGTAATAACGCGAGGAGGTATCGTGGAAGCAATTACCGATCTGTTATAGTTTGTTACAAAGGCGCTTGTTTATTATCGTTTTATTATCAACTCATTTGCTGAACAAGGACGCTGTTTAATTCAATACGCTTTTATTACAACGAATTCTAAACAATTAGGAAGAAGACTCAGTTTATTATAAACAGTATGATTTTATAGAGAACTAGATTTGTGATCTGTTGTGAAACTGTTCGGTAATTCGGGAAAAAACAATCAAAGAAAAATTCTGAGCCAGACTCCTTGACTACGTTTGTACTAAGAAGGTTGAATGGTATTAAATCAGAATTATCGCTAGGCTCGACAAAGTCGCAGATGAAAGTTGCGCAACAAATCCTTATCTACGTTTCAGGTCACGATTCTGCAAAATCGACGAAAATAAAATCAAACGTTCCTCCGCTCACAGTCGAAATGGAGAATGTGATATTGGATAGAGAGCGTCGCTGAAATGTCATCATAAGACTGAGGCTGACGACCAGCGCTGTGGGGCTCAGCTCGTTGTGTAAACTCAGCTTTATTATTGTATTATGAAACTCGAACTAAAAGTTTCAGTAAACAAGAGATTCAATCTGAGCCAATAAAGCGATATGAAGTTTATTAGACAATAACTGGGCTACCTTAGAAGAAGCTATCTTGCTTGATTGACTGATTGTAGGTTACACAAAACATTTTTATTATTTGCCATACGCCATAATTTTAATAAAAGTTCATATTAAAAACATTGTATATAGTTTATCTACACCCATGCTATAAAACCTCTATAAAAGTTTCTGAAACAGCTTATTGGCAACATTATAACAGCCAGTGTCATAGTAACCATTACATCATCCAAACGAGTGTTATAATGTTGTACTAAATTTCATCATGTAACTCGTTTCAACGTTCAAACGGGGGACAGCAGCACCCGCTGCACGCATGTGTGTGTGATATGCTGCTGCAGGCGACGTACATACGTGCAGTTGTACAGAATTTCGTGGGAATTTCTTTATTCTTGATCTTGAATTACAAACACCTAATGGTTTCAGAAACTTTTATAGAGGATTCATATCATGCGTGTAGATAAAGTCTTGTATGCAACTGTTATAATTAGGTGTTAAAACACTTATGTGATACCAAACCCACATTCGTGTTTTAATACCCCTTATTATACAACAGTTGCATAAATAACTATTTTCTTTTAACATCAAACATTTGGAATATTATAAAAAATACGCTTTCCCTGCGTATTTCAGGAAAATGTGTAAAATTGATCTCAAGGCAAAACAAACATCGAAGCACATGAACTTTGATCCCCTGGGTATAATACCTACCTACCCTCTGACTCTGTTATAGAGGTTACTTTTCAATCATACAAACTTGTTGGTTTACGGAAAATCTTTAGACATTTAACAAAAGATTTTCCTGAAAATAAATGGTCGGTTTGACATAGAATGTAAGTGTTATTGGTGTAGATTATTGTTGACTCCTCGAAACTTTATTCAAAAGTAAGAAAACTATTTGTCTCAGCGTAAGTACGTAATTTTATGTAGATACTTACTTCGCGAATCCTAACTAATATTATAAATGCGAAAGTGTGTTTGTTTGTTTATTTGTTTGCTACGCTTTCACGCTAAAACGGCTCAATGGATTTAGATGAAATGTTGCTCAAGGGTAGACCATGACTTGGGTTAGGATAGAGGGGATTTTTTATCCCGATATTCCCACGGAATCGAGACTTATGCGGGTGAAACCGCGGGGCGCAACTAGTGACCAGTAATTGTAAAACCTGAAAGTTTTTAATGCACACACATAACATAACATCACGCCTGTAACCCCCAAAGGGTTAGGCAGAGGTGTACCTATAGTAACACCCACATTTCACCAATTATGTTTAAGTCCCACGCCCTCTAGGCGAGCCTATTGCCATCAACCGGGCATAAATCCAGACTCCTATAACATAGAACATAGAACCCAATAACACTTTGCCCGACCCGGGAATCGAACCCAGGACCTCATACTCAGCAGTAGCGCTTGCGACCACTAGACCAACGAGGCAAGTTTTTAATACTAATAAATTAATTAGGTACTGCATAGCAAAAACAAAACTAAAAAACTACCTTCCTTTAGACAATACCTATTCGTACTTTGTAAGTAGATAACTTTACTGTTTAATTACCTAAAACATTAAGTAGTGCACCTTCTTAGTTACCGTAATTAATCATCTAAGAAAACAAAATCTACTTCATAATGAAATCAAGCTATGTATCTTCACAATAAATAAGTACCTATATAAAACTGGCTCGTACCTGATAGGTACAACCAGATGCGCACCCCATTATATTCATAACTCTACATCATAAAACTGCCCGCCCTACGCGGAAAACTGTCGGCTGCACTTCCCTGCCCGCCTACAATATCATAACGAGCAGGGATTGGCCGATATGAGTTGATATAATATCATAACGCGTTAGGATTGGGTGAGGAGCCACGGCGCTCGCCCCTCCACCCTCACGGCGCCCTACGCCTCTCATTAAAGGTTAGTGCACCGGAGACCGGAGTAGATGGTCTGCGTCGTTATAATAAGTTTTACGTCGTGTGCCGTCCCGCGCGCCTCAATAAATATGCCGGGCGGCGGCTCCCCCGCCCGCCGAGTATGAGCGGTAGGAAATGCCGACCGCCGACCGCCCGAGCCGGATCAATAATAATACTCGCCCATATCTGCAGTGGACTGGATCTGCTTGAGAAAGCGTCCCCCCGCGCCCCCCGCGCCGCCGCTACACAAACAATATAAATCATTTTCTGAGCTGAAGCCGCGGCCACACGCAACCCGCATCCGGCCCGCTCCGTTCGCCGCTCCGGCCGCTCGCCCGCCGAACACTTCCCGCTAGAATACACATTTGTTTTTCTTTTTCTACCAACAGATACATTAATTTGTAGGATCTTAAAAGTCAATTCATTCCATCTATTATGGCTATAAAAACAAATAAGTAATAAATCTTAATTTATCAATTTGTAGATCCATCAAGGAAAACGGACTGTATTGTTATAGGCATAGCTCAAATAGACGATAGTGTTTTTTTTTTGTAAACCGGTAGTCAAGAGAGAAATACTTTGATCCATAAAAATTGGGTCCCAAAGATACAGAATCAATTTAAAGTTTGATCTGTTTACATGCACAAGTGAATGTCTTGCAATACAAACTTCTTTATGGTAGCACTTTTTAACATAGAGCAGCGGCGGGTTAAAGTTTGTAGCAGTTCGTGAATGGTAACAGGTGGTTAAGCCATCACTTTCCAACACCATTAAGTGGCTTCGAGTGATTTTCTTTGAACTTAGTACTGACGTGCAGTAATCTTAACAAGCCCTAAGAAAACTAAAGTAAATGTAAGTATAGGTAACATCTACCTATACCTATTTATTTTGGATTTGGATACTGTTACCCCAAAAAATGCTGTACATTTTAGGCTCCTACTTTCCTACTTTTGTCTTCGATCTAACACACACTTGACCGCTAAGTATCACATTCACAGCATCCGCTTTGAGTATTTCATCTTCAATATAAGAGTTAAATTCTCGTCTAATCGATTACAACTT
Source organism: Agrochola lychnidis (assembly GCA_963680765.1). Classification (NCBI taxonomy): domain Eukaryota; kingdom Metazoa; phylum Arthropoda; class Insecta; order Lepidoptera; family Noctuidae; genus Agrochola; species Agrochola lychnidis. The sequence continues at coordinate 12,070,941 of OY796858.1, forward strand.
TTCTGTGCAAGTCGGGCATAAAAAAATGACCAGATGAAACAAAAACATTAAAGCTTGTTGTAGTGCGCCGCGTGCTCGTAAAGACACAATTTTGTGGTGGACGCTACACACATAACTCGCGCCCGGTGTCGCCCGGCCCGATATTGTCGGCCTCCTGTATACTGCTGGCTTATTTTTCATGTACAAAAAATTACAGGCAGGAACTTCAATGGAAGTAGGTAGAATGTAGGTACCTATACTTACATGATATTATATGTAGTACGTTGTACTTTTTACAACTTAAATGAATTCTATGAAATATTTTTTCAGTTCAAATCCTAAACATAAACTTCAGTAAAAGTTTATTTCGTACGGTCCTACATACCTATCTTTTGTTTCCAAACTCGTATTAGATACCATGTGTGCTAGATTATGTGTGCGGCAATATGTCGATCTAGTTGATGGCAATACAGAGCAAGCGAACTTTGTACAATTTATCAAATTGAGTTACCGAGGGGCAATATCGCAGAGCGAACGCAATATTGCAGCGCGTGACCGCGTCTGCAATACGCGCTCAATACATCGGCCGGCGCCGGGCCGGCACGTCCGCCGCCCGCCACCCCTCCCCCCCGCCCGTCTTCAGGCACCCCAGCCCCCGCCCGCCCAACTGACCACCTAGATATTTAGCTAACAATGCCTCGCCGCGAGCGACGGCCACCTCCGGCGCGCGCCGTCCCGCTCCGGCGCCGGCCGCGCGCGCCCGCACGACAGGGACCTCGCCTCCGGTCATCGCTATATTTATTGGCGACGCTCATAAGTACGCGGGTCAGGTTATAAGTTTCTACGAAATGAATGGCCGAGGCACGTAGGAGGCGAGCGCCCGCCGCCGCGCTTAACAAGAAAGCACCTCCACCAGAAACTTGGCAGGGGGGCATCACCCCACGGACGCTGGCGTTATAATTAAAAAACAAAAGAATACAGAGCCACTCAGCCTCTTGCCCGCCGACGCTGCTCGTTCGACTTTCATGCGAAAAATGCAACGACTGACAATTAAATACTAAAGAAGAATGGAGAATTCTACAAAATTAGGAACTTTCTTTATCGGAGACGCTTCAACTGTAATTGGGTTTTATGAATTCCTGGAGACTTTGTTTTAAGTGACACACAAATAGAATGCACTCGTTAGCATATTTAAAAGAAAGACATGGCACTTAGGGTTCTTGGCTATAAAATCTTACTTATAAAGTTGGACTGAAGTATCTACGTAATAGGTACCATAATCTGGCTTTAATGAAAAGGATTTTAGGTAGGTATCTGGTACCTCCAACATGCTGGAGGCTGCATTTGTTTACTTTAAACATGACTTCTACGTATTTTATTTAACCGTCAATCTCACCGATCGAAAAATTCAATTACAATCATTTTCTCGAGTGGTTTACATATTCATTCAGCTAAGAGCGGGAACGCACCGCAAGCATCGGACTCGGAGCACATTAATCTTATAAATAAAGCATCAGACCCATGTGTTGAGGCGGTCATCACAGCTCATGCGGACCGCTCCTATTACAAATACCATTACGGAGTTCGCAGATGACCGCACGGTTTTATAATGCGAAGGCACCGTCGTCCTGCCCCCCGCACCGCGCCCTCCGCCCCGCGCCCCTCACTCGCTCCCTTGACCATCGACCGACAATTGTAAATGGCACATAAAATAAATGAATGTGCAGCGGGACTCGCCTCTGCAGCAGACAATATAAATTACGACCGGACGATTATATTCCGGCGGGAATGAAACGTTTTCCTTCAGATATACACTTTACATTGCGCGCCGGGAAGCCTCTCCGAATAAATTCACGGCTGCCCACCGCCCGCTCTCGTTAGCCGTGCGTGTAATTACCTACTGTTTTTAGGAACTACTTTGATTAGACTTATTACTGTACACAAATGGGTTCTGTCTCGGTTTCCGTATTTATCTTGAGACCGACTGAAGTTAATTCAACAAGATGCAGATAGGGAATTGAAAAGTCTGGAAAATTCATCAACCATCCAATCAGACACACAACAGGTGAAAATTATTATGTTATGAAAATAGGTATATAATAACATGCCTTAGCTCCTCATGAGTTTATGAGTATTCACAGTTCCCCAGGTTCCCCTATGGTTTTAAAATCCAATAACACAAGAAAGCAGTTAATGGAAAACATCGATCTGTTGTTGCTATTGCCGTTAATTTTAATTTATGGTAGGTATTAGGGCGTCTGATTGCGAGGCGATCTCAGCAAGCGCTTTCGTTAATTACAATTTATCTTATCAGATATTTACAAACTAATTAAACACTCGCTGATCATGCACAGCATGCACAATAATCATGGGGTTAATGAATTTGTAATCTTGACAATCATGTAATAGGGTAGAGAAATTGTTTGGGAAAGTAACTTCTGTGATAATAACAAACCGAATATAAACTTTTCTTAACTAGTCTCGTGAGAAATTCATAGTTTACGCTTTTAACTACAATAGCTTAAACCAAAAACATCAGGTAAAACCGTAACCAGAACTGGAAATTACCTTTCTACAGACATTGATAAAACTAAATAGACTAATCACGAACGGAATGAGTCATCCGATATCGCAGACCAGTCATTTGGTCAGTGTCGCAAAACTAATGACACATAATGACGGCGGCCGTGGGCCGGGGGTGGCGGGCCGGCAACCCGACGCTGCCACCATGTCGGACCATTGTAGCCCGTAATGCAGGAGGTAGAAAGCCTCGACGACTGTCCCCGGCACAGTCAAGGTCTGTTAGTTGTCTCCCCGGGAGGTCTTGTCGTCCCTGCACTCGCAACCGTCGATGACCACCTGACCACCCGAGCCGCAGCTAATTGGGGTCGTCTGCCAACCACGCACCCATCATTTTGATATTTTAAACTAGGTATCTATGTATACAGAAACTAATGGTGACTGTTACACGTAACGGTTTTAGGACTAATCAAATTGACGTGTTCAAATCTTTCAGATTTGTTTATCTGTGGTACGGGTAGGACTTTAAACGTCTTTCATTCCCCAATAATTTAAAGAAAGAAATCAATTCTTTGGAGAACATGTTTTCCCCGTTATTCAATCAATCTTTAATAAATCTACGAACTTTAGTGCAACAAATTTTAGGGCAAGATGCACTAGACATACGTAACGAACCCATCAACATACATTTTTACCAAAGTCAATAATTTATTTCAATTAGGCACATAAAAGGCACACTTTTGAACGTCAAAATTTACAAAAAATTGAATTGAAACATGTCGCCCCTTCCAAAAGGTAGTTTTCGTATGCAGAAGAATATCCGGGTCTATGGGTGCAGAAACCCAGTTTACTGCATGGTGGATCCACTACACCGATTACATTCAGAATTATACATGTGCAGGCGCACGTACGCAGAAAATAACACTTAATAGCAGCTTATTGTGTGACCCGTTACGGCCACCACTTACATCTACGTGAAATAGATCTACACTTACTAACATCGATCACTGCATTACTCATATAAATTACAGTGGTCGTGACTTAGACTTAAGTAACTTCCTGACAGAATTACTTGTACCTGCTTTAAATCAATAGACTTTAGTCTTTTGCGGAACAATAAAATGGCTATAAAAGAATAATTATCTTTTTTGTAAATGTGAAAAAAATAACAGTTGAATTATTTTAATAACACAATTTGGCACGAATGCGTAGCGCACTGGTATTATGTTTGTGCAATATAATTAATCATATTACTATTACAATCTGTACATCAATAAATTCATATTTGCTGGAAAATTAGAAAGTTACTGTTTACTGAGCAATTTCAAATGCACTTAGATTTCAATAATTCCATTAACAATTGAACGCGTGCGCGAGCACTTACTTTCACTTCAGTAGATTTTCCACACAACACATAATTTTCACTCTTCTGTCGTGTACGACCAAAATAATTAATGTTCTAATCCAACAGTTATTTCATATTTTGCAACATGTCATGATTTTTTAATGGATTAGTAATAGTAAATAGTAATAGTAAATTATTCTTACAGTTCGGAAAAATACTTATTACGATGTCGTGTCGTAAGAAGTTTCAGTGCCTCGTTATAATAAGACTAAGCTAAGGTCGAATTATATTGTTAATATATAAATACCTCGCATCTAAGAACATAAAGTAAATAAATACATTATGTGCTTAATAAAAAAGAACATCGATATCAGTTAGGTATGAGGTACGGGCTCGGATCGCGTTTGGTACGTGCATGGGGCCAGAAATGAAATTGATGAACTTTTCTCGCAGCAATAATGGCTTTGGCACGTACCAACATAATTCCCGGCTAAACTTCCTCACATAACCCCCACCCACTGCCAGGGCTGTTCAACACACGTCTAATCAAGCCACCTTCAATTGAAATTCAATCAGAGTTTCTATAGAAACCAATCGCAGGAAAATTTTGTGCCGATATGAGATAGTAAACTAACGAAAGTAAGGTGTACGAAGTGGTAATCCGATATCAGCACATAGTATCAGGAGTAACACGAGTCGAGCAAACCGTAACACAGTGAAAGTGTCTTCTGTAATGTGCTCGGATAAGACCAGCTCGTTAACGGGAACATGTGTTGCACCCCTGGCACGCGTCACAACCTGCACACTGAAATGAAATGAAATGAAATGAAATTGTTTATTCTGTAAATAGGATATCGGAATCACTTTTACACGTCATATAAAAAAATATTAAAAATAAGCTAGATGAGTTCGGCTTTTCCTATCTGACTACTCTGAGAAGAAAGGCCGAAACAAACTCAGAGGTCGCAGTCTCTTTTAAAGTCCAGACATAATCTTGGTCAGGCCATATGAGGACCATGTAGATTAGTGTCTGAAAAGGTCTTTTGAGGAAAGAACCACACAGATTTGAGTGGACCTGTCCAGTCAGTGCAAGCATTTGTCAGTAATCGTGGAGCTCAACTTAGAACTTAAGGAGCTCAACTCGACGAGCAATACCAAAGAAAGGACATTTGGGTAGGCCGCAAAAACTACTCAAACTGCCAGACCATCACTAAAACTAGTATCATATACAAACTAATATCCACATAGTCCTCACATTTACAATAGTTAAAATAATATAATACTTTACAAAGTAATCATGTCATTTTGAATATAACTTTCAACAATGTCAACGTGTTTATAAAACTGGTATATGTTGATTTTACATAATAATTAAAATGTCTAGTTCTATGGCTTTATCACAAGGTTTAGCAGAGCGAGCAGTTCAATCCCAAGCTTTTTTATCTTCTAAATAATCTGAAATTGTATAGTACCCTTTTTCACAAAGTTTGGTTTTAATACAGATTTTAAATCGTTTAATGGGTAAGTTTCGAATGTCAATGGGGAGTTTGTTGTAAAAGCGTATACATTGACCCATGAATGAGTTGCCTACTTTGTGGAGACGTGTGCGATGTACAGCAAGGTTGTGTTTATTCCTGGTATTTAAACTATGAATATCGGACATTTTCTTAAAATTTGATATATTTTTGTGTACATACAATAGGTTTTCAAAAATATATTGTGAGGCTACAGTCAGAATATTTATTTCTTTGAATTTTTCTCTAAGGGAATCTCTTGGACCTAGGTTGTAAATGGCTCGAACAGCCCTTTTCTGTAGAACAAAGATAGTATTAATGTCCGCACAGGTTCCCCAGAGAAGAATCCCATATGACATAAGACTATGAAAATAACTAAAATAAACAATTCTGGCTGTATCCACGTCAGTTATCTGTCTAATTTTTTTAACAGCATAGGCGGCCGAACTTAGCCTTCCTGACAATTTTTCTATGTGTGGGCCCCATTGTAATTTACCGTCAATAGTGATTCCAAGAAAAACTGTCGACTCAACAGGGTCCAACTCTGTTCCATTAACCTGAACATTAGTAGATAGCTGCCTGACATTTGGCATTGAAAATTTAATGAGTTTAGTTTTTTTTTCGTTCAGGAGAAGATTATTTACATTAAACCAATGCACAACTTTAGAGAGTGCATCATTAACTTGTTCAAAGTTGACTAACTGACGTTTGATTTTAAAAATGAGGGAAGTATCATCTGCGAATAATACGATCTTGTGATTATCCCTTATGTGATAGGGCAAGTCATTTATATAAATTAGAAATAAAAAAGGACCAAGAATTGAACCCTGCGGAACGCCCATGGTGACCGCAGATCCTGCAGATCTCTTGCCATTAACATCGACCCTCTGAATTCTGTTGTTCAGATAAGAAGTCAGAAGGTCAAGAGCCTTGTCCCTCATACCATAGTGGTACAGTTTCCTGATGAGTGTATCATGATGTACGCAATCGAAGGCCTTGGACAAGTCGCAGAAAATGCCAAGAGCATCTTGCGACTCCTCCCAGGCCTCGAATATGTTCTTTAGTAATTCCACGCCCGCATCTGTAGTTGAACGACCCTTTGTAAAACCAAACTGTTTCAGATGAAGTAAATTATGTGCATTGAAATGTCCCAACATTTGTTTTAAAATTAATTTTTCAAAGATTTTGCTCAATGTGGGTAATATCGAAATAGGCCGAAAATTTGTAGGATCAGTTGTGCTGCCAGATTTGAACAGTGGAATCACTTTGCTAAGTTTCATCAGATCAGGAAATACACCAGATGCAATACAAGAGTTAAAAACGATTGCTAAAAAGGGTGAAATAACATCAATTATTGAGGACACGGTATGTACTGATAATCCCCAAAGGTCAGCGGTTTTTTTTACATCAAGATTTTTAAAAGATTCTATAATGTCTTTAGCAGTAATAATTGTGAATTCAAAAAGTTTGTCACATTCTGGTACACATTCTTTAAGTATTGAGTAAGCAGAAGTGGAGGACGACGATGACAGAGTTTTGGTTGTTAGAATGGGAATATTAGTAAAGAAATTTTCAAACTCAGTTGCCACCTCCACGTCTGCCTTAATATCTACATCATTGATTTTTAGATGAAAGTCACGATTCCGTACTGTCGTTCTTCCCGTTTCTGAATTAATTATATTCCAAGTTGTTTTAATTTTATTTCCAGAAGATTTTATTTTATTTTTAATGTTTATGGCTTTTGCTGAGGAACAGGCTCTTTTAAAAGTTTTTGAATATTTCCTAACAAATTCTTTAAAAGTTTCATCATGGTTATATGTTTTTTCATGATACAATTCAAATAACCTCTGCCTACTTTTGTAAATACCTGGTGTTGCCCAATCACTAAATAGAACGCGGTCACAAACAGGCAATGTTTTTGAGGTGAAAATCTTATTAAACTCACAATTGATGAGGTTAAATAGTAAACTGTAAGCTTGATCCGGGTCATCATGATAAGGCAAACCCGGTAGTTTTTCCATTAAATTATTTTTAAATTGTCCTAAGCGACTTTTATTTACAGGAACAAAACTTACAAGTTTTCTTTGAGCTCTGACTGTTTTCAGAGGGAAAGTGACTAACTGGCCACAGTGATCAGAGTCCAACTCATTTATAATTAAATGGCTGGAAGGTCTTAAGTTTGTAAAAATGTTATCAATACAGGTAGCACTAGTGGCAGTTATTCTAGTCGGCTCAAAGAATGTATTGTACAAATTATATGACTTTAATAAAGTTTTAAATTTATTTACTACAGCAGATTTTTCCAGTAAATTAATGTTGAAATCTCCACAGACTAAAACTGTTTTATTACTGTTACAAGTCTTTAATAATACTTCTTCCATACATTTCTCAAAAATATCATATGAAGCACATGGGGGCCTGTACACGCTCATTACAATGAACCGCTCAAGCTCAATGCAAGCTATTTCAATAACTCGCTCAACAGAGAGGCTCACAATATCCTTACGTTCTTTAAATTTCATATTGTTACGAACAATTATTAAAGAGCCACCACGTATCATATTAACTCTGCTGAATGAGCTGGCAACCTGGTGGTTGTTAAAGCTGAACATGAACTGGTGGACTTTCAACCAATGTTCAGTTACACATAGGATATCAATATTACTACAGTTCATGAACAACTCCAATTCTAATTCCTTACCTATCACACCCTGTATATTTTGATGAACAATTTTTAGAGTATTATTATTACATTTATTTAGATTACTACAATTTGATGGGTGAGATATCAAAGAAGAACTTTTTTTAACATTTTGATGATTTAAACCAGTATTTAAATTTTCTTTATTTACTAAGCAAGAGGTTTCCTCTATTGTCCTAATTTCTAATTTAAATGATAATTAATGTCATTAGTTGTTGCCAAATTATTGGCAGAACTATTTAAAATGTTGTTGCATTGCTCAAAAGAAGCAAGTTGTTTAGCCAAATTTTTGGCTGAAATAGAAAAAAAATATGATAGCGACACAGCTATCTGTCCTTTGCAATAGTTAGAAAGATAGTACATAACAATATTATATCTATCTCTTGTCAAATACAAATTATTACCAACATAATTGTTGGTGTCAACTAGATGGAACAGATTATTATTGAATGTCCAATTATACAATGTCATATTTAATTTAAATCTTAAGTTATTTTCTTCCTGTGGCAAACTGTTACTATATGGAAATGTAAACAACACAATTTTTTTTAAACTTAGATTACACAATGTTTTATAATATTGGAGCAATTCTCCTTTGTTCACATTTCCCCTATTACCCATAAAAATTAATAATGTAGTGCCCTGGTTAAAGTTACATTTATTAATTTTTTTCATAATATCAAATAAAGAACAACCAGGCATACAGTAATTTATTATGGAGTGTCCTGGATATTCATCTGTCAACAAGTGGCCTAAGTCCTTTCCAATCTCATCACAAAATAATACTACATCATTTTTTACAATTTGTTTAGATGGTTTATTTGAACTATTGATAGCAGGAAATGTCAAATCAACACAGGGCTGCGGTAAGGTGGTATTGCATGTTGTCAATGAATGGTCCGGTGTAAGTACTTTGGACGGTGTTTGACACTGCTCACAGCAACACAGTTTTGCTGGTCATAGTAACATAAGCTGCTATTCAAAATATCGAGATCTACATAGTGAAAAAAACCGTAGCAATCTATGTATTTATTTACTACTAGATTTTCTATTCTGTGCAAAATCGGAAAATGTTTAATTTTTCATCGTCCTTTTTTTGAGCAGAAATGTGAGTAGGTCAAATAGTAGTATATTGTAAATAGGTACCCTAAAAGGTAACCTAACTAAAAACTTTTTTGAGTTATATCCTAATTCCTACTAGGTACCTTTTCCCTTGGTTTTAAATTATTGTAGGAAATATAATAAAAGTATGTCAAACAAAATACCTCTTTTGTAATTCACAAGTGCTCGCACAATAGATGATAGTTGATTGTTCCCAATCTTTTTCATAATTCTATAATTCTGTTTTTTAATATAAGTGAATTTAATATTTTCCGTTGCAGGACAACCCTAGAGCAGTGGACAGCGGCAGCGGGTGAAGGCGAAGAAGGGAGCGCACATCCAATATAAGAAGAGAACAAAATAGGTTTATGTCGAATACTTTGACCATTCGCCCGTAACGTAACTTCGCTGTACGAGTGACGCCCGCAGCCTCGCGTCCTGTATTTACTCACACAAACCTATGAACATTGACAAAATGCATTACTCACGTAGATTGCTATATGCTCCGAAATGTTACAACTTCAGCTACGACATTCAATTATTACTTCTGTTTATACATAACATAGAGGCCAGTGTGTTTGTATGTATATGTGTGCATTAGCCAGCTTCCATTTAGCACACAATTTGCATTAGCACCTAAATCAGTAATCTATGGAGACATCGCTTGAATTGTTAGCCTAATTCGAGATATAGACAGCCATCAAGTATTGAAGGGCGGGCAGATGGGTGGTGGACAGCGACACCTGAACCGGCTGCCAAGGTAAGTAACCCGGTAATATTAGCTCAGGCGGCGACTGCTGGTGGAGCGACGTCCCCGGAGGATGTCCTCACCTGCCAGCTGTTACATTGATCATGCATGTGCAGATACAAACTTATGCTCCATTGTTTTGATAAAGCAATTAAAAAAACCATTGGCTTTTTGTATATTCACAATAAACAAAAATACCCATTTCATATTATGAAAATGTTCCATGTATAATTTAGTTCATACTGAGCTCAAATCAAAGTTATCGCACGACGAACTCAGTTTGTTAAATAAACATACAAGCTAAAAACTAATCAGGTGAGGCTCACAATTCCTGATACAGAAATGAAGCCAGCGCTACCGCCGCTGCACCGCTTAATCAGCGTTGGTCCGCCCGCCCTATATTTGCGTATGCAAAGAGACGCCAGCCGCATTAACGATGCCATATAGCCAGCGTAGCGTGCAGCGATTGGGCAAACACATATCTGCATTATAAACAGCGTCCGGGCTCACAAACGTGCGCTGTGGTCGGCCTTTACCGGCGCACGGCTAATCAACGAGCTGACCTTCCGCAGCCGAACAAACGCTACACCACACTCCGCTGTTCCTCTGCCTGTAAAATGTTCCACTACCTAGCTAGTTAGTTCCATGCACACACGGCTTCGTCATTCGTAAACACATTATTTATTCGGCTCTAATGAACTAATCGATCGTGTAAGTAGCGCTCGCAAGCCCAATAAATACATGCTACGATACAGAGATGATAATAAAATAGCAATGCACTGTAACAGTATTCGTGCATGTGCAGTGAATCGATTAAAACTTTCTACTTTCCACGTTCATAGCCGTAGCGCCCACATTAACGGAAAATCTAGACACATTTCTCGGACTCCTCTCCACTAGAGCGTGTAAAGAAAGCGGCCTTTAGCAATCATTAAAACACCATATATGTGTGAAAAAGTGATTTATATGCATGTTAATTTGTGCACACGATATCAACTTCGTTCATTAGATCAAACATGCAGCTTGTATATTAATAGCACACCGTAGACTTTAGAATGCATTTGTATAACAAATCACATCTGACTAAAATATCATGTAACAATTTGGTTTATAGTTCATCTTTCAGATTACTTGTATTTTTACATAATGTGATTTCAGGTTACTGATGATTGGATCAAGATGAACTTTGAATATGTATCGACTTATATATTAATAGGTATCTAAAATGAAACCAAACTGAGTGTAACATTTTTTATTATTACCTCTTACATCACTTTAATAAATTAATTAACATTAAACATACAACTGTGGTCACAAATAAATAAATTACATTAAATAATTTACTGACATAGATTTAAAATTGAGATGAAGGACCGTTTGGTCTCAGAAGGATGTCCGCAGAGGACGGTACTTTGGTTTGAGGTTATTTTGTGTGTTGGCGCGGTGGAGTCGCCGGTGTGGTGAGCTTGGGCGGGCTGGTGGAGCCAGCGGGGCCCGCGGCGCTGGGCTCCCGACGTGGAGACGAAGGCTATACGCTCGCCGTCGTCTGCTCGCCGTAGAAGTACGGATCCACCGCGCCTGCTTTCGCTGGCCTCACCACATACAGGTTCCGCCTTCGAATTAAATACTAGAATTAAAATATTTTGAATTAAAATCTGAAGCGAAAGCCAGAAGCCAAAACAAGTAAACGTAATACCTTATAACCCATCATCTGTTACGACGCCTCATTAAGGTGGATAACAATTAAAATTCTATTGTGTCTCGTTAATGACAGTTGAAAGGATAAGTTTGGATTTTCAACAAATTGTTTTACAATTTTAATAAATCTTCAATGAAACCAAATGCCATTCTATATAGAGAATGCAATGGCATTTGGTATTGATTAGATATATCTAATAAATAGTGCAAAGTTAGGAAAGCTAATAAAGTACCTTATAAAAAAGTTTACAACTTTGAGCACATCAACAACCCTACATTATATTCCTCACCTATGGTGTCCATCTGCATGCACTTGGAAGGTAGTTTCAGCGGGAGCTCCGTCGTGACTGAACAATTTCTTCAGGGCGATGATACCAGCAATAGTCAGAGCAACCTTACTGGCGATGAGTGCTTTGCCAGCAATCGCTGCTAGAGTCTTTAGGGCCATGCCTCCCACAATAGTCACGGTAGTGAAAATACCGAGTAAAAGGTAAGGTAGTACCTTCTTACCTAAAATCATAATATTTAAAACATGTTAAAAGGCACTCAGATGAACTTTTATAAAATACAATTAATGCTAAGTTACAAAATATTTACCTCTACCCCTGCCTTCCGTGGCCAAATCCATTGAAATTGTATGTGTACTCATCAATTGCTCGAACCTTGTTCGCAACAGGGTATCCAGCTTGTCTTCTGTGGACATACCAGGGAAGAAGCGCGGCTCCGCAACCGCGGAGGGTGCGTCAGCTTGCTTCACCAACGTCAGCCCATCGGCGAGCTGAACGCTCTCCTGTACAGCACAAACAGAAACATCATTGCACTATTGAAATCACTCAAAACATTAGGTAAAACGAACACTAAACACACGACTTTATCACCTGTTCCACTGCTCTTGTGAGTGCCATCAAGGCCTTGCCCTTCAAACACATTGACATGTGCTTTTGCGCACTGCAATCGTCGTAAAGTTTCTGTAAAACATTGAGCTCGCCTGTCCACCACGAACTGTCTTCAGCTCGTCCACTGTCAACTTCGTTCTGTGCCGAATCGTCGACCTCCATCCTTCGGGATCTTCGAGGCCCGTGCACATTGCCCGTGGCGACGACCACACAGATAACCGATACAACGTATATCCGGAAAGCGGTACACATTTTCGTTTTTGTCACACACAGCACTATAACTATAACTGAACGCGTATGAGGGTGGTCCAGCAGCGACTGTCTGACGGTGGCGCGGGTGAGAGCTTATAACCGTGCGCCACTTGGCCGTCGAGCACCACCAAACATCCGCTATTCCGCACTAATTCTCCGCACGCGCACTTATGTAACTGAACTTGAAAATGATCGAGAACCATTTTCCAAGCCAATTTCTCCGATAAAATGCACGGTAAAAAGCAAGGCACATATCTGTTACCAATTGCAACGAGTGCTGTACCTACTTCACGTTCACGTGTGTGAAAAAGCGTAATTACGAGGCAGTTGCGTGCGTTGTGAACACCATTCAGTCCCCGTTTCATTTGCAAGAGACCGATTTCAGTTGATTAGTTGCCGTCGAATCTGAGCCGGTGGAAAATATTTCAGTCTTTATAAACGCGTGCGCAGGGTGCAAGGTGGCATTGTGCTAGCGTCAGGTGAACTGTATCGGCCTTGCACTCGGGCGCCGAGGTATTATAAACTAACGTTGAAGTCACAACAGTTATAAGGAACCACGACTATATACGATTTACAGGAAAGTAAAAGCAGTGCCGAACCGTGTCGGTGAAGGTGTGATTTATAGTTTTCATAATATATTTATTATATTTGCCACATAATATAATATGAACATCAATATTCAATCTGAATGTGAATGGCCTCATGTGCAAAGACATACTGATGAAAGGTGTTGCATGTCCAAAGGATGATGGTTGACTTATCATAAAGTCTTATCTATAAATATAGTAAAAAGTTATAAAAATTTAAACCCAATGCGACAAAAAGGTCAACAACTAAAAAGGTATTAAACAAGACATCACAGACATACTAATTAAAAATCCGGAGTCACACGTATTCTATCATATCTATTCAATTTATGCCCTAAAACGTGTGACTCCGGATTTTGCCTTTTTTTAGTTGTTGATTTTTTGCCGTAGTTGGGTTTTAGTTTTTATGTCTTTCTAGACAATAACGAATACAAAAAAAAATCTGCCAAATCGGTCGAGCCATTCTCTAGTGATGATCTGTCATACATGCGGCAATAGATTTTTATTTATAGAGATAACATTTTTTTTAATGTAACTACTCAAAATGTGAATTCATGCAAGCCTACTACTTTATTAGTTATAAACTATTTGTAGTCCTTGCATTCAAATCCTATTAATGGGATAGTACTAATGATATCTATCTTGAATTCATGTAAGTTTTTGTTACTTATAAACTAAGTATTTGTGGGCCAAATTTTATAGGCAATATTTTGCTACTTTAGGTTACATTATTGCAATTTTCTTAAGGATCTTTATTTTTTTAATAAATTGTAGCCTATGTTACTTCCTGATAATTTAGCTTTCTATTGGTGAAAAAATGGTTAAAATCAGTCCAGTAGGTTCGGAGCATATTCGGTAAAAACAAACAAAAAAATCTTTCCTCTTTATAATATCACTATCACTACATAGTATAAAACAAAGTCGCTTTTTCTGTCCCTATGTATGCTTAAATCTTTAAAACTATGCAACGGATTTTGATGCGGTTTTTTAATAGATAGAGTGATTGAAGAGGAAGGTTTATATGTATAATAACCCGGTTTATACCCGTGCGAAGTTTATACGAAGCCGGGGCGGGTCGCTAGTTATCTTATATATGAAATTCTCGTGTCACAATGTTAGTTACCTTACTGATTTTTACCAAATTTTATATGCATATTCAGTAGGTCTGAGAATCGGCTACTATCTATTTTTCATACCCCTAAGTGATAAGGGTTATCCACCCCAAACAAATAATTGGCAAAACAACGTTTGCCGGGGTCAGCTAGTACTATATAATAATGTAATAAATATAGTATAGAAAACCGGTTTTTGAATTAACGTTATCAAGCAGATGTATTTAATAAACAAATGAAGCAATGTATTTTGAATTTCCTTCGTATCACTACATAGTATAAAACAAAGTCGCTTTCTCTGTCCCTATATCCCTATGTATGCTTAAATCTTTAAAACTACGCAACGGATTTTGATGCGGTTTTTTTTAATAGATACGAGTGATTGAAGAGGAAGGTTTATATGTATAATAACCCGGTTTATACCCGTGCGAAGCCGGGGCGGGTCGCTAGTTGAGTATAAATTTCAAAGGACCAGTACTTCCGTTGTTACATTAAAGGCAAAAGAAAGCTCTAGCGTGTGCACGCAGTTTGTATTTGACACGAACAGGCAGAACAAACTGTTTCATCGGCACTTCCAATATTACGTTCTTGATTGTGATTGGGTAGGTTAACTAAGTAATTATGATGGTTTTTTTTTGGTTTGCTTTTTGTTACGCAGGTGGTGTCATTCATCATTTTATTCACATCAAGACGTCCACTGCAGCGTTTTTATTGATATGGCAATTGCCGTATTATACGGCGTTCCATGTTTTTTTTTTTTTTTTTCGGACAATACGGCATACGGCAGGCCTCTCATTGCCGCATCACAAAATACGGCAATTAAATACAGGTGAAACGAATCGTTGTTTCACAAGCGTAATGAATGAAACTCAAATATCTATCATCTGAAGAGGCTTTGCACCACATTATTAGAGAAAAAAAATCGTCGATGTTGCCACTAACCCAGAAACTACCAGTAGGTAATTGTCAAAATTGAAAATGACCTTAAAAAAAACCGGCCGAGTGCGTGTCGGACCACGCACAATGAAGGGTTCCGTAGTTGGGATGAATTTATCCCAAAAACAAACTTAACTTTGTAGTTGAAAAACATGTTCTCCCATACAGAATTTGCAGTTGCAAAAACATGTTTTTGCAACTGCAAATATAAATTGGTCGATTATTACCTACTCGTTAACTTGTGGAGCGTAGGTACTTAGCTGTGATAGTTTTCTTTTTAAATTCGTTATATAAACTACTGCTGTAATTTTTTTCACACATGCAAAACCAACTATTTAGCTGGCGGGGGGGGGGGGCTAGCAGCTAACAACAAATAGCACTTTAAAGCTTTAATATTTCGCAAACGGATCTCTGAATCCAAATATGGTATTCACATACAATATTTTTGAAGGACCTTTCCAACAATACCCCACACCATGGGATAGAAAAAAAAAACATCACCACTTTACGTGTAGAGGAGGTACGATAAAAAAGAAATCGAAATTTTATTTTACTACTTTGTCGGCGTGATTAATATGTATACCCATGCCAAATTACACCTTTCTAGTAGGTACTAAGAGTCCCGGAACTAGACTGCGGACAGACAGACGGACAAACAGACGGACTTGGCGAAACTATAAAGGGTTCCTTGTTTACTACGGAACCCTAAAAATCGATGTCAACTGAATTAAAATCAAGGATAGGTACTGTACCAAATTTAAGGTGTCGCGCGACATGTGCGAAAAGCAGGGACAAGTACACATTAGATAAACATGAATCTAAAGTAACAGAAATGATTAGCAATAGTAATCTTTTTATTTATGTGTTATGAAATTTTATTTTTGCAAGAATTGTACATTGCAGATGGTCGGGTTTTTTAACAAGTTCTAAAACAATTCGCTAAAATTAGCGTGCAAAATTGCATAAATGAAATAAGAAGCTAATAAAATTGGAACATACATCATAGTTATTATATTATCTATATACATAACATAATAAAACAGTAGAATTCGGTTGTCTGTCTATCTGTTTGTTTGTTCGCGCACATCTCTGGAACTACTGAACGGATTTTCGTGTAGTTTTCACAGGTAGACAGAGATTAATTTGGAATAGAATATAGGCTTTGTTTCATTAAAATCGAATGTTGCAAAAAAAAGTTATCGTCATCAAAACGGTATTCCGTTCACGACACATTGTGCACAATTGGACGTAGTTATGCAAAAACGTTCCAACCCACTTTGACAAACTTGTGGGTTGGAACGTTTTTGCATAATTACGTCCAATTTCTGAGAGTAACCTAACAAAGATGTAGCATCGGCAAAATTCATAAAACCGATCACCATCTGAACTAAGTGCGCCTTCAAAATCACCAATCTTTATTACTGCTTTAGGTGAAAATGACTCTTTACGCAAACGCAATAACTTATGAAGTCACATAACCAAATACATTCGTAAAATTGAAATGAATGAATGAAAATTTTCAAATTCATGCTACATCTAAGTTGTGTCGTACTGTACACACGGCTACACATCAAGCTATACATTTCCAGTATAAGCTGACCTCGCATTGTAGGGAAATCCTTTACAATGCGAGATCAGCATAAACTTGAAATGTATAGCTTGATGTGTAGCCGTGTGTACAATCATTAGTATTATCCCACTAACAGGATTTGGATGAAATTTGGCGCACAAATAATTTATAACTAACAAAAAGTACCTACTAAGCTTGCATGGATTGACGTTTAGTTTATTTTGAGTAGATACATGAATGCTATGTATAAATAAAAGATCATCACTAGAGAATGGCTCGACTGATCTGGCATTTTTTTTTTTTTGGTGTACTTTTTCGTAATTGTCTAGATAAGGTTTGCATGAAAGAAAATTTTGGAAAATTTACCGGAAATGTCGAAATACACCCGGGCACGAACAGCTAGATAAGAATAAAAATGTCAATCATTTGTCAAATTACCTATAATAGAAAAATGTCATGTAAAAACGATAAGAAACCTTTAAGGAGAAGAAACAAATGATGAATAGACATTTTTTAAATAATTATACGGCAATTTATTATTTTTTCCCTTAAAATACGGCAAACCAGACTGACATACGGCAGCTCAGATTTTTACGATAACAACACTGGTCCACTGCTAGACATAGGCCTCCCCCAAGCACCGCCTCTTCGACCGGTTCTGTGCTTCCCACATCCAAGGGATTCCTGCGGCCTTCACAAGGTTATTGGTCCACCTTGTGGGAGGCCTTCCAACGCTATGTCTTCCGGTACGCAGTCGCCACTCCAGTACCTTTCGGCCCCATCGGCCATCTGTTCTGCGAGCAATTGACAGGGTACGCCCATTGCCACTTAAGTTTGGCAATTATTCGGGCTATATCGGTTACCTTGGTTCTCCTGTGGATCTCATTTCCGATTCGATCACGTAGGGAAACTTCAAGCTTATAGCTCTCTCCTTTGAGTGACTTTTAGCCTTCTAAGGGCCATTGTGAGCGACCATAGGTTATCACTGGAAACACGCACTGGTCAAAGACTTTCGTCTTGAGACACTGCATATGTGGGACGAGAAGACATTGCATAACTTCCCGAACGCTGCCCAGCTGAGTAGAATTCGACGATTGACCGCTTTCTCGAAGTTGGACCTACCTAACCGGACAGTTTGTCCCAAGCAAACATACTCGTCCACATCTCCGATCTTTATGAGAGTGGGTGTTACATGGGCATTTGACACGACCTTTGTCGTGTCCATGTTCATTTTAAGAGCCATTCTTTAGGAAGCTCTATTGAAGTCATCGAGCATTGTATGACCTCAGGGTCTTCCATAGTTTCAGCCATCAGCCATGACAACTATGTCGTCGGCAAACCGAAGGTTATGCCTACCTATTCGCCATTGATGTTGATGCCTAGCCCTTTCCAATCCAAACCTTGACGAC
This sequence comes from Agrochola lychnidis, assembly GCA_963680765.1. NCBI lineage: Eukaryota > Metazoa > Arthropoda > Insecta > Lepidoptera > Noctuidae > Agrochola > Agrochola lychnidis. The sequence continues at coordinate 12,089,309 of OY796858.1, forward strand.
ATCCTCCAGCTCAGCGGTGAACAGTTTCGGAGAGATAACATCTCCCGTCTAACGTCGTGACGACTATTATCCTAACTATAATAATATTATCCTTTCAAGTGTCATTAACGAGACACAATAGAATTTTAATTGTTATCCACCTCAATGAGGCGTCGTAACAGATGATGAGTTATAAATGCGAAAGTGAGTTCGTTTGTTTGTTACGTTTTCACTCTAAAACGGCTGAACAGATTTGGATGAAATTTAGCACATGGATAGACCGGATATTAGGACAAGATAGGCTGACATTAGGATACTTTTTATCCCGATACTCCCACGGAATCGAGACTTATGCGGGTAAAACCGCGGTGCGCAGCTAGTGATTGAAAAATGTAAAGTTTGTGACAACTGAACAATTTTTTCCGAACCCGGGGTTATCTAGTGAATATTTATTGTGTAATCTTCATCATTATTTCAACTTCCGGCCTTTAGGAGTTCGGCCGTAATTCTGTAAACGCCCAGCACTTTGTTGTTGTTTTTAAGCTGCTTCAGAACCATCCTAATCTCGTTTAGGCTGACGACCAGGATGTTTTTAATATATTACCGCACCGGGGTTACTAGTTGTCGTGTACAATTACTGTCCATAGAACCTCTCGATCTCCCTCAAAAGTTTAAGATTGTAGGATACGATTCAGCCATCATCGGTCGTCAGGTTCGTAAGCTGGCTTTGCCCAACAGACAAGTCTCTTGCAATGACCTTGGAGCCCTTTTATCGCGTTCTTAATACGTTCAGTATTCATGCGTTGAAGGTCGTTTTCAAGGACTTAAGACGTCTATTGAGCTCTGGTACTTGCGCGTATCGTCTAAAGACTGCAGGATCATCTCACGCCTCTCCTCTATGAGCTTAGGAGTAGGGTCGGACAGCTTTTTATTTATATTTGTACGACGGGTCTTGAAGATCTTAGACCCGACCATATGGACAGTTTCCACGAACCCATCATTTGCTATCCTAATCATAACTATATAAATTATGTAATATTATAAATGCGAAAGTGAGTTTGTTTATTTGTTTGTTTGTCACGCTTTCACGCTAAAATGGCTGAACGGATAAAATTTGGCACATGGCAATCCTTCACCGTTTTTTAGAGATGTGGCGATGAAATTATTTACACAAATTAAAGCGCCACCCCGGGTCAAACCTACGATCTACAACTTGTAAACTGAGCCACCACTGCTCTAGTGGGATGTCCGCATGAAACCTCAGATCAAAACTCGACGAAACAAAACGTACTGTCACTGTCATTGAAATGATGTTTTATTTTGACAGCCGTCAATAGATGAGCTGTGCAACCAAAACATCGTGAAAACACCACGTTTTAAAAGTTTTGACATCAGAATAACTTCATTCGCTTCCTGTATAATATAAAATGAAAAGTGAAAGCGAAATAGACCCTAACGATCTCAAATTTTACGGCAGTGACCCAGGCGCTGTAAAATTTGGAAACTTTATAAATTATTACTCATTCCACGATGTGAGCGAAAGGATTAACAATCTTCATCCACATATGTTTCCAGTACCAGTAGACAACCAGCTTGTGTGCCTAGACGTCGGTTGCAACACAGGAGAACTGTCCAAGGCTATATATGTGTACTTAAAAACTGTTTACCCAAACTGTGATATCCACATGTTAGCCGTGGACATTGATTCTACATTAATAGAAAGGGCCAACGAGTCCAATGAATACCCTAATATTAAGTTTATTACTTGTAACATTATGGATCTAAATGAGCAACTTCATATCCACAATTATTTGAACTCTTGTAAACACATAGCTTTTGATTTAACATTTTGTTTTTCAGTAACTATGTGGATTCATCTAAACAATGGAGATGAAGGATTACTAGAATTTTTAAAGCTTATAAAATCTATCTCTAGAACAATCATAATTGAGCCACAACCATGGAAATGCTATAGAAATGCCCAAAGAAGGGTCAAGAAATCTGGCAATTCTTTTGATCTATATGAATCTTTGAAAATTAAAAATAATGTAGACTCTGTTATTGAAAAAACTTTATCAGAAGGGTCCCACTTCAAAACTTATGAATCTCAACATTCTTCTTGGAAGAGGAGAGTTCAAAGCTTCCATTCTTTAAACCCATCAGTTTGTACATAAATTTTATCATTCTCATAGAGAATTACAGCTATAAAAATAAAATTATTTAAAAGAACAATAATAACTTGAGCAACAATATCATTTTATTTAATTCTATGGTGCAGTATAAGTACATAAAACAGTTTAAATAGTTATTATATTAACTATTAAATAGTGAAGTATAACTAATTATTAGAAACACCCTTGATACCCTAACTATGCTGTTATATTTTTATTATATGTGTATAAAATTGATTAAAAAATATGTACAATATCTTTCACTTCAGGAAAAAGTATGATATGCCTCTATCATTACTAAAAAGTTTACAAAATAGGTGAAATCTTTTATAAATAAAAGTATTTAACATTGTTAATGTTTTATTCTAAGTTGTGACTTCCTCTGTGCTTGATTCAAACTCCAGCTTTACATCTCCACCTAGTCCATCTGTGTCCATCTCTGTTTCTTGAGCATTTAACATGTTGAGCGTCACCTGGAAATAAAAACAAAATAGCTGGATTTATTTAGGACATAAAAGTATTCAATCCAGATTTGTTTTAACACATTATATCGTGATATGCAGTAACATTTCCCCATAATAATAAATCTAATGTGTCTAATTCATACATGTCTTAGATAAAGGCTTATCTATCTTTTTGATTCAGATTCATTTATTTGCAACTATAATAAATACTTTATTTGGGGTACTATAAGGGTAGAAAATGGTAAGGGTGTAAAAAACCCTACTGTAAAGTAAATAATAAAAAACGTTTTTACAAAAAAAAACAACCAACTTCTAAAAAAATACTACAAAGTGAAAAATAACTTTGATTTCGGAAGTCGGTCTCTTTGAATTTTATTTTAGTTTTTTGCCACTGACTATATTATAATAATATAACCATTTTTTATAAGTTTGTTTGAAATCCATAACATCACACCCTACAATTACACCAGTACTCCATGAGGGAGTTGTCACCCACATTTCTTCAACTTTTACACTAATATTATACAGAGATTTTTGTTTGTTTGTTTATTTGTAAGTTTGTATGTAGAGGTAATGTTATCTCCGGAACTACCAGTTGGATTAGAAAAATTCGTTTTGCGTTTTTTTTTTTCAATAGCCCAATTCTTGAGGAAGGATATAGGTTTGCAGACGAAGCCATGGGCAGAAGTTTGTAGTAATAATAAGAATTATTATTATAAAACCTAGTGTACCAAAGTGAAACCAGACCTGTTGAGATAGAGGTGCCGTGTGGATATTATGCTGCGTGTGGGCTGGTATACTGCTTGCTAAAGTCCTTTCTTCTGTCAATTTCTTCTTCACAGGAGTTTTGGGCTGCTGGCTAAAATGGTGTAAGACTAACCATATTAATCATTTTAGTAACCCCTCAGGGAAACAAGGCATGTTGTTATTAAAACAATTATTACTATAATAAAGTAAGTAGTATAAATATAGCAATATTACTTACTAGGTTTAGTTCAATAGCAGCCCAGTATGGAGTTTTGCAGTGATAATGGCAATAGTCTGGCTGATAGGTATATGGGCATGATGCTATAAAATTTACAAATAGAAAATATAAAAGAATTTCATAAGCTGAGAATTGTGTTTTATAATTTGTAGATTAATAAATGTGTACAAATTGACAGGAAATTTAATCACCAGCGGTGAACAGTCAATTACTGCCATTACTGAGCGCAACCAAAATATCTAGAGCTAGGTTCCCAGATTAGCATCAAGTGGAGCACAGTTTGTACCATGCAATGAAATAAATGATTTTAACTTACCCAAGGGTTGGCTCTCCCATTGGATGTAATGTCATAGCTAAATCTGCTAACTTATTAAACGCAGCTCCTGCCTCAGTAAATATTTCTCCGACCTGAAATCATTTGTATTTATACGAATAAGAATAGTGTTTTAAGAATTCCACTTATATTATGTTAGAATGTTTATAATCGCTGGTTACCTTGGCTGCTGAACTTGCTGCGGAATTATTCATCGTTTTATGTGCTTACTGTGACTTTCAAGGAAGATCTGATAGTATTTTATTTATTTGTAAACAGATACTCCATGCTGTAAACATGAGAATCAAAACGTCAAAATGCGCTACATCAGTTAATTCAGTGATCAGTCATAGGGATGGGCCAAAAATATCGATATTTAAAAATATCTATATTTTCCCATACAATTATCGATATAATTATATCTCGTCGATATTTTTAATCGCGATATATCGATATTCGATATTTATTTTAGAGTATCGAATTCGTATCAATTTCGAATTTTTTTTAACGTAACTTTGGTTTTGTGTTTAACCTCTTTGACAGGCGACCACATCAAATGCTCCTAATGTCTATATCTGATGACTACTGGTTTGATTAAATTGTGTATAATTGTTTAGGCTCGAGCATGAATAAAAAATACAATTTTCTTCTATTTTCGTCTATTCTTTTTTACGAAGTTTGAATACTTTGAGAATTTATTTATGAATAATCATGCAAAAACTGACGATATATCGATATTTTTCACTCGATAATTATCGATACTGTTTAAAAATATCGATACGATAAATATCGATATATTTTTTTCACTTGTCCATCCCTAATCAGTCGGTTGAGTCAGTTTGATCATAGTATACTATGGTTTGATCATTGGTTTGATCTTTGATCAACTTGATGACAGATGTCAGGTATTGAGATGACAGTAAAGACTCGTACAGACCAGCACGACACGCGACGCGACACAAAGGCACCGCTCGTCGCGCGACAAGCGGTGCCTGCCTTTGTGTCGCGTCGCATGTCGCGCCTGTTTGTAAAAGCCTTAATGGCAAAGGCGACTGCTGTAATATTAAACCTATTTTTCTAAAGGGGTCAATGATTAGGATTACACATACTTAGTTACAAAGATTTTTTCCAGACGGTTAATTAGCTTTTATGTAAACATATGGCATCCTGACTCTGAAAATAAAAATTGTTTTCATCTATCAGCTTTAGTTTTTGAGATATGACATATGTGTGATTTATTTGAAAAACACCAAAAATTAATACCATAAAAAAATATTTAATTTTTGGAAGCCGGCCAAAATGATTTTTTTAATGATTTTCTTGCATGTGGTACTTGTGGTAGGTCTCGTTTCAAACTCCAGCAATAATCTGCCATCATATGCACATCCCATCTGCCCTTATATCGTTCCTCCATGGTACGAATTTCTTGATGGAATCTTTCTCCTTGTTCATCACTAAAGTAGCCATAATTTTCAGAAAAGTGGTCCAGGTGGGAGTGTAAATAATGAAGTTTTACGCTCAACGCTCATGGTGCAACCAAGATTCTTCAGACATAATAACGCAATTATGTTGGACCAAGTCTTGGTAGTTCGATGCTTTAGTATTACCAAGAAAGTTTTTCATTACTGACACAAAATAATTATTTCCATGCTTTGGACTCTTTTTCATTCATTGTTTTAACTAGCAGACGTATTTGTGATCCATCAAATATTCCAGCTTTTAATTGTACTTTAAAATAGTCGGTATACGCGATTTTTACACATGTTCACCACAAATAAAGCAAAAACACTCCGGATCGTTTATACAACGTCTCCTTGATGTAGATATCGCTAAAATTTTATCATAACTGATATCAACACTGTGTTTAAATTCGTAAATGTGCGCCTACCCTCACATAAAATACCAAAAAGCTGTGTACGAAAAATAAAAGCTGTTGGATAGAAACGGCTGGTAGGTTTAAATTTACTGTATCAAAAGATGAAGGAAAAGTGAAAAAATCTTCCTAAAAATTTTAATAGGAAATTTTTTGTAGCTGATTGATAGATAACTAATGAAATTGTAAACTATATCCCCCTTATGAGGATATTACACTATCATACTAGTAACGTCTCAATCCCGTGGAAATATCGAAATAAAAATCCTATGTGTTAGTCATAAACTATCTGTGTGCCAAATTTAATTCAAAACCATTCAGTAGTTTTTGCGCGAAAGAGTAACAAACATCTATCCATCCGTCTTCACAAACTTTCGCGTTTATAATAGAATACATTTCTAGGAAGCTCACAAATTACCCCTAGTGTTTAACTTCTTAATCTTTAATCATAGATATATATCCCCCTTAAGGCAAGCATGCCGCCATGTAGTAGGATTAAAAACTGCCACTTACTCTCTTCAGATGGCGCTGATGTCCATTGTCTTATAATTTGACAGTTAACCATAATTTTTTTTGTAAACAAGCGACTTCTTTTACGCATAATTAATTATTGAGCCCATTTGCACAGCTGTTTACTGCAAAAAATACAGGGCCCCATGTTTTTTGCCAAAGATGTTATAAGAAGAAAACTGTGGGAGAAAGCTCTCCGAAAAAAATTGGAATCCGATATTTCGTCGAGACAATGTGCTATCCTTTAAGCCTTTTATGGGAGAAGTGGTTAATAGGTGATGCTCCCAATAGAACTAAGTCCGTTTTCATTACATACAGGCACTTGTGATGTGATATTATGTAAATTATATTAAAGTATGTGTGTTTATATTATCATATTAGATCAGTACTAGAAGTGCTATCTCTGAGTTTTTTCAGGCAGGAAGATCAAGCCCGAGTTGGTTTATAACAAATAACGAACTTAAAATCAACAAACACAAAATAACCTATAAATTATAAAACGTTCATAATTTATTGACTTTCCACTAAAGCTGCTTTTTTACCAGTAGTAGACGCTTCCTCTGTCCTTACCTCGTCTAATAGAGATAAAGATATACAACTGTGCTGCCATCTGTTAGAAGCTTTCAGTTTTTAACCTCATTATAAGACGCTGGAGATCAGCGCCATCTAAAGTAAGCAAGTGGCAGTTTTTATCCCCATTGATGTAGCCCACCGTACATGCTGATCATCATTTAAAAACAACACACATGAGTTTCATTCAACACACACTTTAAAACTATTTTTACTACTTTTTTCATCATATCACCCACAGAGCATCAAGAGCATGTGATGTCGCCGACAACTAAACTGCGTGTGTATCTAGCATTAGTCCATAGATTGTTGTAAACATCAGTCTGTTTGTGGATTGTTAAAGTTATAGTATATAGTTATCTGTGACAGTTATTTTGATTTGTGACAAGTTTTGGGAAAGTTAGGTTAGACTTTGAGGTTATCAAATATATAACATAAATATTTAATTGTAAACTCAAATCTTACTAAGAAACTCATGTGTGCTATAGATGTTGTTACCAAATGGTAATCAGCATATATCAAATCAAACAATCTAAATACGTAACTATATCGCACTAATATTTCTCTATATCCGTTTAATACAAAGTTTTCTACGAAATATTTTTAAAACCTAGTTTTAACATACCTACTGAACTCAAAAATGAATAGACCTCCACGGCCACGTATGATGAACAACTTTAATCGCAGCCCAATGCCGGACAACCATCAATGGCGACCAAAGCAGGGTCCACCACCTCGATTTTTATGGAACAATCCAAATTTTGGAGCACCTGTTATGAGAACTGAATTTAGTGAAGAGCACTGGTGTGAAACCTGTGATAGAGGATTCCCTACAGCAGATCTTCTTCTTAAACATAAGCAACAGCACCAGGTAAACTAATATCAATAAGATAAAATTACAATATTACTTTGCTTGTGTAAAAAGCCTTGTATGCTTATTATATACATTTTACTTCTTGTGCTGTAGACATGACTGTATTTTTTAGCCATTATTGTCCCACTGCTGGGCAAAGGCCTCCCTACCCTCTTTTTCAAATACTTGTGGTTAAAGAACAAATTTACAATTAATGAAACATTTGCAAGCAAGTCCTTCAACTTGGAAGTAAATTGAAACATCTGTAGTATTTCTATATAAAAAAGTAGGTACATTTTGTACATAAAATGTTCATATAGTATTAGTTGTATAGGTAATATGGGCTGGTATCCACAACTCCACGTCAAAGCGCATATTTTGCATATGGGAGGAAAAATTGGTTATTCGATCCACCCCAGCTCCTCAAAGAAGGCCAGCAACGCCTTGGTGTCACTGACAATCTCACTTAGGATACCTGGTGTACCTAGTACAAATATATTTATATATATTACAGTAAGTATGAAAAATGTGTTACAACATTTTCTTATTGTTTCAGAAATGCAACATAGATGGTTGTCAGTTTATTGCACATCCAAAAGTAATTACCAAGCACATACAAATGCAACACTCAACTGGCTTGTATAAAAAAATTGCAAACATTAACAATCCAGAAGACATACAGAAATGGCGAGATGAAAGGAAAAAGAAATACCCCACCAAATCTAACATTGAGAAAAAAGCTGCTGAAAGTAAGGAAAAAATTGAAAGGGGTGAAAAAATGGCCTTGAAGCGTGATTATAGGAATGACAAACATGGATCAACAGGTAGTGTACTCAATCAAAAAGTAAATATTTAATATAGTGAAACCACTTTCTACATTCAATAGTATTTTATCTTTTAATTTTCTCATTCACAGCTCAAGGACCCAATTTAAAAAGAAAACATAGTTTTGATAAAAGGAATCAGAATCAGAGGATGACCAGACAGAACCTCAAAAGTAATTCTTCAGTTTCAACAAATAGCCAACCAGCAAAGAAAATTCCAAGAATTATACCTAATGCACCTACTACTGCTGAAAAGAATAAGCTGAGACCATTTACAGGTATACTCGATATAGAGATGGATCAAAATGCAGAAGATACTGCTGAACCAATAGAATGTAGTAATGGTTTATTTGAGGATGATGAAGAATCAATAGTAAATCCTAAAAGAACAACAGATGCTCAAAAGCCAGTGCTTTGTGGAGCATTAACATCACTAATGTGTGATTATGGAACATCAGATGAAGAAACTGAGGAAAAAGAAGTGCTCAAAAAAGTGCTAGAAACAAGTAAAAAACCAGTTCAACCACCAAAAAGTGATAACACTCAAGTTGAGGAAGAACCTAAAATAATAGAAAACAATGAAAATGAGGATGAAGGTCCAGAAGAAGTGAAAATTGAGAAAACGAATGTAGAACTTGAAACTACTCCTGAAGCAATTACAAAACCTAAAGAAAAACCTGTAAAAAATTCAATGCGGCCAAGAAATCCAGAAAGACAAAATTATAAATTAAAACGGAAAATACCATCAACACTACTCCAAAAACTATTACATCAAGAAATTAGAAAAGAACGTAATATAGTACTTCAATGTATAAGGTATATTAAAAAATGCAATTATTTTGAGAAGCCCAACCAATAAAATGATGTTCCTTACTGAAATTGTTTTATTTTACCTTGTTCATGCGTCAGGCTAGGTTTACAGCCGCGAATGTAAAACCAGCTCTGCTATACGTGTTGGGGTAAAGCCACATTTACATGGTGCAAGTATATTGCCTGTGACATAATTGCCATCCTTTCCTTACATAAAAACAAAGTCCCCCGCCGCGTCTGTCTGTCTGTCTGAACGCGATATACTCAAAAACTATCGAACGGATTTTCAAACGGTTTTCACCAATGGACGGAGTGATTCATGCGGTAGGTTTTAGTGTATAATATATTAATGTTTTGTGTAAATTGGCGTATGCGTAACCCCAGCAAAATGTTGCGGCTTAGAGAAATGAGAGTATTACAGATAATTAGTTCATAGTTAGTTGCAATTTGTTCAAGTATAGCAAAATTTGTTCAAGTTGTATTTTCGACGATATTCTAGAAAAACTGATTTTGCTGGGGTATCGTTACCCCAGCAAAATGTTTTTCAAAAAAGGCATTTAGCCGGAACCAAGTACCTACATGAAAAGATAGCTTTTGATGAGTTGAAAATGTATACCAATAGCAAAATTTGTTCATCTTATAGTTTTTGAGATATTCAAGATTTTGCTGGAGTAACGTTTTGGGATTTTCAAAATATCGAAAACTGATCATCGCAGAAGTTTGAAAAAAATAACAAATATCGATGTAATTAATTGTTTTTAAAAATCAGAAAACATCGATTTACTCGTAAACTGGTACATTTACAAACAAATAAAAGGCAGTTACATATACCTATCATATACCCTTTTAAGGTGTACAAATCTGGATTAAATAATTGTTTTATAAAATATATCTATTTAGTAGTGGTTTTAGTTGTACCACGCAGTTAATAGGACGAAAATTGAACGAAAAAATCATACTTGTTTTCTGTCGCAGAAATACGACACGCGCGGTAGGGACACGGAAATATTTGTCGCATAAATGCGACACAAGCATCGATCACTAATAAAGAACTAGATACACAATGCCAAGCAAAAGTTCTTTTAAAACTGTCATCAAATTGTGATCGATGGACACAAGCGGTCAAAAGGTTAAAAAACTGTACGCGATATGAAGATATAAAGAGATTTCATCAAATTTCAAGCGGTGTTTCTTTGGCAATCGAATATACAGCTCCCTCTGAATACAAAACGATGGAATATAGTGAACAAATTTGTTCAGTTTGTTATAAAACATCCCTAAAAGTTTCAGCCTTAAATCTTAGATATAATAAAAGTTATTCAAAAAACGAGAAAGTGTCAGCATTTCTCTTATAAACCGACTTAATTACAGAGGCTACGAAAAAGCGACCGTTTCATACTTGCGGGTGTCCGACTCAAATTAGTAGCTTAATAACCGATATTGAGTAGTCGGGCAGAATAATATTCATGTACAGACGCCAGCACATCAAGCTACCCGAAACTGTCAAATTTTCCCAATCAACTTTGAACCTTAGATTTCAGCGATAAAGTTGAAAATCTATTAAATAAATTTGACAGATTGTAGTAGCTTGATGTGCTGGCGTCTGTACTTAACCGAAATGTCAAATATTTTAAGTATAGGTTATTTGGTGTAAATTATAACATTAGCAATGTTCGACTAAATTCGTTTTTAGCGATTAGGTAACCAGAAATACAAAAAAAACCGGCCAAGCGCGAGTCGTACTCGCCCATGAAGGGTTCCGTAGCAGCAAGTAACATTGAATGAAAGGTAAATTGCGGTTTACGATTTACATAACATAACATCACGCCTTGTTTCCCCGAAGGGTTGGGCAGAGGTGTCCCTGTAGCAAGTACACCCACATTTCGCCAGTTATGTTTAAGTCCCATGTAATAGGGGGCGAGCCTATTGCCATCAACCGGGCACAAATCCAGACTCCGAGCTGCTACTGAGAAATTTCAGATAGAAAAATCCAATAACACTTTGCCCGACCCGGGAATCGAACCCAGGACCTCATGCTCAGCAGTAGCGCTTGCGACCACTAGACCAACGAGGCAGTCGATTTATGACGTATTAAAAAAAAACTACTTGTTAGATCTCGTTCAAACCAATTTTCGGTGGAAGTTTACATGGTAATGTACATCATATATTTTTTTTAGTTTTATCATTCTCTTATTTTAGAAGTTACAGGGGGGGGGACACACATTTTACCACTTTGGAAGTGTCTCTCGCGCAAACTATTCAGTTTAGAAAAAAATGATATTAGAAACCTCAATGTCATTTTTGAAGACCTATCCATAGATACCCCACACGTATGGGATTGATGAAAATTTTTTTTTTGAGTTTCAGTTTTAAGTATGGGGAACTCCAAAATTATTTGTTTTTTTTCTATTTTTATGTGAAAATCTTAATGCGGTTCACAGAATACATCTACTTACCAAGTTTCAACAGCATAGCTCTTATAGTTTCGGAAAAAAGTGTCTGTGACATACGGACGGACAGACAGACAGACAGACAGACATGACGAGTCTATAAGGGTTCCGTTTTTTGCCATTTGGCAACGGAACCCTAAAAACATGGTTCAAACTATCTAATAGTGTTAATTATTGATGAATGCGTTTGTAAGAGTACTTACCTACTTTTGTAAAAAAAACTACATTTATTAAAATAATATTGAAATGTATAAAGATTAAGCACACGTTACATCGTCCAACACGAGATTATATTGGCATTTCTGTCTCGCTTGTAGTGACAAGCGGGACACCAACGTAGGTAGTGATATTGGTGTCCCTTTCTAACAACGTCGCGAAGCACAGACATTTTTCAACAAAAAAACTGTATTAATATATTAGGTCTTTACCTATGAAATTGGAGATTTTTATGAAAATAGAATAAAAAATGTTGGTCTTTTTTTTATTTCAGCTAATCAAGGTACTGGCCCAAATTATCTATACAATTTTGCCATTTTAATGGCAGTTTGTTTATCCCTTTACTGTAGAAGTCTGGCGAACGGCAGGCGATGAAGACAGCGAAAACGTTTTGTACTGCCTCTCGGGTGTCTAATTACATAGGTAAAGACCATACTCGTATTGTTGAGGAACATTCTTCGAAGGAACAAATTGATTTGAAATTGTACTGAAAAGCATTTAACTAATATAATTATGCATGTTTGACTAGTGATAAAAGTAGATACACTTCAACTTGTATTATAAATACTCAACCTATCTGTGATTGTTCTTAAGTAATTATATTGCATACTTCGATCAATAATGATCGAAGATCGCATACGATTTTTGTAAAATATTTATTTGATTAAAAATTAATCATGCTCATCTATTTTTTTTAACCACCGACCACAATAATCCTTTTATATGCGACTGTACCACCTAAAAATGACTACCTATTATGGCGTTTTTTTCAGATGGTTACGCTCAAGTATGAAACGGTCGCTTTTTCGTAGCCTCCGTAATTCTGTTTATAAGAGAATTACAAACACTTGTTTTTTAAATAACTTTTATTCCATCTAGGATTTAAGGCTGAAACTTTCAGGGATGTTTTATAACAAAATGAACAAAGTTCACCATAGTCCATCGTTTTGTATTCAGAGGGAGCTGTATATTCGATCGCCAAAGAAACACCGCTTGAAATTTGATGAAATCTCTTACGCCGCATTCCGAGTTGTCTTCATATCGCGTAGTTTTTTAATCCAGATTTGTACACCTTAAAAGGGTATATGATAGGTATAATGTAACTGCTTTTTATTTGTTTGTAAATGGGCTAATTGACGAGTAAATCGTTTTTTTCCGATTCTTAAAAACAATTAATTACATCGATATTTGTTGATGAATCGAAATACTTGTTTGAAGAAATTTGAACAAATTAAGGCCTATAACTGGTATTTTTTTCAAACTTCTGCGATGAACAGTTTTCGAGATTTTGAAAATCCCAAAACAGTTTTTCACGAATAACTTCGAATATACAACTTGAACAAATTGCAACTATGAACTATCTGTAATACTCTCATTTCTCTAAGCCGCAACATTTTGCTGGGGTTACGTATACAGCACGCACATTTACAGCATTGCTCTATTTAGAGAGATTTTCTTGCAGCGGTAATGCACACTATGAACCATTGATAACTTTTGAACCAGTGAAATTCTGATATTTGGAAACTAATTTTTTGTTTCAAAATTCAAATTCCTGAAGGCCATACCCAGTGTCAGTCATACTGCTACGATACCTACTTTGAATGATGCGAGGTTAGTCGCCACCTTTCTGCCGCAGTTGGGTCAATAAAAATACATAGTATGGTTTATCTTATTTTTATTAGTCCATAGAGATGTTTAGGACTGGGCAGGAGCCGCAGGTGCCGTAGTAGCTGCAGCCTCTTCACGGATACGATCCTTCTTGAGTATTCCCATGAACGCAGCCTTGTCAGCTGGCGTCTGGAAGCGACCATGACCAAACTTGGATGCAGTATCAATGAACTTTAGGTTGATCTTCTCAAGAGCTGCCCTCTTGGTGTGAGTGCGCAGGGACTGAAATAATAAAATCATTAATAACTCAAAGAATACATTAATTGAGTTTAGATTCTAAATTGAAGATATTGCTTTACATACCTTTCTCAGAGTAATGACACGCTTTTTGGGTCCCATGCAACATCCCTTAATCATCACAAAGTCATTGTTGACTTCTCCATAGTGGGGGAAACCACCCATGGGGGTAATAGACTTCTCAGACAAGTCATATTCTGTAGAAGCATTGTTCTTGATGACCTTGCCATCCTTGGTGTGGATTCCTGAAAGCAAAATAAATAAATGATATTATATTTACCACATGGGCAAAAATTGCATAAACAAAATGTCTCCATATCAAAAGAATTATATAAGTAATAATAATAGGAACTGACCTTGCCCAAGACGGTAGATCTTCTTGTTCATCTCTGTACGATGGTGGTAGCCCTTTTGACCAGCACGGGCAACAGTGAATGAAACTCTTGAAGGATGCCATGCTCCAATACAGGCAACCTTACGCAGACCCTTGTGCGTCTTGCGAGGAAGCTTCTTTGTGTGCCAACGTGAGGTCACACCTGAAAATTATTAATACAGTTAGATAAGATGTACTGGAAGTGCATAATGCAAAAGTAAAATAATAAAAATAGAATGTAGCTACATACCCTTGTATCCTTTACCCTTGGTGACTCCAATGCAGTCAATCATCTCATCTTGAGCAAACACAGAGTCAATAGGAATGGGCTTCTCCAGATGTTCCCTTGCCCATTTGACTTTGTCTTCAATGGTTCCACCATTGACTTGGATTTCCATAATGTGAGCTTTCTTTTGACGCTGTTTCAGCAGTTTCATCTGAGTGTGGGCAATAACCCTTACTACACTGCAGTAACGGATCATTTTCTTGAAGTCCTTCTCAATAGACTTGCGTCCAAGCTCATCCTGCCATTTCTTGCTGGATTTAGTGAATGCCTTCTTCTTGCATTTGTACCTGATTGATTAAATCATAAGTGCCCGCTGTAAGAAAAACCAAATGGCCTCATCGTTGAGCGGAGACCAATTGGTAGCAATACGCACCAGGCATATTTGACTTCAAACTCTCATTATTAAGAGGAGAGCTATTGGAAGTGATTAGTAACATGGAATAATACAAATACTTGACATCAGTTGTGAATTACCAAAGAATCAATCAAAACAAGGAAATCATGTCATATGTTTACCAGTTCTTGTAGAAGCGACGACGGCAGTCCTCGGACATGTGCTCGGCCCAGATGGTGAGCAGAGCGCGGAGACCATGTGGTGTTTCGATGTAACCAACCACGCCGACGGCCAC
Source organism: Agrochola lychnidis (assembly GCA_963680765.1). Lineage (NCBI taxonomy): Eukaryota > Metazoa > Arthropoda > Insecta > Lepidoptera > Noctuidae > Agrochola > Agrochola lychnidis. The sequence continues at coordinate 12,104,520 of OY796858.1, forward strand.
CATGGGAGGCGTTTCGATGATGGTCACAGCTTCCACGATCTCCTTCTTGTTGATCTCTGGAGAATTAAAACACCACGAGTTACACATTGAAGTATGAAAATAAAGTACGAATTTTTGACCATGATGGCATTAAACATTTTAATATATGGCACAACTTACTTGATCCAGGACGGTCGGGTTCACGAACCACGTGGGTCATACCCGCCTTGTAACCAATGAAGGCGGTAAGGTGGACAGGCTTGCTAGGGTCATCTCTGGGGAATGCCTTCACCTTTCCACGATGACGGCGGGACCTCTTCTTGGGGTAGAATCCCATCGACCCATGGCGGGGCGCCGAAAACTTTCTATGCGACTGAAAACAAACTCGGGTTTAGTTACTCTACTTATTATGGGACATTTCCAAGATATTTAGATATAAACATCAGTCCGCCCTAGAAAAATCTTCACATAGAACTCAGGTTCTAACCGTATAATATAAAGATAGGATATCATCATTTGTATGGGTAACCACTACACAAGCTATCACAAGTAGATTTTGTTTATTAATCAGAATATTCACAAGAATAATAAACCAACGTTAACATCGACAATAATCAGTGTAATCAAAATCACAAGAAAAAGAGATTCAAGAAATATTCACGGATTAGAAATAATACTAACCATGTTCGAAGACAGTCGCAACAAAAATGGCCGATTGAAATGGACTCTATTGATGAGCTGTCATCAGTTAGGGATACCAACAACATAATTCAAAACACCCACAAAAAACTTTATTCATCGACTCTGGACGTTCGCACAGAGCACAGAATTGCCGCGCCAGCGGCGGCGGCGCACAGTGGGCTGAAACGGGCCGGTAAAGGACTAAGCATTTAAAAAAAAAAGTTTCTTTTTCTGAAATTTTAAATATTGTGTTGGATTTATCTATCGATTATAATTATTTCTATGAGGGTCGTTCAGATAACTTAGTATTTTCGGAGTTATAAATATCCAAAGTAATTTTTGTATGAAGCAAAAGAAAAAAATGTGAAAATCTCGAAATTCTCAAATTTTCTCAAAGAATTGACTCTACGTATGCATAGTACGTATATTTGTCCTATTTTAGCGCCTATTCTCGGGTTGCGATTTTCTGCGATTTGGTCGCAATTTCAAATTTTGTTCTCTATTCCACACCACCATAGAGGTTAAGAACTAGGCGCGTTTTTTTTTATGTAGTGGTCTCCCCTTTAGGCCTAATCCACTAAGGACTAATAAAATAAATAAATAAATAAGTAAAAATCACAATCACTACTGGCCACTGCACTGTTTTAATTTAATCACTGTCAAGGGTATCCACATTAACGAATGCAAAATTTTCGTATTCGTCATCATCAAATGTTTCCGCTTGTGCAATTACTAATAAACTTTGTGCTTCTACTGACAAAGTTTTATGTTTTCTGCGAAGTTTGTGACGTTTCGCTGAGATGAGTGGATCAGAGCTGGTCAATAAATTATTTAAAATGACTTCATTTGTAGTTTTTCTACTGCATTTCCTGGAATGGTGTTGGCGGTACCTACGAAAGTCTTTATTTCTAGCTTCAGCAGCTTCTTCAGATAGCTGTCCAATTGGTATTAGACCAAAACTTTCAATAATAGCTGCACCATGCATAAGAACTTTATGAACACTTGAAGGCATATAATACCAGCTATATAATTCCAAATACAGTTGCATGGTCACTCGAGCATATTCGTGAAATTTCGCTGTGTCAATGTGGTAACCTGATGAAATTGCCTCTAAAATGATTGCAAATTGCCTAATTAATTCTTCACTAACACCAGTTATCTCAGCAGTCATGTTTGGATTTGCAAAAAATCTTCTAGCAGTATTTCCGTCATTCGTGGAGCCGTGCCCTTGTTTAACAACATCAATCAGAAGTCCCATTCTATTTTTAAAAGCGTCTTGTATGTCTTTCTTTCTTCTTTCCATGATGCACATGTTGTCTCCCTTTACTGTCCATGTCTGTATCGTTAATCTGTAGGCTATATGCAGAATGTATTCCATCATTCGTATCCAGGTATGCAATGATGACAATCCGTATTTACAGAGATCTGGATCAGTCGGTTTTGATGCAATTAAGGGCAAATTATTCATCTCTGTTGGAGTGGCTTTACAAATGTCGCATCTCTGAGATGAAGTATCACATAAAATTGATGTTGCTTTTCCGTCTATCATAGTCATTAATAAAGAGTGTGAAATTTTTATTTCTCCAACTTCTGTTTTCACTAAATTTACAATCTCTTCCTCAATAGCACTTTTTTCCCGCAATATCGTTATTTTATTTTCTTTCACAAATTCGAAAAAGATTGGACGACACCAGTAAGATGAATTTGGTGAATCGTTTTGCCAGATAACTTGTTCGCCGCACACTAATTTTATTGGCACTAAACTACCCATAAATATGCTTGAATCGTCAAGTTGACTTTCTTGTTCATCGTCTGTTTGCATTTTTTGTTTGTAATTGGCTTGATTAGAAGCACCGTCAAATCCCCACTTACTGATTAGTGTAAATTCTTTACAACCACTATCTATGACGAGTGACGTCATTATTCTTGTTGTCGTTATATCCAATAGAGCTTGTAACTTTATTTTAGCTGAGGTTTCTGTCACTGTAATAGCATCTTTTGGTGGATAGCATTTCTGTTTCGCATGTTGCACTTGATAATAAGATGGAAATATATTACTGTCTTTTTCGTTAACACTTTTTCTTAAAGTATTGTATTGCCACTTGGTCAGCTTAAGTGATAAAAATAACCCTAAAGCCTCATCCGGAGAAAACACAGGTTTTGTTTCTTTAACAGATATGCACTTTTTAACTTTTTTTACATCTTGGGAATTCTTTAGTAAATGTTCTAGTATTTTAGCAACCTCCTCATTCCCATCCGCTTTCAACTGCTCAAAATATGCATATTTTATTTCGTCCGAAGATAAATGAAAGTTTTCTGCACGTCTTTTTTTCTGTTTAGGCGCTAATTCACAAAAAGGTTTTCTTGGGCTTTGTTCGGTGGAGACACCGACAGAAACTTTTGATGGTGATACATACTGAGTTGATGTACTCGGTGCTGGTTGATCTTCATTACTGCCTATTAAACAATTAATAAAGTCTGGCCCCCGTAGTTTTATCCGAGCGATCCGTGCCATCGTTATCGTCAACATCTGACGCTAAAATTGTAGCTGATGAGCTTACTCTTCAAGAGCAGCTTGATAAGGAATTGGATAAATGCAGGAAAACCCCCATGAATCGGTCTGATTTCGACCTTGCAGGGTTTGTCAAGGTAGAGCAAGTCATGTTTGAAGCGAAAGTCATCGGGGTGTGTATCTCACAGAAGCTTACAACTATTTGATGTGTGTACTACCAACAAATGTTGAAAGTGAGAGGGCCTTTTCGAGTGCTGGGTACTTTTGCAACAAAATAAGAAGTAGGTACGCTATCTGACATTTTAGATTCACTTTTATTCTTAAGAACACATTACCAAGAACAGCGGTCTCTTTGGAAAAAAATATTATTGTTTATTTAAATTAGTGTACGGTACACAGTTGATTTGATCTCTTTTTATAGTATACTAGCGACCCGCCCCGGCTTCGCACGGGGATAAACCGGGTTATTATACATATAAACCGTCCTCTTCAATCACTCTATCTATTAAAAAAAACCGTATCAAAATCCGTTGCGTAGTTTTAAAGATTTAAGCATACATAGGGATATAGGGACAGAAAAAGCGACTTTGTTTTATACTATGTAGTGATATGAAAAAAGTCAAATATAAATATTATGAATCCCTTAATAATATTGCTACTGTTGCTAGAGCTCAAGATTCAAGAAATTGAGACGTATAGTATTGTGGTTGTGTTTAGTATCTTAAAATGATGACTGTGTTTTGAATGTTTAAAATATATTATTCTTTATAACAGAATTGTTGTTAGGTACCTACTAAAGGTACCACAAACTTACTTGTTGTTGATTTGATCTGTTAGTTAATATTTATATTATTTTAACCTTTTAAGTACTGCAAAAAAAGCGTGCGACCATCCGTCAAGGACAAACACGTGCGGCTTATCGCGATGTAATCTGACACGCGTTGACCTCTCACACAAAAACTGCTATAGCTTCGTTTCTATTGCGTCATTTTACAATCTGTAAACAGATTCGAGTGTTTGAACAACGGGGGCCACTTATGATAATATCCATAACACTCATACGTTTAGTTATTATTGTAAACATCCTATTGAAAATAGAGAACTGGCCGTAAGCCGACTTGTTAATGTATTATGTTAGTTTCTGGCAAAAGTAATGAATTGATTTACGCAAAATTTTGGTAATAATATCATGAATACACAAGTAATCCAATTAGATTTTTTTCTTATTAGTCTTACATACAATATTTCCATAATATTCTAACTCAAACTTCATAGTGCGCGGTGCTGTCATTTTGAATCGCGTAGTCCAATTCGTGATATTGGAAAAGATCATACGAGTTATAATGAGCATTATATCATGTATTAAATCTTTCTAGAATATTACCTATACCTTCTTCGACTAATTGTTATCCATGAATCGTAAAAATATGATACGATAATTGGTAAAATACCAAGATGACCTTGACGGGTCATTTTATCCGGAAATTTATCTAGTCTAGTTAGAATCTTATTTGAAAGTAAACAAGAATGAAGTGTTTTATCAATTTCTGTACACACATTCCTTATTTATAACCCTTTTGATTAATTCATTAATGGTTACAAAACAAATCTAGTATTATTTCATAAAAATTCGGCATGATAATTTGACCCGTTTTACCTACACATCAAAATGCTTCGAAAAATCTTTGAAAAATGGATAAAAATGAATGAATACGCTTCGAATGCATGAAATAATTAATTAGAATTAGTTTTTGCATAGATAATTACCATTTATAGACACAAATTCATCGAAAAACAGTCAACAATAATATATTTATATGGCAAATGTGTCAGGCGAAATAACCTGAAAATTGATTGGCTCGAAAATCATTTTTACTATATTGTTTTACGCAAACGATTAGCCAAAAACTTGCACAAGCCACTATTGTTTCATTATTCATGTACTTACCTAAGTTTTAAACGAAAAATCCATCACAATAACTCACAATAAATAAAACAACAACACTAAGTCACGACAATAAACCACAGAATATCAATGTAAAAAAGGGCGCCTTCGTATTTTTTTTTTATAGTGTTGGGCACGAAGTTTTTAGTAACTTTTATCGTCTATGGCTTACAAATATTCTTGGCAGTGTAGGAAAAATATTAGCAATCGACTAAGTTCCGTACTTTACGCAAAAATAATATTTTAATGGTGTAGCCTATTGGCAACGCGCGCTGTCGCCCGGAGGCGTCACCGGTCCTAAACGGTTGCGCGCGAAACCGACCCCTCCGGGCGACAGCAGTCCTTAAAAGGTTAAGTTCATTTTATCCAAACTACTACAACACTAAGTTATCTACTTGGTATTGGTAGGCATAAATGGTTGATTAAAAAAGGTAATTATATGGTAAAATTTGTTTTATTTGTAGATTTTGTGGGTATCTAAGAATCTTGTTTTCTTGTTAAAATTCTACTATATAAAATCTATAAAATGTAGCCTAAACCGGGATTAACACCGGTTTCCGGTTTTGAGCCGTCAAAACCGAAATTTAAAACCGGTTTTGAAGACCTTCCGGTTTTGCACGCCCTACTCACTACACAAACTGTCATTATTTTTAATACTGCCACTGTTTTTTAAAATAACGAAAAGATCAAGGTTTGTCACTAAAGTTTCAAACATTTTCACAAATACAAAATAACAAATAAGTAAGTAATGAATGTGTGGGGGTAGTGCATCTATTACGGTGGGTAATAGAACACTGAAGTACGTTTGAATGCAACCGAACATTCCGTAGACCCTATCGTTGCACCAATCACGTTACGACACGTCATAACTTGTTGTTGCGCTCGCGCACTCTTATCCCTTGATTCCCGGAAATAAGTCTCAAAACAAATTACATCATACCTACCTATGGTGGTGGAAAATGTCGAACATTGTTTTTTTTTTAAAGAACTAAGTAGGTATTGAGGTTTTCAGGCCGTTTAGTATGCATTATTTTCAATTTCAATTTAATTGGAATAAATTGCTTAACTAAAATAACATGACTCTTCATACAAATTTGATATGGCTATATCTCCGAAAGTACTCGTTAAATTAAAAAAAGTCAAAGAATAAAAACGTTTTAAATTTATGCCTAGATACCAAAAAAATACATTTGATCTCTTAAGACCCAACCTTGTAATCCCAGCCCACTGTGCGGCGTCTAGAGATGGCAGTACTAACAACAAGGACGTAGCTACCGCCGTATCTGCCGTATCAATTATACGGGACCCTCGACGCGACGTGCGTAAGCAAAAATGAATAAAAACTTCCTCACTCACTTCACTATAAATGATTTAATAAATCAGTTTGCCGAAAAAAAATCAAGGAGAGTGTATATTTATTTGAATTGTTTATAAAATTTTTAGAAAAAGTGACAGATAGATAATTATGATGAATAAATAAATTTTATGCATTTTTTTTAAGGGCCCCCAAACAAATTTTTAAACGGGGCCCCGCCAATGCACGCTACACCACTGACTAACAAAATTCGTGGTTCTGAAAGTGCGTTGAACTCACAAATTCTGTCATCTTCACCATTCAAGGCTGTGATTGTTTATATATGTAATTTGTGTCGTAATGTGAATAAACGGTGACCCGCCTGGTTTATATGGAAAGTGTTGACAGTAGCGTCTCTAGCACCGACCGCAGAAACGTCTTCTTGTGGGGCTTTTTAACATTGTTCATGACTAGATTACAGGCAGCTTGATCACTTTTTACTTTGAATAATTTCATTATTTTGGGTTACGGGTATAGAGCCAGAGGTACAGACCAAGCGAACGAAAGAAACCGTACGCAAACGAGCGAATGAGAAAAGGTGCGTGAAGACGTTTCACCGAAGACAAGCAATTGCATCCCGAGGCCTTCGTCCGTGCTTCATCGCGTTTTGGTTCATTTACACCCACTCTAAGCGAGCGTTTTCGTTGTATATAATATAATAAGCAAGCAAACGCTCATCATATCCAAACGTCACCTTCATTTACGATGTGTGTGGTGTGATGGGCTGGTGACCGCAACTCCATGTCAAATCGTGTAAATATGTTGGGTCGCTCTCACTGTTGTTGAAGCAAATGTGCTTCAGTGCCCATCATCGATTCCTACTCGCTAGCCTTCGCTTCATTTCTTTTGGTTAGTACGTACCCGCCGGTACCCGGCGGTCGATCGCCGACATTATGAAATGAAATGAAATGAAATGAAATTGTTTATTCTGTAAATAGGATATCGGATTCACTTTTACACGTCATATAAAAAAATATTAAAAATAAGCTAGATGAGTTCGGCTTTTCCTATCTGACTACTCTGAGAAGAAAGGCCGAAACAAACTCAGAGGTCGCAGTCTCTTTTAAAGTCCAAACATAATCTTGGTCAGGCCATATGAGGACCATGTAGATTAGTGTCTGAAAAGGTCTTTTGAGGAAAGAACCACACAGATTTGAGTGGACCTGTCCAGTCAGTGCAAGCATTTGTCAGTAATCGTGGAGCTCAACTTAGAACTTAAGGAGCTCAACTCGACGAGCAATACCAAAGAAAGGACATTTGGGTAGGCCGCAAAAACTACTCAAACTGCCAGACCATAACTAAAACTAGAAGAGAAATAAAAATAATATCCACATAGTCCTCACATTCACAATAGTTAAAATAATATAATACTTTACAAAGTAATCATGTCATTTTGAATATAATTTTCAACAATGTCAACGTGTTTATAAAACTGGTATATGTTGATTTTACATAATAATTAAAATGTCTAGTTCTATGGTTTTATCACAAGGTTTAGCAGAGCGAGCAGTTCAATCCCAAGCTTTTTTATCTTCTAAATAATCTGAAATTGTATAGTACCCTTTTTCACAAAGTTTGGTTTTAATACAGATTTTAAATCGTTTAATGGGTAAGTTTCGAATGTCAATGGGGAGTTTGTTGTAAAAGCGTATACATTGACCCATGAATGAGTTGCCTACTTTGTGGAGACGTGTGCGATGTACAGCAAGGTTGTGTTTATTCCTGGTATTTAAACTATGAATATCGGACATTTTCTTAAAATTTGATATATTTTTGTGTACATACAATAGGTTTTCAAAAATATATTGTGAGGCTACAGTCAGAATATTTATTTCTTTGAATTTTTCTCTAAGGGAATCTCTTGGACCTAGGCTGTAAATGGCTCGAACAGCCCTTTTCTGTAGAACAAAGATAGTATTAATGTCCGCACAGGTTCCCCAGAGAAGAATCCCATATGACATAAGACTATGAAAATAACTAAAATAAAATATAATAATAATAATATGTGTGAGTTTGAGGTTGTTTGAGGTAAGACATTTTGAGTGGACGATCGACGTCGATCGGCAGCAATCTGTACCCTAATTGCGTAACTAATTTTCGAAAACAATTTTGCCAAATTTGTTTAATTTTGACAGTTCATCAACATTCATTGCGTTATTTACGTTGTTGAGCAGATTTTGTTTTCCAACTTATGAAGCAATGGATTAACAATCTGTTTCAAATCGAAACAGATTGTGATTGTATTGCATTACGCAATTAGGGTACTGGTTGCACTCTACCTAGTTTATGAGATACAGTACTGTATCATCCAGAACCAGAAAGATAAAAAACAAAACAGTCAATTCAAATAGAAAAATTAAACTATCTCAAACCCCAACAGAAGCCAGAAGAAATGTCGTTATTATTTTAAGTCTAATACTATAATGAAAAATGTTTTAATATTAATATTTAATTAAATAATTCACCTAAAATTAACATTGTCTTTTCCCGCAAACTAGGGAGATAAACGACTGGTAACACTGGTTTCCACAGATTATAAAGCTTGACTAGAATCTGTGGAAAAGAGTAACATCGACTGAAGTTTTAAGAGACATCACTTTAAAACTTAATCGATTTCAAGAAATGCTGAGTATTGCGAAAATATTCATACGAATTTTATTCTCAAAATTGCAGAATTTAGTTAGTAGTTCCTTCAACCACGTAAAAGTTGCTAAACAAAAGAAGAGTACGTATCTAAATATCGGCACATTTCGCTAAAAACTCGGTAGTTTACTTTTATTATAAAACTCTTAAGGTACAGACGCCAGCACATCAAGCTACTACAATCTGTCAAATTTATTTAATAGATTATTTATTTATTAGATATCTTTATCGCTGAAGTTTAAGGTTCAAAGTTGATTGGGAAAATTTGACAGTTTCGGGTAGCTTGATGTGCTGGCGTCTGTACATGCCTATGTATGTTTAAGGCTCTTACAAACAGGCGCGACACGCGACAGGCGCGACACGCGACGCGACACAAAGGCACCGCTCGTCGCGTTTTACTTACACTTAACGTATTAGTAATACGAAATAACGTTACGTTTTTTTTGTATTCGTTTCTGAGAACCCAGCAGTCTAATTTATGTTATAGTTGAGTTGGTTCTACTAGCAACCGGGGGGCAGCCGTGATCTAGTCTGCACTGAATCTATATATCAGGTATCCGCATACCTATAGCGAATATAGCGCGATGAGTCACAGAACTGTTGTTCTGTGACTCATCGCGCTATATCAATATCCTATCGTATGATCTTAGATATTCGGTTCAAACTGATTCGGGATGTAGTACGGTGGTACCGTATCCTTGCGATGCGCGCGGGCGGCAATGCAGTCAGTCCTAAGCCTGAGAAAAGTATGAAGGAAAGTTCAATTCACTGATAAATACTTGACCTTTATAAATAATTGATAAAAATATAAGTCTAAAAAACCGAAACGACTGTACTAGTTTCATTTCAGAGTGCCATATTATCAACACTACCAAACAATACATTCACTGATTTCGAGTATACAGTTACAAATAAAATACAATGATGTCACGAATCGAACAAAACCGAAACCTAAAAATCAGAGTACAGACGCCAGCACTTCAAGCTACTACAATCTGTCAAATTTATTTAATAGATTTTCAACTTTATTGGGAAAATTTGACAGTTTCGGGTAGCTTGAAGTGCTGGCGTCTATACATACCACTTTAGTTTCCGAGTACCACACAGAATCAGCCGATATACAATATGTAACAAAAACCCTGTTGTTCCTTCTACCTACGTTTTAAGAATCGGTATACATACGTAATAAAGCAAGTCATTTATAATAAACTGTTCAACAAAAATAATTAAAATAAATATTTTATTGTTAGTAATGTTTAACTGATTTGTTACCTCTGCAATTCTGCATGAAGCGATGACGCGAAACCAGAAAGAAATAGGTAAAACATTCCCGCCACTCTTTTTGATCGGTGCCGCTGCGCCGGTGCACCCCCGCCGCATATCTACCTATTTTTCTACACAAGTTCGCGACCTTGTCAGCTGTTGTTCATCAGTTCATTCATTACATCACTTTAACGAATTAATCTTTGAAAATATTGGTTTACACTGTATCTTTATGCACAATTGATATTAATTGTTAAAACTACATTTAACACTTTTACATTAAAAAAAAACAAAGTCGCCACGTCTGTCACATAAATCCTTATGTACCTACTTACATTTTAATGCATTAATTTATTATGATGTCTACTTGACGGCCACGGAGATGGTGTTCAATATGACCACCTTGTACCTCGACACATTTGTTGCCACGCCTAATAATATTCTCACGTACGCTTCGCAGAAAGGAGGTATCGGACTTGATGTGGTCAAATGCTGCTTCACACAATTTTTTGAACACCTGTTGGTTTAAACTGTTAAGCAACAGGTGTTCAAAAAATTGTGTGATACGGAGGTCGAAATTCATTCACGCATAGTAAGCAGCATTTGACCACATCAAGTCCGATACCTCCGTTCTGCGAAGCGTACGTGAGAATATTATTAGGCGTTGCAACAAATGTGTCGAGGTACAAGGTGGTCATATTGAACACCATCTCCGTGGCCGTCAAGTAGACATCATAATAAATTAATGCATTAAAATGTAAGTAGGTACATAAGGATTTATGTGATTTATTTCTTCCTCTGGGGCACTGGCCCCAGAGGAAGAAATCTGAAGGCGTCAGATCAGGTGATCTTGCGGGCCAATTGATGGGTCCACCACGACCAATCCATCTCTCTCCGTATTCAGCATCTAAATAGCTTCTCACAAGGCGGGAGAAGTGTGGCGGCGCGCCGTCATGTTGGAACCTGTCTCGAGTCCTCGGTCTGCCTGCGTCAGCTCGGTGTTGGTCTCGTCCGTGCACACTGCCAGTATTGTACGTACGTATGTGCAAACGTTGGAATGCCATCGCCGACGGTAATGGTAGACTCGCAAAACGTTCTTGGTAGAGTCTGCGTGCTTCTGCATAATTGTAGTCACATTTCCCAAGACACATCAACATGTTAAAATATTCTACGTTAGAATAAGACATGGTCAACGTTTACGTAAATAAAACACAAATCACTCACTACGTAGGTCAACAATAACATTCGTTCGAAAGTAAGTTGCGCGGGAGACTAAGGAATAGGGATGTTAAAAAATAATCGATTTTTATTTAAATCGATTATTATTGTCTAATAATCGATTTTTTATTGTCGATTTTTATATTAATATTAATCGATTTTTAGTAAATCGATTATATAAATTACGTGTTTAAATCGATTTACAGAAACAGCTTGTATCTATGAGACGGATGAAAATCTAGTAGTAAGTTTCAATTTTATAAACAGCGCCTATGCGTTGGATGAAAAATCTCGAATTAAGTTCATACGTATAAGTTGATTAAATAAAAACGACGCCATCTGTAGGCATTTATTTTTTATTTGATTTATATTTTAGTTTTTGAGACAATAAGTTTGTCATTTTGTTGGAATGCTCATCATTTAATTTTTATTATAATAAATAAAACGTTTAAAAGAACTAAAATTTGTTTCAATAATGCTATTTGGTTTCCTAATTCCTTACCTTGAAATTTTAAAGGAACCTTTGATTTTTAGTTTTGAATTGGTTATTTTTTTATTCATATAATTTTATTTGATTTTTTATCTGAAAAATTGTTATTATGAATCTCTTAGGTTTATTATTGGAATTTGAAAAGCATGTTTTTTTAAATAATACAAAAAAATCGATTTTTTCGCAGAAATCGATTATTTATTTTTAATAAAATCGATTTTTGACAAATCGATTAATTTTGAATAAAGAAAAATCGATTTTTATTTAATCGATTTATTCCCATTAATCTCACATCCCTACTAAGGAAGTGATTCGCAGGGCGGCGGGTGGCGGGGTAAAAGGGTAGGTACTTAGGTAGGCACGTGGTACCGACGACGCGGCCGCGGTAGTTTTTGGCGGCATCTTCTGTCGCATCAAAGAAAGCCGCCGAGCTCGTAGGCTATTTAGTGAAATAAAGATGTACTTATAAAATCAGATACTCTAAACATTTTTTTGAATGTGTCGATTTTAATAGTTTATTTGATTTTGATCTCTCTACTAGCCAATGTTAATTTTTTTTAAATTATAATTTCATCAATGTTGTGCTTGTAGGTAAACGTATACGTTCCTAAAAGGAACAACAGGGTTTTTGTTACATACTGTATAGGTATTGAAATATATTATAGATGCGATACCCGATATTCTAAACCGATACATAGATACGATTTGATATAGTGTAAAAGCGATATTACTCATGCCCAGTACTTGAGAGCTATAGAGTCAACAAGTACTCAAGTAGTGTAGCCAATTTAGCGACTTCGTCGCTAGAAATTACGACTTTTGCTACGGTGTCCTAGAAGAGCGGTTAAACGTCACTGAAACGTTGATTATGAAAGTAAGTTGGTGTGGTTTCCTAGAGAGCGTTGTTGACACTGTATAGAAAACCCCGTCTGTCAAACATTTAAATCACTGGATTTACCCTCACCGTACTCAGCCACAAGAACAAGTCTCCATACTGAGAAAAGTTAGCTTACACATTATTAAAAAGCTTTCCATGACAAACAAGTGTAGTCACAGCGTCATTGTGTGTCAGAGGTGTCAAAACGAAACAGAAACGCGACTGTCTTTTGACACGGTAGGGCGAATCTAACGATTTAAATCTTTACTGCTGACATCATTTTCATGATAGCCATCACTGTAGCCGTCAAATGCGGCACCGCTTTTCTAGGAAACCGTAGAAAACCGACAAAAAAAAAGTTTTGACGACAAAAATGATTTAGCGACTTATCTGACGACTTTTGGAGTAGGTACAAAACAAAACAGTTTTAGACAGTGAATACGTTTTCTATCAACTTTTTAATGAATACTTAAAAATAATCTTTGATTGTTTTATTTGATAATTATGTTCTACACATAAATCTTTTATCGATATGCCAATGTCAATTTACTTGTGTCAAACTCTGTCTGCCTTCCCGTGTATAATCAAACTAGCTTGCTTGTTTTTATAGTAATCATAAAGTGTTTCAACTTATGTGTTGTGGTGACTTAAATATTAGATTTACCTCAGAAAAAGAACCAGTAAGTTCAAAAATATCGAAATACATGGGAAGCAGACCCTGAATTTAATGCAATGTGATGCACAGATGCCACAGACTTAGACGTCTGTGCTTTCTAGCGACTTTTGTTATTCAGCCTAGCGACTTGGATTTATTGGAGTTGGCAATGGGGATAAAACTGTGACTTGCTCACTCCAGATGGCACTGACCTCTAGCGTCATATAATTTGACAGCTAGCCATACAATTTTTGTAAACAAGCAACGTCTTTACGCATAATTAATTATTGAGCCCAGTTGCGCAGTTGTTTACTGCAAAAATACGGGGAAAGATGTTGTAAGAAAACTGTGGGAGAAAGCTCTCCAAAAAAATTTGAATCCGATATTTCTTCGAGACGATATGCTATCCTTTAAGGGGAGAAAGCCTCAGCTCCCAAGAGAACTAAGTCTGTTTTCATTACATACAGGCACTTGCGATGTGATATTATGTAAATTATAGTAAAGTATGTGTGTGTTTAAATTATCATTTCTATACTAATATATAAAGCTGAAGAGTTTGTTTGTTTGCTTGAACGCGCTAATCTCAGGAACTACAGGTTCGATTTGAAAAATTCTTCCAGTGTTAGATAGCCCATTTATAGAGGAGGCTATATATCATCACGCTTAGACCAATAGGAGCGGAGCACTAATGAAGAAAATCAGGTTTCAAAATCGGGGTTTTTTTTTCTTTTGCGAGTTTCCGCTGCGTGCGCTGCGTAAACGGTTAAAGTTTCGCAAAAATCATGTAGTACAGAATTGTTTTCCTTTAAAAGTTCTAAAAAAAAGTCCGCGACAGCATGTCTATCTTTTAAGGTTGGCTCACTATAACCTTTTTTATGCTAACCAAATTTGTTCTAAAATAATGCATCATTTGCGAAGGTGTTTTTATAAACATGATATTAATCCTTATCCAAATAAATACGTTATTCATCACAAGTATTTAGTTTTAAAACAAAATTCTTAGTAGATATCGCAGTTTTAAAATAAAATCGCAGCAAAATAATGATCAAGTACTGCGCGCGATTTCCGGTGAAGGTATCGTTTGCGGTAACAATTAATAATGTGCAGGGGCAAACATTTAAGCACGTAGGAATAGATTTACGCCAAGAGTGTTTTTCGCACGGGCAACTATATGTTGCCCTATCGAGATCTGGTTCTGGTGAAAATCAATATCTACTTCTGCCGGAAGAAAACAAAACTAAAAATATAGTGTACGCAGAAATACTTTAAAATAACATTAGTTTTGAGTTTTTTTTTAGAATAACTTACAATTTAGATGATTTAAGATTTTATGAACCAGTACTTTTACCTAACATTTCAAAGTTTTACTCTTAGTCCACGTTCGCACGGACGTAATAAAATCGCGGCGATTTTTTTTTCGTGCCCTTTATTTTCAACGCTCTGCTTAGCGCCGAGAGTTGAAAAACCAACAGTGTTTTTTCAACTAGCTGAGACGAGAGTGCGTACCGGTGCGTTAGATTCTCAACGCTCGGCTTAACACCGAGAGTTGAAAATTCAGTGCGCGTTAAAATCTCGCTGTGATTTTATTACGTCCGTGCGTACGTCGGCTTTCTGATTAAAGCGTGATGTAGGTACCTAAAATAGCTCCTTAACGTACGTGTTATTTAAAAAAAAATATGTTCACCTTTTATTTAAACGAAATTGCGGATTAAAGTTAGCGTTAGCACAAAGTAACTATTCCACGCGGACGAAGTCGCGGGCAGAAGCTAGCCGTTTATATTAGATCAGTGCTAGAAGTGCTACCGTGAAACCTGGCAACTTTGCCACTTTACGGTGGGTAAAAAAGTTTGAAAAAGTTTTTCTTAAAAAAACTCTATGATGTTATAAAAAGCAACCAAAAAGATAGCTTGATCTCTGCGACAGCTGTCAGTAGAAACAAGCCTATGAATTCCTGAATTTCTTAATAGTACAGACAGTACCTGTCAATGTCATACTTTATGGGCATGCCGACCTAATTAGTGAAGGGCGATGAATGATCGTAACCACATACTATAAACTATCGATATTTTAAATAAAACTTCATTTAAAATTAATTTATCTTTTAACTTTATTGTATATTTTATATTTTAATATCATAACATTATTTACATTTGTACATACTTGATCTAAAATAATAGCGGGTAAATAAAATCCAATTTCTCACCTACCCATGTAACATTCCATCCGTCAACGTCCCATCCTTGAGTTTCGGGAGAAGACACGCCGCGTTTGGCTCACAAGCCGTGTTACCAGACCAAATTAAACCCAATTATATGTTACATTAGTATCGATAATAGTAAGAAACGTCGATAATTTCTATCGACAATTTTTTATATCCTAACAACCCTAGGAATGTCAGTTTGACATATGTTGCAGAGATCAAGCTATCTTTTATGTAGTATAGTAAATTTTATGCATTATTGAAACACAATCTTATATCTATTGTTTTCTCATTCTATAGTGATATTTTAGTCCAAAAACCTTTTATGGCAAAGTCTCAAACTACAAAGTCAAAAACTATCACTTGTGGTAAGATTGCCATCCCAAAATTTAGGTTTTTTTTTAAAGAGTACCATATAAAATCACAGTCATCATTACCGCATGCTTGGTCACAGTAAAAATATACTACAGTTGTATAATATTTTGCACTGGTAATTGATTTTCCAAAATGTGGCAAATTCACCCGCCTTGTTTCGATTTTTTCAAATTATATAGAAATAGCTGTCAAGGTTGCATCAGAAAAATTAGCGGTAGGTAAGTTTATAACAATATTTTAGTTTCTTTTTTGTGACAGCTCTAGCCTCTAAAAAAATATAGCAAATTCGACATTACTAAAAAATTGCATTGGGTTGCCAATAGTGATTTCTTAGGTTAAATTGGTTAAAGAGACGTAAATTATCATGGTTGTAATTAAAGAATATCATTAAGAACGTGGTATGAAAGTTTGACTTATCTACACAAAGTATATCCCACTTATTTTTGTTATTATTTAAAGCCAGAGGCCGATGAAATTAAACATAATTTGAGTTTTATGTTTTATTTGCGCGTCACACGCTTTTTCACAAAAGTAAAAATTGGAGGGAACAAATGACATTAGACATTGACAGATAGGCTGCGTTTAAAAATCTAAAAAGGTTTAACACTGCCCCTCGATTGAAAATCTGTCATAGATTGAAATCGTTACAAAACTATTGGTACATTAGAAAAACAATATTTACTGAACAATATTTAAGATTTGTTTCATGGTGTGCAGCTTTTCACCAGACAATGATTTTGTTAATAAATCTGCCACATTATTATGAGTAGAGACATATTCAACATTAATTAATTTTCTACTTATAATATCTTTTAAAAAATGGTGTTTTATATCAATATGCTTGGCACGTTTGCTATTTTCAAATGATTTTGATATTTGAATTGCACCTCTATTGTCCATGTACAATACACACAACACATCACTTTTCAGTCCATTCAAATCACTGTATAGTCCTTTTATGTAGAGTAAGTCACATGCACTAGTTGCAGCTGCTACATATTCAGCTTCTACTGTTGACAGAGAAACGCATGCTTGCTTTCTAGAAAACCAAGCAACAGGACATCCATTGTATAATGTTACAGATCCTGATACACTTTTTCTGTCAGTGTGTGAACCTGCCCAGTCTGCATCAGAGTATGTTTCTATAGATGCCATATTTTCAGATTTTTTGTAGTGTAGTCCAGTCTCTTGTGTTCCTTTCAGGTACCTCAGAACTCTCTTGGCCTGTATCCAAAGGCTCTTTGTAGGCTTATCCAGGTATTGACTTAAGTATGAGGTTGCATAGGTAATATCCGGTCGTGAGACTGTTGACACAAACATGAGACTGCCAATTAACTGGCGATAAGGTACATCAGATATTATTGGCTCATTTTCATCAAATTGGTATCCTTTTATTAATGGTGTAGTCGAGCTCTTGCAGTCTTGCATGTTGAATTTTATGAGCATGTTTTCTATTTGTCTTTTCTGTGCCATCTTAAGACCATCTTCTTTCTTTTCAATTTCCATTCCTAGAAATGACTTAGGAAACCCAAAATCTTTAGTTTGAAATTCCACTTTCAGATATTTCACCACCTTCTCTATATCTTCTTCAGTTCCAGTTAGAATAATATCATCAACATATATTAACATCCACACATTCAATGTTTCTCCTCTGTATAGACAGACATCATACTGAGATCTTTTGAAACCCTTTTCTTCTGCAAAGCTATTAAATCTTTGGTTCCAACATTTGGGACTTTCTCTTAATCCATACAATCCTCTATTCAGTTTTAAAACTTTGTACTTTGTTGCTTTGACACCTTCAGGCGGTTTGATGTACACTTCAGATTCAAGCATCCCGTTCAAAAACGCTGTGGGTACATCAAGCTGTCTTATATTCCATCCTTTCTGTACTGCATGTGCAAGGATTGTTCGAACTGAGGATATTCTTGCTACTGGAGCATAATTTTTCCCAAAGTCAGAGTCTTCTTTTAGTTGAAAACCCTTCACTACTAATCGAGCCTTTTTCAAGTTATTTTCTTTAGTTTTAAATACCCATTTTGTATCTATGGCTTTCTTGTTTTCAGGTAAATCAGTTTCTGTCCATGTATTCATTTTTTGTAGAGCTTGTATTTCTGTTTTGATGGCTTCTTCCCATCCATTTTCCATAGCTTCTTTAAATTCCTGTGGATCTTCTGAACTTATCAAGCAGTATGCTTCATACATTTCATATTCACTTAGATGTTTTGGTGTAGTAACTAATCTGCCACTTCTCGTATTTTGGCTAGTACTTTCTTGAGCCTTTTGTTCTTCATTTGTCTTTCTCTCTTTAATTTTATTTTCTTCTTCTTTTCTCTTTCTTTCTTCTTCATCTTTTCTCTTTCTTTCTTCTTCATCTTTCCTCTTTCTTTCTTCTTCATCTTTTCTCTTTCTTTCTACTTCATTGTGTTGTACCTCATCTTTTTCTTCAATGTATACTTTATCATCTTCTTGTTCATTAATCTGAGCTTGTTGGTACTTAAAATCTCTTTCATTAAATCTTACATCTCTAGTCACAATAACAGTATCTGTTATTGGATCCCACACTTTATATCCGTTTCTAGCATAGCCGATCATTCTTACTTCTTTTGCTCTTGAATCTAATTTATCTCTTCTTGGTAGAATTACCATCCATCCTTTGCATCCAAATGGTTTCAATTTATTGAGCACCATTTCTCTCTCAAATATCATTGCTGGTATCTCAAAATCAATTGCACTTGATGGGCATCTATTTATCAAGAATGTTGCTGTCAAAATAGCATGGCCCCACAGATGTCTTGGTAAACATGATTCATCCAGTATAGTTCGAGCCTTGTCATAAATGGATCTGTTTAGCCTCTCGCTTTTTCCATTCATTTGTGGACTATAAGGTATTGTATACTCTATTTTTATACCTTTTTCTTCACAAAACTTTCTAAAATAGTTTGATGAGTATTCGCCTCCATTATCACAACGGATTCTCTTTATTTTTATTTCTTTTTCTGTTTCTATTTCCCTTACATACTTTATCAAGTTGTCTGCTGCTTCAGATTTGTTTACTAACAGGTAAGTTTGAGTAAAATGTGAGTAGTCATCCAGTATTGTTTGGTAATATCTGTAGCCTTCTTTTGTTGGTACTCTCATGGGTCCAGCAACATCTGAGTGTATTAATTCTCCTACATCTTTTGATTGTGGCTTTGTAATTGTCTTGAAAGGTAGCCTTGTACTTTTATTTTTCATACAAACTTCACATACCTTTTTGCTGTAAGGCAAGTTCAACAAACTTAGTGCTTTACGATTGAGGTGGCCAAGTTTGATATGCCATAAATCACCACTATTCAGGTCTTCATCGCTGTAATGGCATTTATATTCTTCATTAGGTAGTTGCATTTTCAATATGTATAACTTTCCCTTCTTTTCTCCATAATATACTCGTTTTTCAGATTTTATTATTAACTCTCCATTTTTAAATATTACACATTTGCCTTTATTCATCAGTTCATTTACTGACAGTAAATTGCTTTCAATTCCACTCACTATGAGACCTTCAGTTGTGACAGGTGTGTCTCCCTCATAAAAGGTTCGTAAATAGCCTTTTTTCTTGGCACATAAAACTTCTCCATTTGCAATTTTTATTTTAATTGGTTCTTGAAGTTCCGTCACATTTGTCATAAATTTTTCATATTTTTCTTGTATGAAGTTATGTGTTGCTCCCGAGTCCACAACAAAAATAATCTCCGATGCATCCTGATCTGTATGCAATATGTGTTCCATGCTTGAAGCAATAAATGTTTCATCATTATTAGAGTTTTCATTCGCTTTCACTACATGTCCTTGTCCTCTGGACTTTCCTCTGAATCCTGATCTTCCTCTACTTCTCAATCTAAATTTTCCTCTGCCTCGCTGTATTTGATTATTGTTTTCGGTCTTCTTGTCACATTGGTATGCCATGTGTCCTTCTTTCCCACATTTATAGCAGGAGTAAAAACTGCTCTCTACAGCTTCAGTTTTCTTTTCTTTCAATTTTAGCTCTGAATCTAGAAGTCTAGATTTCACAAAATCTACGGTGAGCTCTTTTTCAATACTCATGGTTTCTAATGTTGTTATCACTGTGCTGTATTCCTCAGGTAGTGTAAGGAATAAATGTGTCAATTTGTCGCTGTCTTCCATTGTAGTTCCAGCTGTTTCCAATTGGGTTATTAGGTTATCAAATTGCAGGAAATGGTCCTGTAAACTTTTACCGCTAGTACATTTCATTGCGATTAGCTTTTTACGTAGGAAAAGCTTATTAAACACACTTTTTCTTTCGAAAACTTCTTCCAAAGAAGTCAACATTTCGGCCGCTGTTTTACATTTCTTGATTATGTTCAGGTATCGGTCAGTAACACACTGTACAATGATTGACCGAGCTTTTGCATCACTTTCAACATTTTCTTTGATCTCCTTGTCGTATTTATCCAATATGCTTGCAAGGTTTCTTTCTTCTAGCAAAATCTTCACGCGAAACTTCCAGTTGGAGAACGCTATATTGTCGTTCAGTTTGGGAAAATTACATGTTCCCGACGACGTCATTTTACTCTTCTCGATCAACCACGCTCTGCTGTTATTATTTAAAGCCAGAGGCCGATGAAATTAAACATAATTTGAGTTTTATGTTTTATTTGCGCGTCACACGCTTTTTCACAAAAGTAAAAATTGGAGGGAACAAATGACATTAGACATTGACAGATAGGCTGCGTTTAAAAATCTAAAAAGGTTTAACAATTTTCATTAAAGTTTTAGAGCTCAAAGTCACTCACAATTAGCGCGGGAAAAAAATAACTGCCAAAAAATGACAGTTCTATGAGAGTTGGGTTGTATTAACAATAAAATGTTGACAATCAAATATTCTAATTTAATTTTTTTTATTTGGGTATTTTACAAACTTAAAAAAAAATACAGTTTTGACGTAACAAATTATTTTGCCTCGTAAGCCGGTATATGGCAAATTATACAACCTTTGGCAAAGTTGCCAGGTGTCACGGTATCTCTGAGGTTTTTCAGTCTGGAAGATCATGCCCGAGTTTTTTTTCTACTCTGATTAGGTTATTTCTATCGTTCGCCTTCAGTCTTTAACAAAAAACGTACTTGAAAGTCAACAAACACAAAATAACCTATAAATTATAAAACGTTCATAATTCAGTGACTTTAACTCTAAAGCTGGTTTTTTACCAGTGGTAGACGCTTCCCCTGTCCTTAGTTCGTCTTTCGCTTTTGTCGTTCGCTACACTCCAAGTCTCATACATATTTATCTAGTTTTCGTATGATTTGTGATCGACACAAAAGTAAACATAAACACAGCAATGGTGTGCTGCCACCTGTTTTGAGCTTTCAGTTTTTAACCTCATTGGCAACATTGTACAACAAACAAATGTCAAATGACAAGTCAAATGTGTCAATCCATCCAGTGTTATTGAATTCGATTAAAAAACCAATAGATATTAGATTCTGATTTATTTGTGAATCACCTCGGACACGTAAACATTTACCATTGAAAATGACTGCTCCTATGGAGAGAATACAAATTCTTGATGATATTGAAAAAGATATTATAACATGTCTGCAATGTGCAGGTAAGAACTGTAGAAATAGTTCTCTTCATCTTTCGCAATCTCCTATTCCATAAAATGTACGAGAACAGAACTGAGATCACCTACAAGCAAAAATCGCCAACGTTTTGTGAGCGTCAAAGTAGCCCGCGAAATTCAATTCATTTTTTTACGTTTCTTGCAATTTGCAGTCTTATGGAGTTGTATTGCTGATTCTAATGATTATAATTCTGTAAAGCCATATTTGTGACGGTCGCGAGTCATATGTTAATCAAAATACGACCTGATACTGGCCTCCAAATAGCAAAAAAGGTTAAAAAAGCTGGCTTCCCTGACGCTTTCACCTTGTTTTTAAACAAAAAACATTTCACTTTAGATTAAGAGGTTTTAATAATAAAATCTAAAAATACATTTTAGCTCAAGCACTCCTGGAATTAAGTAAAGAAAAGTCTGGTCAGAAACAAGCAGAAACAAACACAACTCAATTTCTGAGAACATTAAGTCAAGTGGAATCAAAACTCAGTGATCAGATTAACTATCTGACTCAAGTATCTACTGGCCAACCGCATGAAGGATCTGGTTATGCATCACAGAAAGTATTACAGATGGCATGGCACCGATTAGAGCATGTCCGTTCCTGGGTGAATGAATTGGACCGTCTGAAAGCTTCTCACCTGTCTTCTACAAGATCAGTAACAGGAGCAAATGTTCAGAATGGCAGCATGACATCTTCAGGCACCAGCACTTGATACTAACTTTAATGCAGTTCATGTGTTACTGGAAAGACTTTTCAATTTTAATATTAAATTAAACATATTGTATTCTTATTTAAAAACTAGCTAATGTAGCCGTATGATGTTATCCTGTAAAATTGTAGCTGCAAGATCTTCGGTTTATCATGTAAAAACTGGCTGCATACAGAGGATGATCAATCCATTTAAATCAGATGTAGTGTAAAATGTAAGGTTATATTATTCTAGTTAAATATTCATACAGTTTTTTGTATTGGTATAAAAATAGTTAGAATATGTAAAATAATTACATAATTATACTACCTACATAATGAGTTACAGAATTTATTTGATAGTATTAGGATTGTCTGAATGGCTTGTGTCTAGGTTAAAAGTAGTAATTAATCATTTCTGAGATCTGGTGACTCGGTTAGACTCCCATCAGTTGGCATGTAAATAGGAATGTTCAGCTAATATTTACCTTGCTAATTTGTTGAGATTGTTCACCTGGATTGTCTCAGCTATCAATAGATGTTTGGGCGTCATAATGGATTTTCCATAGTGCTTTTTTACATAAAGTTGTTATGCAATTCCACTATATCCTAAGATGATTTTGTATAGACATAATCAAGATTTTTTTTTTATGTTTTCATCTGTGATTAAGCTAATTAAATTCCGTTTTACCAATGATAAAAATACTAGACTATACCATTGTTATATTAAATAAATGTAGGCATTTTCTTTCTTTTCTTCGCTCTTTTTTTTGCAATTTTCTATGGCCAAGCCAAGGGAGGGTTATGATCAGGGACTTGAAACGTTACTCAAAATAACGTTACGCTAAGTTCCGGTAACGATAATTTGTACCGTTCCACCAGGATCGCAACAAAATTAATTTCTTGGCTATAACGATACTAACAAACGGAACGAAATCTTAAACTGTTTAATAACAATATTAAAAGTATATCGTTATTAACATATCGATATAACGAAATAATAACGTTGTTCATTTCGTCAAGGGCGCGTTTGTAAATCGGACAAAATGATGCTGTTTTTCGGTACATTTTGTGACAAAACTAAACCGAATCAAATATAACTAATAACTACGCCATATAAATTGGTTCTTCATCTTTAAAGATAAGTAATTTTTTTATTCAAAATAATAATATAATAGTTTTTTATATTGTAAAAACGATCTTCCGTTGTCATAATTTAGGATGTCTAAAAATACTATAAGTAGGCACATATATTCAATTCTAAAGTTAAGGAAAAAATCTTTCAAAATGTCACAAATAGTCGTAAAAAAATTGAAACCTGAAACTACCTTTTTCACATATTTTGCTATTACGAATGAATCTTAACACATTGCATTAAGGGTTATTTTATTTTTGGTCTCTGTTTTGATTGTATGCATTTGGAAAGAAATCTCAGTCCGCGGTATTTAAGCTATGGTCCGCGCTCGGCCGTTGTCGTGAGTGGACCCTGTATTGCCTTTTTGCAGCGGCTCGTGAGAAAAAGATCGCTGTACAAAGTACAAATACAAAATATTCGATAATTCAAATTTGATACTTGATACGGTGAGATAATTTTATGATCACAGATTTTGATTCTAGATAATATTTTAATTCGGTAAAAGTAGGTAAATTTTATAAATGCCTATTCGTCTAGGACTTTATGAAATGACCTGAAGGTGTACTTTGGTGACTGCTACTGGAACTCCCCGACGAGTAGAACTAGGTGTGCCGAGTTTGGGCTCTTTTCGTTAGTTATGATGACACCTTATCTTCGGACCTGATGGAGTGACCTAAAGGTGTACTTCGGTGACTGCTAGTAGAACTCCCCGACGAGTAGAACTAGGTGTGCCGAGTTTGGGCTCGTTTTGTTAGTTATGATGAGACCTTACCTCCGGACCTGATGGAGTGACCTGAAGGTGTACTTCGGTGACTGCTAGTAGAACTCCCCGACGAGTAGAACTAGGTATGCCGAGTTTGGGCTCTTTTCGTTAGTTATGATGACACCTTATCTTCGGACCTGATGGAGTGACCTAAAGGTGTACTTCGGTGACTGCTAGTAGAACTCCCCGACGAGTAGAACTAGGTGTGCCGAGTTTGGGCTCTTTTTGTTAGTTATGATGACACCTTATCTTCGAACCTGATGGAGTGACCTGAAGGTGTACTTCGGTGACTGCTAGTAGAACTCCCCGACGAGTAGAATTAGGTGTGCCGAGTTTGGGCTCTTTTTGTTAGTTATGATGACACCTTATCTTCGGACCTGATGGAGTGACCTAAAGGTGTACTTCGGTGACTGCTAGTAGAACTCCCCGACGAGTAGAACTAGGTGTGCCGAGTTTGGGCTCTTTTTGTTAGTTATGATGACACCTTATCTTCAGAGCTGATGGAGAGACCTAAAGGTGTACTGCGGTGACTGCTACTGGATCTCCTCGACGAGTAGAACTAGGTGTGCCGAGTTTGGGCTCTTTTTGTTAGTTATGATGAGACCTTACCTCTGGACCTGATGGAGTGACCTGAAGGTGTACTTCGGTCCCTGCTACTGGATCTCCCAGACGAGCAGAACTAGGTGTGCCGAGTTTAGGTTCGTTTGGTAAGTTATAATGAGAACTTATCTCCGAACTTCATGAAAGTGATCTGAAAGTGTACTTCCTTGACTGCTACTGGATCTCCCCGACGAGTAGAACTAGGTGTGCCGAGTTTGGGCTCGTTTTGTTAGTTATGATGAGACCTTACCTCCGGACTTGATGGAGTTACCTGAAGGTGTACTTCGGTGACTGCTAGTAGAACTCTCCGACGAGTATATTTATTTATTTATAGTTAATTAAAACGGTACAACACCAATTACATTAATTAACATGGAACAATTACAATCTTGACATTAATTTAATTTAAAACTAACATTGAGCAATGGACTCCCTAGCATACTTTCTCTCACAGAACACCAGACAAATACACATAATTTTATTCCATTCATCCGCAAACACATCACATTCAGGGTTGGCAATCAGAAGGACATTTAGCATCTTTAGGGTACGACAGACTGGGGATTCGGCTTTGGCTACAGTTTTGCATGACAGTTGCGCAAACAGATTGTGTCGGCGGCTCAGACGGTATCCAATGTATTTGTCGGGCACAAATAATCGGCAGAAAAGGCCATGGAGCTCTGGACAGTCGATACGTCCCCGTAAGGTCTTACAGGCTACCGTGAGCTGATTAAGACCTCTTCTCACCTCCAACGAGTTAAAGCCTAACGTCCCTAAAAGATAGTTGGTTGGGTATATGTACGGAAAGAAATGATATAACCTTTGGAAGGGGCATCTTAGGAATGTTTTCTGAACCTTTTCTAACATCAGTGTTTGGGTCGCGATATATGGGTGCCAAACACAGGCACTAGACTCGAGTTTGTTTCGAACCAGAGTAGTGTACAACAGCCTAATAACATTTGAATTGCGAAAGTCACGAGCATTTCTCAAAACGAATCCCGAGCGCCTGAAAGATTCACTCGCAAGCGCAGAAACGTGATCTCTAAAAGTCAGACAGCGGTCACTCCCAAGTCCTTTATGTTGCTGACACGAGTAATTACTTCACCTCCCAAATTATAGTTATAATGGATTGGGCGCAACCCTCTATCGTATGTCATTGACGTAGCACTTGTTTTATTAAAAAATAGCTTGTTCACAATGCTCCACTCATAGATGGCGTCAATATCCCTCTGAAGGAGCTTGCAATCCTCGTCCGTTCGGATTTGTGCGACTAGCTCAAGTTAAAGACATGACATAGAGGGGCTGCCAAAATATCATGACATCTCTTAAGAGTAAAGGCTGGAATGTTGTCAGGGCCAACCGAGCTACAGGGTTTGAGTTTAGCAATAGCCTTAACTACATCCAGTGAGATTAAAAAGGGAAGTAGAACTAGGTGTGCCGAGTTTGGGCTCTTTTTGTTATTTATGATGAGACCTTATCTCCGGACTTGATGAAGTGACCTGAAGGTGTACTTTAGTGACTGCTACTCGACGGGTAGAACTAGGTTGTGCCGAGTTTGGGCTCTTTTTGTCAGTTACGATGAGATCTTACCTCCTGACCTGATGATTTACTTCGGTGACTGCTACTGGATCTCCCCGACGAGTAGAACTAAGTGTGCCGAGTTTGGGCTCTTTTTGTTAGTTATGATGAGACCTTACCTCCGGATCTGATGAAGTGATCTGAAGGTGTACGAGGCATGCCTTTTAAGTTCTGTCGTTTATAATTTTCTATAACTTCCGAAGAGGCCTAACACGGCTTCAGTGTTTCGAAGAGCTAACATCTGTGTTCTATGATAAAGCCCCATGTCTGCGGACTGTCGAACGCTGGTATTTAGAATTCCAGCGTGGACATATCAGTCTTAGTGACAAATCTCGTGAAGGACGTCCAAAATCCGCCTTCTCTGAAGATAACATCGTTTCTGTGAGACAACTAATCCTCGAAGATCGTCATGTGACATATCGGGAGATAGAGGCGTTATTAGGCATCTCAGGGACAACCATTCAGAAGATCTTGCATGAGGCGCTTGGTGTGAGAAAGCTAGTTTCCCGTTGGATCCCGCATTTGCTTTCTGATGATCATAAGGCGGCCCGAGTCAGATGGTGTAAAAAAACTCTTCAAAGGTTCATCCGAGGAGAGTCAAATCATGTTTACGACATCATTAGTGGTGACGAATCTTGGATCTGTGCCTACGATCCTGATTCCAAACAGCAATCCACAATTTGGGTCTTCCAAGACGAGCCAAAGCCGACTAAAGTTGTTCGCTCTCGAAGCACTTCAAAGAAGATGG
Organism: Agrochola lychnidis; assembly: GCA_963680765.1. Lineage (NCBI taxonomy): Eukaryota > Metazoa > Arthropoda > Insecta > Lepidoptera > Noctuidae > Agrochola > Agrochola lychnidis. The sequence continues at coordinate 12,131,845 of OY796858.1, forward strand.
TGGCTACGTTCGTGGCGAAAACCGGTCATGTTGCGACGATTGCACTTGTAGATCGTAGAACCGTTAATGCAGAGTGATATACCACAATTTGTTTACCACAAGTCATCGCCGAACTTCGGAAATCTAACCCAAAGCGACGCATCATCCTCCACCATGACAACGTACTTCGGTCCCTGCTACTGGATCTCCTCGACGAGTAGAACTAAGTGTGCCGAGTTTGGGCTCATTTTGTTAGTTATGATGAGACTTTACATCCAAACCTGATGGCTCGTCGGGGAGATCCAGTAGCAGTCACCGAAGTACACCTTCAGGTCACTTCATCAGGTCCGGAGGTAAGGTCTCATCATAACTAACAAAAAGAGCCCAAACTCTGCATACCTACCTAGTTCTACTCGTCGAGGAGTTCCAGTAACAGACACCGAAGTACACCTTCAGGTCACTTCATCAAGTCCGGAAGTAAAGTCTCATCATAACTAACAAAACCAGCCCAAAGTCCACGGCTCATATCTCTCTACTATTAGAAGGCGCTCAGTGCCTAACAGTCACTGAAGTAGGTATTTGTACTCGTATCTATGTATTATTTAGTAAAAATATAAACAACAACACGGAATATTTTTAGTAGGTTCTATGTATTTTTAAACAAATCAAAATTTAAAAAAAACTTTCAGTGTATCAAAATTGACTACTTTGACTAATGTATCACTTGATTACTATTCCCGCAGTTAACCGCGCGTACACTTGTGTGTGTGACCTGTGTCAATGTAGTAGCTCGATTCTATACCTATCAATTTTGCAAACGCGTCCTTAAGCAACATTGCCAAAAAAAATTGTGAAGATGACACTATCCCATAAATATAAAAGTCGGTAGGTATTAAATAACCACAACTATTCATTCACAACACTATCTGTAAAAATGTGCACTCTCGTACGAACTTATGTTTGAATACAGCGGTGGATTACCACCAGCCGGCAGCCGGCCGCCGAAACAGGGGTGGCCAGTGGTGGTGGTGGTGGTGGGCAACGAGCGATGGAGCGGTGGTCAGCGGGAAAAGTTCTTAAGAATAACGTTATACAAATGAATCTGTAACGTTATTACAAGCGGATATAAACATAATGTTACTGATACCTATAACGTTACTTAAAATATTGTCCTACAAAAATGGTATTCTATAACGGTTTTTTTTGGTAACGTTATTAATCTTTTTAGGTTTTAGTATCGTTACAAAATTTGGAGCGTTATTAGATAACATTTTGTGTAACGGAACGAAATTAATTTCGTTTTCAAGTCCCTGGTTATGATTTTGACAGGCTATGCATGTATGTTCATCTGTTCCCTCATAATGGTTCATTTTAATTAGATAACTGACTAATGAAAGTCAAAGTCGATAACGCGGTTGCTACAGGGAATCCTGTAAAAAACGTGAGGAGACTCGCACCCAATGAAAATGAGCCTTCAAAGCAACTACCAAACGTGCGGTGCAGGTTCTCCGTATACCGCACTGACGAACTAAGGGGGTGGCAGGTGTGGTCCGCCACAGGCCCCCGGTACTGGGGGGCCTTAAAATTCAGAAATACTCTTTAATCGAATCCTAAACATGACCAAAAAAATATGTTCAGTAAGTAAAAGACAGTTTGTAATTGGGGGGGCCCCCTACACATGCTAAATATACTTAGGGTGCTAAAATTTTCGAGCCCTCTTCGCTCCTTCTTGCAACCGAGCGACGTTCTCGGTTTTCCCAGACTTCTCTGCGCGTGCGTAAGTCTGTACGAAGTCAAAACAAATTTTACCTACCCGGGATTGGGTGCTAAAATTTCCGACTTCTCGCTTCGCTCGGTCTTGCATCTTACGGGGTACAGTTTCACACTTTACTGTATATGTTGACAAAATAATTCCTATTTCTGTATAAATGTTCAGAAGAAAATGTTAAATATGCGGGGTGCAAAAATTTTCATGCATCTCCTATTTGTCTGATGCTCTTTCGATGCGTCTGGTTTTCAATCAATAGTCAAAAGTAAACGCAGCGTGCTTAATATTTTGACGTTCATTCCTGGGCAGGGGGGCCCCATTTAGTTTTGCTGCCCCGGGTCCAGACAAGTTTGGCACTCTCAACGGCTTGCTAGTTGGCGTTTTTGTCACAGTTGGATTTTAGATTATAACTTTATTTTTTTAATAACAATGGGTAGGAATATCTAGCCTGTATTGAAGGCGTAGATGACATAGAGAATTGAAGGATTAGGAAGAGGTCATAGATAGGTAGGTGTCCATTAACTCTTGTATTGCATCTGGTGTGTTTCCTGATCTGATGAAACTTAGCAAAGTGATTCCATTGTTCAAATCTGGTAGCACAACTGATACCACAAATCGGCATATTCCGATATTACCTACATTGAGCAAAATCTTTGAAAAATTGATTTTAAATGTTAGGACATTTCAATGCACACAGTTTACTTCATCTGAAACAGTTTGGTTTTACAAAGGGTCGTTCAACTACAGATGCGGGCGTGGAATTACTGAAGAACATTTTCGAGGCCTGGGAGGAGTCGCAAGATGCTCTTGGCATTTTCTGCGACTTGTCCAAGGCCTTCGATCATCATGATACACTCATCAGGAAACTGTACCACTATGGTATGAAGGACAAGGCTATTGACCTTCTGACTTATCTGAACAATAGAATTCAGAGGGTCGATGTAAATGGCAAGAGATCTGCGGTCTCACCATTGGCGTTCCGTAGGGTTCAATTCTTGGTCCTTTCTTATTTATGTAAACGACTTAACCAATCGTGCTGTTACGCTCATTCTTCATCATTCAAATCTACACTCAATCCGGAAACCAAATTTACAAACTTTCATACCTTACATACCTCTACACACTTACAGACACATGCATCCACCCACACCCACACACGGAATAATAATACGAATATAGTTATGATATCCTGCACCTGTAAAACTTATAAATATGGATAATACTTTATTAACTTTGAATGACATAGACAATTCTGAAATAGCCCAAGTGTTTGATTGTGGCATTGACGACTTCGCTAAGCATATAGCGCCTAACTCTTCCGACTTTGCCATCGTTTCGCAGAATATTAGATCTATTTACTCTAACTTTGATGATCTTCAATTAAACTTAGCAATTCTTAAAACAGAAATCGATCTGTTAATCCTAACCGAATGTAGGCTGAACTCAAATAAACCAGTACCTCAAATAACTAACTATATCTCGTTCCAAACAACAAATCATCTGAATAAGGCTGATGGAGTGGTCGCCTATATTAAAAACACACATAAAAATAAGACAAGAGAAGTAAAGTTAGCTCACGCGTCTTGCTTGGAGATTCATATTGTGCCTGACCTTATAGTTATTGCAATTTATCGGTCTCCCTCAACTGCGAACGCGGACCAATTTATTCACTCCTTAAACAATCACCTAACTACCATCGCATCAATTAAAAACGTAATAATCACTGGAGATATAAATATTAATCTTACATTCAATCAAAATGAGCAATCACACGAACGCTCAAATAGACTTAACTACCTCAATATGTTAGCCATGCATGGTCTACTCCCTGGTCACTCGCTCCCCACGAGAGACAAAACCTGTCTTGACCATTTCATTTTAAAACTCAAACCTGGCACCAAAACTGCAACCATTGCAATTATTCACACAACTATTACTGACCATTTCATGACTTTCCTAAAAATCACAAACCATTCAAATTTAATAAGATGCTCAAAAACAAAAACAGTCTTTAATTTGGAGAAGGGACTTGAGCTCCTCAAAGCTAGTAACCTGTCAGACCTATTAAAACATGATAACCCTAACACTCTTACCAATAATCTAATTGAAATACTGCAAAATTGTGTCACACTCAGTACAATAACTCTGAATGTACATTTGAAAAATAGAATCTTAAAACCGTGGATGACTATTGGCTTATTGCGCTGTATTTTGAATAGAAATTGTATGCAGAAGAGACTGAGGCTTGACCCATTCAACGAAGTACTAAAAATCACATACAAAAGGTATCGTAATTACTGCATTACCATTATCAGAAAACAAAAACGAAAATATGACAGAATTCAACTTTCCAAAGTGCACAAAAACCCTAAAAAGACATGGGATATCATTAACAACATCACACAACGCAAACCTAAAAAAACACATAGTTTGGATCTACTAGAGCTATCCACTTCCCCACAGAAATCTGTTGACAAGGTTAATGATTACTTCTCTAACATAGGCAAGCTTCTTGCAGATAATATCACTACTTCTCAGCCCTCAGCAGGAGATAATACTAATCCTGACTCATTCTCGACAGATGGTCCTTTGCCCTCATCTTTTGTTCTTCTCGACACAGACCCCGACGAAGTTCGAGCCACTCTAATGAGTTTGAAAGCAGATAGTGCTCCTGGCTGGGATAAAATACAAGTCAACTTTCTAAAAGCCGCTCACGAACCAATTGTACCAGTCATAACCCACTTAATTAATCTATGCTTCGAGCAGGGACTTTTCCCGGACGCTTTGAAAGTGGCCCTAATAACACCTGTGTACAAGTCTGGGGACAGGACTGACCCGTCAAATTATAGGCCAATCTCTGTCCTACCGTCCATTTCAAAAATCCTTGAGAGACTTATAAACTCGCGCCTAGTTAAATTCCTCTCTAAATATAAAATACTGTCGCCCTCTCAATTTGGGTTTAGACAAGGAAAGTCTACTGAGGATGCAGTTCTGTCACTAACTTCTGCTCTGGTAGATGGAGTGGATAGTGGCAACAAGTGTCTAACTGTTTTTCTTGACCTCAAAAAGGCCTTTGACACAGTGTCTGTCCCCATACTTTTACATAGGCTAGAAAGCATCGGTTTAAGGGGACCCGCTCTTGATCTTTTTAAGTCTTACCTGAGCAATCGCAAACAAACGGTTAAAATTGCGAATTACACTAGCTCCGAGTTAGCCGTTACTTTCGGAGTCGGTCAGGGCAGTGTCCTTGGGCCGACCTTGTTCCTTATCTACATTAATAATTTATGCAACATGAAGATTGACGGCGGACTCATATTCTCATACGCCGACGACACTGCCATTGTCTTCACTGCTAAAACTTGGGCTAGTGTTCGAAGGCTGGCTGAATGTGGCCTGGCAAAGATTGCAGCTTGGCTAAATTATAGTCTCCTCACGCTTAATGCCTCTAAATCCAACTATATCTGCTTTACTAAGTATAATAACTCGCAACCGTCACAAGAATTCCAAATAAAAATACACAACTGTCCTGACCCCCCAACCCTCGACTGCACATGTGTAAGGATTGATAGGTTACAACACACTAAATACCTAGGGGTTATGATTGACCAGCGCCTGTCCTGGCACATGCACACTGAACTTATAATGAAAAGAGTTAGGAAAATGATATGGACCTTTAAGGCACTGCGACATGCGGCTTCAAAGCGGCTTCTGAAGCAAGTATACATATCATTGGCCCAATCGATCCTCACATACTGTTTGCCTTGTTGGGGAGGGACAACAAAAATAAAAAATTTAGAACTTGAGAGGGCCCAAAGATCCTTGCTTAAGGTCATGTTCTTTAAACCCTATAGATTCCCTACTCGAAGCCTGTACCAATTATCTGGTCTTCTGTCTGTAAGGAAACTTTATTTGCTTCAACTCATACTAAAAAAGCACACATCCCTCCCATATGATCCCTCTAAGCCTAGAAAGAGAAGGAACTACTTAGTCGCTCCAACTGTCAAGGTTAGATCTACTTTCGCTAAAAGACAATACTCAAGGCAATCTTCTTACCTATACAACTTGCTGAATAAAGAACTACGTATATACTCCTTGAAGCTCCGCGACTGTAAAAGAGTTGTAACCGAATGGCTCAAGACTAAAACCTACGACGATGTTGAGTCTTTTGTATCTACGCTTCAATAACCAAATTACTTGCATTTGGGTTGTTGTGTACAAGGTTAGTGGAAGAAGTTGTATTTGGCTTCTTCCGATCCCAAGACATTGTCGCAGGGCTATCCTACAACCTACAACCTACATTCTGCAGTTGAGCTTGCACTTACACCTAAACTGTATCCTTACCCAGAGAACCCAGATATTATCTACCTAATTGCCAAATCTCATCCGGATCTGTTCAGCCATTTCGGCGTGAAGTCGTAACAAGCAAACAAACAATGCAAACACACAAATTCCTAATAAACAAATACATTCTCGTATCTATTTTTATGTTGAGCAGGATATTAAACGACAGTATAACTCTAAATATTCTAACTATAATTCACGCACTACACACCCTCACACTTCACACTCTCACCCATACTCACACATAATCATTCACCCATACTCACACATAATCACACGTAACACGCGACTTGGCTCTTTTCTATGCATAACTCTCACTCATTTACCCTTTCAATTGTTTAATTTTAAGTTACCCATTTAATTTATTTTATTTTACTGCATGTTTACATTGTCTACACTGCTCAATTACATAAGATGATGATAAGTGGAAGCGCGGAGTCTCCTAACACAAGCAATTCCTTGCTTAAAAGGTGATCTCCGATCATATGTATGTAAATGCCTTTTTGTAATTGAAATAAATATTTTGTTTTTTTTTTTTTTTTTTTTGACTTACCACATATGTGATAATCACAAGATCGTATTATTCGCAGATGACACTTCCCTCATTTTTAAAATCAAACGTCAGTTAGTCAACTTTGAACAAATTAATGATGCACTCTCTAAAGTTGTGCATTGGTTTAATGTAAATAATCTTCTGCTAAACGAAAAGACTAAACTCGTTAAATTTTCAATGCCAAATGTCAGGCTGTCAGGTTAATGGAACAGAGTTGGACTCTGTTGAGTCGACACTTCGAAAGTTTTTCTTGGAATCACTATTGACGGTAAATTACAATGGGGCCTACACATAGAAAAATTGTCAGGAAGGCTAAGTTCGGCCGCCTATGCTGTTAAAAAAATTAGACAGATAACTGACGTAAATACAGCCAGAATTGTTTATTTTAGTTAGGTATTTTCATAGTCTTATGTCATATGGGATTCTTCTCAGGGGAACCTGTGCGGACCTTAATACTATCTTTGTTCTACAGAAAAGAGCCGAACAGCCCTTTTCTGTAAAAATCAAAGAAATAAATATTCTAACTGTAGCCTTACAATATATTTTTGAAAACCTATTGTATGTACATACACAAATATACATAAAATATATCAAATTTTAAAAAACTGTCCGATATTTATAGTTTAAATACCAGGAATAAACACAACCTTGCTGTACATCGCACACGTCTCCACAAAGTAGGCAACTCATTCATGGGTCAATGTATACGCTTTTACAACAAACTTCCCATTGACATTCGAAACTTACCCATTAAACGATTTAAAATATGTATTAAAACCAAACTTTGTCAAAAAGGGTACCTACTACCTATAAAATTTCAGATTATTTAGAAGATAAAAAGCTTGGGATTGTACTGCTCGCTCTGCTAATCCTTGTGATAAAACCTGTCTGTGACTACCGCAGGACCACCAACGCCAATCGCTTCCATATTTAGTAAATAATTAGTACCCAATTGGTACTAATTAGTGCTCGAACGACAAAATTGGTACCTTAGTAGTTTTCGAGAAACTCGACTTTGGAGGTGGTCCGGCGGTAGGCACGCTCCCTTCAGCAGGACCACCATGAGCGCCGAAAAAGGGGGCATGCTGCAGCTATTCTAAGTATACAAATAATTAGTACTTACTTACCCTTAAATGTGATTCATTGCGTAAAAAAAAACAGAACTGAAACATTTGTATTTATCGAGAAATCAACGATGATAACTTTCGCGCGCTCGTTCACCAGGACCACGACTTTGAATGTTGATTCCAAGATTGACGAGCTTGTCACTTTCCTCAAACCTATATAGAAAATTAGTACCCTGCAAGATAAAAATTAGTGCCCAAAATCCAAAATTGGTTCTTCAGTAGTTTACGAGATATAATACCATACCATTGGGTGGGGTGGCCGTAGTCACGGTGTAAAATTTTCATTTCAAGATTTCCCTATTAAAAACTCTGTGATTTCTTCCCAAATTTATACAAAAATTAGTGCTCCGAATTCCGAAAGAAGTTATAGCGACCAAAAATTCAGATTCCAAGTGTTGTATTTTAAGAGAAATTAGCTTTCATTACTTTTCCATAGTACTAAATCTCAGCGTATAACCCGACCAAATTAAGTTGTCAATGGTATTGAGCTGTTTAGGAGATGTACACTCGTGCACATAAATTTATGGATGTCGGAATAGCAATCTGTTTCAAAATGATTTGTGATATAAGATCGTGTATATAAGTCTGAAAAAGTTAAGGACAGTCTCCTAAGACCGTTTTCCTGTAGCTACAACGGTTAAGGTACCTGGGGGCCTACCACAAGCTCATAAAGCAGTATTATTTTAATATTACTTCAGTGTGGGAAAGAGATGAAGTTCTACAGGGCGTATAGCTCCATCTCTTTCTCCCACTGAAGTAATATTAAAGTAATACTGCTTTTGAGCTGGTGGTAGGCCCCTGCCCTGTCTCAAAAATCCACTCTGTATACCTATTCCCGAAAATCCTTACCTACATATTATAAACAAAGTTCTCCGCCGCGTCTGTCTGTCTGAACGCGATAAACTCAAAAACTACCAAACGGATTTTCAAACGGTTTTCACCAATGCACGGAGTGATTCTTGCGGAAGGTTTTAGTGTTTTGTATAAATTGGCTGAAATATGACGATTATTATTGTTGAAGATGTTGGAAAAATTCATGCCGACTGGGAGCTTTACTGGCGTGCGCCGCGTATAGCGTTAGGCTGTATACAGAAAGAAAGCTGGAAACTTATAAGCGCTTGACAGCGCTGGTAACCCGCGCAGGAAAATATATGAACGCGCGCCGATAAGCACTGAACGGTGCCGACAAGTTCCGACAAGCTTCAACACGCGCTGGTCAGCGCTGGGCGCTGCCATTTAAAATTTTGCTTGGTCTGCTTCAACCTGCTTCCTTTGTGTAGAACGGACCAGCGCTGTCAAGCGCCGGTAAGCGCTTATAAGTTTCCAGCTTTCTTTCTGTATACAGCGTTACAGATACATCAAATTTATGTTCTACGGGATTGAAGATCTTAAAAGGTTCAATAAAAAAGTCCGCGATGGCATATGTCTATCTTCTAAGAATTACCCACAGTAACCATTTTTATCTTTCAGAATTTGATAAAAATTCCATTGTTATTTCTGAAGCTATATTGACCGGTATCATATTAATCCTTGTCCAATAAAATATGTTATTTAAATTGGCCATTTAATTGAGAGTAAAATATGCCTTGACATCATCTAATTTAAATGAAAGGTTTTAAAAGATATCGCAGATTCAAAATTACGCGTAACAAAATAATTATGGTTGGAGCGCAGCGGTAGAGTCAATAACCTTTTCCTGGACTATTAGGTATCTATCCCGGTACTGCCCGCTAGTGCATTCCTGTGGTATATTTTCCGACATCTACGCGGGCGAAACCGCGGGCAAAAACTAGTGACTACATATAATTAATAACATCACACCTGTAATTCCCCGAAGAGTTATAGGCAGAGCTACATCTTAGCATGCATGTATAAGTAGGTACCCATATTTCGCCGGATATGTAAGTCCCATGTAATGGGGGATCCAGACTCCAGGCTGCTACTGAAAAGTTCCTGATAGAAAAATCCAATAACACTGCCCCAGAGTATATATTATATTCTGTGCACTACCCTACCTGGTAATCGAACCAGGACTTCCTGCTCAGTAGTAGCACTTGCGACCAGAAGACCAAGACAAATTATTCGTTGATTTCGCGTCAATTTTTACCCGACTACGGCAAAGCCAAAAGGAAGAGTTATGATTTTAGCAGTCTATGTATGTATGTTTGTATGTATGTATGTTTGTTTGTTTTTACGTGTGTTCCACCGTAGCGCCTAAACTACTGAACCGATTTTGATGAATGAGGTATCAATAGATTTGTAATAATGGTCCGGGTGACATAGGCTATATAATTTTTCCCAAAATTTAATTTGGTGGACTTTACACGTAAATTTCTAACCTCGAAAAAAATTAAAATGGGATGATCATGACATGTTTGGTATCAAAAGAAAGGTCTTGACGAGCACATTACAAATATGTATATAATATTATATTTTCAAAGTAAACAAATATGTTTAAATCGTTAAAAACAAGCAAAAGTGAGACTGCGCTACGTAGTATCGCAAGATGTTACCAACGTGCAGTTAATCAAATCTTAATAAGTAGTACCGATTTGTAATTCCACTCTTATGAAGAAAAACAAGTACAACGAAATATTTATATTTTGGATTTCTTCGAAGCTCGATATAGATATATGGTGTTGGCGTCGAAATAAATCACTCTATGGTTTCGTCCAAAGCACTATGCACTGCTATTGGAATTTAAAATAGGTTAATTACTGAACTATTGTATTACTCTACTCTTATTTACGTTTATCAAGTGTAAAAACGGAAAAGTATAAAATAAAAAAAATAAAGTTTAAAAAACTGTAACCCGACTACGGGAAAATAAAAATGATCTAAAAAGTATGAAATAAGCAAATATTTCAGACAGAAATCAAGACATAGGTACAAAAATGGTCAAGGTAAAGCCGTCGTCGCATGCCATTATAATTTTGTAGGTGTTCTTGGCACCAACATGGTTTACAGGCATGCGACCACGGCTTTACCTTGACCATTTTTGTACCTATGTCTTGATTTCTGTCTGAAATATTTGCTTGTTTCATACTTTTTAGATCATTTTTATTTTCCCGTAGTCGGGTTACAGTTTTTTAAACTTTATTTTTTTATTGTTATTACCATACAACCTAAAACGATTGAATTTCGTTTCGCGGGCACATCGGCGCGATATGACTGCGACACGAGTTGAGTATGGGCAGTATCTGTCAAAGCTAGGTAAAAATAGTGAGTTATTGATAAATAAGAATAAAATTGCTGATACTTCATCAAAAAATTTATTGCAAATAATATGAAATTTCAAAATACACTGATTGCTGAAAAAAATATTTTAATTTATTCAATACCTACCAAGTTCCTGGAGTCATTTTTGGAATACAAAGGTAACTATGTGATTTTTTAATTACTTAAAGCTAATTTAAAATGGGATTTCTTTACAATTTAATCCATTGAGTAGCACTAGTTCAAATACCTTGGAATTGAGCAGGTCTTTACAATGTTAGTGCCACTCATAAATGGAATACAAAAACTGGGATTTAAGGAAAATATGATTATTTTAAAACACAATAATAAATTCAGCTTTTATTCCTTTTGGGCATCAGTGTGGGCAAGTATCAACTCATCACAAAAAACGACATTAACTTGGAATGCTTTTGCCATTAACATAATGACAGCCAATGGGAATGGTTGTTCATAGCTGTTTTGCATTATACATACAATGTCTATTTACATCAATGTCTGTAAGAGTATAAAATGAAGTCGCCTGGCTACAACAGTCTGTGTATTTGGATACAGCTCTGATTCTACTAGATGTTTTGGTGTGATTTTCACCATCAATCAGATCATTTTTCGAGAATACTTTTATAAACTATTGTACATTGATATTCTATCGTTCGAGCGAAGCCAGGGCGGTAGGTAACTTATGAAGTGACCAGTCTTCACTGCACTGGTAAATCTTGGCATTGATTTGAAATTGAAAGTAAAATAACCTTGGCAGATTGATTTGACTTATGCATAAATTACCTTTTATCACAAAGTGTTTTTAAGAATCTTTCATACAATATTCTAATGGGTAAAACGTTAAAAAATAATTTTGCACCCACTTCCAATAAAGCTACATTTATACGTTCTTGTTAATCTACAATACTTCAAATCATTTCACTTTTATCTACATTTACCCTCGACTCATTCAGTTTGAACTTGAACTACACAACATAATGCTTTGAGATGTGATAAATTTGTCATATGAGGTAATTTATTCCTTTCCAAAAACATGATTTCGTACTCGAAAATCAAATACTCAATGCAAGTCATACATCACTTATATAAAGCAAGTTTTTAGCAAATTTCCCTGTTGTCTGTTATGTTATCAATCCTCAATACAGCTGATAACATAATCAGTTTTCTTATACATGCAAAAACTAACTTTAGATAACTGTGCCTTTATCTGAATCCACTTTAGTAAGCATGTTATCAAGCAAAGTCTTGCTAGTAAATTTGTTTGCTATTAAGACTATTAGAAAATAAATAATTTACAATATTACAACAATACATAAATTAACTAATAGTTATAATTAGACATTTAGGTCATGAGTTGTGTGGCACAACAATTCAATCACTCCTCTTTTCAGCTTCTTTGATTGGCATTAGCTTTTGTGAATTTTTCTATATCATCTAATGACCTCTTAGCCTTTGTCGATATATCATCCATTGATCTTCTTGCTGTGGAAGTTATGTCATCAAGAGATTTCTTTGTGTGTGATAACAGCTCATCTGTACTTTTACATGCAGTGCTTGCAAGTTCTTTTATTTCCGAGTCTATTTTTCCAATGACCCATTCTATTGCTTGACGACCTTTACCAGCATTCAAAGATATTTTGTTGGCTAATAAATCCTCCATGTAGCTACTGAGTGGTACGCCCTGAAAATATTAATTTAATGTTAATACTAATCATATTTCAATTATAATACAAATTGCTCCTGTGCTAGCTTGGCAGAGTGGAGATTGGCAAAATTGAAAGAGCCTAAGACGTATTTAAACATTGCACTAGGGTTGATTGACATTGAGAAGTGGAAGAAAGTCATGGAAGGGTTTTCCAAGAATGAAATCCCTAACAATTTTTTCAGTTAAATCGTTTTATCTTCAGTAGGTATCCCTAGTTCCAACTGTTTTGTGGAAAGGACTTTTTCGCAGATGACACAAATTAACCCACCGATTTGTTAAAGAGTGAATTAATGACCATTCTGAGCTATGACTATAACTGCATTGAATTTTACAAATATGTTAAATCAAATAAAGATACATACATGATCTTCTTTAAACTATAAGTTTCAATAAATAAATAATAAGAACATAAAATACATGTTTTTTATTTATACCGGGAAAAATTTAAAATCCTGTTTTTTAAACAAAATTGAGCATTTGCCCTTAAATAATAATAAAATCTGGCAATCCTACTATGCACAAACCCCAGCCCTAACAATGGGTGGGCTACGTTGCAGATGATGATAATAAGCATTCCAATGGTACAGCTATAAGATATATTTTTTTGGTGTTATTAAAATTTTATATTTAGAATCCTTGAGATTAAATGTAATTTTAAAATGACCCTTACAAAAAGTTAACCAAAAGGTATGTGCCTATCAAAGCTGCAAGACATGTATGAAAATTACAAAACAACATAATATTAAAACAAGCAATGGTTCTTCTTACTTGTACAGTGACTACGGCTTCTTGTGTCAGCAGAGTTTTAGAAGGGTCAGAGGGATGTGGATTATACCGAACAGTCTCATCAACAGCTATGTAACGGCAAAATGTCAGGTTCGAGGTTTTCAAAGTCATTTCTCGTTCATTCGGGTTTACCTCTGACTTTTCACTTGCATAGCAAATTTTTGCTGTTCCAATAAGCTGTAAAAAATATTTATTGTTTGCAGGAAGGTGTAAAAAAAAAAAAAATTGATGAACTATAAATTACTCAACAAATGAAATTACGAAACTTACTGCTTGCGCCCATCTAGGAAAAAACCACTTGGAACTGACAAGTCTGTGTGTGATTAAAATTCCATCGACTACCTGCCTTTCGATGACATCTGTTCCAATAACTGCTGGATTCATAGGATTGGGATATTTTCGCCATGCTGCTTGAGCAACCGTCTCCCACGGATGGCTGTAAATTTACGAACAAAGACAATGATTAATTGACCGATAATATTGTATTGAAATTCAAGGTTGCGTCATAATATCTATCGTCATTACTTACTTGAAAGTGTGTTCTGAGGTCCAAATCTTCATTTTGTATTATTAATATCTACGAAATAAATCAATTGTTTTGAGATAATACTAAAATTATCTCATTGGAAACCTGGTTTTTTTCCTTAAACTTCCGTTACATATTAGTCAAATAGTCACATTCACACACAGACGACCTTTATCCTCTCACTGGAGGTTTGAAGTGACCATTTTCTTATCAGCGATTCTACTAAATGGATAAATGCAAAGCTAAAAATCTACTGTAAATTGAAAGAATATCATGTTACATTTTTTATACCTATAGATGGAGGAGCTCGTGGTTATACTAACAGCCGCTCGGGTCGATCTGTCAGGTTAAGCTACGTTTGCCGGGGTTGGTCCGTGGATGGGTGACCATTTCTAAATACCGAGACTCCTCCGTGCCTCGGAAAGCACGTTAAGCCATTGGTCCCAGCTGTCATTCGTGGATCTTTGACAGTCGTTACGGGTCGTCAAAAGCCCGAAAGTCTGACAACCAGTCTTACCAAGGGGTATCGTATTACCCAGTAACTGGGTTGTGGAGGTCAGATAGGCAGTTGCTCCATTTAAAATACTGGTATTCAGCTGCATCCGGATAGACTGGAAGCCGGCCCCAATGTAGTTGGGAAAAGGCTAGGCAGATTGATTGATTTTTCATACAATAACATCCTTTTATTTAGGGTTCCGTACCCAAAAGATATTAAGTGTAAGTGGGTCTCGATATTTAATATTTTACGGTCCTAGCTTACACCGCGCCCCGCTGCCCGCGCACGCCACGGCGCTGCGGCGTAGTCTTTCTGCCTGTCACGTCTGTAAAAAAATTCTAATACAAAAAATCAAACGTCTGCGCTAGTCTCATGGAATTCTGATTCAGGAATCCCGTACTCTAATTGCGTAACTTATTTTCGTAAACAAATATGCCTAATTTATTTCATTTTGACAGTTCAACAACATTCATTGCGTTATTTACGTTGTTGAGCAGATTTTTTTTTCCAACTTATGAAACAATGAATTAGCAATCTGTTTCAAATCGAAACAGATTGTAATTGTGTTGTATTACGCAATTACTTATTAATTTAATTGCGTAAATTAGGGTACTGATTATGAAACAGTACGTATGCTGCCAGCCTATATACAAAAAAAAATTAAGAGTTATAATGGATCCGCAGTTGTATCCCGCAAAATTAATTTTTTCTTAAGTTTTTGACAATTTGCAGGTTGTATCTTGATCAAAATATGATTCGCGACTATAACAAATATGTTTTTACAGAATTATATTCATTAACACATTTCTCTATCTCTAATAGAGATTTGTTCGGACACTGTCCCTCTTTGCGGCCTTCATCTTACAAACGCAAGTCTTCTGGAGTGGTGCACGACTCCTCAAGTCCATCGCCTAGAGGCCACACATACTCTTTAGCGGTCGGAGATCGTTGAATGACCTCCAGGCGGGCGCCCGGTGCGTCTGTTACGGATAGGGATAGAGGTTGTAGCCTCCCGCTCCCAAGCAGTATTTAAATAACTACTAAAAAAATATAATTTTTAAGTATGGCAAGTTTATTAACCTGTGAACTGTGAATGCGATGGCGATGACGTAATGAGGAAAGAGTAGAAAGAGGAATTCATGGGAATTTCAAATTATAAGATTTTTCTAGGACCTACGAGCATTTTAGGGATATTTTTCAATAAAACAAGGTGTATTAAAAATAAACATTGTTTCAACTGGCAAAAAATCATGAATTTCTAGCAACCAAATTGAAAAAGTAAATGTAGACCCGGCTTAAGTTCATTTGAAGGTTGGTTGGTTGACGTTTTATTGTTGACATGACAGCTACGAGTTTGACAGATACGAGATAGTTGATTTTCGAAAGTGTTTATTTGGTGGGCTTGAGATTGTAATTAAAGTTGAAGAATTGTTATCTTTTAGTCGAAAAGCTGATTATGCTGCTGCTGGAGTGCTGACTCAGCAACCTTAAGGGTAATTTTTAATTGTGTTGTTATGTTAGAATGATGAATTGATGACCTATGTACCGACTGATAAAATTAACTTTATACCTAATCTTTACCATACCAATTGTCAGTAATTAATACCTGTAGTCCAACTGGTAATTACTCTTAATGTTTTATACGTATTGTTTTAATTACAGACGTAAAACTTTGTTTCATATTAAGTGTAAGTTTTCATTATTTATGATATTTTATTAACTACCCACAGTTTAACTTCTATATTAGTTTACTTGGACACACAGACTGAGAACTAGAAATAAGAGCAATGACTATAGAACCTGATGAAAAAGCACTTCGCTACAGGCGAGCGCAAAGTGTTTCAAAAGCTGAGGAAATAACAGAACAGGAGAAGAAAGTTAGAAAATTGCAATTGGATAAGCCGTAAGTGTCATAGTAATTTTCATACCATTGTGGTCTTACATGGAAGATTTGAGTAAGTCTATCTATGACTGATAATCTCAACATTCAGATAATATGATCCACAATTGTCTGGATTGTTAAGTGCGAGTCATGGTTTTATTATCAAATTGTTTTGGACAGTTAGAAGAACCTATAAATCATTATCCACTCAGAAATTATATAAAAATCTTATTCCAGTGTACACACACCAAGAGATTCTCTGTTCTCATGGAGCTCAGAGTTCAACAACTTTACGGGCCTGGTGAACTGGGGCTTCTTGATGCTGTCTATTGGTGGCGTCCGTTTAGGTCTTGAGAATTTCTTGAAGTGAGTATTTTTGTAATACTTACTTCTCTCATCATCTGTTATGACGCCTCATTGAGGTGGATAACAATTAAAATTCTATTGTGTCTCGTTAATGACAGTTGAAAGGTTATATGGAATTAGACTAGGTACTTACATACTTAAAAAAATCTTTATTAGTTTATGAAGGGTTTGATCAGTATGAGCATATCACCCTCATTGGCAAGGGCGGATCCAGGATTTATTTCTGGGAGGGGCACATGGGCCAGACAGATAAGAAGTGTCTCCCATTTCTAGTATTGCACTATGCTGTTTTTGGAATTAATTCTTTTTCAATGAAGATATAGTAGCCTTTTCAGTGTTCATCACTAAAACAACGTCTTGATAGATGCATTCAGTCCATTCAGACAATTCGATTTTATTTTACCGTTTGGGGGGCACACGCCCAATTCCCCCCCCTAGATCCGCCCTTGCTCATAGGGGCATTCTATGTTCATTTAATACCTACGTTTTAAATTTTGGCTGACAAGGGAGCAGCTGAGATAAACATACTTTTTGTACCATAACTAGTTTTTAAATTTTGTTTTTTTTTCTTTTGTTCAGAATGATGAACCAGGTATGTAAACTATCATGATTTAGTTTTATAATTCTCTGTGTTATTTTCTCTGCTCATTTAATAACCAACTCATTTAATACCAAAGTACAATGATGATTCAGGATATGGCTTCTTGTGTTACATTTTTCATTTAAATACCTCTAGGAAATGAACTTTGTATCTATTGTGTTTATGTTAGCATTGACCAATGTCCAATGGTAATTATTGTACATTAGACAAGGCTAGCAAGATGTTAATAAGCTTTCTGACGAAATGAGGAAAACCAAGTATGTATTGTCACAGATTTTAATATCAAGGGATCTTTAGAATGAATGTGTACATTTTGCTAAGGCTTGTAAATTTTATATTCAAACATTGAGTAAGAAAACAGATGATCTTATAAAATGTATATTTTATTGTAGGCATGCAAGTAAGTAAGGCTTTATTTATTGTTATGTCACAAATTCACAATCCTGTATTTCCCAATGTGAAAACTTGGAATTTTGTCTAAAAACTTCTCAAAGATAGTCTACATGTGCCATGCCACGGATTGCCAGAACAGCCACTATTTATCAATAAGTGTGTAGTACTCTGTCTATCCCTTTAGAATTGATGTTCACCAAACAGTCACTACGTGTCCACTTGGTAATATTGCCCTAACTGGCATTGGTAACGCCACCGACTTTATGTTTTTACTCTAATAATCTTAATTTACAGATATGGATTACGCGTTAACCCCTTTGAATGGATCATAGTGTTAACAGGTTACAATGAAGGCGACAGAAGCCAATATCCATCAGTTATTCTGATAATTTGTGAGTATTTCATTATTTGATACTACACAAAATTATTTAAACCTCAAAAAATGTCTCACTTGAATTATTTTTTTGTTTTTTCAGTCAGCATTGTTCCTATTGTTGTCAGCCTACTACTGGAAAAGGGAATAGCCGTTGTAAGTTGGAACAAAGCAATCATTAAACCTACAGTCCTGCCGTCGACAGTATGCGTTTTGACACCTGTCAGTTTCATACTAACGATTATGTGTTTTGCGAATTTCATCCTTATTATTACTAGAAATTGTCCAACTGACAGGTGTCAGGAACGCATTGTCTCGACGGCCGGACTGTAGTCTCTGATGTCCTAAGATATACTGTATGCAATAATGATGTCTGTTTTTATTTTTAGGATTTAATACCAGAGAAGTTTGGCGTCATATTACAGCTATCTAACATGTTTTTTATGGTCTTATTGCCTATTGCAGTTCTACATGTTAAGGGCAACGATTTTAGTTTCGGTAATTATGTGGATCTTTGAAACATCCCTACTTGATGGGTATCAATATCTAATGCTACACTACACTATCAGCGGCCTCTGTTCCCGTAATTAACCGACTTCAAAAAAAAGGAGGAGATTCGCAGTACGTCGGCTTTTTTTATCTTTGTAGTTACTAGTCGAGAGATATCGATACCCACCACTTCTGGGAACGTTCGTTTCTTTTTTGTGCGCGTTCCCTTGTACAGCTTAGCAAAAAAGAGTATGACGCGGTGACAAATGAAACTAAATATTTTACTTAATACAGACCTATGATGATGTTACAACTTTGGAGGAGCTCGTGGCTAAGTAATAACAGCCGCACGGGTCGATTCATCAGGTTAAGCTACGCTTACTGGGGTTGGTTTGTGGATGGGTGACCATCTTTATATAGACTCCTCCGTATCTCGGAAAGCACGTTAAGCCGTTGGTCCCGGCTGTCATTCATGATTCTTTGACAGTCGTTACGGGTCGTCAGAAGCCCGAAAGTCTATCAACCAGTCTTACCAAGGGGTATCGTATTACCCAGTTACTGGGTTGTGGAGGTCAGATAGGCAGTCGCTCCATGTAAAATACTGGTATTCAGCTGCATCCGGTTAGACTGGAAGCCGACCCCAATATAGTTGGGAAAAGGCTTGGCAGAATTTTGATGATGTCACTACTTTGCCAACAAGTGCCAGTAGATTTTGAGTCACCCACAAGCAGCGTTTTTTGTTGCACATTTATTTTAACAATTGGTTTAAATTTTGGTTCAAGTTTCACTCATTCCCATTCGAAGTGACCTAAGTGCATAGTGCACTCATTTGTTCTAAACTCTTTTTTGCCAAACTGTAGGTACAGAAAACAGCCGACAAGTTTGCTAAATAAGATCCTTTTTTGCAGTTGGAATAACAACAGTCTGTATGCTCTATTTAATTATTTTCTTAAAACTTTGGAGTTACGTACAAACCAATCATTGGTGTCGTCTTGGATTGAAGAAAAAGTTTTTGGATAACAAACTTAGGAGACAGAGTTTATCAGCACCTAATTGGAGTAAGTGTTACATAAATATTTATGATAAGTAAGAAATAGTATAAGGCCAGTATCACACCATGTATACAGCGCACAGAATCTATGTTATTATTATCTATGTCATAGATAAATGCTTGCTTTCGATTACGACCGCCATAGGCAGCGGTGCGTGCACCGTTGTGTTGTTGTTAATGAGCTGACCAAGCGTTTACTTTTGCAATAATGAACTTTATCACTCTGACTATAAGGTGTATTGTTCAATGTCATCATAAAATCCTCTGCTTTGTGCTCATCTGATGAGCGCGGAGGTTAATAGGTGTGCAGGTATTGATACCGTCCGAGATTTAAAACACCAGTACCGGTATCTCGGGAGCCTGGTAGTCAGAAAGATCAACTTTGTAAAAAAAACAGTAACTGTCATAACGGCCTTATATAATTGACCTAATTGAAAAAAGAATGAGTGATATTTAAGGAAATACAGAGTTTAAAGGTTACTGTTAAATTATTACAGATAAACTAATTACGGCCGAACATGAGCGTAAGTTTAATACAAGTTACTGCGTGCCTCCTTACATCCTGTTTGTTTTCTTGCTTTTTGAGTTACATTTTTGTTATAATGTGTGTGACAACCTTTTTTTTAGCTTTTGCATATAGGTATGTCTTCTTTAGAAATGCTTTGGTTGCAGTATTATAGAAATACAGAATTTTATGGTTTTTCTATGTTTGAGTTAGTCCACTCTTCTATTATAGTTTGTAAAGAGTTTATACTTCTTGTAATGTTGCGTTCTATATTTCATAAATTATGTTATCGTAGCGTTACGTAACGTTATCGATTTGGACGCTTATGTTTATTGCATTCTTGTTTTATCTATGTTCGTTTATCTGCTAATCTGAGTGTTGCGTGAAACGCTTGCGTTAACTAATCGCATTTTAAATAAATGTGGATAATCAACCAATTACTAACGATCCTTTTCCTACAGAGAGTAAGGAAGACCTTATAAATGATACTCCGGCTGCAGCGAGGCTGACTAAGTATCCAGATAATCTGAATCTAAAAGATTTGTCCTACTTTATGTTGGCCCCTACCCTTTGTTATGAGTTGAACTACCCCCGTACTGGACGGTTAGTTTGATTGCATTTGTTTTTTTTGTGTGTAATATTTAATTATCTTTATTTATTTTTTTGTAAACCCTTTGTCACGAGTTGAATTACCCCCGCATTGCATGGTTAGTTTTGTATGTAATTTTTAATTATCTTTAGTTGTTTGAAAATAAGCGTGCTATGTTTAGTACAATCGGCAACGAAAGGTTTGTGATCAGGTAATAATTAGGTAGGTATCCTATTCAAAAAATCAAACCATATACACCTTACTTTAAATTAGGTGCCTACCAACTCTTAACTGTTAAATGAAATACTTAAAACCATTTTATCGAATAATTTTGTAAAAATAACAGTCAGTTGACTTTTCTCCCTGACCGTACATACAATATTAAGTGGCAGGTGTGAAACAAGGGCAATAAACTCACGTTTTCTTCGAAGAAAACGTGAACGAGTTCACGTGTACTATAATCGTGATATCTCGACGAATATCAGTGTTTATGTCTCGAAATTTTGTGAACCACGTGTGCGTTTTGGTTTGCACATGTCAAAATTTGACTGATCGCCGCGAATAATGTGGAATTTCATATCTTTGAAGTCAAAGTCAAAGGTAAAACTGCGATAAAGGATGGGCTCATTGGCCAAAACTTTTATTCGCTTCGCGAGGGTTGTTGCAATACACCTAATAAATAAAATGGATTATGCCAAGATCTTGCGCAATTATACATTATAGACTAAAGGTTAACGGACGAAAATTTCCAATCCATTATTCAATATTTTGTATGTTGTGCGCATGCAGGTAGTTATGTTAGGTTCGAATAGTATTCTCATTTTCCTTCCTGACGTATAAAATAAATAGTATCACTAACTAAACTTTTAATTATGGTATGCGTTTCAGAATCCGGAAGAGGGTTGTAATCAAAAGAGTGTTGGAGTTGTTCTTTGGTATAAACCTTGCTCTCGCGTTGTTTCAACAATGGATGATACCCACCGTCACCAATTCCGTGGAGACTTTCACGAAGATGGACCCCATAAGGATCACAGAAAGATTGCTCAAATTAGCTGTGAGTTGTTCATAATTTAATACATAACTTGCGTCTTAAATGCAATTAAGGGATTTCGAGAAATAATAAATAGCTTCCAATTTTATGTCAACGGCAACTTGAGGGGCAATTCTCGTATTCTTTAAAGAATTTCCCATTCTTCAATGTTACTCACAATCCGTCAAAAATACCTCTAATTTACCTAAATTTTTGACAAGTTTTTGACTTTGATTGTCTTCGAGATGAGATTTTTATGTACGAGAATTGACTTTCTGTTGAACGTTTATTGTATCGGTCATTGTTGCAAGGCCATCTTCAGAAGTGGAAGTGAAAATTTGCATGAGGGAATGCAATAAAAGTTCGTTCAGTAGAGACAGACGGTAATAGGCTTTCGTTGATCGGAGAAGAAACTGTTGTGTTAGTGTCTGCATAATGATCCATCTGGCAACTTTTCACTTCTGGATATAGACCAGTCCGAAACGGAATAGCCTTGGTCGCGAACATTGCACGAGATTCGATGATAGACAATCTGGCAAGTCGACAAAAGAGAATGACGGATATTAGTTAGAATTTTATCTTTTGGCGCTGTTTAGTAATTACAAGTACTTCACACATGATCACTAAACGAATAAATCGCTCACCGTCATAAAATCATGGCTCGTTACCATCTCGGTCATGAACTCAGCACACATGGGCTCCCTTAACACTTCAATATTCTCCCAATTTCGATAGGTACCTACAACTAAGCCTGACATTTCAGGTGCCGAACCATCTCATATGGCTGTGCTTCTTCTACTTAACCTTCCACTCGTTCCTGAACCTGATGGCTGAGCTGCTGCAGTTCGCAGACCGCAAGTTCTATGCTGATTGGTGGAACGCCAACAATATATCCATATTCTGGAGCACTTGGAATATGCCAGTGCACATGTGGGCCGTCAGACACGTGTACAAACCCATCACCGAAAAAGGATTCAGTAAATTTAACGCCGGAATCGTCGTGTTCGCTATATCTGCGCTGTTTCATGAGTATTTGGTGAGTGTTTTTGAAATTAATCTTTTACTACTTATTAGACAAAGGTCATAAAAAGATTACCTAGATTTTGCATCAGTAACGCTTAGCCGGCATGCTGCTCCCTTGTCTTAGATATCGACGACAAAAGAGCACG
Organism: Agrochola lychnidis; assembly: GCA_963680765.1. Lineage (NCBI taxonomy): Eukaryota > Metazoa > Arthropoda > Insecta > Lepidoptera > Noctuidae > Agrochola > Agrochola lychnidis. The sequence goes on from OY796858.1 coordinate 12,154,808, forward strand.
CAAAGCGGAGCAGACAGTAGAACGGCAATCGTTGTCTGAAAATATAGCTGTCCTGGGAACTGGCTCGTAAAGATGTTTGTGCAATTTTCACACCTTTTTCCACAGGTGGTAAAGCCATAGAATATGAGCCCATGTTGAAGAAACTATTTTGTATAGTCGGCATTTAAAAATTTTGCCCATCCCGTGAGCCAGTTGTTTCTACTCCCACACAATTTTATTGACGTTGGTGTAATTGTCTAGTGTTCCCACTCTTTCCATTTTTTTGTCGTCACATTAATTAATGGCAACTCAAAACTTACAGGTGAGTGTGCCACTGCAAATGTTCAGAATTTGGGCGTTCTTGGGTATGATGGCCCAACCACCGCTCGCAATCATCTCTCGACACGCCGAAGTTAGGCTTGGGCCACGCTGGGGCAACATTATGGTGTGGAGCTCCCTAATCCTTGGCCAGCCACTTGCCATCATGATGTACTACCATGACTACGCCATGCAGCATTTTAAACCAGCACAGGCAGTGCTATAATTCCTTAAATTTACAGGGATTAATACACTCACGAACAAAAGAATTGTGCCATTTTAAAATAATATGAAACATAATTATCTCGAATGATACTGTTATAGTGTCTAAGGTATCAAACATGCTACTTTCGTATCAGGCAAAAAAATATTCAAACATGCACAACACAATATTATTAAAATTGAGCCATGTTTAGAAGTGTCACAATACTTTTTTCGTTATGTGTACATTTGGGTTGTTTAAGAATTAACAAATATAGTTTGATAAGGATAAATAATGAATTGATTGATTGATTATTTAACTCAGAATTTACCAAAATACGAAAAATACAAACTTAGCCATTAAGAATTTTTTTTTTTATAATTATAATAAGCATGAAATGTTTTTATTTGAAATCATGTGGTACGTTTTATGTATATTGAATTAAGTTGAAAATTATCTTTTTTCTTATTTGTGGTGTAAGGTGGTCAGCTCATTAGTGTGTAGAACTTGGGGCTATTAAATTAGGCATATTTGTAGGATGACCATGTCAGATCTACTGCATCATTTCAGTGAATTTATAGCATTTGAATGAAGACTGAATGCGCCTCATCGGTGCGACACGTTACATTGTGATATGAAGGCCATGTCTCGATAGAATATACCAATTGAATTTCTTGTATTTTGATTACTAGATAACGTTTTTTTATATTATTTACATTACATACTCTGATAATTGTGGACGTTGACACCACAATTTAAAAGTAAGAACATCTTTTTTTGATACAAGAATTTCGTGTGGGATAAAAGAATTTTGAGAGAATGTTTTACAAATATAATTTATTTCTATTATTGTACAGCGATGCGTAGTTATAAAATCACATTTATTAAATAAGCATTTAAATGATTTGTTATGATTGGGTATAATACGATATTTAGTATTACTATACTCATATATTTTAATATTTTTTTCAATTTTTATAAAAATAAAGTAATTTTGATTGTTAAACAGTATTTTATTTTAAACGATTGCCGGGTTGAAGAGACTCAAGCGCCGAAACATTAGTTGAAATAACACTTGGCACATTATTCGTGTCTAGACGCTTGTAGTAACAAAAATACTGCTGCGAAAAACGTGATGATTCTTAAAATAGCTAGCATGTGCATCATAAGCACGTGAGTAGCACTGTTTACACGCTCCCCAAGAAATAGAAATATTTGTGACGTTGTCGACCTTGATTATGTCCGGGCATAGATAATGCTCGGGCTCTGCCCGGTACGGTGATTATAATTTATTATAGATAACGAATTAGCTCCGACTGCAACGTGCGTTCACTCTTCAACCTTTGACGCCACGTGGGCATGTGCAAAGGCCGATGAACCGTTATCAGATTGCCTTGAACGCAATGATCAATGTATCAACGTAGAATGATCTAAACACGACATATTTTCATGACGGCGCTACTTTGTCTAGCATAGGTAACGTGACCAATAATTTTTTACTCAAAATGGGACATCGGTTTATTTATCTCAATTAGTAGGGCCGATTCATAAAGGAAACTCAGTTTTGAGAATACCAGCCTAAGTTCTCAATGAAAAAATTAAAAATAGATTTAAAAAAATGTAAAAGTACCTATTACAAAAACTTCATCAAGATAAATACTGTAATTTTTAGATTTATCAGCAGAACAAATTTGTACAGCTGCTGATTATTTTAAGTAAGAATAAAATTCTTGGCACGTTTTATACAGGGTGTCCCGTAAATAATGGATCAAACGTAACGGGTAGGTAGCTTACCTCATTTCCAACAACTAATTTGAACAGTAAAAAAAAACCGGTAAGGTAACCAAGATATTTTTTTTTTTCGATTTTTATTATTTTCTGTACCAGCATTCAGTGTTTTTAATGCTGTTGCTGCAAATGGTATCATATTTAGGTGTGATTTTTGTCAAACATTTCTGAATAGTTTACTAATGTTATAAGATACCATTTTTTTAAATAACATTTTATTAGCCTTAGAAAAAAAATCTTGAATTGAAAAGTTTTGTTTTTACGATGAAAAGACCAGAATTGGAAAAATTCTCCTGTAAAAAAAATGTATGACACCAAAGTGTACCATTATTTTAAAAACTTGTAAAATTACTAAGGTTTGCAAATTGGTATAAAACTTACGCCTAGTCTTTGTCGTTACAAAGATATTGCTATAAATCTGACAGAGGTGCCAAATTACGAAATAAAATAAAATTTGAAAAAGTGTGCACAATTCAACTATTTTCTTAAAAATGTTTAGGTATCTCAGCGTATGAAAAAAATTAGGAGGTTAAATTTAAAAAAAAATACAAATAAATCGTTTATTTTGTTTTTACAGTAAATGTTCAAACTGACGTCCCCCTACGAGAATGCAAAGTCTGCACCTCCTAATAAAGGAAGCTCTTATCCGACGGACAAAATGGCTGTTGTTTATTTCTGATACAGCAGATTGGATGCGCTGACGTAATTCTTCTTCCGACGTTATTCGTTGTTTGTAAACTTTGTCTTTTAAACATCCCCAATAAAAAAAATCTAAGGGATTTAAATCCGGAGATCGCGGAGGCCACAAAATTGGTCCTAATCGGCCAATCCATCTGTCAGGGTAAGTTTCATTGAGTTGCGCCCTTACTGCCGTCGCATAGTGAGCATTCCGAGCCGATGACGTCATCTGTTGGGAATTTGGGACCGCTACCTGCGGAGTTGCACCTCACTCAGTGTGAAAGGGATAGATAGCGCCGCTTTTGTATTTTTAGTAAATCGGTGTCTTTGTGCAGGTGTTTTTTTTCCTTAACCCTTCACTCATACAGGGCTTCATTGTTGCATGATTTTATTTGTTTAGTTGACACGAATCTCTCTTCGAGTTGATACGTACGTCAGACTACTTTCGCTCCCGCTGTGCCTAACTGTTGTGTTCCTTAAAATTAAACTTGTGCTGTGTATTTGGACTTTGCTTTGCCTAACGATTTGGAACTGTTTGTGTTTTGGACGAATGACTTAGCAATCCTACGGACTTCGAAAACAATCGTTTGTGTGAGGTTGTACGTGTGTGCAGTAGTACGATGCCTCGTTACGAGTACACGCCACGGGAGTATGCCGAAATGCATTTTATCTACGGAGAAGCAAGAGGTAATGCCAGGGTGGCCGCAAGATTGTATCGTGAAAGATACCCGAACCGGGATCGACATCCCGACTATTGCGTATTCATTAGAGTGCATAACGCGCTTCTTGAGGGAAGAATTCTTGGCACCGGAGTTGGGGGTGCCAGTGAAGGGCGACTGTCACAAGTCAATGACGAAATTATTATTCGAGAAATCGAGGAAGATTCGTCGGTCTCAATTCGCGTCATAGCGCAACGCACAGGTATTCCAAGATCGACGGTACATCGAGTTCTAAAAAGGCACCGGTTGCACCCATATCACGTGCAACGTGTTCAAACGCTGACGTCACGTGATTACCCGCAAAGAGTAGCATTTTGCCAAAGGATGCTTAGAATGATACGGGCGGACCCACAGTTTTTTAATAAAATTTTATGGAGTGACGAGTCTTCATGCCGGCGAGATGGATATCTCAATTTGCATAATTTGCAGAGTTGGCAGCTGGTAAACCCACATTTGATGCGAGAGGACAGGACCCAACATCAATTTAAAATAAATTTATGGGCAGGAATAATAAATGGGCAAATAATAGGGCCCTTTGAACTACCAGCAACTCTTAAACGCCGAATACTATCTGCATTTTTTAAGGAATGAGTTGCCAACGTTATTAGAACATATTCCAGAAGACGTGCGGCAAGCAATGTGGTTACAAAATGATGGTTGCCCCGCTCACTATGCGACGGCAGTAAGGGCGCAACTCAATGAAACTTACCCTGACAGATGGATTGGCCGATTAGGACCAATTTTGTGGCCTCCGCGATCTCCGGATTTAAATCCCTTAGATTTTTTTTATTGGGGATGTTTAAAAGACAAAGTTTACAAACAACGAATAACGTCGGAAGAAGAATTACGTCAGCGCATCCAATCTGCTGTATCAGAAATAAACAACAGCCATTTTGTCCGTCGGATAAGAGCTTCCTTTATTAGGAGGTGCAGACTTTGCATTCTCGTAGGGGGACGTCAGTTTGAACATTTACTGTAAAAACAAAATAAACGATTTATTTGTATTTTTTTTTAAATTTAACCTCCTAATTTTTTTCATACGCTGAGATACCTAAACATTTTTAAGAAAATAGTTGAATTGTGCACACTTTTTCAAATTTTATTTTATTTCGTAATTTGGCACCTCTGTCAGATTTATAGCAATATCTTTGTAACGACAAAGACTAGGCGTAAGTTTTATACCAATTTGCAAACCTTAGTAATTTTACAAGTTTTTAAAATAATGGTACACTTTGGTGTCATACATTTTTTTTACAGGAGAATTTTTCCAATTCTGGTCTTTTCATCGTAAAAACAAAACTTTTCAATTCAAGATTTTTTTTCTAAGGCTAATAAAATGTTATTTAAAAAAATGGTATCTTATAACATTAGTAAACTATTCAGAAATGTTTGACAAAAATCACACCTAAATATGATACCATTTGCAGCAACAGCATTAAAAACACTGAATGCTGGTACAGAAAATAATAAAAATCGAAAAAAAAAAATATCTTGGTTACCTTACCGGTTTTTTTTTACTGTTCAAATTAGTTGTTGGAAATGAGGTAAGCTACCTACCCGTTACGTTTGATCCATTATTTACGGGACACCCTGTATTCACCTTAGTTATCAACATCGCCTTAAGGACCGGAACCTGTAACTGGGTTTTTTCAGACGTCCACAATTTATTAATTATAGAATTTGTGCATTTGTTCTTGACTTGCCGGATTCCGTAAAATACAAAAGTTTTCATGGTTAACGTGTGAAAGTGTTTGAACACCCAACGACAGTTCCTGAAAAAGGGTAAATTTTGCGTACCTACCCAGGTTTTTCTCGGGGACACCGGGACGATGAACCCAAAAAAGGGACGGTCCTGTTCAAAACGGGACGTATGGTCACGTTAAGCTTAGGTAGTAAATACAGCTAAACCTACCAATAACGCCAACTTAACATACTGGTAGATATAAATCGAATCTACATTTAAAACTCCTTGTGTTGGTAATTCTGGATTTTCGGTTTATTAGATAAAAGGAACAATCCGAATCATCAGTGATTCGGTGAATGAAGATAACACAAAAATAACACGAGCAGAGCCACCTGTTGTGTTGAGCTTGAATTAGAATCAAGCGCCATCGCTACGACATGTAAAATGGCGTAGTAACCGCCCTCGTGTTGGTCGCTACTTGTTCTTGAAGCGCTGTAAAAAGAGCGCTCTGTAATACATTGATTTCTTATTTCGTAGGTAGGTGTCACTATGGTCGCAAGTTTGGCTTGTTAAAAAAATATTGGCTAGAGGCGCTTCACGATTACTATATCAAACTAACTAATGAACGGTCTTCCGTTGGGTTATAATTATATAAGTGCAGGCGTTTCTTTCTAGGGTCTGCTTTCCTTTTCCATGAAAGCAAGCATAGCATAACGTCCTGTATACCGCCGAAGGGTTATTTATGCATAGGTGTCAGGTGTGTGGTGGCACTAGGGTTGCCAACCGTACTTTAATATATAGTATTGTACTATATTTCGAGTCTGCGTACTATATACTGTTGAAGAAATATATAGTACGCAAAAATACTATATATTCACACTTCGGCATTCACAGAAAGGAAATTTTCGGTTATGAATGCGAAATGGCTAGAAGATAGAAACAGAAGCGTATCTCATTATAAAAACTGAATTTTTGATTTACATTAATTTAAACATTTAATGTAATAAATAAAGCATTATGCACTTGAATTTTAGACATGATTTTTTTTTGAACGCAATAAAATAAGTAACAAATACTTACAGCTTTGTCTATTTTTAGCTTTTCCCATAAAATACTATATTTTTTGAAGTGTACTACATTTTTTATAGCTTATTTTGAAAAATACTATATTTCGCCTAAGAAATGTTGGCAACCCTAGGTGGCAGAGTTGTTGGTGGGTGATTATAAATAACAATAAACAAATACACAATATTTTTTTCCATGAACATTACTATTAATTTAGTAAAACAAGCTATCTAGGTGTAGGTAATGTTTACCGACTCCTTTTGGCAATTAGCAAGATGTGCCATAATGATAGGCCACGAATGTTAAAATATTATAATTAACATTAACACATTAACTTATCTCTTCCTCTTTTCTCTTATCTTAGTTGGGAAAAGGCTAGCCAGATTGATTTTAAATACGTCATTAACTTATCTTTTTGTATGCGCGTGTTTCTGTGACAAATAACCTACTTTTCTACCAATTCATCTTTCTGTCTTTTTGCTTTTGGGAATCGCTGCATTTGGGTAAAATCTTAGAAGATGATTGTTATGATGGTAGTTTTTTACGCGATTGTTAGCGTAGAGACCTGTAAAACACAGCAGCTCTACGGGTTGGGATCCGTCGTGATTTTGCCCGATCAAATAAGAGTTGAGAAAAAGTTAATCATCTGTTTGTTCAGCCTGTTCTATCAGTTAGATGATCGGATTATCGAAAGTTTTTATCAAACTTTACCAAATTGAAGATCTGTGTGGAAGATCTAATTAACATACAAATGAACAAGGTGATCATTATTTTGGGATGATCAGATGGTCCGATGACCTGTACCCTAATTACGTAATACATTTTCGTAAACGATTAAGACTAATCTGTTTCATTTTGACAGTTCAACAACATTCATTGCGTTATTTACGTTGGTGAGCAGATTTTTTTTTTCCAACTTATGAAGCAATGGATTAGCAATCTGTTTCATAACGATTCAGATAGTGATTGATCGTGTATTATGCAATTAGGGTACTGGTAAAACTCGCGAGACGAATTTAAATTGAAAACTTAGATTTCAGCAAGCTTTTCCACATTTCTTTTTACAAATCCGAATTTAGGACGTTTGTAGTTTGGTGGAAAGCGGATCGTCGTCCTATTGAGCCGGCGGCGGCGAGGGCGCGGAATCAATTGATGAAGAGGCTTTGATAGCGGCCACGAACGTGTCCCGCCTCTGGGAGCCATCCTCTCACGGGCGACCGCGCCTCGCGCCAGCCATTCTTATCACAGTTCCTGTTGCACGATGATAACAATGCCAGGTGGTGCTTACAATTTTAAAGCGGAGTGCCTATACTTGAATATTAATTTAATAGTTTTTTGGTCTATGTTCTATGTTATGGGGTTTGGTTTCCGCACTTAGTCCGTCAGGTGGACCATAGTTTTTTGGTCTATTGGCATAGATGTAATTAAAGTACTCACCTAAGTTCGTATATGCACCTAAGTTCGTATATGCAGGAAATTGGAAAACAATTCAATAGATACTAGCTAGGTACTTAGAAACACTTTTCTTTGCTCGCTGAGTATGTTTAGTATCTAATTAACGTACCTATTTAAACAAATCAACGTGTTGATAGAATAGTCTTGATCATTTCAAAAATTGGCATAGAAAACAATGTTACCTATCCTATTAGGTACCTACTACGTAAGTACAGAGACAACACTTACAGGAGATGTAGGATATTATTGTATAGTATTTCTATATTTTCTTAATGTCCCTCGGGAATTATCGCATTTCCGAATACAAACGAATGCTAATTTCCATGTCCATCAATTACCTATTAGATTTATCTAGTATAATCATTTGAATTCAGAATTAAGTACTTTATTGTTGTTTTGTTTTGATTTTCGTGTGAACTATATAGGCTGTAAAACTATTTTCCTATCTGTCGTGCCTGTGACTTGAGCAGCTTTCTTACCATTTTTAAATAAATTACATTAATTAAAAGAGTATTGACAACTTTCCAAGTCGATTGAGAGCGTCCGGTCTACACCAAGTGCAAAGGGCAACTATTACTATACTCTATGGGCAACTGATAGAACAAAATGTACTTACTCTGTGTGATAGAAATCCGCCCAACTAGCAAAATACCCTTACAAACAAAAGCTTGTAAGAGCTATGGTTTCATACAAGGTTTATACGTGTTCTGATTAAGCCAGAAACCCTTAATACCCTTACAAACAAAAGCTTGTAAGAGCTATGGTTTCATATAAGGTTTATGTGTTCTGATTAAGCCAGAAACTCTAATAGTGTTATTTTATAAGTATTTAAGTTTTAGGAGCATTCATACTTGTAACATTATTCTTATAGACGTATATAAGAAAACGTTATATCATATTAATAAGAGCAGTGGCATTATAAGCGCCTTTTACAAGTCTAATTGCCTTTGATTCTTAATTAAAACTTATAAATGCATTTTATATGTACATTCAATCTTAGAAGTGACTATACTAAGTGTTTTATTAGACTTCTGTAAAACTAGTGTTTTAAAAGTGTGACTTATCTCACCTAAATATTAAAAAGTAGTATCACTTTAAAAGTCCTACAAGTGTCTTAAACAATTCCGTATTAAGGGTTATTAATTTTCCTTGTTGTGTCTGACACGAGAAATTGTTATAAAATCAGGTAATAAACCATTTAAATATTTAGTACGTTGTGGATTAACTATTTACTTGTACCTATAATGACTTCGTTGTTTGGATTGCTTTTATTTATTAAGGAACCCTAAAATTAAGGGAAGTACGTCCAAAATGACATACAGTTTTGTTTTTTAATCATATCTTTTTATTTAACATAGTTACAATCAGTGTTTAGTTTGAATAATCATCTTTGGTTCATTAGTTTTAACCTACGTAAATTTGTAATTGAATAGGAACCATGTAAAAAATATAATTTAAATTAACCAAAGCCTCTAAGGAAATTCATTTTGTCCATATAGTACGAATAAAATTACATACATATTACATCCAGCACATGATGTCTGAGCCTAAAGAGAACCAGCGTGCACCATGGCCAGCTTGGAACGAGAAAAAAGGTCGTTACAGTAAATGCATGTGTGGTCATCGCCGATATCGTTCGACGCAGCTGGAAAATCTACATTTCATTTCATCGTAATGAGTCTTCTGTACCTGTCTTCTTAATTTTCTGTCTGTTTTTTGGGATCATTATCGTAGTCTGAGCCATCAGCAATGTCCTTTTGCCACGAATATTTATGTATGTCATTTTGCCCCACAGGTTATCAAAACAATAAATAAGTCATAATTTTTATAAACACGAGATATATATTTTAATATAAATAAAGCAGTAAAATGCTACACTACTTCAATTTACATTAAAATATGTAATACAAACTACGTAAAAGGCATCAGAAACAGGACGAAATTCATCAAAACAAAAAACAATGACGCACACAAAACACGTTCGTAGGTACCAGATACACCAGCATAACTGAGCCAATGGCTCTAAAAACTTGACAGGTATGCCAACATGGGCGACATCACATGATGATATGATAACTTCAGTATTGTAGCCAGCCAATTTCGAAAAAAGGCCGGTGTGTAATTTTGTCTGTATACATATGTCATTTTGGACGTACTTCCCCAATGAGCAGTATGGTCGTGTAGACAATGGTTTTAGGTTAAATTTGACCTTTACGAGTGCGATATAAACCTTATACAAGAATACTGGACTTATATTATTCTGATAAAGCATTTATGCTTATGAGTCGTGGTTGGACGTAATGGCGACATTTTGATATTATTTTACAAATAATTTAAATAATAAATTATAAAAGACACATTTTTGAAAAGGCCCGTGAAAATATTGTTATTCAAATTTAAAAATAATCGAGAAAAACTACTTCGCAACCTAATAATCGCATTAAGTGCGTGACAAACTAGCTTATATACTAGCGTTTTGTAGGAAAGTGAAATAAAAATAATACTTTCGCTTTTACGCGACTTTTTATTATTTTCTCAAAGTTTCTCTTTAGCTCACGGCGCCGGCGGTTTGTGATTACACTCTTATTAGGAGATCACAAAGAGGACTACCTACTAGCGATATTAAACTTAAAATAGCATTAGTAAGAGGACTTTAAGGTTATTTGCCCTTAAATCATACCCTTGTAAGTCACTTGTACTTTATTAGTGATCGATGCTTGTAAGTTTGTTTTTCATTACAAAAGTATCAGCAAGAGTTTGGTAAGTGTGAAAATACACTTCGCGAGACCATTACAAGGCAATCGTAATTGGAATATACTTATAAAGTGCGCCCAAATCCACACTTATAGGTATGTGTCTATAAGTGTGATATAAGACTGAAAAAAATATGGTCTTGGGATATTTGTAAGATTATTTTTTTGGGTTCCGTAGTAAACAAGGAACCCTTATAGTTTCGTCATGTCCGTCTGTCTGTCCGCGGTCTAGCTCCGAGACCCTTAGTAGGTAGGAAAGCTGTAATTTGGCATAGGTATACATATTAATTACGCCGACAAAGTGGTAGAACAAAATTATGATAAAATTTTTTTTTGGGTAAACACATGTAAAGTATTTTTTATTTTTTTTATCCCATGGTGTGGGATATCATTGGCAAGGTCCTTTAAAAACATTGCGAGTTTGTGAACACCATTTTTAGATTCAGGGATACGTTTGTGAAATATTAAGCTTTAAAGTGCTAATTTTTGTTAAAGTAAAGTGTCCCCCCCTGCCAGCTAGATGGTTGGTTTTGGCTGTGTGAAAAAATCACAGTAGTAGTTTATATAACGAAATTAAAAGGAAAACTATCACAGCTAAGTAGGCTCTACAAGTTAACGAGTAATAATCGACCAACTTAACTTTGCAGTTGCAAAAACATGTTTTCCCATACATTCCGTATGGGAGATCATGTTTTTTAACTACAAAGTTAAGTTTGTTTTTGGGATAAATTCATCCCAACTACGGAATCCTTCATTGTGCGTGGTCCGACACCCACTTGGCCAGTTTTTTGCTAGTTCGGCTGACGACTGACGAAATACGATTTTTGCCGTGGAACATTAAGAACATATTTGTAAGTAGGTACACCTAATAATTGCTATGCAATGCCAGCTCTATTAATAGCCACGGCAATAGCAAAGCGTCTACTAACTACTTATACTATTGCATGTCGATGTAGGTAGGTACCTAATGCATGCTGAAATTCAGGCCTGCACTACAACAGTAGGTAGGTACCTCAAACTATTCAGCAACAGGTAAACTTATTCACTCTACATTATAATGAGCTTAACACGTTCAGTGCCGGGAGCCCTCCTAGAGGGTTCACCTAGTCGTTTAGTGGATGCCGGGAGTCCTCGCGGAAGGCTAATTTTAAATGTAGGTTTTTCTTAGCAAATACAACATTATAAGCCGTGAAAATAAAATCTGATATAAATTTTAACAAGATTTATTAGTTTATTCAAATTCAAAATTCAAATAATTTATTTCGAGTAACATAGACTCATATTATTATTAGAATAGGCATACACATTTACAAATAAAATTAAAATAGAATTGAAATAAAAAGTTTATACGTTGGTTTTAAAATCCAAGCATAATTTTTCTTTTCTTTTTTGTTCACGGTTACAAATATTCACAAAAAAAAATTAAAAGGTTGGAAACTACTTAAAGCGACAAGACACTACTTCGTTTTTCAGTGTTTTATAAAATGGTTTTTTAAACCTGATGCCGTTGATCGTCCGCGATGGTTAACTTTAGCACAAACGTAATGCCGGTAAGGCGGTAACCCTTCCGGAGGGTTTACTTCCAATATGTATGGCGGCATGGCGTATGAGTTCTATGAAAAGTGGGTGGAGTCGAAAGTGTTAAATTTGAAAAATATTGGACGTTGGTAGGTCCTGGGACTTCTACTAAAAAGAGTTACCTCTGTCCGAGGTAACTCTTTTTAGTAGAAGTCAATGTGTTAAAATTCAAAATACCATTGAACAAAACTCAGCAGAATCATGTACTTAGTTGCTGTTTTCGCATTGTTTGATTTGATGAAATAATTGATGTACGCAGTTTCAAAGTGGGCAATTAACAAAGCTAGGCCAAACAGAAGTGGGATACGTGTTAGCTTCGGGTTAATCATGTAATAACATTTGCGGGAGAGGCGGGCGGGTTGCGGGAGCGACTAACAATGTTGACCGTGCAGAGCAAACAGCGGTGGCAACGTCAGCTCACGGGCCGCCGCACTGCTCCGCACTGCCGGCTGCCAGCGCCGCAACCCTATCGCTTTAAGTACTGTAGGTAATACTAGCGGCCCGCCCCTGCTTCGCACGGTTTTGACGACTTGAAAATAATAACATCGAGATTTCTATACAGTAGGTATGTAATTTTAATATTAATGCACATAAGTACACATAAACATTTCGGAATACATTTTCTAAAAGATGCTGGAAACCGCATCAAAATCTGTTGCGTAGTTTAGAAGAACAGGTTACACAAACAGACACGAAAAGACTTAGATATCGATAGATATAGATTATCTACATCTGTAGTAACCGACCGAAAGTTTTGATTTTTCTCACAATAAATATTAGTGTGCCACTCAAATTAATCTATTTCGGCATTGAAACTTTTTTTATGGCTGTGAACCAAATAACTATTTGGTGTTTTAATTATAATTATTTTAATCGTAAATGATTATTTTACATTTTATAAACGCAGCCATAGTTGCATGCGTACGCGTTGGTGCGATAACTCAAATCTCATAATCCGAGGTTAATGATTGAGTTGCATGTAAAATACCTATATATGAAATTTTTCTTCGTCGTGTTGACAGTATGAAATTGTACCTACGGCTACTATAAAATTTTCATCCATATTCACTGTCACTTCATTAATTTGTTAATGACTTGCATCAAGATTTTCATTCTAATGTACCTACTTACAAACTAAAGTTAGCTTCTCCCATACCGAAGAATCGCAACAAAATCCTCGTAAGCATTTAACCTTGTAATTTGAATACAAATCATAACCCATTGTCTTGTAATAACAAGCGCATCGTTTCAATTATTAAGGGATAATAAGGAAGGGTTGAATGTTTCGAGTGGCAGGTCACGCTTACCCGGTGATTACATGTAATTCGCGATTATGCTCGATTCGACCTCACCCCTAGCCCCGCGGTCTGCCACGCGTGAAATCACTTTGTTCTACAGTTAGCCTCCTCGCTGCCCTGCTTGCCTGCTTCATATTAATTAAGTAATTGGATATGATAATTCATATTAAACAAGAAGACGTCGTTTTTCGTTTTAGATGTTATTCTTGATATTGAAAAGTGCGTTTTAAAAGATTATAATTATTTTGTAAAGTAAGACAGTCTAGCAGCTAATTAGCTGATGCGTCTATTTTAATCAATGCAAAATTATAAAATACGTGCTAAACTTATCTACTTATATCAAGATAGGACGGAGCGCGGTAGCCGGCGTGCAGCACAATCGGCGTAGCACCGCTACGCAAAAAATGTACCTACCTGTGTAGCACAGGTGCTACGAAATTTTCGAATCAACGCGAAGGACCAATTTTGTAAACTGTTTTGTCAAAATGAAATTAACCAGATATCAATATAATTTACGTATTAAGTACCTATTTATGTATATCACAGCATCTTTTTTGATCTAACTTATTCAAAGCATAATAAACAGTACGCAAATATACCTAAATAACACGTACGTGATATCCATCCAATTCGCTACTATATCGAACCTACTCAAGTACACGTATATTTCGTAATGTATGTCATGTTATTATTATATTATGTTATGATATTATCCTAGTATTAGCGAACTTATGTCAGTGAAAATAAAGGCTGTATGGGTATGCGCGCGTCGCGCAACGTCATTGGGTCGGAGGGCGGAGTTTCGCGCCGCCCTGTGCCGCGGCGGCAGTCCGCTCCAGGCCGGCGTGCGCCCCGCACGGCCCCATGGTGGAACACGCGCTCGTCGACTGCTCCCAGGCGAGCGCCATGCAGACCCTGCCCCCGCAGCCGCACCGCGATGGTGACGAGGACCAGCTCGCCGACGAGTACGTGCAGAACTTTGAACTCGACCATCTCGAGGACCACAATATTGTGAAACGCGAACCCCTGCGTACCGGTTGGCAAGAGATGGTAGAACCTCCGCCTGCGTGTGCCCGTGCGTGCCGTCCGTGGCCTGACGCGGGTCCGTACCCGCAGCCTCACGTAGCTATCGCTGTAGACCCCAGTACGCCCCCGGAGACCCCGCCAGCCCCTGTCGGACGAAGTCCTTGTCGTGCGGCATTGGTCGACGACGTGCTTTGGCTACCACACATGCGAGAGCCGCTCGACATGCGTACAGTTCCTTGCGGCAGTTTTGAGGAATGGGATCGACGCGAGTGGCGCGAGCAGGATCACCACATGCAACAGGTCGGGATGCGCCCTGCCAGCTCCTGCTCAGCGATGTCTCCTCGAACCGGACCGCATCCATCCTACCAGCCTTCCTCCTGTGGGGATGATCTTATCGGTGATGATTTGCTTATGACATTAAGCGTACGAGAACTCAACAAACGGCTCCATGGTTTCCCTCGAGAAGACGTGACACGACTCAAGCAGAAACGACGCACACTAAAAAATCGCGGCTACGCGCAAAACTGTCGCAGTAAACGATTGCAACAAAGACAAGAGCTGGAGCTGACGAACCGGTCGTTGCAGGACGAGCTGCACGTGCTGCAGCTGCAGGTTGCACGTGTGACGCACGAGCGCGACGTGCTGAAGCAACGGCTGGCGATGGCGGCGCGCGAGCACGCCGTGCCGCACGCGCCGCCCACGCCGCACTCCTCCCCCGAGTTCTTCTCGGAGCTGTGACGGCAGGGCGCGGCGCCGCGGCCCGGCGCCTCCGCCGCCGCCTCGTCCTGCGCCTGGCAGCGCTACTGAGCCGCCGCCGCCGGTCCCCAGACCGCGGGTGGTGCACTCACAGGGCCGACACTCGTGCTTTTGTTAAGTTTGAAATGTAATTATCATCAGTTCCAGTTTTATAGTTTCTTTTTATTGAGGTGGAACAATGTAGCCGTCGAACCCTCGTCGGGAGCGGCTTACAAGCACCGTGTTAAATATATGGTTGTGTCGTAAGATATGCATAGCTTCGTTAATCTATATGTATTATTAAAATTAAAATTTATGCATAAGTTAAATGAGTCATGAAAACTGATTATTCGAATAATTGTAAATAGATACATAAATGACGAATATTAACTATAGGAGGATTTGTGTTTTCCTAATAAAATATTTCTGAAAATATTCTTTTATTTATCTATTAACATAATTTAACTAATGAGATTGAAACATTGTACAGAACCGTAAATAATGTCCCGTCAAAGGAGCATACAATGTTGGCGCTTACTCAATCATGTATCTTATAATATTAATTGAATTTGTAATATAATGACTTTATACACCTAAAAGTGACTATTTTTCTCAATAAAAACTAGAACATTAAAGTATGTGCCAAATACTGTCCAAATAAATCTATATGTTGTTGAAATGTTGACACAAGTCACAGGTTTGCAAGTGATATACAGTTACCAAATTTTCTGCTTATCTGTCTATAAAGGAAGTCAAAGATCTAAAGCTCTCGTTCTAAGAGTTAGAAAAGAATGTAAAAATAATTTTTATTAGCTAAAACTAAACATTTGAAAGTTATTCTGAAACTAACTCCCACTTGAGTTTTAGTAACTTTGTTTTGGTAACTTCATTTAATAGGTACTATAAACGTAAGTCACGATGCCTAATAGATAAATGGATTGAGAACCTAATAAATATTATTGTGTGGGTACAGGTGTATACTCAATCTACTGAATTAAAGTAGGAAGTAATATTGGCTACGAATATACGATATTAATATTACTATATTGTTCTGAAGTTTTATTTTCCATTGAAAAATATAACATGACCTGAATAAAAGATTTCTTTGTTAACTAACTCACTATCATTCAGGGAAAACCTTAGCAAGGCGAAATCTTAGCATGATTTTTGTTGTAGGTATTTGACCTATTTTCTGTTGGTTAAGTTGATTTATAAAAAATCGTTCGAGTGCACTTAAGGTTAACTAATCCTATTAGATAAGATAGGCAGTGAAAGGTTAGCAAAGTTTGTGTTGTGTTCATGCTCATTCTGGTAAGTAAAAGTTACCTTTTAATAACTTATTATTAACTGCTTATTAGGAATTTTGTTAAACTGATTTTCCAAACATTTTTAGCACAATTTCTTGTTGGTCTTTATCTTGAATTAGGTTAGTTACCTACAGTGAGTTTCACTTGACTTCAGATTCATATTTTTTGGACAGTCAAATCATATCTTGGTGTCTTAATAAAACAAAAAATAGTAATAAAAGGAAAACTATTGCACGCACTTTGTTAAATCGCCTAAATGTTACCTAATTGGAAGTAAAGGAATTATTTGTGTCGATTCAACTTAAATCGTAAGTATATGAGTCCAATGACTCTTGTAGATGGCAATTGTGCAACATTAGGTAAAGTTTGCGACGATATCCATCGCGAACATCGATTGCTCAAGAGTTGCAGGAAATCGAGGTCGGCACCGGTAGGTAAGTATGTATTGTTTATATTAAAAATACAATGTATATTGTGTCAGGTACCGAAACAAAATTATTTATTTTGTATCTCAGACAGTTGTCATGCTCTTCAAATAATTTCAAAAGGGTAATTATGATTTGATCGATAATTAACGATATAGTTAAACAACATGTAAAAAAACCGGCCAAGTGCGTGTCGGACCACGCACAATGAAGGGTTCCGTAGTTAGGATGAATTTATCCCAAAAACAAACTTAACTTTGTAGTTGATAAACAATTTCTCCCATACGGAATGTATGGGAAAACATGTTTTTGCAACTGCAAAGTTAAGTTGGTCGATTATTACTCGATAACTGTTAAAGCCTACTTAGCTGTGATAGTTTTTCTTTTAATTTCGTTATATAAACTACTGCTGTGATTTTTTTCACACATCCAAAACCAACCATTTAGCTGGCAGGGGGGGGGGACACTTGACTCTAACAAAAATTAGCACTTTAAAGCTTAATATTTTGCAAACGGATCCCTGAATCCAAAAATGGTTTTCACAAACTCATAATTTTTTTGTAAGACCTTTTCAATGATACCCCACACTATGGGATAAAAAAATAAAAAATAAAACATCACCACTTTACGTGTGTGGGAGGTACCCTAAAAAAAAATGTTTTTCATAATTTTGTTTTACCACTTTATCGGCGTAATTAATATGTATACCTATGTCAAATTACAGCTTTCTAGTACTAAGGGTCTCGGAGCTAGACCGCGGACAGACAGACAGATAGACAGACGGACATGACGAAACTATAAGGGTTCCTTGTTTACTACGGAACCCTAAAAATTAGGTAGTTTTCCGAATAAGTCTAATTTCTTCGTTAAGCTTGGCCAGTCATTCGAAAGCAGATTACTTAGGTGCGTATACGCGCTGATCTATGATCTTTTTTTCGTGTGGTTAGTGACTGGTGTCAGAGTTTTGAAGCCCCCCATGGGCCTCTGACTTGGCTTCACATGCCGTCGAGAAATATCTCTCAGAGATGCCGGTTTCCTCACGATGTTTTCCTTCACCGTTTTTGAAGCAAGTGATAATATTATACAATGCGTACATGAATCTGAAAAGTCAGAGGTGCGTTGCCTTGGGTTTGAACTCGAGACCTATGACTTGGTAGTCCGACGGTCACACCACTAGGCTATCACGGCTTGGTCTATGACGATAATGAACCAGAAACTTGAAGAACACCTACCTACTTAGTTTTGTTTGTGTGTCAAAATTATTTTGGAACAAGATTCAGTTAGTGGTCTTAATCCGGATTATAATCGGAAATGTTTAAATACACATAAGGTCACATCCCCACGCACAATGGTCCACCTTACGGACTAAGTGCGGAAACCAAACCCTATTACATAGAATATAAGGTCACGTCTTTTGCCCATGGGGGTAGGTAGACAATGCAAAACGGCATCTGCTAGGATCTTTGCAAACTTCTTTTGCTTCGTATACCTTTAAAAAAAAATGGTTCGGAAATGTCTGTTTCCTAAAATAATTTAGTTTTCAAAATAATGATTTATTTTACGGGAAAACTCACAAGAGAGTTCCACGTGCCGTAGGAAGTAAACAACGCTATGTAAAGTTTATGATAGATACATCTGTTATCAATACATTTTAACCATTTCAAATTACTGTTATCATTATTGAAGAAAATGAATCATCCTCTTACGTAAATCAATGTTGATCATACTATAAACAAGAGACAATGTTTCAGTTTTCTATCTAACTCGTGCATGTTATGGAATTATTTTGATGGCCTCGTTGATCAACTATTGAGCGTGAGGTCCTGGGTTCGATTCCCAGCTTGGTCAAAGTGTTATTGGGTTTTTAATCTGGAATTTCTCCGTAACAGTTAGGAGTTAGGAATTTTGCGGTGATAGGTACTCCCTGCCTTAGAAAGCATGTAAATCCGACGATTCTCTTACTTTTTGAGAGATAATCATTTACCGGTTCTCACTAACTCTATGAGGTTATTTATTTCACTCACATTATGGGTTATTACTTGTTTTCACACTATGAACATAAGTTAGATACCTATTTGTCTTCTCGATGATTATTATTAAAGAACTAAATAATACAAACATTTTATTTAGGTAGGTACAATCGACCGCACTTCCGTGGTAACACTTTGACCTTGAGCTGGCCAGCAATGAATGTATGAGAGGCCAGATCTAATACTCGTTTTGTTACCACTGACGCGCAGCCTGACGTACATTACCTATTATATTTGAACTTATCACCATGCGGCATTCTCTATCAGTTAACCTTACATCTAATAATTGTCAACTGACAACGACCACGCTTGACAGAATGATGGGTGACCGCAGCGTATTCTTGCAGACAGGACTCCAGCATGCCATCTTGTCATAACTCTATAGTTGCATTATTATAAAGTTATTAATACAACATCTGCAGGTGCAGACTGGGTTTTCAGCCTAATGTTTGCCTACTCTATGTATTTGAGAAAATAGAATAGGTACAGCGTTGCTGTAGTAATGAGTAATAAATAAATACACAATACAGTAATACGTAAATATAATGTAAAATCTTATTAGGTTTTTTTTAATCGGTATTATGGAAAGTGTATTGAAAAAACAAGCATTGCGATTTTTTGCGACTCTTAGTAGGTACTAGTCGTTTAGCATCATATTTAGGTCGGACCAGTACCCTAATTGCGTAATATAACACAATCACAATTTGTTTCGATTTGAAACATATTGCTTATCCATTGCTTCATAAGTTGGAAAAAAAACTGCTCAACAACGTAAATAACGCAATGAATATTGTTGAACTGTCAAAATGAAACAAATTAGGCAAAATTGTTTACGAAAATAAGTTACGCAATTAGGGTACAGAGTTAGGTTGAGCCGAAATTGTTTCCAATTCTATCTGAGAATAATCAGAATAATATATCTGAATAATTTGTGTAAATAATTTCATCACCATTGTTCTCAAAACGGTGCAGGTAAACATCGTGAGGAAACCGGCGTGTCCTAGAATCAAAAATTCGAAAACATGTGACATCTACCAACCCGCATTGGGCCCGCGTGGTAGATTACAGCCCACTCGAAGAGAGGAGGCCTGTGTCCCAGCAGTGGGAACATTGAAAACTAATATGTTATATACCTAAGTACCTACCTAAAAGTGAGTTTGAAGAAGCAAGCGACTCAAAAGACCAATTTTAGATTCCAGTTTAAATCAGTTACGAGAATTAGATTCAAGACAAAACTGTCTGTGAGAGTTCCGGCGCTTGTTTTACACGATAACAACTTAGTTGCACGTACTTAGGTGCTTATTATACAATACCGTCACACGGCGATGTTAGTAACCTGACACTGAAGTGTTATTAGAAATGAAGGCGTCGTATTCTTTGATAACGAAGCGAAATACCAATAAGTGAGACGGATATTATGTCCGTTTATTTGTACGAATGAACAAATATTATTGTTGAATTCATCGAGTTAAATAAAAAAACTGGCCAAAGGCGTGTTGGACTACGCACAACACAATGAAGGCTTCCGTAGTTGGGATGAATTTATCTCAAAAACAAAGTTGAAATACATATTCTCCCATACATTCCAACTGCAAATGTAAGTTTGTACGCACAATATTGAGAGATTAACCATGTTATTATACATATATGGAGAAAATTGGCTGTGACAGACGGACAGACAGATAGACAGACCGACAGACAGACATACACACGAGTGATCCTATAAGGGTTCTGTTTTTTCCTTTTGAGGTATGGAATCCTAAAAATAGTTGGATTCGTCGTTCGAGTCGCGAAGCCGTTTGAAATAAAAGACTTCATTGGGCCTTGTCATTAGTGTGTTATCAAGATCCTTTGTGGTGACATTCGCCGAGAATTATTACCTAGGACTAGGTGAAAAATAATAGTTTTAATTGTAGTATCTGGTAATTTCAAAGTAAAG
This sequence comes from Agrochola lychnidis, assembly GCA_963680765.1. Classification (NCBI taxonomy): domain Eukaryota; kingdom Metazoa; phylum Arthropoda; class Insecta; order Lepidoptera; family Noctuidae; genus Agrochola; species Agrochola lychnidis. Next base: position 12,175,787 of record OY796858.1, read on the forward strand.
ATGGCACAAGCACTTTATAACATCCTAAAATAATAATCTATGACCTATCCGTACCTATGATGACTCGGAACAAATCTCGGATTCGGACCTGACACTGGATCAAACGATACACAATGAGAACAAATACGCACACACACACACATCGCACACCACACTCACATCACACGTACACAAACACACCAGGTATAATACTATACAACACCTGAAATCACCTCTCTAGTCTCCACTATGGAATTCGCACCCCGAGCCCCAAGAAACATACTAACTGTCTAGTTTGGGGCTCACTGATAAAAAATATTTTGTAACCTAGCTATAGATAATATTTTCAGCTACTCATGTCGTCTCAATTTGGTGTTAACCTGTAAACCTGTTTACTGTATTACCTGGACAATAAATTATTTCTATTTTTAAGTAACGTTTCTAAACTCTGAAGCTGTGCTAGCGACACTACGCTATTATAATATTTACAAGTATATTATACTCAGAGATAGGAATCTAGCATTAGATAAATCAAGTTCAAGTCTTAACAAGGCACTAAAACCAAGGCTAACTGTGCTTTTTGTGACTGATTCACCCTCAGATACAAGTTATAATATTTGATCTTTGTATGGTTTACAAAAAGTTAGTAATTTCAAGGAAAGCTAGAAAATCATCAGTACTTAACGTAAGTTTTCCAGAGAGAAAGTAGTAAATGAAAATGAAAATGAAAAAAAAAAGAAAAATGTTTATTTGTCCCAAAACAGTTACATGGATTATAAATAAGACATCCCCAGTAAGTAATTGATAATACCTGTGTTGGAGCTATCTCGCTCTTTCCCTTAATTATTAACAATATTGAGACGATTGTTTACAAAAGGTGACTAAAATTAAATTTAGGAAGAAAAGATAACAGTAAATATACAGTAGAATTAGGTACGAATAGAGCGTAAGAAACTTATATTTGTTGCTATGTTATCAGGTGTAAAACTGTTTTCTTTTTCTTTGCATCCTTTGACGATAAGTTAATATTGAAATCTTTATCATCTAGAATCTTGAGCATCCTGCATCGTCTTAGAATCACAGCCTCGGTCGTAAGGTTCTTTTCACACACTCAGCGTGTCGGCTACCGCTAGGCTGCGGCACGGCGCGGCGGCGGCAGCGCGGTATGGTAATACTTAGTAGCTACATTGTGTAGCGAGATAGGCACGTAATACTACCTACATACTACGGATTAGCTGACACCTAAATACTCGTAGGTATTATTTTTTTTGTTGTGTTTTTGGTTATTTTTTTCTACTCCCTAAGGGCATAGAAACGATTACAGAACGCCATATGCTGGGATTCAAACATAGCTTCTCCTTTTTTTTCGTTCGATACTACGCACGGCTCTTTTAAAGGACAACACCAATGAAGTCAGTGTATGTTCTTTTTTGGACGATCCCTCACATCCGTCTGTGTGGCTTAACTTGGGATAAGCCTTTCATTCATCCTCGACATGACCAAACCATCTAACCCGATAAAAATCTAGACAGTAACGCACTCTATATTCAATTGTAGGCATTATAATCACTGTACTTACTCAATAATCACATTTTATATTCCAATATAATATGCAATTATGTACATACTTAGCTCAGACATGAAACCATTATTTTAGTTGTACATTTATCAAGCGGCGTCTGAAGTCAACATAGTTTGTCCATACCTCGTAGCAGAGCTATGGGGTCTACGGGCTACGAGACGCGGCGTAGAGGGACGTGGGGCGTGCCCCGGAGCGCCACGCCCCGCCAGAGCGAGACAACCTGCGCGCCGCCTACCAGCCACAGACTCGACAACGATGCATTTTCATCTGCTCAACATTCCAGATTTTCCTATTTCTTAGGAATAAGGCTCGAATTTGAATGAGAAATGATTGTGTGAGAGAAAACGTTGGTGTATCTACCGACTTGTAGTGGTATGTTCTGAGGGTACAGCCACCTCCGCTCTCGTACCATCGGCCGCTTATTACGGACTATAGCGGTACGTAAGTAGAGGCTGTCATGCAAATGGAGGCCTGTTAATGAAGTCGAGGAGAATTATGGGCATTGTTACTGCGGCCCCGGCCATTGTAATGGGCCATTTGGTAGGCGTACATCATAATAATATATGGGACAATTATTTCTACGATGCCGTTGGACTGCATTTCTGACCAAGGCTGACTGCTATTTATTTGGCCTTTCGTTCATAAATACCATAAACTTATAGTTTATGGCACTATGTAGAACGTAAAATATTATCTAGCCAATGCACTGACTTATATTTTAGGGAATAATGACACTAAGTAGTTAGGCATATTTGCGTTTTTGCACCTAATTACAATTATCTACGCAAACAATAACAAAAGCTACACATTTGCATATTATTAAAGTTAAAGCTACACATTTGCATATTATTAAAGTTAAAGCTACACATTTGCATATTATTAAAATTAACAGTGATGGGTAATTAAATTTAGTTCCTAAAACACATAATTATCTAGTTTCAAGTTGGTGAAATTCTATCAATTACTACTTATAACCAACAAAACGCCAACTATTTTATTCCATGAATAAGTATTCCAATTTCATAATTAACTTCCAGATTTTGGGTTTTTATACTTTTAGTTCATCATCATCATCATAAGCCTATAATGTTCCCACTGCTGGGACACAGGCCTCCTCTCTGTGAGAGGGAGTGGGCCGTAATCCACCACGCGGGCCCAGTGCGGGTTGGTTTACTTTTAGTTATAAACTCTTATAACTCTACTCTTAACTCTAAACCCCTCTTTACATTTTTCTTTTCATCAACAAAACAACAAGGGTGAGTAACTTATCTTTATTTCATCCCCTGAAGCAATTAGTAAGTTACAACATCAGTTTTGGATTTTCCCTAAGTCTATAAAACGGCAAGGTTGCAACGCTATTTTAAGGACAACATCTACTGATAAACGCTAATATGTAAATCCAATTCTAAGGAGCGTAGGCTCGTAGCAGCGTAGCACAGGGCGTATTGTCTAGTAAAGAGTTGATGTTTGAATCCTAATTTAAACAACAATATACCTACCTCTTATTACAACAATAAATAAAAAAACAGTAATTCCAAGACTACAAAGTATTACTATGTCGGATAAATGATAAATGATGATATTTATTTCTGTAAATAATTTTGTTCAAACATTTTTTTTTAACACAACCCTTCCTTTTGGCTATGCCGTAGTAAGGTAAAAACTAGATGAGGTCGGTGTTTTCTACCCTTTGAGGAGAAACACCGAGTCAAAGACAAACTCTGATGATGTTTTGAACGCTCTGTTTTGTCTCTGGAGCGGGTGCGATGTCCGGGCGCCGAGCGCTCGTAGTGATGAGCCAGCATCCTCGGCGACCGACGCGGCACATTTTTCTAGTGGCAAGGTCGGCTGCTAGCGCTGACGTCACCATTCCAAACTTTCTGTTTTTAAACTAAAATAAAATATCACCATTTTGGGAAAGGTTTTGATGTGAAGTTTTGGACTCATCATAGTTGTATGAGATATCATCATAATAATTTTCCAAAATATCACATCAACTCTGACCAGTCAGAAATTATGTATTTTATGACCCATACCTTGACTTGCAAGTTGTGTTTGTGAGGGATATTGAAACACACATAAATTTTATTAATCTAACATCACTTTGTATGTTTATCTGTACCAGAACCAGTACCTATGTAACTAATTGTAGTTAAGCATTATTTTAGAAGACTAACTCATTTTCATAGTCCAAAGTTAGAATTAGTCCAGTATTCTGTGTTGAACAGCAGGTGTTCTATCTTCACCACAAAGAACACAAACCTGAATTTAACCTTTGACAACCTTGACAGTTAGACAGTATTGTGAAGGTTAAGAAAGACAGAATAGTCAATAATGGTAGCTTACTTATATCCTTAAAAGAGTAACCGTAGAGTTTCTTGCCGGCTCTTTTCCATAAGAAAAGACCAATTGGAACCATGCACCTAACTTCTGACGTTTCATAAGTGCCCTTGTAGGTTTATGTGAAATAAAATATTTTGTATTTGAATTTAAATCTAGTATAGATACCTAGTTGACTTTTCCGAAATAATGTAAAATATAATTTAATTATTTCTCGATGCTTTCAATGTTCACAGGTTTATATTTCCAAGAAGACACCTGTAGGAGAATACTACGGGGAATGTATATGAAAGCGCTGATGGAGTGTACGAGTAAGCGGTAGTATGGGGGAAAGAGGAACGCTTACGCGGAGCTGAGCCAGCACTCTGGGCAGGGTCGCCCGCGGTCGATACTCCCGCACTAGGTCGACCGGCTCCTACTGATGCCTGCTGTTCAGTAAAGAAGATATTCTTTGTACTCGTAATATATTATTATTAGGTAGGTAAGTAGTTTCGTAGTTGTTGCTGTTATGACGAAAAATGAAAAAGTTATCGATAGATATACCATTTAAATATAATTAAGAAATCATTGAGCAAGAAAATTTACTTCGCTAAGCATTAATTACAAACATTCTACACACTTTACAAACATTCTTACAACTTTTCCTATACCAAGTAGGTACTTACTAATTCCATGACTTTTCTATAGGTAACATTTATCATCGGTATTTTGCGGTATTGTACCATGGAGTTTAAAAATACCTACAATAAAAAAAACAACAACAAAAGAGGTTCCTAATGCAAATAATCTCTTTCGAGTATTTTAAAATACCGATTGTAAAATTATTTTCTTAGCTTATGTAGATATTCATACTACTTTAATTAAAAAATTACAAGTAAAGTAGGGTGAAATTTGCAACTATTTCCAAAAAAAAAAAAAAATACTTTGCTAATTTCAGAATTAGTCTCTGGCCGATATCACTGAAAAAATTAAACGAAAACCATTTGTCAAAAGAAGAAGTTAAAAAGGAAACAATATCTAATGGCGTTATTTAATTATTTCCACAAAAAATGGACAGGGTTTTTTTAAATAAAATTGAAAAGGTTCGAATACTTCTAATTTTATTTTTTTTAACCTCTTTTGGTTTTTATAAATTTATGGTACTGGTACGTTGCTAAATAAAAATTAAATGATAGAACAGTTCTTTAACCAGTTATGTAAACGAGTTTTCTTCTCGAACAATTATTCGGTTTTCAGGAGTTGGAGGAAAAAAAAAGGAAAATCGAGGAGATGGCAGCTGAGAATACAGATTGGTTGGAGCTGAACGTGACCAGTGAGCCACACTCTGGCTCTAGTTACCAGCAGGTATGAAATGCGATGTGACTTTTAGTTTAATATCGCTTTATTTATTTATTTAAAAAAAAAGCACAGACACATTAAACTTATGCTAGAAATAATCTAAGTAATGTGGGCACATGACAATTACGGCGTACATAGCAATTAGATTACAATATCTTGCTGCCTTCTAATTTAATTACACTAAACTAAAACAGACTAACGTAAATCAAATAGGTAATAAACAAAAAGTTATTAAATAAAAATTGAAATAAAAAACAACTTTTCAAGGATTTCGTTGCTCAATCGTATAACTGGAGACTGTAAACCTAAATTAGTTTTTACAAAAGCTGTATCACCTTTTTAACTTTTTTGGCCCATGGGTAATGCCTTGGGTAAATTCTTGGAGCTGCTAAAGAAACACTTTGCAAAAGGCAACTGCACTGTATTTTTCCAATAATTAATTTATGGAGGAAGCATAAATCTAGCAGACGTCTGCGATCGCGAAGGGTAATTTTTTTTTTTAAACGCTGTATGTATGGCTTTCTGCGGGAAAAGTCTCTTGTAGAGAAAGCTCGCTGTATGCTTTCCATACGTTGAGAGTGCACTGCATGAAAAGGCCAGGGGTCCATACACTGCTTGCATAGGTAGGTACTCAAGATGACTGCGCACTAAGGCATTGTAGAGTAACAAACATTTGCCCTTGGTCTTCCACAACCACCTTTGTCCTTGGTCTTCCACAAATTCGAATAGCACTACCTGCTATGTAAATAACAGTGACAGGACGTTATTATTACATCATTCATATAGACTAAGTGGGAAAAATACGTATTATTGAAGGTGGCTAACTCAAAAACTACCCAAGTAAAGTTAATAAAATTGATGTGGGATCACCGCACAAGCTTTCTCTGCTAAATGAAAAAATAATTTTCAACTTCGCTCCACAATTTATGAAAATATCGAGAGACATACACAAAAAAACAGATGAACATAGAACTTCCTCCTTTTTGGAAGACGGTTAAAAACTTAGGCTTCTAAAGATTTTAAATTCAATCAAAAGGTTTATTTAACATAGCAGACAATTTTTGAAGTGAAAACTTCTTTAGGCGCGTTAGGAATTATTAAGATGGGACTAAACCATTGATTTCGCGACACTGTTACTGAGTTTACCGACACCGTGGAGTAAAAGACATCAACGCGTTGATTACCGCGGTGGCGACTTTTTTTTCAAGTTTGCACTTTTGTCGGCACTCCCGGAGTGCCACTGTTTTTTTTTTACTATCTGGTGTTCCATTGTATTTATGATTTTAACAGGCTATGTATGTATGTATGTTCATCTGTTCCCTCATAATTCCTAAACTATTCGTCGTATTTTGATTAACGAGGTATCCTTGGAAGCGTTATGTTGTTCCGCGGATTGAAAGTTATACGACGTTATAAAAAATCTAAGATGGCGGCTTATAGAGGCTGAAAGGAGTTATTGAAAAAAAAATAAGTATAATATATCGTGTTTGACATATAATATTATAATATATCTTATGAAAGGTCTTATGGACTACTACTTTCTGAAAATATATTGGTTATCTATGTTTATTTGAAATGAAATCTTCTCGTAATTTGTTCTGGGTGGTCTGAGTTCGAGTTTATTGCAATTTCTAGTGTAGTATCCGGCCCGATCGGCATCGGTTTATTGGTGGGGCGTGTAGAGTTAGAAGCTTGGCTCTACATGAAAAATAACTAAATGAATAAATAATTAGCTATTGTATAATAGAAAAGTAATGAACAGTGAATAAATTTTTCAACTTACGCCCATGTGACGGTAGCAAAACGGCCAAGCCACATATTTAGACTAAGGCGTAGGTTGTGAAGTTAGAGCTTGTACAGTTAGGGCGTGTAGAGTTAGAAGCTTGGCTCTACATGACATCTGATAACTTTTTGACAGTGCGAGCCATATGGTCTCGTCTTGGCAACATTTTACATGAAAATGTTTTTGGTTGGATTTTATTTCTTTTTGTAAGTTGCTTATAACAATATTTTTTTATTTTTTCTTTCTGTTGTTGGGGTGTATTTCTTGCACATCAGAAGTGCCTTTTTTCATAGCCCAGTCTATCTTTGCCTTTTTTAGGTTTGTAATGGAAAACCCATACAAAATTCCATCCCCTAATTTAAGAGTGATTTACTAAAAATCCTGAAATATGTATTTTATAAAACAATTTTTTTTCCAGAGCTTACAGACTAATTACACAATTAAAAATCATTCATAGGTAAGAGAATTTGCTTTTTACAAGCTTCCACATAATACTTTGCCTTGACTAAATGTTCGACCGAGTAAAAGAAATAAAACATTTTTAGTTTGGTAATAAAAGAGGAACGAAAAATTAAATACAAAAAATATACACAATATCAATTTTCAGACCTCTAGTATCAAAATTTATGGAAGTCTCATACAAACTTCCAACTTTTGTTGTTTGTGTACTAACAGTATTAGTAACTTACATACCAACTTTCAGCTTTCTAGGACTTCCGGAAGGACGAAGCGCTTTGCTTGGCTCGTCTTGGCGGGGGCACTACCGTGCCCCCAAATATATTATGGGTGTGGTAGTACTTAGATTCAGAATTTTTAAGTAACCGCCGAAGATGCTGTTCAAAACCGTTCATGAATACCCTAAGGGCCGATTTTTCAATCATTCGTTAACAATTACCTGAAGAATAATGTGACGTTTTGACAGATTGTCCATATAAAAACTGTCAAAATGACAAACTTCGGATAAGACTTAACTGGCGATTGAAAAACCTTCGGCACAGGAAGTAACTTAAGTTTCTATTAAAAGAGGCTAGGTGCCTGAGTCGTATGACACAGTAGGTAGAACCATACAACAGCTGTTCGGGTGAACACACCCACTTGCTGACGAGAGCTGACGCGTGCTGACGATGGCTGACAGCGCGGAGCCGAAGCAGGGTCGTCACCTCGGAGACACACGACCTACTGCGTACTACATAATGTTATACGACAACATATTATGATGTCTCAAGTGTCCATACGTTTTCAATGAACTCTTAATGGATGAGATGATTATTCTCATTGATTTTCAATACCAACGTCTACAAAGTGGCGAGTCCTTTGTAAACATCTAGACAAAGGTCTTTTTGCACTCATTTCTATTCTTACAGTCTCAAATAAAGACTGGTTCTTCATGAATAAATTAGAAAAGCCAGTGTATTGAACATAGAGAGATCTAGATGAAGCGTGTGGGGAGGGGCGCGCGGGTCGGGGCGCGGATTGCTAACTAGGCACTATTGCCAATCGATAGGTCGTTACTTGAGCTGGCAGCCGCGCCGCCGCCGCCCGCCGGCCACGCGCGACTCATCACTTTAGATGCTGCTACGTCAGGTCACTCTCCTTTTCTCGATGTCCTTCAAATTAGCTTTGTAGGTCAGGTTTTCGTTGGTGAACTCCACGTGGTGTTGTTGACATGGCCACAGTTTTGTCACGTTGTTACACACGTGAGGTATCGATTAATTTATAATTAATGCTAAGATGCCTTTAATTGCTTCAATCGCAGTAATAACACGTATGTCGTATATGGTAAGCACAGTTGCGTTTGTCGTATTCGGCACATTTGCAGACAAACTTGGTATCCATGTTGTTACCAGCCATGCCATGTCGATTTAGCAAAAGACTTTGTTTACAAGTATGTAGTTAGATACCTACCGAGCTACTTATTAGCTAACTCTATAATCTTATCAACTCAATGGGTTCATGGAAATGACCTGCTAGACGTAAATAAGTAGGAGACTGCAAACTCAGCGGACTTTCACTTGTCCAAGCTCGAGCGTGCAAGTAATTGTGTCAACATGATGATAGAGCCAATGAACCGGATGTTGGAAAGTAATTTGATAGCCACAGGTTCTTTTCATCTGTATTTTTATTCTGATAACGATTTGTAATTTCCTTTAAAAGGAGCCAGGTGGCTTCCGGGCTGCAGCTGGATGTGTGTTTTCTTTTTGAGATTTTTCAGGGAAACCACCTACTTATCTTTTTATAAGTAGTAGTTCAGAAATTAATTCTGTTTTAAGGCCCCGTGCCGCCGCACCGCACGAAATCACTGATTTTGATCAATTTTGTTTATTCGTTGTGAGAAAGGGGACGAGAATTTAAACAAAATTATTTGTGATTTGAAAAGTCCAATTCTTCGTCTTGTACATAGGGGAAAGGGATTTTTGAAATAAATTTAGGATTCGTGGGAAATCACTAAAATTCGCAACAAGTTTTCCAAAAAATGACGCGAGACTGACGTTTGATCGTTTCGTTAGAAGAAACTGCTTTTGATGTTGAAAATTAAAAAATATCATCAACATCATTATATGGTCTACTTGTACATAGGGGAACCACTTTTTTCAACTTTCATACAAAATATAGCAGAAAAAAAATGTTGAAATAACGTAACTTTCTCAAAACTTCAAGCCAAATAAATATTTTTTTCTAATACTTAGAAACACTTTTAAGAAATTTAAAAAATTCTATATTAATTTTAAGTTAATTGTTTAATAGAATCTAAATTTTATTTTATAAATAAACAATTACTTCATTACGTAAATAAATGGCAAAGTGAACTATATAAACGATCGCGGAAAATCTATTCCGTCAGTAGCGAACGGGCCTTCCCAGCGTGAGGACGTATCACTTTGCGTCGCAGCACGCACACACGCACGTACGTGTCCGATGTTAACATATTCCAGAAATTGTACGTCGACTACCACATTTTGATCCGCATTTTATTTTAAAGTACTTTGCTTGTTTTTGAAGAACATTAAAATTTTGCATGCCTGGCAATAAATAAAATACCGGTGTACGTGTGTTCGTAATTCTTCTTATCCTAAACGGCTTGACTGATTTAGATGTTTTTTTTTTTAATTCTTTTTGTGTAACTTGGATGGTTCATAACTATAGTTGGACTCGCGTGGCGCTGTTGTCGCAGGACAACATCTGCCTGCTGGGTTCACTAGTTATATTTTGACTTTAGATTTCATAGTTTTGAGTGATTTTTGGTAGGGGAAAAAGTTATGGGTTCGCGTCACCGATATGCCCGCGCCTATATGCTGTTGTAGCAATAAGTGAAGTATTTTTGGAACGAAGTTTCTTTAACGCTACTGAAGACTACTTTAAGTCAAAATAAAGATCCAAGATGGCGGCTGCGAACATTTAAAAATATTTCGTCATGGGTATCGTTTTCATAGTTTTCGAGGATGCTAAAGCTGATAGTGAGGTCAAAATATAAATCCAAGATGGCGGCTGTGACAATATTCAGATTTTTCGTCATGGGTGTCTTTTTCATAGTTTTTGAGGATTCTAAAGCAGATTTTGATGTCAAAACGTAAATATAAGATGGCGGCTGCGAAAATTTTCACATTTCTTCATAACATCACGCCATCAAATTTCAAAGTGTTGGGCCCTTTGAAATTGATGGCGTGATGTTATGAAGAAATCTCATTTCCGCAACTTTTTCGCGCAAGTGGGTTCGCGCAAGTGTCTTTCGCGAAAATGTATTTCGCGCAAGTGTCTCAGATCCCTTTATGGATACTGGTGCCAATTCTCTTGTCACAAATTAATGCCTCAAAACTAGACTAAAAATCACCAAAGTTTCGTTCATTCCTGTCAAACGATGATTTCCCATCGTGAAATAATTATAGAATATATTTTATTTTGACAGCACTAAGATGGCAATATGGTGCCGATTCTCTTGTATACCGAACTAAACTTACTAAACTATCACTAAAATTTCTTACTTTTGCCTATGAAAATCTTGAAGCTATTCTGCAACAAAAATTTTCTAAATTTAAATATATTTTGACACACTAAAATTATATTTGACAATCGCGAGTCCACGTGGTACTTGTTTGCCCTACCCCGTGAATTTTTTTTAGAGCTGGAGGCGCACAGGGGGCAGCCTTGACGTTTTATATAGAATTTTTACTTTTTGTAAGGAAAATAAGAAAAAATATTACCTACATGTAGAGTGTCAGGGGTTTAAGGGTTTTATAAAGGGTGTCGAAATTTTCATTATTTTTGCGATTGGACACACCGTTTTCGAAATACAAGCAAAAGAAAAAAAAATATTTAGTACTGTTTTTTCATCTGAAGTCGAGGTGTTGGTGTGAATTTTAGTTCATGACAACCAATTTTAATCCACATGTTTTTAGTCGCGATTAAAAATAGTCATATTTAGCCATCTTAGTGCTGTCAAACTAAAATTTAGTTAAGTTGTGTCGCTTTAGTCTATTTCAGAATGGGAAATCGTCGTTTGACAGGAATAAACCAAATTGACTAAAGTGACACAACTTAACTAGATTTTAGTTTGACAGCACTAAGATGGAACTGAGATTTTCATTTAGTGAAAATAGCAATTTTACTATTCTGAATTTGACGTTTTTAACTTAAAATTTAGATTTTCTAACCGAATCTGACTATTTTTCGCGATTAAAAACGTGTGGAATAAAATTGAATGTCATGAACTTTAAATTCACACCAACACCTCGATTTCACATGCAAAAACAGTACTGAATCTTTTTTTTTCTTTTGCTTATATCTCGAAAACGGTGTGTCCAATCGCAAAAATAATGAAAATTTCGACTCCCTTTATAAAACCCTTAAACCCCTTATACTCTACATGTAGGTAATATTTTTTCTTATTTTCCATACAAAAAGTGAAAAGTTCCATATAAAACACGTCGAGCGTGCGCGCCTCCGGCTCTAAAAAGATTCACATGGTTAGATATCACGTGTGGAATCGCGATTGTCAAATTTGATTCAGATGTGTCAAAAATTTTCTTAAACTTAGAGAATTTATTTTGCATAATTGTGCCGATTCCCTTGTTCACAAATTAAACTAAATTTAAGTGCATCTTTTTCTTTCTATTTCATTAAGAAAAGGACAGAAGATAAATTTTAGTTTAGTCCTGTCAAATTAATCAGCGCTTGACGTTAATTGACGTAATTTTAGTCGGCAAGTTTTTAATCACGTCTAAACTTGTATGGAGAGTGATAGGCGGTGATTAATTTGACAGGACTAAACTAAAATTTATCCTCTATCCTTTTCTTAATTAAATTGTAAGAAAAAGATGCACTGAACTTAAATTTAGTTTAGTTTGTGATCAAGGGAATCGGCACCAATAGCTTTGAGATTCTCATAGTCAAAAGTAAGAAATTTTAGTGATAGTTTAGTTAGTTTAGTTCGGTGTATAAAAGAATCGGCACCAATCAAAATTTTAGGTGAAAAAAGTCAAATTCAGAATAGCGAATTTTTCATTTTCACTAAATTAATAACTCATTCAGTTGCAAAAACTGTACTTTATCTTTTTTCTGTTCTTTTGCTTATATCTCGAAAATTGTGTCTTATCGCAAAAATAATGAAAATTTCGAACCCCTTTATGTAACCCATAAACCCATAAAACTCAACATGTAGGTAATAATTTTTCATGTTTTCCATACAAAAAGTATAAAATTCCATATAAAACAGAATTGTTATAAATATACTAAACGAATATACACAAACATTCCAGACTTATTTCATAAGCGTACCTACGTAACTTAACAAAATACCGTCTATAGGATCAAAACTGTTTAAGCGATCACTACGCTCGATGTTTAGGCGTGTGTGCGTGAACGGTGCACACAAACATAGCATCGCAAGAATTTACCTAAACTCTGTCGAGTGAATTCACAGCCAGGAGCCTTAACGGATGCAAACGTTTCTTTGAAACAAAATACTTAATTCATTGTTTGACATTATTTCATAGTACATAATATTTCTGTGCAGATAATAAATATTTGACAAGAGTCGGCCCGATCCCGTGATACCACGAAAAGGGCGATGCTTATGTTTACTTATGCAAAATCTTGACGAGTACATTTTGCATTCGTCTTCCCGCATGTGTTTTATATTCGTTTACTTCGGTCGGTCGAGCTCGTAATCGCCGCCGTGTTTGCGAGGGGAACTCTGCTGACTGAGCCCCACAAATATATGTCGTAAGATTTAATAGACATGTAATGGATATCTGGATGACGTTTTAAGGATTTGAGCAAACCGAATATGTCATTTCATTTCTGTGTAATTGGAATTTTATTTGCGGGATTTTTGGATCATGCCCTCGTCCTTTCAATTTCTTTTATAATAAAGTCGCCAGCACAATGTGAGTGTACCTATTGTTATGGCTCTTATGTATGTATGTATCCCTACCTTATAGATTGACTTTCTACTGTGAAGAAAAGCATTTTTAAAGACTTTACCTATCTTGTGAACAATAATTTCAATTAATTTTAAACAAACCTCAACGAGGTTTGTTTAAAATTAATTGAAATTATTGTTAGCTAACCATTTTGTGGTTTTAAAGGACAACAAGTTAACAAAATACACAAATAAACACGTAAAGCTTCAAAAATACATTCATACACCTGACACGTTCTGTTAAAGCGTCAAGAGAAGGTATTAAATGTGCGAGGTGTGGCGTCAAAGCCGCAAGTGAAGCTCTTTTGAGTTCGTACGTGATTTAAGCATGATTTAAGTGAATTATGCCGCCCTTCAGTCGCGGCGGAGCCCTGCACTCTTTCGAGTCCTGTTTAACGCGTCGCGGGAGCCGCATCAAAGACACTGCCTTCCATCATGTCAAATAGTGTGGAAGGAACTTTGATGATGTAAGCGATTTTCTTAATACTCAATTTTTTGTGTAGGTAAATCCATAGAAATATATATATCTATGGGTAAATCAAATATAAAAGTGATGAAAACGAATTTTGGGTTTGACTGGGCGGTGGTTTATCGGTGCCCAAACAGAAGGTAGGGTCAGGTGGTTCGATAGAATATCATAGGCTCTCTCTCACTTTTGCGATTTACTGTCGATATTATTATTAGCGACACTATCATTCAATTTCAGGCATGGAAGACTGAATTTGTATCCATAATATTATAGTTCTACTCCTTAACTCTACCACAACATAAATAAAAGTTCTGTTTCCACCTTCTGTGCTGGGTATGTCGGGCGCGTGATGGGCTCACGCCGTCGGCGCCGCAGGGATTCGCTGCAAACACGATTGTCGTCAAACGAACCGGCAGACCGCGCCTGCCGCACACCTGCCGACTATTTCCATACATTACATGCTGTACTGATGTTTGACTGACTAAACTCTTCGTTTGGCACACGCACACACTCAAAATACACGTTTACACCAAATTGTAAGTGGAAATCGTGGGAGTCCCCGTTACATCTCGCTCAAATTCGTGTAATTAACATGTTGTGCATGAGTGTGTGCCTCAGTTGACGTATTTGAAGTTTCCGCTAATACTTGCTTTGCAAGAGTAGATGGTTGAAGCTCCTTGATCTATGTAAATATGTTCACAACTGTTCAGATAACAATTCAAGTACAATCACTGACATCTCTGCAGGAGATATGAATGAAGTGTTTTTAGATTTTGAAGTGATTTTAAGGAGTTATTCAAATAGACTTAGTATTCACTGATTTATATTGTTGTAGATAAGTTAAAATTGACGTAGAAATGTGCCAAATAAGAATTGTTTTTTTTTTTTCAGAAATTTTATTTAATTTAGTTAATGGTCAATCTAAATCTATCTTACCTACAGACATATATATTTTTTCCTTTATTAGAAAAACGGTAAGACAAAATAGAAAGGTCATTATGATACAATATTTCATAAGTTGTATTGTATCTTACAGGCCTTATCTGCCTACGTTATCAAAAATAAGGATATTGTAGGCAATTTTCTAAACACTGCGTAGCCATTTTCTATAATAAAGCGTAGCATGGCGTAGCACTTCACGTAGCAAGGATAGTGAAATCTCATATTATTTTTTTTACAGAAACTATACTTCAATTTTGATTAAATTATCTGTATGAATAAAAGTTAGAATATTAAACAAAGAACTTAATATCTATGTGAAACAATGTAGGTAAAATGTTTACATATTGGCTGGCACGTCCCAGATCAAATTGCAGGCGACATCCTGTTCGCGGTACTACCTGAAAATCTATACCGAGAAGCGTGACTAAGTTTCGAAATAACACAATACTTTTATGTGAAATTATTGGTTGTGAGAAAGTTGTCGTATAAAACGTAGCGAGAAGAGCAGTCTCATAAACTGGAGACTGGAGATAATTCCGACAAATGCAACTACCGCCTGATATCATTAGCTACATACAACCACAGCTAAAGTGCTTGATGGCCTGCTTGAAAGACAGCTTAAAGAACACCTTAATTTAAACGATGCACAGTTCGGTTTTAGACCAGGACTCTCGGCAGAATGTGCGGTTATGTCTCTCAAGCAGACTGTCAGGTATTACACAAATAGGATCACGCTTGTGTATGCAGCATTTCTTGACTTTTCCAGGGCATTTGACCTGGTTAGGTATGATATTCTCTGGCGTAAATTGAAAGATACAGGTGTGCCGGGTGAGTTAATTAATATTTTAAAATATTGGCATGACCGCCAAACTAACCAAGTCAAATGGCTTGGCGAACTTTCTGATAAGTACAGGTTGGAGTGTGAAGTGAGACAGTGGGAGTTAACATCTCCTTCACTCTTCAACTTGTACGTGAACGGGCTGATTGATGAGCTGAGTGACACCGGAGTAGGATGCTCGATTGATGGTCACTGTATCAATAGTATTAGTTATGCGGATGATATGGTGTTGCTCAGCCCATCAATTGCTGCGCTGAGAAAGCTGATGGACGTGTATGAGGAGTATGCGAGAGTACACGGTCTCCTGTACAATGTACAGAAAAGCGAGCTCTTGGTTTTTCAAGCCAGGGGTCGTAAACTAGGCAGTGGGAAGTGGCACCTGTGCTGCTTGACGCTGTCGCTCTGCGAAGAGTGAGAGAGTTTAAATACCTCGGCCATGTGGTCACTGAGGATTTGAAAGACGATGGAGACATAGAAAGGGAGAGGAGAGCGATGGCGGTCCGCTGTAGCATGTTGGCACGCAGATTTGCGAGGTGTAGTTTAGGGGTAAAGATCACTCTATTTAACGCATTCTGCCAAACTCTCTACACCTACAATCTGTGGGTCAACTACACGCAGCAGACTATCAACGCTCTCCGAATACAATATAATAACGCGTTCAGGGTGCTGGTGGGGCTCCCTCGCTGTTGTGGCTTTCCCACTGTGCTGCGGCGCGGCATCGCTTCGCTGATGTTCCGCACGCGTGTGAGCGCCAACACCATCCTGAACGTGCTCAGTCACAAGCTGGACAGCCCCCTTCTGGGGCACTGATTTCAAGCACAAGTGCGTGTGCCCGGGGCCCCAGTGGGCGGCAAACGCTTAAATTAAATTTATTATTTTAATTAATAATAGTTGTAAGTCGTTTCTACTAACAACATTGTGTCTGAAATAAAAAGATTTTGTTTTTATTTTAATTTTAATTTTATAAAAAAGAATTCGTTTGATTTTCTACAATTTGTGTTCAATATATACAGTGAGTACCTATGCATCTTTTTGAGATTGACTGTAGGTACATAACAGGAAGAGTAAGAAGAGGCTGTCTGCTTTGCTAAAACACTGTCGAACAGCGAAGGGTTACTATTGATAAATGAAGGACTAACACCTGGTCAGGGCCCCCATGCCCATCTGGCACAGTTGCGAATACTATAGACAAACGAGAGGTCAAACTTGAGATTGCGTTATGCTTTTAATTTCCTAATCTAAACAATATCAGCACCATCACACGTGTAGCCTTCTTGTAAGTGTGTCTACGGACATGTGCTCAGTGCTCTGCTCATTGTGATTTCGCCTGACGTGACAACTTCTTCGTCCCGAACTCCGGAAGCGCGGCCTCGGTGTATTGCGTAAGTGTGGCAACACTCGCAGCCAACAGCGATTGACGTACGACTTTATTATTTACTTATTTGTTATAACCACGTATTATTATACTTCAACAACACGCCTGTATGTTCCAAAGGGGTAACAGAGGTGTGAAGTACCTACATAAAAATGTTGCCAGTTTTGTTTAGGTCATGTGTAATCAGAGGCTTTGTTGCCATAATCGGACACAAATTCAGACTCTGGATAGCTAATGAGAAATTCCTGATTGAAAACACAAAAACACTGTGTCTGACCTGGAACTCGAATAGGAATATATAACAATCGATTAGTGTGTACTGTGACTTTTACCCGTTTCTTGAACTTCTAATCTTATGCTTGTCAATTTATTATAAGATTGCTTTGTGAAAAAAATCGCCGTTATGATTGTTTGACCAAAATATGGTCATAACGGCGATTTTTTTCATATAAAGGTCTTTGCTGTAAAATAGTTTCAGGGGCGGCTTTCGGTTACAAAAACCAGCCAAGTGCGTGTCGGACCACGCACAATGAAGGGTTCCGAAATTGGGATGGGATCCCTGTTAGGATTTAAGGTTGGACACTAAAAGAAAGACCGTTCTAAGGATTTTAATAATACGTTTATTATCCTTTTCTTTTATATATTGGAAGGTATGTTTTACTAGTATTAAATGAAATGAAATGAAATGAAATTGTTTATTCTGTAAATAGGATATCGGAATCACTTTTACACGTCATATAAAAAAATATTAAAAATAAGCTAGATGAGTTCGGCTTTTCCTATCTGACTACTCTGAGAAGAAAGGCCGAAACAAACTCAGAGGTCGCAGTCTCTTTTAAAGTCCAGACATAATCTTGGTCAGGCCATATGAGGACCATGTAGATTAGTGTCTGAAAAGGTCTTTTGAGGAAAGAACCACACAGATTTGAGTGGACCTGTCCAGTCAGTGCGAGCATTTGTCAGTAATCGTGGAGCTCAACTTAGAACTTAAGGAGCTCAACTCGACGAGCAATACCAAAGAAAGGACATTTGGGTAGGCCGCAAAAACTACTCAAACTGCCAGACCATCACTAAAACTAGAAGAGAAATAAAAACAATATCCACATAGTCCTCACATTCACAATAGTTAAAATAATATAATACTTTACAAAGTAATCATGTCATTTTGAATATAATTTTCAACAATGTCAACGTGTTTATAAAACTGGTATATGTTGATATTACATAATAATTAAAATGTCTAGTTCTATGGTTTTATCACAAGGCTTAGCAGAGCGAGCAGTTCAATCCCAAGCTTTTTTATCTTCTAAATAATCTGAAATTGTATAGTACCCTTTTTTACAAAGTTTGGTTTTAATACAGATTTTAAATCGTTTAATGGGTAAGTTTCGAATGTCAATGGGGAGTTTGTTGTAAAAGCGTATACATTGACCCATGAATGAGTTGCCTACTTTGTGGAGACGTTTGTGTTTATTCCTGGTATTTAAACTATGAATATCGGACATTTTCTTAAAATTTGATATATTTTTGTGTACATACAATAGGTTTTCAAAAATATATTGTGAGGCTACAGTCAGAATATTTATTTCTTTGAATTTTTCTCTAAGGGAATCTCTTGGACCTTTTTTTTTTTTTTTTTGGTTGGGAAATCATCAAATAACTTCTCCCGCTCTGGGCGGAGCGGGAGGGCGTGTCAGACTCTTACTGACTAAAATCCACCCGTGTTCCTTCACTTGCCGTGTTGCCAGGGGGCCACGATGTCCCTATCGGTTTTCTTCGAACCCCCGGCAGGCATTGGCCCTAGCGGACCCCGTCAATTCTGCTGACATCTCTTTGAGGCGCGCGTGGAACACAACGCGCCGTCGACCCGGGCTTGGTCCTTATCGGACGGCGAGCTACCCATTGCTCACCGTCCGCAAGCCCGCGCCTACGGTGGCCGGAAATCTTCTCGTGATTCCCGACGCCCAGGGCGTCTCCTCCTGCGGCGGTTAGGGGCGCGAGGGCGCGAAATTTGCCTCTCCCTCACGCGCTCCGTCTCCTCCTTCGCGAGCTAATGCTTGCGAAGGAGGCCGTCACCTCGTTCTGCGAAGCAGTAATCTGCTTCGCAGAACGAGGTGACGGCCTCCCATTTCCTCTCGCTCCGTAGCATGGCCCGAATCAGGGCCGGACGCGAGAGATCACCGCCGCCGATCGCTTCCACGAGGACACGGCGATGCTCTGCCCAAGCCGGGCAGACCTCCACCGTATGCTCCACCGTGTCCAATCTCTTGGACCTATGTTGTAAATGGCTCGAACAGCCCTTTTTTGTAGAACAAAGATAGTATTAACGTCCGCAAAGGTTCCCCAGAGAAGAATCCCATATGACATAAGACTATGAAAATAACTAAAATAAACAATTCTGGCTGTATCCACGTCAGTTATCTGTCTAATTTTTTTAACAGCATATGCGGCCGAACTTAGCCTTCCTGACAATTTTTCTATGTGTGGGCCCCATTGTAATTTACCGTCAATAGTGATTCCAAGAAAAACTGTCGACTCAACAGGGTCCAACTCTGTTCCATTAACCTGAACATTGGTAGATAGCTGCCTGACATTTGGCATTGAAAATTTAATGAGTTTAGTTTTTTTTTCGTTCAGGGGAAGATTATTTACATTAAACCAATGCACAACTTTAGAGAGTGCATCATTAACTTGTTCAAAGTTGACTAACTGACGTTTGATTTTAAAAATGAGGGAAGACGTTTGATTTTAAGAATTATGTGAGACGTGTGATCCTGCATAAGGCTAAAAGTATAGTAGAGTCACTATGAGAAACTAAGGATTTCATCAAGTGGTTAAGGGCGGGCTCCGATAGTAAAAAGTAATATTTATGAGTTAGAAAGAGAAAGACTATAGTGTTGAAGTAGGATCGATTTGTTTTTGCTAAACTCCAACAATCCCAAGAACAAACTTAGCTTTGTAGTTGAAAAACATGTCCTCCC
Source organism: Agrochola lychnidis (assembly GCA_963680765.1). NCBI lineage: Eukaryota > Metazoa > Arthropoda > Insecta > Lepidoptera > Noctuidae > Agrochola > Agrochola lychnidis. The sequence continues at coordinate 12,195,832 of OY796858.1, forward strand.
ATACATTCCGACTGCAAATGTAAGTTTGTACGCACAATATTGAGAGATTTACCATATTATTTTAAAACCATAGACTTCTTATAGGTTTTCCTGTAATCTATGAGTAAGGAACTGTAAGGAACAATTCTTTAATTTTTTTTCACAATTTTAGGCTCAGTAGTTTCGGTGATAAGGGGATGGCCAATTTTCATCATATCTTTAAAATTATTTATTTTAAAATTATTTAAAAAATAATTGAGATACTCAAGCCCTTTTATTTGATATGTGACACGGTATGGTTTGCAAACCTTTTTTTTAATTTTCTTATTTGCCCCCCAAATGTGACCGTCATATTCAAAATATTTACGTTACACGTCCGTGTTTGGGTCACTGAAATACATATGTATACCAAATTTCAAATTAATCGGTCCATTATCGGAGTAAATTTGCTGTGACAGACGGACAGACAGACACACGAGTGATCCTATAAAGGTTCCGTTTTTTCCTTTTGAGGTACGGAACCCTAAAAACAGTTTTAGTATGAAACCAAATAAATAATTCTTTGTTTTGTAATAATCACGTATAACATAACAAGGTATGTGAAGGATCGTCACACGGTGTGGATAAGGCCGCCGGCCGGCCCGGGCGGTGTCAGGTTCGCTAAAACAATGGTGTCGGCGCGATCGAGTGGCACAGGCTCAAGGTGATGGTTTCATAATCTATATACAAAATATTGATACTGTGACACCACAGGAATCCCTGTTTTCCTGCACCTATGGTTTGTTCCAATTGTATCTGATGAAAGCGTAAACAAACCCTGTTCAGGTTAAAATTATTTCGCAACCACTCGCTAACTCAGACCAATAAAATAGTATATTGTTAGGTATACGAGGGGCTAAAATAACCCATTGTAACGGGGTAGGTTTACCTAGTTTTAAATAGAAACCGAGTTATAATGGGTTTTAGCGCCGTGTGTTACACTCTACTTTTCACTACGATTGCGAGAAAAGAAAATAATCCAATACTATTAAATAGTTTATTTTATTTAAATGTACAATTTGTACAATTCTGGATATTTAACGAGATGTTTTTTTTTTCAAAATTTTAATTTTAAATCACCTTATAGGTACACACACCTATAAGGTGATTTAAAATTAGAATTTCAAACAATCAAATCAAAGCACTTAATTCGTAAGTGGCACTAAAAATTGGCATCCGCAGGTACGTCGCTGATCTATTTGTTTACATTTTTATCATATACTTTTGAAACAGACTATAGTAGGTACCCGTGTTACAATGTAATGTGTAATACTAATCGCGCTTTATCAATACGTATCCGGTGTGCTACGCCGCAAGTGTAAATATTTTTAGATTCTACTTCGTGTGTACCTACACTGTTCCTGTTATGGAATGAAAGAGGAACTTTTAAGTTTTACGGTAGGTAGATAGGTACCTACTTATGTGACTATAGTTATACTGCCGTCATATGGTGAAAGGCCGTAACTACTTCAAAGATTTTGAGTAAATGACAGTTTTTTTTTCAAGCGCAATCGATAGTCTTAACTTTAATAGTATGTATCTGCGGCTAAGAATTAAAACCAGTTTGACATATCACCGTATAGACAGAAATATAGAGAGCTTATTGCTGTATCCAGTCCTATACTTGTTTAACAAATTTTTGATAAGAATGTTAGTTACGGCCTTTCACCGTATGACCGTATGAGTATAGGAAGGCTCAGTTAGGTTGGGACGCATATAAATAATGTCTGTTAATAAGAAAGGTTTAGACTTCTTGCTATAAGTACTTATTGATTTCTGCAATACTTTTGTAATCATCTTCGATCAATGTTGATCGAAGGTGATCATAGATTAAGCTATGTAAACCGTAGGTATTCTTACTAAACTTCTTCTTTTTGAATCGATGGCAAATGTACTTTTAAATATTTTATTACGTTACTAAACTAAAACCTTGACTATATCATAATAGTTTTGGCAAAATCACTTTTAGAACGTATACCAAGGGATTCTTAGATCTAACTCAGACCAATTGGTCTGAGAGATCTAAGTATTTGTATGTACCCAAACACTGATGAATAGTTTTAAATACTCACATCTAAAAACGACAACGTTTATCCGTGTTCAATGGCCTGTCCTAATAAGTCAGTACCTATAACTACTTCTATATTTTAGTGCATATTGGCCTAAGCATATTAATAGAACCTTTATCCTCCCAATATGCAAATAGTATTTACGGCTACGTATATCAATTATCTATACAATACCTGTATTACAGAAACCAGCATACTCAGTGAAATGGTTAAACAAATCGGAATGGCTGAGTGATAAATGATCGCGAAACAAGTGTTCAATCAGCGTGCGGTCAGGCGGCAGGGCTAGGGCGGAGGGCACACCTACCGCGCGGTAATAGCGCCCGGGCTCATTGGGCCAGCGGGCCCAACCGGTGGCACAAAACAATTGGGCCCTAATGACCCTCCGTGAAACAGCGTCGACAAAACTATGCGTAACGATCAAATTAACGTTCCCGGCTAAAGGTAATTTGATTGTCTGTTACCGCTTAGATATGTGCTGTATTTGGGTCCTTTTGCAGACTGAAAGCCATAAATGTAGATACCAAAATTACCGATCACAACCGATTTGCGAATATTATCGGTGATATTTTGTGTTACAGCGAAGCACCACACCCACAGAACGAGAGGCAGTGTTATAAGTCTTCTATGGCAAAAAGCATGCTTTTCAACATCTTTATTGAGTGGCTAAAAGAATTGAATAGAAAAACTTTTACAAAAAAAAAAAACAACCTACTTAAAAAAAAAACACTACAAAGTGAAAAATAACTTTAATTTCGGAAGTCGGTGTCTTTGGTTTTGAATTTTCGTTCTTTGTCACCGACTTCCGAAATTAAAGTTATTTTTCACTTTGTAGTGTTTTTTTTTTTGAAGTCGGTTGTTTTTTTTTTTGTAAAAAGGTTTTATTTTTCACTTTTTAGTTGTGATACCTACCCCAAACAATTTCGATTACCACTACCTGCTATGTAAATAACAGTGACAGGAAGTTATCATAATATCATCCACATACTAAGTGAGGTAAAAATACGTATTATTGAAGCTAACTCAAAAACTACTCAAGTAAAGTTAATAAAATTTATATGGGACCACCTCTGAAGTATGATCTACCAAACAAAAAAAGAATCATCAAAATCAATTCATAATTGACGGAGTAGTCGCGTAACAAACATACAAAAAAAAAAACAACATACAGTCGAATTGAGAACCTCCTCCTTTTGGAAGTCGGTTAAAAATAGAAATCCGTTTGTGTGTTTGGATGTCTGTTACTCAATCACGCAAAAACGGCTGAACGGATTTAGATGAATTTTGGCACAGATATAGTTTATAACCTGGATTAATGTATAGGATACTTTTTATCCCGGAAGTACTTTCCCGTGGGATAATTTCCGACATCCATGCGGGCGAAGCCGTGAGCGAAAGCTAGTAGAAAATATTTTTCAAAGTCAAAGTCAAATCATTTATTTCAAATAGGCCCTTGTATGGCATTTTTGAACGTCAAAAATTTTGTCCACAACAACAGACAGACAGATAAAATCACACTAATATTATAAAGGCGAAAGTTTGTGAGTGTGTGTGTATGTTTGTCTCTACTTCACGCTCAAACGGCTGAACGGATTTGGATGAAATTTGGCACACATATATTTTATAACCTGGAACAACACATAGGTACTTTTTATCTCGATATTCCCACGGGATCGAGACTTATGCGGGTGAAACCGCGGGGCGCAGCTAGTAACAGATAAAATTATCTGTTCTGTGGTCCAGACGACATGAGTAGCTTAAAATATTAGGTACTACTAAGTTACAAAGTATTTGCCAGTGAGTAAGCCCCAAACTAGACAGTTAGTCTGTATCTTGGGGCTTGGGGTACGATTCCAGAGTGGAGACTAGAAAGGTGATGGTCAGGTGTGGTATGGTCCCGGGTCGACGGGGACGGCGCGTTGTGTTCCACGCGCGCCTCAATATAATGTTTGCCGGGGTTGCGGAAAAGTCCGAAAGGGATACCGTGGCCCCTGTCAACATGGCAACTGAAGGAACACGGGTGGGTTTTAGTCAGTAAGAGTCTGAGACGCTCTCCCGCTCCACCCAAAGCGGGAGAAGTTATTTGATAATTTCCAAACCAAAAAAAAAAAAAAATATGTTGTATGGTATTAGGAGGATTAGGAGAACTATTTATTTTAATATTACAGCAGGTAAATAGGTAAATAAACCTAAACATGAGATCTTAGAAAATATCACGTAAACAATTTCAGTTATTTCAATAATTAATTGTGCAAAATAATTAATAAACATTTTCCTACAGTTGAAATAAAATGTTAACGTCGTCAATTTTTACTGCAAGCAATGTTTCTGTCCGTAATTGCAAAATATGAATTTCTTAATTAGGTAAGTGTGCCTCGAGGGCATTCACCTCATTTCTCAAGGTACATTATTAAACTTAAAGTAAATACTGTAATTATGAAATATTCAATGGAAATCTTTTCGTTTCTTTGCGATATGAAAACGCTGAAAACCAGCGCTGGGGCTCTGTCTTGCATAGGGTCGTAGCATAATGCTGAGCGATAGCCGATTTGCGTGGATGTAACGTATGCTTCCCCAATCTTTTCTCATTTTTGTGTTTAAGCTGTTTTTTGCGTCATGTTTACCGCAAATAAACGTTTTTTCTTTCTTTTCTTTCTATACAGGTTCACAGAACAAATTATGGCACCTACAACACCAAAAGGGCCTGAACATATTATAGTTAGTAGAAGTTTACTGGAGGGCACCGAGCTTTTTATGTAATGCACACTAATATGTTTCTATTAAGCTTATTTGAAGTAGTATACAATTAAATTAAAATGTAGGGAAATAAATTGGTATTATTGGGAATAATATATACTAGACATTATGCAAGATGGAAACATGATTTGATAAAGTTGGCTCGATAGAATAAATTCGCATAGTTAAGTACCTCTTATCGAGTAATTTTTCTTCTATTTTATTACTTTTTTATATGAATACTTAAGCAAATTTATATTATGAGTCATTTACTAAAATAAAGCTCATAGATGATTCCAGCGTTTTTGAGCGTTAGTTTTTTATTTAAGAGCAATATGATGAAAATAACAACGAAAAACATTGATAAACTGCATCTTTACAAGTAAAAAAAGAGACAGAGACAAAGACAGAGGCAAATGGTTGGTACGCTCTAAAAAGGTTATGTTTCGGGATGATGCGTAACGCTATGTGCTATTTGGTTACGAATCTTACGTAATAAAAAATCTTATATTCATTCGTTCACTGACAGACAGCGCACAATCTTAACCACTTGGCTCTAGGTGCATGAAACTCAAGAGCTCCTTAAAAAGCAAAAGTGAGCACTAAGAAAGGATTTTTGAAAATTTACCCCTTAAAGGGGTTTTATAGGGGGTGAAAGTTTATATTATGAAAGTTCGTTATTTTTGCGTATGGGAAGTCCCATTGGGCACATAGCTTGTCCTAAAAGAATGTAGTCAGTGACTATCTACTAGTCACAAGCAGTCATGCATACAGAAGAACAAGAAGACTAGTCACACTATGAGCTAGAATTTGTAAAAATTCGATAATTAAGTTCAGAGTCATTTTTGAAGTGAAAACTTCTTTAGGCGTGTTGGGCATTTTTGAGATGGACTAAACCATTAATTTCGCGACACTGCGCACTGTGACGACACCTTATTTTTGTACACGCGATTGCGCTCTTTATTTATATTATGTTACGAATCAATGTTCTATGCAAGTATTTTTACTTTAAAGGTTTTGTAAACGCGATTGTACTCTTTACTTAAATTACGTTACGGATCAATGTTCTATACAAGTATATTCAAGTTTTTACTTTTGTCGGCACTCCTGAAGTGCCACTGTTTTTTTTTTTTTAATACAGCGGTAATATTTCTCTTTTACTGAATGTCCATGATGCTGGATGTGGCTCTAAAAGCATAAACGAAAACTTATTACATACATCGCCACACAAGTGCAAACAGACAAATACCTAAAGCTGTATTATAACATTTATCACTCCAATTGCTCCTTGTAGTCTAGGCTATGCAACAATAGCTAGATAATTGATCGTTACGTGTGCTAACTAAGTAGTTGAGTTAGGTGACAGTCGTTGAGCCGCGACCGGTGGCTAATCCAATCACGTAATTGGACTTAGCTTTATTCAATGACCGGGTAATGAGTACTACGACTGGCTTCTATGGGATAGTAACTTTACCCCACTGTTATATTTAGAAATGGTGTGTTCGATTACAGAAGTCTTATATACATCGATTTGCCGTCGGACAGCGCTTGCATGATGAAATACTCGCTCAAGATGTATGGGCAGGCTATATTGGGTCAACTTGGGCGGCATAAAGATGAAGTTCAAAACCAGGTAAGTTCAAATTTCAGATTGACTATTAAAAATTATAAGTAGGTGTACCTACTAGGTAATAAGGTAGCTACTCTTTCTATGTTAATCTTGGACAAACTCAAGGAAAACAGGACTTAAATAGTTTGAACGCAAAAAGATAAGCTAGTTAGGACATCGCTATGAAGTATCTAGAGGTTTTTGCATAGCTGTTGTTCTAATTTCATCCCTCAAACTTCCTTATAATTTTCAATATTTTCTGCTCAAATGAAAAATAACCATTAAAATGCAAAAACGACGATATGAAACGAAATTAGAAAAATTTAAGGAATTAAGGATGTTCCGCCACGCGAAGTGGCAGGAGGCGCGTTGATTACCGCTCTTGGGGCGGGTCGCAGTGACACTGACGAGTCTGACGACTCATTAGCACTACGATCGTGCGCCGGGGGCACATCACTCATCAGTCCAGTTTGACAACCGTGCCGACTTATCGAACTCTTTGCCGAGATTTAGTAAAGTCATTATCGGGGTACTTACTTACAAAAGTAGTCCTTGAAAGAGCTTATTATGAACTGTGTGGTAATGTTGATATTGTACCTACTAAAGATCAACCTCCAAGGCTGAAGTAACTACCAAGTGCGATGTCCTTTTCTTTGGCATTTATTCAGAATTTCGAAAAGTAAACCTTAGAAATAGGTAATTAAAATATGCAATATCGACTATAGCAGACAGCTGATTCTGATGATGATGAAAGTCATACGAAACAATTGATAAAGCAATTGTTTTTTGTGGAGTTTTTTAGTTTACCATCCAATTATTTTTCTATATTTGGGTTCTCACAAACATTATTAGACTAATTAAAATACATCCGTTATAAACTCACATGATAATGAATCAGAATCGGAATATTGTTAGTAAAGGGTGATCCATCCGCCCGTCATAGGGCGCCCTGCCTCAGCAGAGTGCAGTGACAGACTAATTAGTTTCGTTTGGAGTCACTGTCACACTTGACACGCGGTTATGATGTGCATGTCCCTGTTTTATAGGTACCCTATAGATTATCCCCTTGTTCCCTATAGGTTTCCTATTTGGGAATGTACTTGTAAACTCAGTTCACAGCTGAAAGCTAAAATTAACTATGTTTAGTAATAAATTGTACTTACAGTTTAGCTATGCTTTAAGAATTACCAAGTCCAGTATCAACAAAACGTATCCCTACGGCCAGAGGATCGATTACTAAACTAAAAAGAATAACGTAGCCCAGTATCACCCCATAAAACTCAAAATATTAATTTAACGAAATATGCATAAAAATAAACCGCACTAAACAGCTAACACTAACAATAAATCTTCTTGTTAGCTAACGGCAAAGCATATTTACAGAATAAAAATGTAATGATCCCAATCCATTACTGAATTATCTTACAAAGTAGCGTAATAAATATAGATATCTGTCTGTATTGATGCAGTGAGCGGAGACAATATTTACTGGGCTACTCCCCTGGTCCTGCCGAACGGAAACTTATAGTTTTCTTGAGGCGCCCGCCGAATAAAATACTGCTGGTCGGGACATAAATCAGATCGTGTCGTGGTCGCAGCCGGCGCGGAGACGCCGCCCCGTGCTGCCGGACGGCAGACCTGACGCCCCGAGCCCCGCTACATTTTAATAACAGGACTCCGCCATAAATGGTCAGTGACAGATTTTATTTCAACTCGTATATTATCTCTCCAGTCGTGCAGATTCTTTTATTAATATTTGTTCTGTAAGGTCCTCTCTACCTTTACCTGCTGAGTTATTGAATACTTAGGTACATACACTTAAAGTCTAGCAGACATTTTTATCTAATTGTTTCATTTATAAACATGAAACTGAAATTCTGATGAAAAGCTTGTTTAATCTCTATAGTATTTCGTACCAACCCATCAACCTCATATTTACTATGTATAATATACTATCTGCAACTAACTGAATTTACTTAATCCAAGTATCATCCATATGGGAAAATAGTCAACATTATACATATAGGTAGATGAATATATTGCAGGTATACAAATACAACACAGAAGTTGTCCATTTCACATGAGCATTAACTTTTCAGTAGGCTACTTTTTCAGGTACTACTTATTTCCATCACGGCCACCGACTGTTATGCTTCTTGTACCTAACATACATGACTCCACACGAAACTATGAGTCCAAAAAATAACAAAACTTGCGGAAGCTCCTCATAAGTCACAACGTAAAGTCTAAAATTATTAATATCGGAAATGGAAAGTTTCAATAAGTGTAGATATGTATCGGTGGCGGTGGCGGTGGTGTTTTATGGGCAGTTTTAGTGCGCTCGCCGTCGCCAACAATAACGGTGACCGCAAGGGTGTCGGGGGGCACAGCTGTTTTTTACACGTTCTTATACAACCTTTACCTCACAATGCAGGAAGTGGGAAAATCTTTGGAGACTCTTTGTTGATAATTTTCCTTGAGTTATTGATAGTCGATATGTGTAATTATAGTTTGACAGTTAGTTGTTATTGGTTGTAGTACCTGTACCTACATAGCGATTAGCATGGAGATTTTAACCTGCATCTTAAAACTGGTTAATGTTTTAAATGTGGACAGGGCTAATAAAGTTTTGTGTGACTATCAGAATGAAAATGATGTATTCTGCTTTTTTGGAAAACACAATTTTAGATTATTGTCTCTGTTTTTACTCTTATACCTACCTAAAAGTAGTCGCCACTTTTAGTTACATACAAAAAGTCTTATCCATTGCTTCCTTGTTCCGATTTGACCGTAGCCATTACAATAAAAATATTAAAAACCGCATAAGTAAGAGGCGGAGGTCGTCGGCAGTTCGGTGCAAATGTCGCCCCGGACACTTACATTATTCCTTAGTGGCCCTGGAGGCCGGCGGACGGTGGCCGGCGGCGTACGGCGGCCGGTCCGGCGCTGCGACCGGCGGGTGGCCGCTCAGCCCCTGCACCTATTATCTCGATACTTTAGATAGTCACCGGGACATTCACGGTCTCCGATCGTTCGCACAAATGACCGGCCATTTGTCCAGATCCGATTAATCATGATTGTGTTTGTGTTGTACCAGTACTATAAAAATATAATCCCTTCTGGACTTTAATACGCGCAACTCAAGCGGAAATTGATGAGATTCGAAGACGTTGAAAAGGATTGAATTTCATCAAAGGAAGTCATTATAAACGTCTTATAGATTCTGATGGATTTTCCACGAATTATATCGGACTGTTTGGTAGTTCTTGAAAATTAATCCAAGGGATTATTTTACTTCGATAGCTATGAATCACATGGAAGACAAACTCGGAATATTGGATTTCTGCAAAAATCTAAGAAGGCAGTCTCGATGGAAGTCCGTCAGGTAGCTAATTATAGGCTGTGCTGTGGGGAATCAAAATGAAATTCCTGAACGAATGCAATTAACTGAGTGAATGTATACCTACGCATATGGAAATGTTTTGAGATCTAGCGAATTGGATTTATTTGGGTAGTGCTGTTTTAAAATAAACAAGTAGGTAATACGAAATACTGAAAATTCTACACATTGCGGCATAGCAGACAACAGATAAAAATAATATTTTGCTCTTGTACTTTCTCTAGTAGGTACCTATTAAAGTACATGTATGTCCACACATAACGCAGTAGGTAGGTATGTGTGCAACTGCACAAAGTGCTGATTTAGTAGTTAGTAATGCTATATGATACTACTGAGTACTTGGACGGTAATAAACAATGCAATTCACAGTATTGTGTCGCTGCAATGTTACTTCTCTACCTACTTGTATACATTTAAATATTACCTCACAATAAGAATTTGTAATACCTATCACTATGTTAGACACACATAATATCATGCCTGTATTGCCCGAATGGTAAGGCATATACATTCACATTTCGCCAGTTATGTGTATGAAAAAATCTACTAATATTATATGACAATGGTGCCGATTCCCTTGTTCACAAACTAAACTAAATTTAAGTTCAGTGCATCTTTTTCTTTCTATTTCATTAAGAAAAGGACAGAAGATAAATTTTAGTTTAGTCCTGTCAAATAAATCAGCGCCTGTCACTACTCCATACAAGTTTAGACGTGATTAAAAACTTGCCTACTAAAATTACGTCAATACTTACTCAATACTTACTTGTCGTAAAGCGCTGATTAATTTGACAGGACTAAACTAAAATTTATCTTCTGTCCTTTTCTTAATGAAATAGAAAGAAAAAGATGCACTGAACTTTAGTTTAGTTTGTGAACAAGGGAATCGGCACCAGTACCTACCTGGGCGACCGAGCTCTGCTCTGGTAAAAATAGAGAATGCTCATTTAATAGTAAAGGATAGTACCTACTAATTCCATGCTGCCATGCTAGTAGGTACTTACTAATTCCATGCTACCATGATAGTAGGTACTTACTAATTCCATGCTACCATGTAATTATTCTATGTCATAAATCTTGTTCTAAACTTTGGGCGACCGAACTCTGGTTGGGTGAAACATAACATAGCATAACATCATGCCTTATTTACCCGAAGGGTTGGGCAGAGATGTCCATGTAGCAGGTACACCCACATTTCACCAGTTATGTTTTAAGTCCCATGTAATAGGGGGCGAGCCTATTGCCATCAACCGAGCACAAATCCAGACTCCGAGCTGCTACTGAGAAATTTCTCTTAGAATTTTTCTGAAAATTTTGCTTTGGTCGGGTGAAAATACGGAGAAAACGAATTTTCCCAGAGAGACCTAGCTAGATCGATTTTTCGCCCCCGTAAACCCCTATATTGCAACTTTAATCGAAATCGTTAGAGCCGATTTCGAGAACGTGGTTACAAATAATATTTAAACAAATATTGCTCGTTTAATAGTATAGGATAGCTGGCGTTTGAACCCACGATTCATGGACAGTTGTCGTGCTTGAAACCACTTGACCAACAAGGGAAAGCATTAATTTATATTATAATAACAAAATCAATCTGCCTAGCCTTTTCCTAACAATGTTGGGGTCGGCTTCCAGTCTAACCGGATGCAGCTGAATACCATTATTTAACATGGAGCGACTGCCTATCTGACCTCCGCAACCCAGAAACTGGGTAATACTATACCCCTTGGTGAGACTGGTTGTTAGATTTTCGGGCTTCTGACGACCCGTAACGACTGTCAAAGATCCACGAATTACAGCCGGGACCAACGGCTCAACGTGCTTTCCGAGGCACGGAGGAGTCACGGTATGTAAAGATGGTCACCCATCCACGACCAACCCTGGCAAGCGTAGCTTAACCTGATGGACCGACCCGTGCGGTTGTTATTACTTAACCACGAACTCACATTATATTAACGTTGCAATGAAATCTTCATTTGCATCAGATAAGCCCAATCAATAAGTAGGTATCTATACTCCGTTTGAAATAAGATTAGACATTTAAACAAACCTTTTTTACAGTCCGTTCAACCGATGTTGACTTCTATACCGTAGGTATAAGGATGGCATTAAAAGCAAAAAAAGTGGTTACAAACCAACTGTTTACTGCAGCTGCCATTTGTCAAGCCACAACGCAATAGAAGTCAAAATCGGTTGAACGGACTGTAAAAAAGGTTTAGTTAAATGTCTAATCTTATTTCAAACGGAGTATAGTTCACTTCTTGTGCAGCTTCTTCTTCGAATTTCTAGTTTAGGTATCTGATACTCAGCAACATCAATTTATCGGGAATAAGATTAGTTAGGTACGCATAAAACAAAATGAAAGAAAGGATAACACACAAAATATATTTTATGATTCTGATTGAAATGCGCGCTATAAGTTTTCAGTGACAATCAATAGTTCGATAGTGCGATTGATGCGTGCAGGGGACTCCGTTCCGGTCGGCTGTGTATATCGGATGAGCCGATTGGGGAGATGCCGTTCTGCTCCATTATACCTCGGAATAATCCTCAGAGCAATGCATATTGGCTTGTAGACTTGTACCAACGGCTTTACTTGAGATCGGATATAAAAAAATATGAAACGGAGATGAAATAAAGCTTTGCAGTGGTTTCGATTGTAAAAGCTCTGTTAAAGTTTTTTTTGTGGGCTATTTTGTGGTTTTGTTTGAAAGCTCATTTTTTATTAGGCACTGCATCAACTCTCATTTTAGAAAACAATATCTAAGTAACTACCCGGCCATTGTCCGCAGCAGGCCAAAGGCTCTTTCTCACGTAGAGAAGGATTAAACGACGCTTGTTCAGCGCGGGTGGGTCATGGCACCTATTAATTAGGTACTTAGTTGCTATAATGTATTTTGGCAAACTCCTAATGGCATATCGCACCATTTTTAACCGACTTCCAAAAAGGAGGAGGTTATATGTTCGTCGCGTATGTTTGTTTTTTTTTTTTTTTTTATGTATGTCCACCGATTTCTCCGTCAATTGTGGACTGATTTTGAAAATTATTTTTTTGTCTGAAAGGGTGTGCTCTCGAATTGGTCCCATATAAATTTTATTAACTTTGCTTGGATAGTTTTTGAATTAGCTACAAAATACGTATTTTTTTCCCACTTATTATGTAGATGATATGTTAAGTTTCTGTCATTGGTAGCAGGTAGTGGTATTCGAATGTGTGTGGGGTAGGTATCACAACTAAAAAGTGAAAAATAAAAACTTTTTACAAAAAAAAAACAACCGACCTCCAACAAAAACACTACAAAGTGAAAAATAACTTTAATTTCGGAAGTCGGTGGCAAAAAACGAAAATACAAAACTTGACACCGACTTCCGAAATTAAAGTTATTTTTCACTTTGTAGTGTTTTTTTTGGAGGTCGGTTGTTTTTTTTTTCTTGAAGGTATAAGAGCACAAAGAGTCTTCCACATTTAAAATGACATTAACATCATACAGTAACGTGTTCTGGGAGTTGCTCGGAGCGCCTCTCTCACGGGCCGCGCTCCGCTGAACCCTGATCCTATCATAACGCAATCGCATATCGCCCACCTTCCTAGTACGACAAGGTTCCATTTCTAAACGATACATCAAATCTCAACCTTACGCACTTCGCATTAGATTGAAACTCCGCAAATAGAACAACGTAGTACCTTGTCAAAGTGGCAGTAAAAATGTGCAGATATTTACGTTGATAGCCTTCCAGCAAAGAAGTGGAGTAGATACGTGAACTCGATCAGGGACCATAATAACCTAAAGCTCACGTTATTCCTTCGATAAATGTAACGTATGTATCCGCAGATTGAAAACAATATTTTCGTGAGTTATTAGATTTTGGGTATGCTTGTAGCGGTTAGGGTTTTTTCTGCCGAAATGAGGAGCGTTCTTAGATGGGTAGATTGTTTATATTTATTTGACACAATTTTTTAGTTTTCAGTTAGGTACCTACCTCCTCAATTTTCAGACTAGGTACTATTTGTCGCAGAAACATGTGTAACATTAAATGTGCTAACTGTACATTTCTGTACACCATAACATAATAAACACCATAAAATAAAAGTTTACAATACTGCTAACATATCTTAATTAATAGTTATGTTTTCGGGCTTCGTACTTTTTAAAACCTTATGCTGAGAATTTTCTCGATACAAGTGCCCGAATTAAGGAAAAAATATAAGGAAGTCCACAAAAACCATAAAATATCCCCCTAAGCTTCCGCTCACCGATAATCCCTTTAGCGAGGGAAAAAACTTCAAAAGTTTGTGCGGGCTTGTGGGGTCCTGAATTTTTGATCTCTATTAAATTGTTTCAAATCGTTTAACTTGTCGCGGCTCAATCAGTGCGCGCCGCGTGTCGTGCCGTGCGACACCGTGCCGCGCCGCGCCTCTGTTTCACGCTTGCTGCTTCGCGTAGTGATGCTGAGATTGCGTTCAGCTCACGCGTCACGCGTACGCGGCGTAACGCCTTCCTGTGTGCAGTGACCGTGACCAACTATGATTTTGCCATTTCTGAAAACACCAGGAGCGTGGTGAACTGTTGGTAACGCATTTGTGATTGGTTCTCACGCATTCATTAGGCACTCTCCTTGATCGAGATGTCATAAAATTGATTCTTTTTACCAAATATTTACCTACTAAGTATAATTTTCTAAGGGTTGAGTTTATAAAGCAGATACTGATACGTTCTCATGAATGTAGGAACGTACGATGGTTAGCAACTGCGGATAAGCTGGCATTAGGCGGATAATACCATAAGTAAAACCCGATGTGTTTTGATTTTATTTTCTGAATAGCTTTTGCCCGCGGCTTCGCCGGAAAATATTCTACGGGAACGTACAATCGGGAGTAAAAGTACCCTATATGTTAATCCAGGTTATAAACTATCTGTGTGCTAAATTTCATCCAAATCCTTTCAGTCGTTTTTGCACTAATCCGGAACATAAATCCAGACAAACGAATGAAACGGATTTTTTTTTTATTTTCGTCGTCATACTCGTACCCTTACCTCGTAGCAATTACTTTATTTTTATATTCAATGTACAGTTTTGACTTCGCTACTATTTTATTATATGTATCTATAAATCATCGAAATTCTAAAAGGAGGAGTAGTAAGTATACTTTAGTAATTTAGGTGAAACAAAGTGAAATTGTAGTTTTCAATTATTTATTTATTGGATCTCCAACAGAGGCTACACAATTACATGCAAGATTACAAAATATACGAGGACAAAATACGAGTGTGCGCTTCCAATTCACAGGCCTGCAATGGTTTTCCTCTTTGAAATCTGAGTAACGTTTTCTATAGTTTCAGATGTGCTGATTACGAGAAAAATAATAAAAAAAATCCATTACGTCAGGATTTTTTGATATTGAATATTTAAGATTTTGCTGAAAAATGTCGGAGCGCCTACATTTTAAAATTTATAAAACGTCATTAAATTACTTCAGCTTAATTTTTATTGCATTTAATTAGTGTAAGGGGACATAGAAATTAATCGAAATCAGTAATTTATTAATTACTACATAATGAGTATAAGTAATTCGCATTAACCACGTCGAAAACGGTTCATTTTGGCTTAATTTAGGAATAAGCTTATTAATACATAATGATTAGGTATTATTACCTAATAGTTATGAATATTTAGAAAAGGGTGTATCAAGGAAGATGGAATACTAGCATGATGGCGGACTATTGTTGGTTATTGAAGCGCAACGATCCAAACCAGAAATTTAAGCAGAAATCGCACAACCGAAGCTTCCAGAAAAAAAGGACCGGGTTCCACAAATAAAATTTACATGTAATTTAGACTAGTAATAAGTTGTTATTATATATTAGTAGTTTTTTAAGTTAAAAGTAATGTACTTTTTTAAATATATATTTTTTTATGTGACAATTTGTATTTTTTTCCTATTTTCTATCTGTACCTTTTTTGAAAAATCTGGAGGTGATGGAGAAAAACTAAGTACATATTCATAATCAACGCACCAAAATACCCTAGAATCAGCTATCAAATTCCCGAGAGGAAGTTGTGACCCTCATTTTGCAGGCCTGTGTTATGGGAGACCACATCATTCTCTTATAATCTAGGTAAAAACATTAAAGCTTGACAAAGTGAAATAATAATAATGATAAAATAAATCAAAACATAAAACACAAAAATAATCATAAAGGAAACAAAATTAAATACAAAACAAATTAACAATAAAAACATTAAAAAAAATTGATAATAATAATAACCATAACCAAGGGCTTGATTCAGAAAGCGGTACTCCTGGACACGGCTCGCATTGTCAGGAGGTTCCTCTCTCTGGAGCCCTGACCGCCGGTAGCTTGGACCCTGTTCCCGATACCGGTGGGCTACTATTTTTTATATTTTTAAATGTTCTTATATTTTTTATATTCTAATATTTAAAAATGTAATTTATAAGTATTTTAATGAAATAAAGGATAACCATAAAAGACAACAGACAAAGATAACAGTGATTAAGTCTTGAATATTATGACTTTAATATTTTTTTTGAACTTTGACATATTGCATGTAATATCCAATTCATTACGCTTCGATACTTCGTTATACTGTCTACAGTGTTTTAATGAAGGTTGTGAGAAACCAAACATTATTACAAACCAATCAATTACTCCAGAAGCCAGGCTTTGTTTTTAGATCCGGACAATTATTATTTTATCTGTTATACAATATCGTATGACCATAAATCGTTGATAGTAGCGGTAGGTGGAGGGTCCTGGGTCGCATCACGGCAAAACTGATTTATGCACTGGTGATATTTTATAGCGCAGTTTGTTCCGGCCGTTATTGTATTAGGGCGGCTGTTTGTTACATCGCCTTTGCCCTCGCCCCCTGACATATACTGCGACGTTTTCTTTTAAACTCTTTAATTGTTTTCTTTAAAAAGTTTCGGTGGTGGGGGAAGGTTAATCAGGGTTTAATGTGGTTAAAGGATTTTCATTGGTTTAAATGAGAGTTGTTACAATTCTTCGCTCTTATTGCTCTTCAATTTTCTTCAGAAGTTAAAAGTGAAACACAAGTGCTTTTTGAGTCAATGAATTTTTAATTGCTGAACCAAGGTTCCAGGGTGGCTTACGTCATGTGGACAAAAACTGATTTTCTCTATGATACACCACCTTTCATTCGCTCTTCTGTAGTTTCATGTAATAGTTAGCAACGTAAGCATCTACCGTATTAATCTAATAAATACACATCTCTTTTGATTTGCTCTGGCTTCCCCGTTCACCAGTTGACTCCCTTAAAATCGTTTTAAACTTCATAACTGGCGCTCAATAAAAAATAACGTTTCTGACTGTCCCCCAATTTTTTAAATTGCGTGAAATTAAATTTAGAATATACTCTTTATCCCTCCGGAGTCTGACAAATAGGCGAGAGCAGCGACGCCGCGATTTAGCCATGCTGTAATTGGTTTTTTAATGCGGCTCTCGCGAAGTACCACCTTCCGCTTTATCAAGTGAATACATTATCAAATTGTTAGGCGGTCGACGCGGCCCCCGCGCCATGAATAAGAATCAAATGCGTTCGCGGTTCACACACCGCGCCGACCGCACTGAGGGGTTGCAAATTAGTGATTCCGCTTTGCCAATGCGCATTTTAACAGTTGATAAATACAAATTAAACCATAATACTTATTGTTATAGTTTTAGGGAGTCAATCTTAATTTTTATAACAATTTTTACTGCAATATTTTGATTGATGTAAGTATTATTGATTTTTCCTTGCTTGATAAAATATAACGCTTCACTGTTTCGGCAATTTTTCTTATTTTCTTTTTAACATGTAAAGAACACTACCTTGAGTGATATCGACAGGGGTTCGACTGATAGTGCAGATGGAGGGCGCATTAAATTCGACAAGCGAAGATATTCAAAAGGTATCACTATGGGCGTGCGTTTTCATTGTTAAATCAAAAGCCGAAGGCATTGGTTTTGGAACGACGTAAGTCGAGTTGACCCAAAAAGTGCTTAAGCATTGTTAAAAGTGGTTGTTTATTATATGGCAATTTAAATATTTTTTTATACGATGGAGATGGATCGAGCATTATTTCCCGTGACGTTTCTCGTATGTTAATGGAGCTGTTCTCTGTTCGCGGCAGGAACATCTCGAGAATCCGGTCACGTCCGACATTACGTCCGATCCTCCGACTGACACTATGCCTATTGCAGAGAGCTCTGATAACGAGCCTATTGCCTTCCAACTATCATTCACCCTCGTAAAATTACGATTGTTTTTATGAAGCCTTGAACTACACAGCAATAAGTATTGTCGCGAGGACAAAACCTATGAAGGCTTTATTGTTACGCATTTGTTTATTTACAGTTAAACCGTCGGGTCGAATTTTACTATCATTCTGAAAAAAAAAACATGTAAAAAGCGTGGCGAAACAGTTATCCCTCACATAAAGATGGCTAATGCAGTTAGTATAGGAAATCTACGCGCACAAGCGGGAGCCTGTCTCCGTGGTTAAGTGGCCCATTCGCGTGCAAACGAGCGCGCACTTTAAAAATAATAAAACCCCTTCAATATCTATGGCGATACTAGAGTTCTTTCAGAGTACGTGTACCTTCACTACCTACGATCTGGGGTCACAACTTCACAAAGGTACTTTGATAAAATATATACCTACATATTTCCAATTTTTAAGATTTTTATAAACCATCCCGAACGAACAGTTACTCAGCAAAATCTCATGCACATTGCCCAGTATCCAATGTTATCTGGCAGCTGTGATTGTATTACAGTGGTTACACACGGTCGCCATATGTGTGCACAAGTGATCAATTGACCAAGGAGGTCGCGAGTGTATACACTGCCTAACTAACCGTAGCTCACACCTCCGTATTAGTTTTAACGTGATTTCGAATGTTCTATTAAATTTGTTAAATATTTGATTTTGGTGGAATATTCTACTTGGCTATGCACAACAAGAGATTTACTCGCAAAAAAAACTTGATGTCAAAGTCATTTGATGCAACGTGGGAAATAAGGTGCATTCTCCTAACATGTCATTGTCATGACATGAAGTACAAAATGCCAACATTCCTCTCACATTTCTTTATCTCGAACAAACCCTTCTAAAACATCAAGTAAAGACACCTGATTTAAACGGCACGAACAGGAAATAGAAATGTACAAACCTTGTTACAGAAGAAACAGACCCGTATTTCCCTTATTCGTTCATGTGACGCGGCACCTCTATCTAGTTAGAGCGGTGCACACGGGGAAAAATGAAATATAGAGGCAATCCAAATAGATTGTTATCTACCCGCGTGTTTACCGGCGACGCGAGCACGTTCGCGCTAACAAGCGACCCTCGCGCCTTAAAACACGGTGACAGACACCCTTAGCACCATCCCTAAACTGCACGACGCTATTTGACAGCCAGTGCTCGTGACAGGTGGACACTCACGCTTTTATTCTATCCTGGTAACACAATAAAACTATTTGTTGACCACACAAAATAAGTGTTCGTAAAAATGTCTGGTATAATGATGCTCTCATAAGAGAAGTGAGCTAAAATACTGTGAGCTATTAATTAAAACACCTATAAAATATATTGATTCGTATCAACAACCATAAAAATTTATGTGGCAGATAGCACGCACCTCCACGGCATTAATTCGTCGACCGTAGCTAAAACTATAAACGACGGTTAATCCCATGTATCATAGCAGGGTGGTCATTGATTTGCTGCTATCGGATGGCCGCGGTGACTTATTGTGGGTCCCCTCGCGTCTCGCGCCCATTACCTCCGAGACCGGCCTCCGTGGACGAATCAAGTCTTCTAATAACTGCACCTCTAATACACCTCATCTTTCCTTAACGTCCCACTATTCGTTTTGTGACTAATTGAGCGTAGGCGTTGTAGATTTCAGTTTATTGCCAGTACTTTATCAACTTGCTACGGAAACGTGGGTTCACTTTTCTATCATCAATGAAATATTAACTACCCCAGTAATAGACTTGGTGTAAAATTCAATTATTATATTGTAGCAAACCTGTAGGTAGACAAAGCGCGATAAGAGAATTACAAGTCATCATTAGCATAATCCGGCGCGGGCGCAAAACAGATAGCGGTAAGGTGCTTAGGTAAATTAACTAAGCGCGTCTACGACTCCGCTACGGCGTAGCGCGTAGTCCGCGCTCGTAGTCTCGAGCTTTATCAGCTTTATTGACACGCCAGTTAAATATAATTTTCACTCAATTTAGGTGCATCATTTGAGTAATATTTTTTTATTTGCCTGATATTTAAAGTGGTGGTAATATTAAAACTTTAATTTGTATGATTTAGTTTGTAATGGTTCGAGTTTTGGTTGTAATTTTGATCATATAAACCCGAACTTGTCATCAATATTCTACAGAGTTATCTGTGCTGAACATGTGTAAGTGGACGTGGGCGTGTGCAGTTGTGATTGGATTAGGTCCGTGGTGTGTTGACGAGCCCCGCGGGATGGCGCTCACGACCCACGGCCCATGGCGATGCACTGACACCTCCGTCACGCTCCTAATACCACGTCCAATGTCCAGCTCAATACAAATAGAACCCACTAGTGAAGGTCATTCACTCGTGTCTCATAAAACTAAACGAAATTGCCGTTTTTTTATTATTCTTTACAGATGATGTCCGTCATAAAGCACGCGCACACACTACGGTTTTAGTACCGATCAAAGAAAAAAAAGTCATGAAGCGCTGCCGGGATTAGGATGTCCAGTAGTAGTGTAGCTATTTAAGAAAATTATTAGGTGCAATTACGCAGCTTGTTGTGCGTGATTGGAATGCTTGCGGATGAGGGCGAGGGTCCGACGACAAATTCTTACAAATTAATACATCTATCTGGGAGCCGCCTCGCGACCAACCGCGATACGTGTGGAATACTTTATTATCCCATCTGAACACTATTCTCTTGAGACACAGTATTAAGGATAAGTAAGTGTTGGTCGACAGAAGTGACAGATTCGACCACTTGTAAAAATGCAGTATTTACTTTCAGAGTGCAATCAGATGATCAGAAAAAGATGGAAATTCCTGAATACAAAAACTATAGCCAACTAATTTGAGTGTATGTTTATCAAGAATAGAAGCATGTAACTTATTTTCCAGAGGAGAGATTAAGATAACATTGAACAAGGCGTAAGGAGCAAGTGACAGATTGGTCTCAGACTAAAAAATTTAATAGGACGATAGAACAATTGAGGATAAGAGTGTTGTAGCAGACAATGCCGCAACATCGCGGGGAATTCTATTTCTAATCTGTGAGTATAATCTGCAGCGTCAGCGCGACACTGCAATATGCGTCGCCCCCGTCCCGCGCCCCTCGCCCCGCGGCCGCTTCACACTCGTTGTTTCGAGAGCAATCGAGGCGCCAATAAAAAAGGCGATCGTCGCCCCGAGCCCGGGCACCGACTTATTTACAGAACACCCTGCCGACGCTATTTATTTTATTGACTGCCATTTGCCCTGACTTTTATCGCTGCCCACTTCCCGGATAAAACAACAGCAGCAGGTAAAGATTGTCCAGCAGTAACTGCCTCCGTGATACGGGGTCGTCGCAGTAATCATGATAACTTTACTCCGGCCAATTCTAATAAAAACAGTTCACATTTGCTCGCTTCGATTGCTTTGTCATTATAGTGCTAACTGTAAATGTCATGGCTTTTATTTTTTACAGAGGGGAATAATGGGGTTATTAAAAGGGTCATTATTTTTCTAAAGCGACTTCGTTTTTAAAATAGTTTTAACTGTAAATCAATTGCTATTTCTTATTTATTTTAACAACGATATTATTATTTTTATAGCAACCCATTAGATATTATTTTAATAAAGCACAATTATTTCTTTCAATTTAAACAAATCTACAATATCCGATGTAGGAATCGGATATTGTAGATTTGTTTAAATTAATATTTTCAGGAAACGCATAATACAATATGGGTAGTAAAAATATCATAACAATAAAAATCACTTACAAATGTTAGGTAATTTGTTTTATTGCGATGGGTGACCGCCGGTAGCTCGGTACAAGGCCGCGAGCAGGCCGCCGGGGCAAGCCGCGGCAAGGGGTGACTCCCATTTTCCACACATCATTGCATTGGGCCGCAGATTTATTTGCATGCGGGCCGCTGACCAGGATCCATTACAGCCATTATCATGCTATCTGATCAACCGGCACGAGAGTTATGGGCGCTCTTGTTTTTCTTAACTACATGAAAAAATGCCAACAAACGAAAAACTGAATATTTAGGAAACAGGACAGAGGGAATTGGTAATAGGACGGGTTATAGCTTCCGGTATATTTCTTTTATTTGGGGTAGTCTCCTTGTAGGCGGTGATCGACTTAGCTAAAAATGTTTTCGTTCTTGTTTAGGGTAAATGAAAATAGGATAACAGTGTTCGTTGATATAACGTATCTAATTCATCACAATCGAAGTAATGAGTGCACTTATCTTATACAGATTAGTTAACATATCAGAGGCTCGTAAGAAAAGTTAGCGGGATAAACTTCTCAAAGTTGACATAAGTCGGAAAGTTGGTAGGGCGGGAGGCTATTTATTGCGTTTCATTCAGATTTATGCCACGCGTCGTCCATGGCTAGTTGTTCAATACAGATAATGAACGGGGCGGAAACTATAAATCTACTAAACTTGCGTAATAGAGAAGAATCGGGAAAATAAAGTAAACATAATAAAGTGTTTAAGCTGGTTAGTTTAGTCGTTCATGTTCACAGTTCACCCGTGACGGCCCGGAGCCGCGTGCCATTTGAACCTGCTTAGTGAGGTTTCCGCTTAAGCGTATTAATCTGAAATTAGGTCACAGTTAACACCGTCATGTTAAGTATTTAAGGG
Source organism: Agrochola lychnidis (assembly GCA_963680765.1). NCBI lineage: Eukaryota > Metazoa > Arthropoda > Insecta > Lepidoptera > Noctuidae > Agrochola > Agrochola lychnidis. The sequence goes on from OY796858.1 coordinate 12,218,567, forward strand.
TCAGTGTTCCCTCGTTCCTCGTTCTCTTGAACAAAATGGTATGAGTAAATTGTAAATAAGTACTTAGTTCTTGCAGGAATGGTAATTTGTAGGTAAGTCAGTTTTTTAATATAGGTTTTTTTTTTTTTTTCTAGAAATAAAAAGTATTGTAATAGTTAAAAACCATTTTGTGGTGTTTTTATTTATTAAAGTTAATGTGAGCGATAAATTATGTATGTTATGTACCTAATTCTCATATCGTCGTATTTGTATCGCACAATAGTGATTATGCAAGCGGGTCACAATAGTAGTGGAGATATGTTTGACCGCGGTTGGGGGCGATTTCATTTTACTGAGCGCTTTATTGGTTCCATATCAATGGCCTAGTGTAGTTTTGTCGATATTGGTATTTAGGAAACTTGTCGATGATATTTGGATGGCATGACACTATTCTTGCGTTTTTTTTGTTTCATTACTAGCGTAAAATTTGTGTTAATATTAACATTTATAGGTATATCTGACGTCTTCTGCAAAGGATCCGAGGTCGTTAGGGATATACTAATAATGTCTGACAGCGTCTAGATTCATTTTCATGTAACAGATTATTTTAAACATTTTAAAACGTTTTACTCACTTCTTCGCAAACGTACATGAGTTCGGTAATTTTGGTAAAAAAATATATTTGGTAAAAGTTAATGAGTAGGTTAGGTTAAAACAGTTTTAGTTTTATTTTAACAAATTATAAGAAACCTACTTTTATCGATAGATCGACTCAAACTACAACACTAGTGGTCATAGATTCGCGTGGGATGGACGCGACAAATCAAGCCGCGAGCTGCAATGGGGCGGCTCCGCATCGACAGCGCTGATTTATAGCGGAGCCGCGTTATCGCACCCGCGTCTCTGTCCTATTGTGAAGCTACGTCTCGCTACCTCGCGCTACACTGCGCTACGCCACGCTACGCCGCGCTACGCCACGCTACGCGATTGCTACGCTGCTACGCAACAAGGTATATTAATTTGATGTGCGCAACTATGCATTATTTTGAAAAGCTTTTGATGCGATTTCAATATAATACTAGCCAACAAATGTATGGAAAGCGAGCCCTAAGCTTTGTTAATTACTTGAGGGAAAACGAACTTGTGAAAACAACGTGTTTCTAATTTATTATAATGAGAATTTAAATAGCAGCTGCACGTTATCGCAACAAAACCCAAAAACATTTACGAAACTTTTCACAAATGTTTTAAAATTCAAGCGGTCATGCGTGACATTAAATTTTACTTGTATTTGTAGAGGACGTTTAATCGCTTGTTAACGGTCGGTGACCGTGGTAAATCTCTGGTAATCCGGTGTAGAACAAATATAGTTGAGAGGCAGATAAGGTGCGTCCGGCGTGTGGCCGGCTCGGACACGGGCCGCTAATGTGCCATTTGTATGATGATGCCGGGCCGCGGCCGAGAGTCGTTCCCTACGGTATCCTCGATATTTCTTCGCGTGAAAGTGACGTTGCTAGCCGCAATAGCTGCTCGTAAGTAATGGTGTTATAGTAGGGCTTGCAGCTTTACGACTTTCGTAAGTACCTGCTACTAGCCTACCAGACTCCATTGCTTAACGTTATAAGTAAGATGTTACCCTTAGGAACATACTGGGAAAATGCTAGAACGATGTCAGTCATAGTGTCTTTCAAAAATGATACCTACCTTACGTTTTCGGTCGTAACCACAACGCAATAAATATCATTCCAAAACACTCGTTCGGTTGATATTTAATATAGCCATGATGTGTAAATTAGTCATCTTACATTCGTAAAATACCTAATTGATGGCCATTGCATCATGGCTGCTAATTTAATAATAACTATCATAATCACCAAACTCTTTTGCCTACACATTAAAGTCAAGGAAACTGAACTATGTACAAAAAAGAATATTATCTATTGTTATGAAAAGTGAGTGTCTTATTGTATTTGATTAATTACTTACTTGTGTTGTCAAATGTCTAATTGTTAGTTACTTCTACTACTTACTACTTCGCATATATGCAATACGCAAAAACAAAAGTTAAGGAAAAGGGTAACCTTTAAAACGCTCGTACTAAAGCAGCGTGGACGTGTAGCTAAAACCGGGCGCCAGAGTAAACACCAGAGACAATATTTGCTTTTTCTGCTAAAAAAATGACCGGCAGAGGTCAGTTAATTTACATAGTAAACGTGCGCTTAGAATGGACCGTCACGCGCGGTCAGTCGCTCACAAGACCAGCTATCAAGGACAGGACGGTAAAGCGCGCCACAAATAATTTACAACCATTAAATTTTGGATTTTACAGAACACTTTTAATAAAATCTTGTCGTTTACCTGAAAAGGGGATGGCACCCGCTTTTTCCATGTAAACAAAACACGTATTTGAGAATCTTTGTGTTATTCAGAGGCCTTTTGGCAGTCGGAAAATTCCGGAAAATGTAAGCAGTATTTTTAATCAGAGCGTTGTCCCCGGTTGTTTTTGTGCAAGGCATCCAAGCTACTCGAAAATAAATGTTGAATCGAACCGGCTGAACGGGTTTTTTTTAAACATTGTCTCTTTGTATATTTTATGCGCAACTCGTGGTGGTGCAATTGAAGTAGACTACTAACCAGCCTATTGGGAAGCAGTAGCCTACTGGTGGTCAGCATTCGGTACTCAAATAGGTATTACCGTTAGCGCAGCCCACACTGGGTACGAAGCTGAGTTCGTTTAGCTTCGCTCATGTGGCTACTGCGTCTTTTCATTCTTCGGTTAATAGTTCGCGGTGTGAAGTATGTAAACACGCGGTAGCGGAACCGAAGCTAAACTAACTTAGGGAGTAAACATCAATGACATTAACGCATTTACGTAACCTACGTAAACTAACTAACAGCTAGAATAGGTACCTAATTTTAGCTCATGACAACATGGTGTGTTCGTGTTTTATACATGTCACGAGCACTAATATACGTATATAATTGTCAACTTTTTAGTTATTTTCTCCTACTGTATTGATTGTAATTGTATGTTGTTAGGAATATAGTATTTTGGAACCCACAGTCCCACACTACATAGGGCTTTTGTCAAGTTGCAATCGTTTTTCCACGAGAAAATCATTTTAAATTTTGCTAAGTGTATGCATATTTTTGCTCGTGACTGTAATTAATCTAACTAGCCTAGAATTCTCGTCCCGTTTGTATATAATTTTATGCTCATAACTGATCATCAGTCTCTACGGCTCATAATGATGTCGGATGGTGATAATTTAATTTAGCCTTGATGGTGTAGCGGATGAGTCGGCGGTAAGAGTGCGTCATTAGCGGTTATCACTTCATTCCGGATGAAAAAACTTCAACAGCCCTCGGCTCCTCTCACGTGCGCTTATGATTTATTAATTTTTACCTTCATAAATATGGTGCACGCCTGTGTAATGAGTCGACAGTATACAAATTATTATCAACCATAGTGGTATTGGGACCCAGTTATGAATGTTTCGGAAATGGGAACATTGTTTGGGTGGAACATTTCAGGGGGCTTATCATAATCATTTGCAGGGCAGGTGACCTACTGTGTGTTTTGTAAGCTCCCTATGTAATAAAGCAAAAGGGATCGTTGGAATAGTTTGAAAGTGCTAATAAGACTGTTGACTTTCACGATTTTTTTGTATCCGACCGGGACTAAAATAAATATCTAAAGTCTAGTCACGTTTCTGCGGTCAAATCATGAATAGGTCAACGGCATCTATTTACATATCTATGAAGAGAACTAAGAAAACAAATTAACCATTCATAATTAAATAACTCTAGAAAATATTTTCAAATTAAAATAGAAGTTATCTTTCGCTAAGGCATTCCGAAAACATCGAGAACTGTTTTTCTAAACAATGGGTATTATTTTGAAAGAACTTTTGTTTTTCAAAAATATTGGTAAGTTTGATCAAATCTACTTTCAGTAGGTGCGCTTTCAATAGTCTAGGTGTACTTACCTACACTTTCGGAGTCAAAGTCGGTTCTTACCTCAAATATTTTACAAAGTATTCTTGTCTTGTCTTTATAATTATTTCAACGGGCAGGCAACAGGAAGTATGCACAGAGTATAGATATGTATCTACAGTACGGCGGCACGAGAGGATTGCGGAGTCAGCAGCTCGCGCGATCGATAGGCACGCATCTCCGCCTGCTCATCGAATAGCTTTTTGTTCTAGCAGCTTTTCATTGATGATGGAAATTATTGTTTGGGTTTCTATACATGCTTCTAGATGAGTTTTGCTTTAGGTATACCTAGCTACTTTTTCTCACTTTTGGATATGTTTTTTAAAAACATGTTAGAATTCGAAATCATATTTAGCTAGGTACCCACTTATTCCATTATATTTGGTAAGTTATCACGATAACATTTAGTTTCTTTCTGCATATTTTAGTACAACAATTCAAAAGTTCATAACTTTCAACTCTACCTTTAACGAATTTCGTTCCTAGTCTATAAGTGTAACTATGCATGTCTGTACTAGCTGTTCCCGTGACTTCTTTTGCGTGTATTTGTATTTCGGTATTTCGTTATTTTTTAATTCTCCAAGTTCCAGGCTACCTTGTCTGTCTATAACGATCGGTTCAGTGGTTTAGGCATGAAAAGATAACAGACAGACAGACAAACTTACCTACTTATTTTCACACTTTTGGGGTTCCGTACCTACCTCAAAATGAAAAACAGAACCCTTATAGGATCATTCGTGTGTCTGGCTATGTCTGTCTGTCCGTCTGTCACAGCCAATTTGTTCCGAATCTACTGGACCAATTTTGTTGAAATTTGGTACACATATGACCCAAACACGGACGAGTAACGTAAATAAATGAATTTTGAATATGGGGGTCACTTTTCAGGGGCAATTTTGATAATGTAAAAAAAAAAGGTTTGCAACCGGTAGTGTGACTTATCAAATGAAAGGGCTTGTTGTGAGGATCTCAAATAAATATTTTTTTACATTTTAAAATAAACACTATTAGATATATTTAAGAAAATATATGAAAATTGACCATTCCGCCCCCTTATCTCCGAAACTACTGATTTTGAAAAAAATACAGAAATAGTTCTATACTTATAGATTATAGCAAAACCTATAAGAATCAATGGTCTTTAAATAACATGGTGAATCTCCCAATATTGTGCGTACAAACTTACATTTGCAGTTGGAATGGGGAGAATATGTTTTTCAACTACAATGTTAAATTCGTCGTTGGGATAAGTTCATCTTAAAACCGGGAACCTTCATTGTGCGTGGTTCGACAAACTCTTGGCCGGTTTTTTTTGTACCTATGTCAAGACAACTGAAACTCAGCACGGATAATTCGCTGTCCCCGGCGAATAAAATGGTAATGTGGTACTACGATAGTTTTAAGGTTATTGCATATTCGATATTAAGAGGTCTGATTACACTCCTTCCTACCACAGAACAGAAATTTCCTATGGTTATTTCAGAAGTTACAAGATAATTATAATGTTATAAAAAATAATTAATGATGATGATGATGATGTATTGTAATGAATGTAAAAAATAACTTTTCTTTTGATATTTGAACAATTCCGCTATGTACAGACGCCAGCACATCAAGCTACCCGAAACTGTCAAATTTTCCCAATCAACTTTGAACCTTAGACATCAGCGATAAAGTTGAAAATCTACTAAATAAATTTGACAGATTGTAGTAGCTTGGTGTGCTGGCGTTTGTACATTAGTTGATAAGATTTTCACAAAAAACTGTTTCTTATTTTTCCTGTAAAATTTGGTTTTTACGATTACCATTTTATTCGCCGGGGACAGCGAATTGTAAAGAACTTTCAGAGATTGACTGCATCAAAAGCATGTACGAGTTGGCCTGTAGGTAGATCTAGGTAGCTGCGCCCTCGAGATTCAATCACGCCGGCTCCAGGTTCCATCATCCTTGTTCTAGGTTGGTGTGGTGATTACTAACCCTTGATTTGCTAGTACCTGTAATCATTTGCAGGATAGGTGATGTGCTGGGGGCCTACCACAAGCTCATAAAGCAGTATTATTTTAATATTAATTCAGTGTGGGAAAGAGATGAAGCTCTACAAGACGTGTAACTCCATCTCTTTCTCCCACTGAAGTAATATTAAAATAATACTGCTTTTGTGCTGGTGGTAGGCCCCCAGGACAGGTCAAGCAAGGTAGCTGAGAAGTAGGAACCTATCTAATAATTGATGCAAGAGTCCGCAACTGCACACATAGTTTAAAATTGCTTCACTCTTCACTTTTCGTCGAATACTGACCTGGTAAATTATGTAGGTATAGGTACTTTATCATGCACCTATAGTAAGTCCCCGGGTCATAAAATACAAGGGCCCATTAAAATTCGGCCAGTGCTCCCACGTGATACGTAAACAAAGTAGCATGTATTCTAAACTGTGATTAGCGTTAGATAGGCTCTTGTAAGGGAATAACACCATATTAAGTAATTGAAAGCTGATTGGTAATTGGAGCATGTTCATATTTTTTTCTATTTTTCCGATGCAGCCAATTTACGTCGCCAGTAAGACAGGACTTACACGTTACATGGCCAAACTTCTAACCCTGTGGAACTGGAAGTTAGGTGTAGGTACTTACTTGCCTGGCAATGCCTGGCATCCCTTGGTGGTTTAATGTTTCACCAACAATAATAATCGCTCGCTATCTATAATGTTGAAAGAAGCGGAAAGTGCTATGTTATTATCCTTAATGAATGGAATGCTCATCATGAATCCATTAGGTACCTACCTACTTCCTTAGGTTAGAATACTTTGCTAACTGCTCGCACTACAACCCTGACTGACCGAAAGCCCAGTCAAACCCAGTCTGTATGAACCTAGCTAACAAAACAAACTCGAACAATGTGCAAAAAATGACACCATGACACCATCCATCGTCGGGGAATCACCTACCAACGACCACAAGTTTTGGATCATACAACTTGTGGTAGGTTTACAGAAAAAAAAAAGTTGAATATAATAAAACGATGTCTACAGAAAATTCCTGCACAGTGTATTCTAGAATTAACATGTGACCCCTTTCGTTGAAAAAATAATGATTTTGCCATTGAATATTTTTAGTATGTACCTAATCGATTCTTGGTTTTTTAATAAATAGTGGTCACTCTTCTCTAGGGTTGCCAACCGTATTCTAAAATAGAGTATTATACTCTTTTTCTTATAGGTGTACTCCAAAATCTTTAACACTAATAGAGTGCGCTAAAATACTCTTTTTACATAAACTAACTTTTTTGGCATAATGTTCACTGATGCTAGCCAACACAAAAAAGACTTTCTGTTTACTGAACTTATTATATTGGTACCCATAAAACTCGGGCGTTTCTGAACGCAGCCACAATCAGTCACGCCAAAATGTAATGTCAATGTGACAAGATGTCTGTTGGAAATAGATGTCGTAGAACGTGTTGAAAAAAAAATTTGCTTCTTAGTTCTGTTCTCGCTACTTCAGCATTCACGGAGATAGTCTTTTCGATCATGAATGTGAAGTGGCGAGAAGAGAGGAACAGGGTTTCTTTAAAATTAATTAAAAATTTGCTCCTAATCTATACTTAGAATTAGGATGTTTAAAGTCTTACAATTCTTTTAAAACAATAAAAAATTAGTAAGTACCGCAAAAAATACATTTAAACAAATGGAATAAATGGTACTCTTTTTTATTAATCTTTAGTCTTTACTTACCCTCTCTGAAACTAAATACTCTACTTCTTTTAGAAAAAGTTGGCAACCCTACTACTCTCTCTTTGAAACTGTGCTGCCAGTTTTAATCAATAAATTAACTCGGAAATCCTCACGGTGTAATAAACGATTTTGGAACGAAGTTCTTTAACGTGGCATGCAAACTGGCAGAAATCGTCACGCTAAAAAGCATTAATACTTGCAACTGTCTTCTTCTAATTCAAACAGAAAGAAAGAGAAAGAGAGAGAGAGAACGCAGGCAGAAAAACAAAAGAAAAGAGTAAAGTGATTACAGTGTCGTGGGATAAAATTGTACACATCGGCCTGAGTATACCTCAGAGAGAGAAAACGTGTGACTGAGAGAGACAGAAAGTGTGAATTCGATCAAAATGAAAATCCAAGATGCGAAAATGTTGTTTTGTTTTACATCATACGCAAGAAGGAACTCCGTTCCTGACGGGGGTCCCACGCCCGCACACATTTTTTATTTATCTATGACTGGGTAAACTTCGTACCACCTGAGACCAAATTACGATTTTTTCGATTTTTCAGCTGTTCCTTTTAAGTTTTTTCTAATTTTCTTTTTCCTTAGCTACCTAAGGTATTGAGGCGAACAAAAAAAAAGAAAAAATATTCAAATCGGTCGAGACATTTTCGAGTTTTTGCGAGACTAACGCACGGCAATAGTTTTTTTATAAATATTGAAGAAAATTTTAGTATTTTGTACAATACGACTTCTTTTTCAAGATTTTGTAATTTCGAATGTGTATGTCTTTAAAGTTTTGAATTTCGTAATTCTAAAATAAGTCAAGACAGATAAAGTTGTCAAAAAAAAACAAAAACCTGACTACAAAATTAGGTTTTTGGGTTTCTTACAAAATGTAAAAGATAAACTTTTGTTACTAGTATCAACTGCCTCACACAAAGTAAATTACGATTATTTTCAAACCTAAACTTCGTCAACAAGCGCTATTGATGCCTCACAGATTGATCAATCAAAATTTGAAAATAGGTACGCTACACGGTTCTCTTCCGTTGTATTTAAAAGAATTATTTTTATTTTTGCCCAATACTTTTTTCTGCTCTCAAAAATGGTGAAGGAAAACCTCGTGAGGAAACTGGCATGTCCTAGCTAGAATCAAACATTTGAAGGCATGTGACATCTACGAACCCGAACTGGGTCCGTGGGGTGGGTCACAGCCCACTCCCTCTCATTGAGAGGAGGACTGTGTCCCAGCAGTGGGAACATTATAGGCTGATTCTGTACTTTTATTTTTCATTTTATAAGTTTTAACAGCTACGTTTACAAAAATATTAAAAAACAGAAGGTTTTTGATATTTTTCCAAAACCTACTATCTTATTTCAATCAACGTTTTTTAAGATTGGATCTGGCAACTCTGCTTCTACGTCAAATGTCAAAATACTGTGATGGATCTGTGAATTGTTTGTTTGTAAGAAAAACTCGTTAGAAAGTATTTCCCAGCCACAAAAAACCTGGATTAAATGCAAATATCAGTCAAGAGCAATATCTTCATTAATCCATATCAAAAGTTTTGCATGCCTTTGTGGCATTATTCATCTAAGTGGTTAGCCTTGAAGTAGATGTCACCTATTAACTTATATGAGTGTTGTTTATTCTACATTTTAGCTATATTAGTCGCAAATTCACGATTATATGGCTTTGATATTTGACTTATGTCTTACGACGATCCGGAAGAGGCATGTTTTATCTAAGTGTACGGGAGAAAGGTGCTGGTTTAGTTGTAATCAGCTGGATTTGCCTGGCTGTCCTGTGCGCCGCATCCACAGCGCCTTGTGACAAGACTCGCAGGGTGTTCACTGGCCAGAGCGGCATCATCACCGATGGACCAACTAACTCTAACTACACACAAGTCAGTTACATGTTCTACAGATGTTTAATACAGTAGTGAGTGAAGTGCTTAAGAAAAATCTTGTTTCAGGACTCCCATTGTGAGTGGCTTATCAAAGCAGCGAATAAGAGCCAGTACATTACATTAAGTTTTATTCGTATGGGCACAGAATGTTCCTATGACTATGTTTTTGTGTATGACGGTGACTCATTTGATGCACCTTTGCTTGGAAGTTTTAGTGGAAAAACTGAACCCCAGAATGTTACTGCTTCTAGTGGATTTGTAAGTATGATGTCAATAAAGTCTAAATTGCAATTAATGTCAATTCCTTTTTAGTATGGAGATTTCAGATCACTTATAAAATGTTTCATTTTAATGACCAAAGAATTAACCATTGACTAATGATAACTTTGTTGTTGTAGATGTTAATATTACTATACAGTGATACAAATTATGTTTTGGATGGATTCCGAGCTACATATGCCATTCACAACTGTCCTAACAACTGCACAGGGCGCGGGCTCTGTGTGTCTAACAAATGCTTCTGTGTTGGCAACTGGGGTGGCCCAGATTGCAGTGTAGAACTGTGTCCAAATAGCTGCTCTAACAATGGACACTGTAAAGGAGATAGATGTGCATGTAAAAAAGGGTAAGAATTGTTAATACCTAGATTATGAAGAATACAATACAAATATTGTTTGTTAGAATGGTATTAACTTAACTCTAGTGCAATTAAACAAGTGCATATTTTTATGATCTGGAAATTAAAATCAATATTGATCTTTATACATATTTATTAACATTGTCTTACGCATGCCTTTGTCAGACTGCATCAGTCAGTACTCAAAACGGTGTACTCTATTGTGCTAATAGCTATGGTAAAAGTTGGGAAAAATTATAAAATTATTTTGTTTAATAATTACTTTTGCTCAAAGACAATGCAATGTACAGATAAATCTGTTTTATCTGCCACATTAGCCAAGAAATTGCAAAGAATTTCTTACAACATATTTTCCTCAAGATATTTCCTTCCTTCTTTAATTGAATTTCTTAAATTAGATTTACAGGACTTTTATTCAACATGTGTTTTAAATTTTAATGCAACTTGTGATGGACCTTGCACAGCAATAGACTGATCCCTTAAGACCATATAAAATAAATAAAAAATAAATAAATAAATACCACCACCACCATCATACCACCACCACCATATCTACCAATTGATGCAGTTTTATCTCATTAACACAGGTATTCTGGTGAATCATGTTCTTTAAAGAAAAATGATAAGGAGGGCAATAGCTGGCACTGGCTGTCTCATACAGAGAGTGGGATGACCAAAAGAGCAGCTCATACAGCTGTCTACGTAAACCATACAGATTCACTTTACGTATTTGGAGGATATGATCTGAACAAAGTATTGGGCTTGTTGGAGGTATACAAGTAAGTTAAAATGTCCTTTGCACAAACAACATAAATGTCAATGTCAAATATGCCATAAAATAAATAAATAAAGTTAATGGGTTGCACATACCTTGCAAAGCGACTCAACAAGGTTGATATTTTTGGCAGTGAAAACTGCCAGTTGTACGCCGCCTTATAGGCGTACAAACACTTGGCGTATTTTAAAAATAAACTTTATTAGTCTGCAATAAGGTGTATTTTGTATTGGTTAAAAAATGCGAATATTTGGATTAATGCTTATATGGGTATTAGTGGTGATATAATAATTCTCGTAATGTGAGTGAATACATTCATTATCATTATTTACAATTTAAGAGAAACTAAAAGGAACAACAGTAGTGAACAATTATTTTTTGCAACATTATATTGTAAATGTATTATTTACTTTACTGGTTGACAAGTAAATGGGCAAGATTAATTTTTATTACTTCTCATCTAAAGACTTGTGCCATATAAAATGATTTCTTAATTACACGTCATTATCGCATTTAATCTGTTAATTACTATTGCTTGATTAGTTCAACATTATATTACATAATATTACTTTATAGGTTTTCGACTAGTCAGTGGTATGATGAAAATGGAAAAGTTTTACGTAGGTACCCTACCAATGAAGAGATTGACAAATCTCTGTTAACTTTATTTACTAAGGTAAGCAAACGTCGAAAAATACAGGGTCTTAGACAGACGGTTGAACATACGAAAATGGTGGATCCGTGGGGTCGTCTGCTACGTGTTTAGGCCCAATAACAACACCCAGGCCACACGGATTTTTTTTTAAAGTTTATTTTATTTTTTATTTTATTCGTAATTCGTCGTTGCTCAAACTTCAAACATCAATAATTTAATTTAAAAATAAGAAAGCTGGTAACATTTTTATTTTATTTTCATCTTTTTCGAATTTGACGTAGATGATTGCTAGAAAATTAAATACGAGTCCTTAAACTACAACAAATTAAAAATATACTAGCTTTGGCCGCGGCTTCGCCCGCGTGTATGTCGAAAAATATCCCACGGAAACGTACTACCGGGATTACATACCTATAGCCGAGGAAATGTCATTGACTAATACCGCTGCGCCCGCGTTGTCAACCATAATTATTTAATTACGCGTAATTTTGAATCTGTGATATCTTTTAAACTATTCATTTAAATGATATGATGTCAAGGCATATTTTAATTTAAATTAAATGCCCAATTTAAATAACATATTTTGTTGGATAAGGATTAATATAATACCGGTCAAAAAAGCTTTGGAAATAACAATGAAATTTTCATCAAATTCAGAAAGATAATAATCGTTACTGTGGGTCATCCTTAGAAGATAGACATATGCCATCGCGGACTTTTTTTGTTAAACTTTTTAAGATGAACAATACTGTAGAACATAAATTTTATGTAACTTTTACCATTTCCGCGGCGCACGCCAATAAAGCTCCCAGTCGGCATGATTTTTTCCGACATCTTCAACAATAATCGTCAAATTTCAGCCAATTTACACAAAACCTTAATGAATTATACACTAAAACCTTCCGCATGAATCCCTCCGTCTATTGGTGAAAACCGTTTGAAAATCCATTCGGTAGTTTTTGAGTTTATCGCGTTCAGACAGACAGACGCGGCGGGGGATTTTGTTTTATAATATGTAATGATACCGAAAGCCCGACTTTGAACTGAGTAAAAAAAAAAAACTAAGAGTGATAGAGCAGTTCTAATTCGAGGGAAATATCTTTGGTCCGTACCCGATCTAACGGTATGCATTAAGAATAATTCGCCAATTTAAACTGCCTGGGCCTTTTTTCACGGATCTCTACATTTGCGAAAAGTGAAATTAAAAACTTATAAGCAAAATTTTTTTTTAAATTTTTCATTCTACAATTATTTATTCTATATGAAAAAAAAAAAGAAAGTTGCCAGTAACGTTTCGCAGTTTGAGCAATGACGAATTTCGAATAAAATTTTAAAAAAAAACATGTCCTGGGTCTTTTCACTGGGCCTAAACACGTAGTAGACGGCCCCTTGGATCCGTCATTTTCGTATGTTCAACCGTCTGCTTTACACCCTGTGTATATACTATCCATACAGTCTTGTATTATCTGCAAAAAATTCTAATATTACAATGTTTATAGGGAAATGTTGATGGCAGCTGGCAAATAGGCAACAGGAGTTCATTATTTAATTTACTATTATCATCATTTACAAATCAAGACAGGACCACACTACCTCTCATGTATTCTCATGCACCTACTCCGTATTCAGAAAGCTACTTGCATTTCACTGAGCAACCAGAGGTAGTAAGTAATGTTATGAAACCAAACACGACAAAGCCAGAGCCGAGGTATGGTCACTCAGCATGTGCATTTGGTAGTGGGTTCGTGTTGTATGGCGGTAAACTCTCTGATGGCACGTTATCTTCTGAACTGTGGATGTATGACGCTGTATTAGATATTTGGACTCTGAGGGCTATGAACTCCACTTTCATCCCTCCTGGCCTAACCCGCCATACATTAACCGCCGTCAGAGATGAATTGTATCTGTTTGGCGGAAGTACAGTAGACGGGGAGTTTTCCTCAAGGTGAATAATCATGCAATTGACTTGATTCTAATTACATTTGAATGAATAAGTAGCAATTTGTTTCCTTCCTTCTATTGTTTGCAGTATGTACAAAATAAAGCTGGGCGATGTAGACACAGAGGCTTGGGAAAGAGTCCAAGTGAGAGGCGGAAAAGAACTGGATGTGCGGGTAGTTGCACACACAGCGGTGTATCATACGCATTCGAATTCTATTTTGGTGTATGGAGGCGTAGTCGCCAGTGTAGCAAGGTAATCCAAATTAATTATCATTATTTTAATTTTGTTCGATTGAAGACGATAGGGGATGGAATAGTATCGACATGATAGCACTATACACGTAGTAATTTAACTAACCAAACTCTTTAATTTCTTCTCAGATTTTCTAAGCTCTCGGATAGAATGTTCGCCTTCGACATAGACTACAAGCACTGGAGCGAGATACTCTATCCAAGAGCACATTTACGTGACACATACGTCCCGCGGGAGAGGGCGTTTCACACATCAACTGTTATTGGTATGCTACTATCTTGTTATTTAATTAAAGCTGAAAAGGAAGTAGTCCATTTACCAGACCAGCGCTTGCACCTTGCATTACAATAGAGTATTAAAAAACAGACTAAGCTTTGTAGCATACAGTATATTTCTGTTTTTCTTTTTTAGGGTTCCGTACCTCAAAAAGAAAAAAACCGGACCCTTATAGGATCATTCGTGTGTCTGTCTGTCTGTCACAGCCAATTTGCTCCGAATCTAATGGACCGATTAAGTTGAAATTTGGTACACATATGCTTTTCTGTGACCCAAACACGAACGTGTAACGTAAATAAATGACTTTTGAATATAGGGGTCACTTTAGGGGGGCAACAAAGAAAAAAAAAAAGTTTTGCTAACGGTACCGTGTGACATACCAAATAAAAGGGCTTGTTGCGAGGATCTTACACATATTTTTTTTTTTTTAAATAAATACTAAAAAATAAAAATAAATACATAGTATGGCTTTACTTATAGATTACAGGAAACCTATAAGAAGTCTATGGTCTTAAAATAACATGTTAAATCTCAAAATTATGCGTACAAAGTTACATTTACAGTTGGAATGTATGGGAGAACATGTTTTTCAACTACAATGTTAAGTTTGTTCTTGGGATAAAATTCATCTCAACTACGGAACCCTTCATTGTGCGTAGTCCGAAACGCACTTGGCCAGTTTTTTAATATGGCTGTCAAAAACTTTTCAAATGTCTTTCTTTTTTTTAAAACTTTGTGCCACACAGGTTCACATTTTTTTTGTAGTTTTTCATGAGTATGATTCAGAGACGAAGCATTGATGTCTGGTAAATGGACACTATAAATCCTTAGTCTGTTACACCATTGGAATTTAAATACACTAAATCACCAAACAATTTCAGGAAACTACCTGGTCGTATTTGGCGGATATTCTCATCGCCATAACAGAGAGGAAATTTGTTACGATGGCCAGATGTACATCTATCACCTGGGCTGCCACTCTTGGATCCCTCTTGACGTGTTGGGGAAAGTGCGACGGTTCTATCCGAAGAAGCAAGGAGTGTTTGCGCATGCGGCTGCCTTGCGGCCTCCGTCTACTTTGTTGATTGCTGGAGGATATCATGGAAATGTCAATGGTAAGTTTAACTTTATTTGTAAATTAAAAATCGGCTGAGAACACACTTATCCCAATTTAATATCTGAAAATGGTACACCCACATTTATTAATTTATTTAATACTTTAAGCACAAAAATGTACAACGGCGGACTGAATGCCATAGGCATTTTCTACTAGTCAACCTTGGTCAATAAAAAATAAAAATAAATAATAATTTATTACCATTCAGTTGTACAAAAACACAAACTAAAAACTATGCAGCGTTAAAACTAAAGGAAAGAATGTTTAGATGAACTCTGGCACCCGAAGTAAGAGTTAACTTGTGTTTAGGGTGCCAGCGTCCTCGCCTATAATTTGAACATATATCAGTATTTTAGAACGAAATATTTTGCGAGTTACGTAAAAATCGTACCGAAAACCTAGAGGCACACTGCCTTAACCAGGGATTATACCCAGGAGTCCATGTGCTGCGGCCACCAATAGGCCACTCTCCTAAATTAGTCTTTCATTTACAGGTGATCTATTAGCGTATATGGTACCTAGTTGGCAGGCTGGTATCACTAACGACGACCCGGAGTCCGCGTGTCGGCGACATCGCTCTCAACCGGAGTGTCTTGCCGACCCCGAGTGTGGCTGGTGCTCTGCTGATGATGTACGTTATTATCATTAATAATACAGGTTACAGTAGATTTAGGCCATATTTCAAATTTGAAAAAGGGGTGGTTCAATTTGTCCTGTAAAGCTCCATCCTCTATCTCTTTCTCACACTGGACTTGGCTCTAACACTTTGTGATACGGTCCCGATATAGAACAATATGCTAAATATTTTGGTTGGCGATTATAATTTTTTACTTAGATTTTAAAAGATAAGCTAAACATAGTTAAACTTTTTGCAGACTTGCTACGGTAGAAGGATAGGAGCCAACTGCACAACAAACCTCCAATCAATTCGATGTGGGGGTATATGCCCAGCACTAGGCGACTGCCACTCCTGCCTCATACACGGTCCATCGCCCGGAAGGCGAAACAGTAGCCGCACGCCATTGCCATCTGTCAGTACGAAGCTTGGCTTAGATCAGTGTAACTGGTGCGTGCAGAATGCACGGTGTCATCATAAAGATGGTAAGTTGGTGTGTAGCGCGTCTACACCAAGGTTTCTTTAGTGAGATGAAATTGTCTGAACCACCTGAATGTTCACTTTGAATGCTCGCAGTAATACGCATCTTAACATTCAATCATAGTCAAAGTTATAAAAGCAATAAGTCAAGTAAAACTTTTTCTTTCAGACAATTATGGCGTTTGCGGCGAAGACACACCCTCAGAAAATCCCGGCTGGTGGGGCAGCACCGGTACGGAAGTTACGACTCCTGACGAATGTAAAATACTAGACAAACGACCCGGTCTCACATTTCTTCGATATCAGCAACCTGCAGATTGGAACCACCCAGATGGGGTTTCTGTGGTTAATGCCACGACTGTTGATTGGGTTACGGGAGGGGGAAGTAACCATATATTTAGTGGGCCGAGTGAGGCAAGGCTTAGAGGATGGTTGCATATACCACAGTACTGGAACGGGACGGGTGAAACGTTGCATATATGTGCTGGATACTCGAACATTTCTCTGGCTTTGGGGGACGCTGGTGGCCCAGTAGCCAATCTGACGGCTCAGCCGTCCGCCTGCTCGCTCGTAGATTGGCCAGCATTGTTTCCTGGACGTCTGGCCGTTGACATGCACGCCAATGACTCCTTACACACCGGCTTATATCCGTCACATCATCACGCTAAAATGGAACTGCTTCACAACAAGTCTCAGGAAAGCGCAAAGGTAATTCTTGTTTACTGTTCATTTCCATTTCAATCGAACGGTTGTGAATAGCTGTGGGGTGTGATATAATAGGAACGGTTGACGCTGTGCTCGTATCCGAAGGTGGCTTTTCAACAATTATTGACGTGTAAAAGTATTTGTATGAACCTAATCCTACTAATATTATAAAGGCGAAAATTTGTGAGTGTGTATGTTTGTCTCTTCTTCACGCTCAAACGGCTTGACAGATTTGTATGAAATTTGGCACACAGATAGTTTAAAACCTGGATTAACACATAGGATACTTTTTATCCCGATATTCCCACGGGATCCAGACTTATGCGGGTGAAACCGCGGGGCGCAGCTAGTTATAGAAATAAAAAAAAACAGTGGCACTCCGGGAGTGCCGACAGACGTGAAAACTTGAACAATTTAAAAAAATACTTCCAAAACCTTTACAAGTAAAAATACTTGCATAGAACATTGATCCGTAACGTAATATAAATAAAGAGCACGATCGCGTTTACAAAAATGAGGTGTCGGTAATGGTGTCGCGAGTTTAATTGTTTTTTCCCCATCTCAAAAATGTCCAACGCGCCTAAAGAAGTTTTCACTTCAAAAATCATTTATCATAACTAAATCGAAAAAAATTGTTTTAGGTGTTCACATTCGAATTTCTGGAGCCTTACTCAGATGGCCAGTGCAAATACGACAACTGTCTGCTTTGTCTTTCGGACGCCGCGTGCGGCTGGTGCGAGTTGACGAACAAGTGCGAGCCTCGGAACATCGACGAGACCATCTCGTGCGTGGCGGACGGCGAGTGGCGCTACCTCACGCTGCAGCCGGCGGCGTGTCCCAACTGCTCCAACTACATCAGCTGCGAGCGCTGCGTGGGCGGCAACTACTGCGAGTGGTGGGCGGACGAGGCGCGGTGCGCGCGGCGCGGCCGGGCGGGCGGCGCCGTGACGGCGGCCGCGCTCTGCCCCGCGCCCTGCCGCCTGCGCGCCGACTGCGAGCACTGCCTGGACGAGCGCGGCCGCTGCGTGTGGTGCGAGGCCACGCGCCAGTGCTTCAGCTTCAGCGTCTACACCAGCGAGTACCAGTTCGGCCTCTGCCGCGAGTGGCTGGACCGCGCCTCGTCGCCGCCCGACGACACGGCGCGCAAGTCCGGCCAGTGCAAGTCGTGCCGCCGCCACGTGCAGTGCTCCGCGTGCCTGCGCAGCATGGGCTGCGGCTGGTGCTACTCGCATGAGAACCCCATCAACGGAGCCTGCACGGAGGGCGACTTCACGCGCTCGCACGCCGACTGCGCCGCCGTACTCAACGTGACGTCGGCGGACGCGGGCTGGGCGTACGCGCAGTGCCCCGACGTCGACGAGTGTGGGCTCGGCCTACACGACTGTAATGAACACGCTATCTGCAACAACACTCACGGCTCATACACGTGTAAATGTAAACAGGGATATATCGGAGATGGTAAAAAGAGTTGCATGCGAACCTGCTACAATAACTGCATTCATGGTTATTGTCTCGGAGCTCCTCAATACAAGTGTCACTGTGACCTGGGGTGGACGGGTGCAGATTGTTCCATAAATTGCGGATGTCACAATCACTCGACTTGTAGAACAGGCGTGGGTCGGTGTGACGAGTGTCAGGACTGGACGGAGGGAGAATTCTGCGAGTCTTGCAAGCCCGGCAGTCACGGCAACGCGACCACCGGGCAGGGGTGCCGCCGCTGCGACTGTAACGACCACGGCGACGAGGCGCGCGGTGTGTGTGACGTCGCCACCGGAGAATGTATTTGCAAAGATAACACCGAAGGCTTGAACTGTGAACGATGTAAACCAAAGTTTTACGGCGATCCTAGACATGGGGGAAGATGTTACTATCAATGTGAACCCAGAGGAATGTTAAATGCAACACAAACCGAAGGAATTGGTTCTTATAAAACTGACCCCGATATCAAAACGATTGGACCTTCCAAAGAATGTTTATGGATTATTTCTGCAGAAGATATAAAGGATGCAATCATTCAGTTTACCATTAATTCCTCTACCTTCGACGTTCCCTGTGATGAGAATGCAGTTTACGTTTACGACGGTCTCGGTGGGGTCCCTGATCTGAGCAACAACCAGCAGAGTCAGTTATTGGGGGTATTCTGTAACGGTGCGTCTTCGGGTGTCATAGAGGCTCGCAGTGGTAACCTGACAGTCCACTACAAGCAGGGGCAGCCAGAGCAGGGGTTCGAGGGAAGCTACAAGGTGCTAGCGTGTGACGGCTACTGTACGTGGCCGAGGGTTTGCAACAAAAGGCACTGTGTGTGCCGCGAAGGTTACGGCGGCCCGAACTGTGAAGTTGAGATCTGCCGCAATAACTGCAGCCTGGCGGCCAGTGCCGGAGTATGTGACGCTAGCTACGGAAGATGTTTATGTAACGAGGGTTTTGGTGGAGATGACTGCTCAATCAGACTAGACAAAACACAACTTGTATTTACTGAGCTTTTTAACTCGGAATATTTATCTGATGGCTTAGATCACTTAAGGAAAACTCTCCCCAGATTTGGCCACACTCTGGTGGCCGATAGACGCGGGCTATGGATGTTCGGTGGATATTCTCTTTCTCACGGTCCATTAAATGACATAAGATTTTTTGACACAAAGAATAACACGTGGATGCAAGTAACTTTAGAAGCGACGCCAGACGCTAAGATGCCAGAAGGTCGATATTTCCATGCTGCTGAGATCTATCACTCGAAACAAAATATTTATATTTATGGAGGTTTGAGTTTACAAGAGAAGAGTGCACAGAACAAAACTCTTGGAGACTTTTGGCAGTTCAGCTTAAAAGACCAGAGGTGGAGCAATATCCGCAACAAAGATAAAGATGGCCAGCCCCCCTCCCTTGCCGGACACACGTTGACGTTACAGAAATATTTGGACTACGAAAGTTTAGTTTTGATAGGAGGATTTTCATTAGAAGAAGGTTTCATGTTTGACGTGTGGGAGTTCGATCTTGACAATGACAAATGGATCAAATTGAAAGATGAAGGCGCAAAGCCGTCTGGCATAATTGGCCACAGCACAGTGTACCACGCGCCTTCGCAGAGTCTGTATGTTTATGGAGGGATTCTATATGCATACAACGGTACTGTCCTTTCCAACAAACTGTTTTCATTCCATTATCCAACAAAGCAATGGAGTGAATTGCCCACATTCCCCATTTTGAATAACTATTATGACAATTTACCGCAAGCCACATACTTACATTCAGCAGTGACAACGAATGATTACATGATCATATTCGGTGGAAGAACTGATCCTGAAAATAGATCTGATTCTCTTATAGCATACATTTATAGCTGCAACCAATGGGTCCGACTCGTCAAAGGTTTGTATAACTATTATTTTTGAAGATGAATTTCCGTTTAAAATATTATTACATTATTTTTTATTTAACTTGCATATTTTCAGGTGTAAGCATCGTTGGTCATCCACCACCGCCCACGATAGCTCACGCAATGGCAATCGACATTGACACGGAAAACGAAGGATACATCTACATAATAGGTGGTTGGACAGGCAGCGCACACTGTCAAGTGACCCGGATATCACTTCCTGAAGACCTGTGCTCACTGTGGAGTGCAAATAAGTTTGAATGTCGAAGCCATATGGGGTGTAGTTTCTGTAATACTGGAAATTATACAAAGTGTTTTTCTGTGGATAAGCCGGGATGTGAGGGGAGTGACAGTGTGTCGGTGAATCTTGGGGCTGCTTGTGATGCTGAGCTGGTGTCGACGCGTGCTTGTGAGAACTTCACCACGTGCACGTCTTGTCTGGCCGCGTGGCCTATGTACCCCGAGGATAAGCCCGCCTGTCGATGGTGCGAATCCTGCGCCGCAGCTGTCGGTAGGTGCATTCATTCAAAGCTTACCACTTTCCGGGACACTGAATGTGACACAATAGAAGTTTTATTGTTATGATGTCTATGGGGGTTTAGTGCCCCGCAAAGTGTTACTCGCCTGTTAAATTGTTTGCTTACTCGAACAAATATCAACTTTACGCTAATGTAATTGAAGTTGATTTCAGAATGCCTAGTACTTCTGAAAAGGTCATAAAATCTTAAAGTTGTAACGGAAACTTGTCTTTATGTGTAGGCATTAAAGTTTATTTTCCTAAATCACATACATTGTCAATGAAGATTACCTAAACATTATCAATCAGATAAAAATCTTATACATTTTAGGTGAATGCGTACCAACGGATGAGTCCTGTACCAGCATGAAATGCAACGCCGGCACTACCTACATCAGTAATGTGGACAACTGTCCCGAGCTCAGATGCGCGTCATCGGACTGCGAGAAATGTGTAGAGGCTAAAGAATGCACGTGGACGAGACACGCTGTCAGAGAAGGTAAATTAAATTCGTAACTTAAGTGTAAAATCTGCTTATTTTAAACTTGAATAAACTCATACGATTTTAGATGATTTACAAGTATTGCCGCTTAATCAACTATCTACTTTAGCGTTAAACAGTCGAAGTAAAATTTTGATTGATCGTTCGTAATAAAAACGTCTTCAATAAAGGTTGCAATGGAATTTGAACTTTGTCTCATATGTCATTGAGTTTCCAAAATTGAAGCATAGGTGGATAAACTAAGCTCGTATCATTTACAGGTCAACTAACACGAATTGCAGAAGAATCCGTGGAGCTTTTCAATTGGACGTGCGCGTTGATAGAAGAGCCAAGCCGAACAAGTCTTCGTGCTACGAAGAGCGAGGAGTGTCCGAACAGATGTACGATGTTGGACGATTGTCAATCGTGTCTTAGTACTGACGGGGGAGAAGGAGGGTTTGCGGAGTGCCGCTGGGCTACTTACCTGGGCAAGTGCATTTCACCTGCGTATCAGCCTGTGTATTGCGCGGGTGGTGTTTGCGGTCTGGTGCTAACTAAGGCGGATAAAAACAAGTGTCCAGCGCCATGTGACACGTTTGAGCAGGTAAGTTAAAATGATTAATGTTACAATCAACAACAAAAATCGATTCACACTTGTTTTCGATTCATGGTCTTATTTATTCAGCATAATACAAAAGTATATTATACTTTTGTTGCTTATCATACTTTCCTCAAATGCCAGTCCGGATGCTGCCCTGCTTGTATGTTTCATGAAATTTTTGACAATATCATTTTTGGTCAAATACTCAGGGTCGAACCCTACATTTTTTTCCTTCTCAGAATTGGCTTGTAGAAAATGCCATGAAAAGGTGATTGTAATATATTACTTAGGGCTTCTTCTTCTTATCGTGTGGTTAGTGACTAACCTGGTATCAGAGTTTTAAAGCCGCCCAAGGGCCTCTGACTTGGCTTCACATGCCGCCAAGAAATATCTCTCAGTCATGCCGGTTTCCTCACGATGTTTTCCTTTACCTTACCGTTTTTGAAGCCAGTGGTAACTATACAATACGCACATGAATCCGAAAAGTCAGAGGTGCGTGCCTTGGGTTCAAACTCGAGACCAGTAGTGCTATTCTGTAAAAATCTCACCGTGAACGCTAAGGTGAAGTGAGCTTGGCGTGAGCTGTCATTCCACCAGTAATACTAGGGATTGACACTGTTGACAGCTCACTTTCAAGCTTACTTCACCTAAGAGTTCACGGTGAGATTTTTACAGAATAGCACTGCTGTAATGCTATTCTGTAAAAATCTCACCATAATAACTTAGGTGAAATGAGCTGCCAATAGTGTCAATCCTTAGCAACTGACAGCTCGCTCCACGCTCACTTTACCTAAGATAACACGGTGAGATGGTTAAAGAATAGCACTACTGGCACTCTGACGGTCACACCACTAGGCTATGACCATTGATAAATCAGTCCTAAGTAACGCTAGGGCGTTACTTTTTTTTTCTTTACTTACTTTGGACTGATTTATCAATAGTCAGTTAACTTTAAGTCAAACTGCAGTATTTATTCTTCAGATAAATGTTATCTGACTATTAAAAAACCGATCATTATTACATTTGATTTCAGTGCTCGGAGTGCTTACACCACTCTCACTGCGGCTGGTGCGCGCTGTCAGACGCCAACGGCCAGGGCGTGTGTTCCGAGGGCTCCATTGATTCGCCTCTGGACTACTCCACCCGCACCACCTGCGCCGCGGTCTACACGGCCGCGAATCACGACGATTATTCTAACGATACCTTCTCTTGGCACTATACGCGCTGTCCACCTGAAAATGAGTGTGAGAATAACCATCATCAATGCAAAGCTGAGTCTGAGGTGAGTTTTATGCATTTTAGAACATTGAAATAAAGTCTATTCAAATCTTGGTTTCCAATTCACTTTGTCGGCTTTTAAAGGAATGTCAACTTTATGATTTTGTAAATAAAGTTAATTTCAGAATAACTTGTAGTATTGAAAATGCCATAAAAGTTTCAAATTTAAGTTATTTCCATTTGAACGAATGTCAACTTTATTGTAGTGTAAATTAATTTGATTTCAGAATGAGTAGTTGTACGGTCTCACTGTATTTTTTTTATAATTTAGTGTAATAAAATGACATGACTAACAAATTTCAATATAGTGAACTTATAACTGCAATATCAACAACTGAGAGAAATAATCGCCTTCCACTCCAGTATTGTTACTTACTCTTAACTTAAATAAACTTAACTATTTAGTGCATCTTAGTGGAACGTGTTTCTCTATACTAACTGAACTTATAAACCTTCACAACAAATCGGTGTACGGAGTGAACCCGTACAGTAGTCCTATTGAAAATGTCATAAAAATAATAAAGTTATAGCGAAAAGTAAAATTAATATGCAGGCATTCAAATTATTTTTAATATTTACATTGGACACTGAATTGTGAACGCACTTTACCTTTATAATGTATTTATTTCGCGTCAGGTATGCCGTGACCTACCCGAAGGCTACGAGTGCGCGTGCGGCGCGGGCCACAAGCGCGCGGGCGGGGCGGGCGGGGCGGGCGGCGCGGGCGCCAGCTGCGTGGCGGTGTGCTCGCAGGGCTGCGTGCGCGGCGCCTGCGTGCAGCCCGACGTGTGCCGCTGCGAGTTCGGCTACGTCGGCGCCAACTGCACCATACAGTGCCAGTGCAATGGCCACTCCGACTGCGAGGGGCCTGATAAGCTCGACAAGTGTATCGAGTGCCATAATAATACAATGGTATGATGTTCTTCTCTATATTGTGATCTTTTTTTCGACCTGTCTTGAGCCCCGTATAAACATTATTTCCCGTAACATGAAAAATGTAGCTGCATACAATGTTTCGCAAATGTTTACCACGAATACGAAACCTGATCATGTTGCCAGTAACAAGTTTTCCGCAACACAAAAACAGATTGATAAAAGAGCAATGCGTTTCGTTTGTAGGGTGACCAGTGCGAAAAATGTAAGCCGAACTTCGTGGGCGATCCTGTGAACAACGTCCAGTGTGTGCCATGCTCGACGTACTGTCACGGCCACACATCCATCTGTACCAGCGAAGTGGACGCGGCCCCTACGTCGCGCGACGTCGGGGGCCCCGCGGACCCCGACGACTACCGCGACGGGGCCGCTAAGGCCCGCTGTGTGCGATGCGCTAACAACACGGACGGACCCCGCTGCGAGCGATGCATCGAAGGATACTTCAGAGGCTCCGATGATTTCAGAGATCCTTGTAGACCGTAAGTGTAATTAAATAATTAATAGTAAAATCAAAGCAAGATGATTACGAAAAGTGAACTGAACAAAACTTTTTACAAAAAAAACGTATAAAATTTTAGCTGCGGGAGTCGGTGATTTATGTTGGGTTTTGCATTTTCGTTTTTTGCCACCGACCTCCGAAATTAAAGTTATTTTCACTTAGTAGTGTTTTTTTGGAAGTCGATTGTTGAGTTTGTTTTTAAGTTTTTATTTGTCACTTTTTTGTAGTGGTACCTACCCCATACAAATTCGAATACCACTTACCTGCTATGTAAATAACAGTGATATGAAGTTATTATAACGTCATCCACATAGGCTAATTGGGAAAAATACGTAAAAAGTCAAAAGTCAAATCATTTATTTCAAATAGGCCCATGAATGGCACTTTTGAACGTCAAAAATTACAAAATAATAAAATTGATTCTAGTCGCCCCTTCCAAAAGGTAGTTTTCGTATGGAGAAGAATGGGCAAGAAACTCCACCGTTACTCTTTTAAAATGTTTTACAATATTTTGTATACATTAATTATATTAATTAATTATATGTGAAGACGATGCACCTGGAATAAGATTACTATACCACAATAGGTAAAAATAATTAAAAATGAAGCAATGACAGAAAAAATAATTATGTAATGGATATATGGTGTTCACATATGTACAAGCATTGTAAAAGTAGGTACGATATTCCTAAAAAAATTACAGGTGACACTAATTAGTCAGTGTGTGAGTAATCACAGAATGCAAAAAAAAAAAATGTTATAATATTTAATTATACAATTGAATTAGCAACCAGTTTGATTTTGTCTATACTGTAAATTGTCCTATGGAGCTAGACCAGCATGTTTCCAAGCATTCTTATCTAGAATATAATCCTCTAATTTGTAATATGCTTGTTTACAAAGAGTACTTTTAATATGAGTTTTAAATTTTCTTTCAGTTAACTGTAATATATCACAAGGTATTTTGTTGTAACATTTAACACAGTACCCCATAAAAGATGTTTGTACTTTGGATAATCTGAAAAATGGTTGATCTATTTTATCTTTATTTCTAGTATTAAAATTATGTCTATCACTTATTTTCTTAAAAAGATGCAGATTTTTCCTTACATACATAATATTTTCATAGATGAATTGGCAAGGTACCGTCATAATATTAATCTTTTTAAATAGTTCCCTGAGAGATTCGCGACGACATAGGTTATAAATGGCTCTGACAGCCCTCTTTTGTAAAATAAAGACGGATTCAATGTCAGCAGCCCGACCCCACAGTAAAATGCCATATGACATAATGCTGTGAAAGTAGCTAAAATATACCAAACGCGCGGTTTCTACATCTGTTAACTGTCTTATCTTTCTAACAGCATAAGCGGCCGAGCTTAGCCGCCCCGCAAGAGATGTTATATGAGGTCCCCATTGTAATTTCTCGTCTAGCGTGATTCCTAGGAAAACTGTTTGATTAATAAATTCCAGTTTTTCTCCATTCAATATGATGTCACATTCGCTACTTTTAACATTCGGTAATTTAAATCTAATGCACTTGGTTTTTTTCTCATTTAGTACCAAATTATTTACCGTAAACCAATCTTGGACCTGAAGAATAGAGTTATTCACGTCGTCAAGATTTTGTGACCGTCGATCTATTTTAAAGATCAATGATGTGTCATCTGCAAATAACACCATCTTCGGTTGATTTTGAAGTAATTGGGGTAAATCGTTAATGTAAACTAAAAAGAGGAATGGACCCAATATCGAACCTTGAGGAACACCCATTGCCATTTCAGACCCCAACGAGTTTACACCGTTCACTTGAACTTTAATCTTTCTATCTTTCAGGTATGATCTTAGTAAATCAAGAGCTGTATTCCTAATCCCATAGTGTTCTAGTTTCAGCAGAAGTGTTTCATGGTTTACGCAATCGAACGCCTTCGAGAGGTCGCAAAAGATTCCAATGGCATCATGTGCTTCTTCCCAGGCATTAAAAATGTTCTTTATTAGGGTGACACCGGCGTCAGTGGTACAACGCCCTTTGGTGAAACCGTACTGTTGTTCATGAAAGATGGATTTTTTATTAAAGTGACGTAACATTTGATTAAGCATTATTATTATTGAAGGTAACTCAAAAACTACCCAAGCAAAGTTAATACAATTTATATGGGCCCACCGCGCAAGTTTCCTCTACCAAATGAAAAAACGAATTTTCAAATCGGGACGATCGATGGACAAACAGACGAACATAAAACCTCCTCCATTATGGAAGAGGTTTTTCAATTTCAAATACAGATTTTATGTGTAAACAATCAAAAAGGTACATTTAGGTCGGCAGCAGGAGACAAAGCTTACGAAGGTTTAAAAAGTTGATTTTGTCACTTTATCGGGTTTCTCACATCATTTAACATTTATTTCGAATTAATTTTGTTACTCTATTAGTACAGCTTGAGATACTTTTCACCTTTCACATTAACATTGTTTGATTGCTTCAGATGCGAGTGTCACGGACACGGTGACACTTGTGACCCAGTAACAGGAGAGAAGTGCAACTGTGGCAACAATACCGAGAGCGACATCTCGTGTCAGACCACCAGTAAGAACTCTGCGCAGGAGTGCTGGCGTCATCAGTGCGTCAAGTGCAAGGACCTCTACATGGGCGACCCAAGGAATGGACGCCAGTGTTATAAGACCATTAATATTGAGAACAAACTGTGCTTTGATGGGAAATCTATTGGTAAGAATTTTATAAAAAGATCTGTCTTATGCATTGTACATATACACTAGCTACTACGCCCCGCTGTTTCAGCCGCGCTTTTCATAATAAAACGTATCTTAAATCACTCGTTAATAGTGTAGTTTTCTATCAGTGAAAGATTTTTCGTAATAGGGTCAGTATTTTCAGAGATTAACATACAAACAACTTTTTTTTATAACATTGACTAATTCTAATTAAATAAGCTATACTTACATATTTATTATAAATTAAAGTCGCTTCTCGTGTCTGTCTGTGTGACTGCGTTATTCTTCTAAACTACGCAACCGATTTAATACTACATTAATATTAAACTTACATATTATAACGAAATCTCGAGGTTTTGTCAAGTCATAAAAACCGTGCGAAGTAGGGGCGGGTCGCTAGTTAAGTATAAATCAAGATTATTATAAAAATTCTTTACATTTCCAGATGAGTGCAAAATCAAGCCACGACCACTGTATCCTGGTCAGACAGTATTCGTAGCAGTGAATCCAAGATACATGAACGTTGACATAAGAGTGATAGTGGACGTGACTCAAGGGGCCGTCGACCTATACCTCAGTCCGAACGACAGTTCGTTTGTAGTCTCGGTGAACTCCAGTAACGGAGACCATGCGGTAGAACTCGACTCTACGTACCATAAGCATGAGCCGAGTAGAAGGATGCCATCTTTCGACGAGCATGAGCCTGAAGAGCCGCGTGTCACGTGGTACTATGACAAGATAGAGTATACACTCGCTGATTATACAGCGAAGGATTTGGCTACATACGTAACTGTCGATAGGAAGAACATACTGCTCCGAGTAAGGAATCTTCGCAACCGATTAGTCCTCACTCTCCCTCAAAACGTTCATGACCTAACCCACACCAAGTTTTACATCGTGATTCGCGCGCGTCATACAGAAGATGGCGCCGCAAGCTTCGGTGTAATCTTCTTCAGACAAGATCAGCTACATATTGACCTGTTCGTGTTCTTCTCCGTGTTTTTCTCGTGCTTTTTCCTGTTCCTGGCGGCGTGTGTGGTCGCGTGGAAGGCGAAACAAGCTGCCGACGTGCGCCGCGCCCGACGGAGACACGTTGTTGAGGTAAGGAGTTTTACTGTCATTTTGGTAAAAGTTGCTTTGAAACACTATAACAGTCAATTTATAGGGTAAGTACATAAATATTATTTGAGAAAAAAAAGCTTTATTAACTGATAAACACTACGTAGGTACTTAGGCCCGCTTCCACCACAAATCACTAAATCCGTTTAACGCTAAACGTATTTCAAACCTTGTTTTGTTTCTCCGTAAATTGTTTGAAGATGACGGCTCCAGAATTATGTTTTAAATATATTCAGCGTTAAATGCATTAATGATTTGTGGTGTGTTTGTCATTTAATTGTGCTTTTGTGTGTTATTTTTCTTCTTCTGTGTTGACCAAATAAATCATTTACCTATCTTTAAAAGAGTATATAGATCTTCTAAAAGCTAAAATTGTGCTCTCTTCGATTGTATGTGTAATCATTTAAATTTTAAAGTATTTGTAGAGTCGCAATATACACACAAATGGATCGCCAACATTGCTCTGTCAGTTCAATTTTGCGCAATTTTAGCGTAGACGGATTCTACCAATTATTTCTTACAAATATTCACTAGTTATAAGTTAGCGAGGATATAAAAAAATGAAACTGTATCACAGATGCTGCACATGGCGAAGCGGCCGTTCGCGGCGGTGACGGTGATGCTGTCGGGCGGCGTGCCGGCCGTGACGTCGTTCGTGACGTCATCCGGGCCGCGCCGGCGCCGCGCGCCCGACATGCGGCCCGTCGCCATCGAGCCCACCGCCGACACGCGCGCCGCCGTCACCACTGTATTCGTCAAGTGAGTAGCAACGCATTATAATTTACTCCATAATAATAAGAGACCGTAGAAGATGGCGGGGAAAGCGGGACAAAACAAACGACCAGTGGTCCACGTTAGCACTGTATCGCATGCACTGAAAGTCATGGGGAAAGGGCTTTGCCCAGCAGTGGAATGATACTGGCTAACAGTCACAGTAATAGGAGATCGTACGCGAAATTATGAGCGTAGAAGTGCAAAGTGACGTAGCATTCTTCAGCTAACTCCGTTGAATTAATAATTATAGCGTTGCAACGTAATTATTGTGCGTGGCCAAAGTTGGATCAATAGATTTTACAAAACAATTGCACAAATGTTTGCCAACAGTGCCCCAGTCAACGACATTCGAGCGCCAAAAGATCCTTGTTGCAGTGTACAATGATATGATAATGCTGTGAGAAAACAATGTTTGTTTATTTACTGTTTGTGCTGCTAGCGCCACTAGTGGTGAAACTTCCTAACCAAACCCAATGCAGATTTCTCACCCATTTCATAAATGCCCATAAAGGTTTATGTGAAATAAAATATTTTTGAACTCTAGACTGCAATGTAGACGCAAGAAATCATCTCATGCTGGACATAGTTTAACTTTTAAGGCATTTTTAATAAGCACGTAAAATTGGTTAGGTTGCCGGGCGGGTCCCGCGTGCCCGTGCGCCTGGCGCTGGCGTCGTCGCTGGTGCTGGTGGCGCGCGCGCAGCCCGCGCGCTCGCGCCGCGCGCCGCCGCTGGCGCGCCTGGCCGCGCACACCTAGCCGCCCGCTGCAGGACTCGCTGCGACCGGCGGTACTCGTGTTCGCACGCTCGCTTCTCTAGCCGGCTCCGAAAGAACGCGGCGTACCGGTGCGAACAGACGCTCTAACGTTGTTTTCGTGTAAAATGTACGTATCCACCCGGCTGCGAGTGATATATGTCATCGACGGCCGCATCGATGTAAGTTAATTTTCGACTTATTTAGGGCAGGTGTTATAGATTTCTACAATATGTATATATCGATCGGTGAGTGGTGAGATTGGTCTCCACTTACACAATTGTGTCGAGGATCTGCTATTTATCTTCGCTGATCATTGAATCTCGTGACTGCGCCGTCTCGATGCGAGCGAGGAGCCAAAGGTATCAAAATTGAGCGCATGTCATGCGCGGGTTGTGAATAGCCGATATTCGCTGATCTGTTGTGTTGTTTATCTCGAAATTTTATTATGTAATGTTGACGCCACATTTTGTTAATGGAATGTTATTGAATGTCTATTTTATGAGTTAGCTTCAGATCTTTATTTACAAGTTTTTAGTAGATGAGTAAAATATTGCAGCTGAGTATTTCTAAGGTACATTAGAAAACTATGTTCCTATGGATAGATGAATCTCTTATGATAAAAGATATTATTAGTTATTTAAATTACATATCTACGGCAGTTATTTTCTAAATTGATTATATTTTAATGTAAAAAGTAGCTCGATTTCTTTCTTGAAGCTGAAATTGTACAATATACATATACTACATAATTATACATTTTTATGTTGACTTGCATTTGCTATTTCTTGTGTTACTGAATTTTAACTTGCCAAATAGTACTACCGTAAATATAAATAACTGAGATTATTTTAAGTGCGTAAGTAGCTCCCAATTAAAAAGCGAATAGGTATTGTATATATTTTACAAACGCGATATAACGTAACCGCTGGTCAAATCTAATATAATTGCGAATCTATTAGTAAAAAGGTGTAAAAATTCCCTAACGAAGTCGAGAGTCACATGTTCCTTCCGTTATTATGATTTTTTTTTTTGTACTGGACGGTCTATGAACCTTTTGGTTATGGAGATATTGTAGGTCTAAATTCCGTTTTTTTTTTAAACAAGTATTTATTGTAATAACTTACTCCTACCATCCCCGTACTGTGTGTGTGTGCCAGTATGTGCTTTACATTGCGCCCATAAACAGCGAATATTCTCACAAAAATAAAACTCGTTTCCCAGTAATTACATACATACATACATAAACTCACGCCTTCTTCCCATGGGGGTAGGCAGAAACTACAGAACGCCACCTGCTAAGATCCTTACATAGTCCCTTTGCCTCGTTTACGTTCATACATCTGGTCATACACGCATGCCGGTTGCGAGTACTACGCACCTGGCCTTTCTGAAGAACATCATCAATAAGGTCAGTATATGTCCTCCTAGGGCGTCCCCGCCCGGCCTTTCCCTTTACATCAGCCTTGTAAATACATATTGTTAGTCGCCTTTCATTCATCCTCTCAACATGCCCAAACCATCTCAGCATACTTACCCTTTTCAATTTTTGTCACTACATCTTCTTTTAAATCACACCGCTGTCTTATCACATCATTCCTCAGCCTATCATTCATAGTCAGGCCACACATGCTTCGCAAGGAACGCATTTCCACAGCATTTATTCTACTTTCATGTTGTTTTTGCCACACCCAACATTCACTTCCATACATAAGCGTGGGCACCAGCACACCATTGTGAACAGCCAGTCGAGCCTTTTTAGACATCGACTGGTTGGTCACAATCGCATGTATAGCACCATTTTTCCCAGTAATTATTTTTGCACAAAGTGCACAGAATGCGTAGATGGCGGCTTCGTGATAGGTATTTTCACATCCTGCATAGCATCACTTTAAGAATGACCGGCCGGCAAAAGAGAGGCGTCAAAAAAGATAAAGATGCGTAGGTGAATATATTCTTAAATACGTAACATAAATTACTTTAAATTCATCGATGTCTAAATTAGTCTGTAGAAGTCAAATTAAATCAGTACAGTACCAGCAAACCTAAGCTGATGGCAGATAATCTATTGTTAATGTTTGTTACGGCGTAGCTTCGGTCGGCATTTATATGGTGAAGTTATATTATATACAACGTAATAATAATATAAAAATTGCAAATATTATTTTAGAACATTCGCCTCGTTTTCGATATTTTATTAACACAGGGTGTGCTGTAATTATTTTATGTAAAGCTCCAATTTTATAATGCTTGTACATACAGGCATTGAAGCAATTAATTTTGATTAATAAATTGCTCATTAGTTATCAGCAGTATTGTGTAAATGGATTGATCAATTATTTGATGTGTAAGTAGAATTATATAAAATAATTAAGTAGTTTTAACTTTAAAATAGTAAGAGAGTACTGAATATTGTTATGGCTACATTATTAAGTTATACATAATCAAATGAATTGTACTTGATCAAAGGTATAAACTGAGTCCAAAATACATTCCATTTGTATAACTTTGTACATAAAATAATGTGTAATAATTGTGTATTACCAAATTTTAGATCAGGTATCAAAGAGCTTTAAGGATATTTATATACTAAGAAAATTTATTGCTCATAATCTTCGATTAGATCCTTCTTGATATACATTTAAATGCATTTATATATTATTTCCTTCTCATGCTGTAAACATTTTATTTAGAACTGAAGAGGGATTTCTTTATAATGTCCGTAGTTTACTCCTAAGTTGTGGTTGAATGTTGTTTGTGTATTTTGAATGCATTTGTGACATACTGAAATGGTGATGGAAATAATTCAGTAAAATTATAATGTCTATGCTATAATAGATTGGTAGTATTAATTCGAAGGTTTATACAATGCTAGCAAGGCTAGCTAAACACAGGCGTCTATTTCAATAGATGAATACATTATGTATTACCTAATTTCGTCCTATTTTATGCTCAATGGTATAAACCCTATTTAAATTATATCCTAATATTATATGGATTGCCAAGATGACAAAAGGCATTTTCATTACAAATGCTATAATACGAGTACATTTAGCACTTTTTTCTTACTACAATTGCTCTCACAGTAACAGTGTTGTCCATTTCTATTTATAAAGTTTGTAGTTTATATTCTTTATTGAATTTTATGATAGGTATTGGGTTTACCTTAGAAAAATAAGCATAATTTTATTTGCTCAAAATATTTTTATATTGAACTATGACAGCTCTGTAATGCATTTTTCTATTTTGTATAACCTTTGTTCATACAATGATATTGTATAAATTCTTTCTTGGTCTCCCTTATTGATGAACATGTTTAGCAAGTTAAAGCCATCCTTGCTTTTCTTCAGGTGTGATATTATTTTAAGAGTTTACTATTAAACAACCTATTTAATTAAAAGATGCCCATTCATATTAAAATGTACTGTAATATATGTATAACTAAGCCATTTGTGGAAAACTTTTTATTAATAATTGTATGTATTTATGGTACAGACGCCAGCACATCAAGCTACCCGAAACTGTCAAATTTTCCCAATCAACTTTGAACCTTAGACATCAGCGATAAAGTTGAAAATCTATTAAATAAATTTGACAGATTGTAGTAGCTTGATGTGCTGGCGTCTGTACATTAAAATTTGATATTTATAAGTATTTCGTATCTGCAAAGAAAGTTTATCTGGGCAGCTTCATATTAATTAAGTTTAGGGTGTGTATCAAAACATGGTCACTTCTACAAAATTACAAGATCTTGTACCCACACCACTATTGTAATAAAAATATGTCCATGACAACATTTTCAAGGCAATATTTTCTTTATTAAATTGAATCTTATGGCAGTATTATGTATAAGCAATAAATATATATATTTTTTGTTTAACCTGAATGTATAATAAATGTTTATAAAATAAAATATACTGTTGGTTGTAAATCAAAGATTTTTACTTCTATTTGAAACACAAAATACAAGTATTTAGAAGTAGCGACATTGTCAGTATGTATTAGTTAAAAGTCTACAATATAGAACCTTAAGAATTAACTATGCAACGAATAATGAGCTTAATATTTATGTGTTGATAATATTGAGAATAGCAACTTAATATTATATGATAATCTAAGGATCATTTCTATTGATCTTTTTGAGTAAGTAGATGTGTTTTGATTTTTTGAAGCAGTTCTTTCTTCACGGTGTCTGGGACCAGTGCCCGGGCACGAGGAGTAACCTTGGTAGCTAACATATCAAATGTGATGTTATTGCTTTCATTTTCTTTGACAACATCTCTGCAAAGCATTCTGACTTGATCTCTCCATCCACATTCTATTAACCGCCGTCTTAAAAGTTCTTTAAACCTGCAACAAAAACATTTCTCGTAAAGAAATCGCCCCTAAGACGACCCACTGACCGAAATCTCAAATAGTTGCTTCACTTTATTAATTTGCCTAACAACATTGTTATATCTCCAGGTTACCTCCAGTCTTGGCTTATTAAGTCGATAGTATGAGCACGTAAGATTTAGACGTTTAGTAAGCAATACGTCTATATCTTTTTAGGGTGACTTGTACATGCAAAAATACCAATAAGTAGTAGGAACTCTAGAATGTGTTTGAAAGTTGACCATACCTTGCATTTTTTCAAAACATTTGAGGAAAGGCAAGGTATGGTCAACTTTATGTCGGTACCTTTCCCGGTCTCCAGTTAAAACCAAACGCTGATGTGCTATGGTATTGTTTACAGTCATGTTAACCTGAAATAAGGACATAATTAATAATTTGCACTGTGAAGTTATGGTATCGTAGGAAAATGGTAAGGTGGTGAGTTTAAAGTATTATGAATAAATACACACCTATTACGTTTCAATGTATCTCGTAATAATTTAAACAAGTCAAATTCGCAAATCCAACAATCGAACAAAATATCAACAAACCACAGAGTACATTTTTATACAACAAACTTCAAGAGACAAGAACACAGACAAATCAGAGTAGAACATAAAGTTAGTCTTTGGACTAGAAACAAAAAAAAACATGAGAAAAATGACAGTGACAGTAGACTTATGACTGTGGGGCCATAGAGTGTAGTAATAGTGAGATTCTAGTATTAAAGGACATTAGTAAGTTTTTTTTTCCCTTGTCACATTGCATGGCTCATGGCTGGATGCCAGTGTGGTCATTTGCTTGGCGAAGCGTCGGACAGGAGAGAAGCTGAGATACATCA
The DNA here is from genome assembly GCA_963680765.1 of Agrochola lychnidis. NCBI lineage: Eukaryota > Metazoa > Arthropoda > Insecta > Lepidoptera > Noctuidae > Agrochola > Agrochola lychnidis. Next base: position 12,253,896 of record OY796858.1, read on the forward strand.
GACTTGCCCCAGACGTGACTTTTTGTTAAGGAGATGGAATGGAGGCTCTAGTAACCAAAATGAGTCTCTTGCTCGGCTCTAACTTAAGTTGGACTGTCTGTACGCACCCACCTATGACTAGGCACTGTAAGATAGATGCTAAAGTCGGCGCAAGACATGGCAGCAATATTTGATCACTTGTTTGATCACATGTCTGGCACGGGTGTTTGGGTATTTGATCAAAGTTTGATCACTTATTTCAACTTTGCCATTCGGTGTCGGTTTTTCGAAGCCGGCGCCAGACATAGCAACAATATTTGATCACTTGTTTGGCACGGTTGTTTGGATATTTGATCAAAGTTTGATCACTTATTTTCAAATTTCCATTCCGTGTTGGTTTTTTAAGCGCACATCAAAGCGTTAAAAGTTCAAATGTGTGCGTAGCACATATGAAAGCGTTGAAAGTTCAAATGTGTGTGTAGCGTCAAATTACAAGTCTGTATAAACTTCACGTTTTGCTTTGCGGGGTAGGCAAAGAGGATCGAGTGGCAACTAAGCTTATGGGCAGTGGCGGGGCAAGGCTTACATTTTATGTGGGTGAAGTACATTTTGCGAGGCCCTCTTTTACTCTAGTCTGTGCTCTGGTGGAGCAAGAAACCAAATTTAAAAAAAGACAGTTGAGACTGTCAAATTTTTAAGTAAAAATTTTTTTTTTAACAGCCTATCCTATAGGATCCTATAGGATAGGCTGTTCAAAAATATTGCGGTTCTGTAAAAACCATTTTTCGATTCAATGATCAAAGTAATAGTTTCTAAGTGACTTTGCTGTTAAGGTCAAAAGTTTTTGGAATATTTTCGATTTTTAAAAAATACAAACTTATTTCACCTAAATATTCATCTCAACTACGGAACCTTTCACTGTGTGGTCTGACACGTACAGACGCCAGCACATCAAGCTACCCGAAACTGTCAAATTTTCCCAATCAACTTTGAACCTTAGACATCAACGATAAAGTTGAAAATCTATTAAATAAATTTGACAGATTGTAGTAGCTTGATGTGCTGGCGTCTGTACATGGCCGTTTTAGGCCGCATTCCGAGTTACGATAAAAGTGATAAAATCGCGAATCCGACCAAATTTAATAGTCACAAAATATAAGGGTTATCTAGTAATAATTGTGACTTTGGACTTTGGATTCGCGATATTTTCACTTTTGGCGTAACTCGGAATGCGGCCTTAAATAAATTACAGGCCGCATTCCGACTTACGTTAAAAGTGATAATATCGCGAATCCAACCAAATTTAATAGTCACAAAATAAAAGGGCTATTGAGTGATAATTGTGACTTTGGACTTTGGTCGGATTCACAGGGCCTGCATCACCTTCTGGCAGTGCAGGAGAATGATAGGTAAGAAGTGGGGCCTATCCCCCAAAATTATTCTGTGGCTGTACACAGCAGTGATCCGCCCCATGATCACTTATGGGGCTGTGGTCTGGTGGCCCCGTACTCAGCTGGTTACAGCTTCTAATAAACTACAACGCACGCAAAGGCTTGCCTGCGTGGCGACCACGGGCTGCATGAGGACTACTCCGACTGCAGCCATCGAAGCCATGCTGGGACTACCCCCGCTCCACCTGTTCATACAGCAGGAAGCGACAATGGCAGCGGTACGTCTTAATGCAATCAATCTCTGGGGTAAGAGGGAGACACAACACACCGCGCTGCTTGAGGGACTCAATAATGAGTTCCCTATTACGAAAGCCATAAATGACCGGGTACCCAAACAATTTATCTTCGATAAAAAATACAGGATTCAACTTCACGAGGATCGTCGATGCGAGGGTTTGCGCCCCGCAGAGCTACGTATCTTTACCGACGGATCCAAAACAGGTAGTGGCACAGGTGCTGGAATCTTCTCGGAGGACTTCAACATACACATAGCCACACCATTGGGAGTCCATAACACAGTGTTCCAGGCCGAATGCATGGGTGTATCTCTTGCCGCTTCAGCCATCATGGCCAGGGAAGTTAAGGACCACTCGATACGCATACTCTCAGACAGTATGGCTGTTCTGCTAGCGCTAAACAGTCACACTGTTGACTCTGGGCTGATATACGAGTGTCACCAGCGCCTTAACCAGGTGGGTAGCCTCAATAATATTACCATTCAATGGATCAAGGGACACAGCGGTTCGCGGGGCAATGACGCAGCCGACGAACTTGCCAGAAGGGGGTCGAGCATGGCACCAGTGGGGCCTGAACCCATTGCGCCACTCCCCTTCGGGTACCTACGCACTCTGGTAAGGAAAAGAACCAGGGATCAACATCACAAACTTTGGTTGGACCACGGTGAATGCAGGCAGGCCAAGGAGGCACTCCCTATGATTGATGGCCGCCTCACGAAACAGGTTCTCCGACTAACGAAACAGCAGCTGCGTACAATTACAGCAGCTGTAACTGGCCATGGGTCATTTAATAAACACCTCTTTGTCATAGGAGTCACAGACAGTCCGCTGTGCAGAGCCTGCATGGAGGACGACGAGACAGCAGCTCATGTGCTGTTAAACTGCCCAGTGGTCGCCACATACAGGGCCAAGTACTTCGGTAACCCAGGTACCCTACGTGAGATTGTCAGTGACACCAAGGCGTTGCTGGCCTTCTTTGAGGAGCTGGGGTGGATCGAATAATCGATTTTCCCACCCGTACGCAAAATACGCGCTTTGACGTGGAGTTGCGGATACCAGCCCGTATTACCTATTACCTATTTGGTCGGATTCGCGATATAATCACTTTTGGCGTAACTCGGAATGCGGCCACAGTTTGACACTTTGACAGTTGACACCCCCAGTTGACACTTCCGTTCTGTAAATCAAATTATTTTGATATTTTTATTGTTATTGAATACTGACTGAGTATTTTTGACAATTTAAAAAAGAACATACAGTTCAAAATATTCCGATACTCTGTAAATAGTTTCAGTGGATTCTAACAAATATATTTTTTTAAATGGCTCACGTTATGGTATTGGATTCAATTGATGCAGATATTTTTGTTTGCGGAACATGTAAAGCCGTTTTTAACTCCTTACAAGTATTCCTGGATCATAAAAGGTTAAAATGTAATAATATCGTTGCAGAAGAAAGGTTTACAAATGCTAATTTGGTGCAGGTAGCAGTTAGTAGTGAACCCTTTTCTGAAAGCATTGCAACATTACATCAAGGCGGTAAGCTCCCTGAGTCTGTGACAGAACAGATATGGCCTAAAGATCTAATTTGTTCTACATGCAAGAAAAAGTTCAAAAAGATTAAAACCTTGCTAGCCCATTTGAAAACTCACAGTGACAAACCTTACCAGTGTCCTATATGCGGTCGCTGTTTTGTTCAGAATTCTCACTTGCAGAGACACATAACATCTCATCGAATGTGGCCAGATGGTCTCAAGGAAACTACAGCAAGAAATCTTGAAGAAGAACTTTTAAGCTACACATGTCCGTATTGCAACTTGATGTTGGTTAATTACAGTCAATACAGAGCTCATCAGAAGAACCATTTGTCTCTAAAAAAATACAAGTGCATTCAAGGGGACTGTATGGAGTATTTTGATACTGTTGATAGTTTACTTCAGCATGTGTCTGTTTTGCATGACTGCCCCCTATATACTTGCCATATATGTAGCTCCTCATTTAGCAGCTTAGAAGATATTGCAACACACCTGCAGATACATATTGATGTGTCTAAAGACAAACAAAGAAACTTGAAAGTATATAAATGTTCACAATGTGATGCTAGATTTCGTAAATCAGAAAAACTGTCTCTTCACATGCAAACAGAGAGTCATAATAAAATGTGTATCCATTGTAACAAGACATTCGCCAGTGATAAGAGATTACGTCTGCACTTACAGATACACAAGCCTTTGAAACCATTTCAGTGCAATATTTGTAGCAGTAGTTTCCACATGAAGAAATATTTGGCAACACATATGCTAAAACATGGTAATAGGCAGTTCAAATGTTCTGTTTGCAAATACACCTTCAAAAGACCAGATTTGCTTCAAAGGCACATGAAGTTACATCAGGCTAAGAAAATGTTAAAGTGTCCATTTAAAGAAGCTTTGGACTGTAAGAAGGAGTTTAGTCGCACAGATAAACTAAAATCACATTTAAAGTCCCACACAAAACGAATGGCTCAACATACAAGTGTTAAAGTTATAGTTTCGCAAAAACATGATGCTGTAGAGAATTGCACAGCCCCATTCAATACAAACTCCACCAATGAGTGACAGAAGGGAAGGTGTTAATTATCAAAAGATTGATTTCTGTTAAAAAATATCTTGCAATTAATTGGAATTAAGATTTATCAATAATATCAATCTTATATAGTTTTAAAAGGATTCAGTAAAGTCTTAAGAAAATAACAAAGAGGTTATTTATGAATGTACTTTAATATCTTTTTATATTGTAAAATGATAATGATTTTATGTCACTACAAGAGATCAATACTACTGTTCTAAACTTGATGAAATAAAAGAGTAGTTAAGCCATGCTACGCACATGAAGGGCTTCTTTCATAGACAGCTAGCTATATCTAATTAAGCAGTAAGTCAGTGAAGCAGGCGGGCTGCTATGTACTGGACATAAATAAGTAAAAGTGATAAGAGTAACAAATTAGGAAATGGATTTCCACAATTCATTGGTGTTTCTTGTAGTTGTATCAACTCTTCTTGTTTTCTCTCATGTAAGTGTTTATATTTTGTGGAAAGAAAATATAAAAAACACCTCAAACTACTCACAAGAGTATTCATTTATAAAAATGTAATTTAATTAATTGTGTTCTAATTTCAATTGTTCCTACAATTTCCTTATTTTTCAGGCTCGGCAGTTCCGTGTTACTGATCAGGTGTATTTTGATATTCAAAGTGAAGACAAACGTCTCGGCCGTGTAGTTATAGGTTTGTTTGGCGACTTAGCTCCGAATGCTGTTAAAAACTTTAAAGTTTTAGCCACAAAGGGCATCAAGGGGAAGTCTTATAAGGGCACCTCGTTTAACCGCATAATTAAAAGGTTTATGGTGCAAGGTGAGCTTACCTAATATTTATATAATTATTTGACACTTGTAGCACATTTTTTTTTAAATAATCCTCTGGCATTAGGTACACACGGCTACACATCACTTCTAGTTTATGCTGATCTCGCATTGCATAGGATTTCCGTATAATGCGAGGTCAGCTTATACTGGAAATCTATAGCTTGATGTGTAGCCATGTGTACACAGGACCTTGATGTTTAGTGATAGTCAATAATAGAATGTAACTGGCCTTTTATTGTAGACGCTAACATGTAAATTGAAATCAATAAATTAAAATTTGATTTTTAGGTGGTGATGTAGTAGCAGATGACGGTACAGGCTCCACAAGCATATACGGCGATTCATTCAGTGACGAGAACTTGGAGACACAGCATAGTGGCGCCGGCTTTGTGTCAATGGCTAATAAAGGTATCTGTCGTTTTTGACGATTTGTGATTAATTTAAATAGGTAAGTAATGAGTTTGTAATGCTTACATTACTTTCCAGGTCCCAACACAAATGGCTGTCAATTCATTATAACAACTACTGGGACACCCTGGTTGGATAATTTGCATACTGTAGTTGGAAAGGTGATTTTATTAATATTATTTAGCATTCTGGGCGTAAGACGAACTGGCAGAATAGAAAACAACAAGTTCCGCTCTAAAACGTATCTTAGACGTAGGTGAAAACTGCCAAGCTTAAAAACACAGTCTCCAGACGATGGATGCCTATGGATGGACAGCACCGCAGAGGCCGACCCAGGAACTGGCGGCGAGACGACTTAGACGCGTACCGCAAGGGTTGGATCGAGGTGGCTCTGGAAAAGGATGCCTGGAAGGATTTGGGGGAGGCCTTTGCTCACCAGTGGGACAGAGTAGGCAAACTAAAGTAGTTAGTAAAAAAAATAAAGTTAGCAGGTATCGTATCGTTCCTACCGCGTTCCTACCGATCCTATTTTAGTAAGCCGAGGGCTTAAAATCGAAGCCTTAAATCATATTTGTCACGCTTGTAATCCCCGAAAAGTAGACGGGGGTGTGACGATGCTCATAATTCGGTTCTAACTGGCTTCTTTCACTATTATCAGTGTCTTCCTAAGTACTCCTACCTCTATAATAATTGTTGTGTGCACAACGCAATATAACAATGCACTGTCGAAGGTTGTGGAAGGCCAGAACGTGGTGCATATGCTGGAGCACACTGCGACGGATGTGGATGATAGGCCGCTACTGCATGTGTACATCGCCGACTGCGGACTGCTGCTTACACCGCAAGCCTTCTACATTTCTGATGATCCTTACGAGTAAGTGTACTATATTGGATAAATTATTTATTTTTGTTTCTATAAAGGGTACACGAATAAAGTTAGTCATTCTTCCATACAAACGTAATATGGTGATTACTTGTCTGTTTGACGGTGTACGTTCAAAACTAAAAATTACATCAATTTGTCTTGTTATTATCTAGCCCTGTATGGAAGCAGAATTGGGAAAAAGTATTGGTTTGAAAGTTATGAGCGTCGAAACTTCCATATTTAAACACTAATTTTAACTCATCTTTGAGCGTGAATAAATGACTTATCACTACATAGTATAAAACAAAGTCGCTTTCTCTGTCCCTATATCCCTATGTATGCTTAAATCTTTAAAACTACGCAACGGATTTTGATGCGGTTTTTTTTTAATAGATAGAGTGATTGAAGAGGAAGGTGTATATGTATAATAACCCGGTTTATACCCGTGCGAAGCCGGGGCGGGTCGCTAGTGTAGTATGAAAATGGCAAAATAAAAACCAACAGCGAAAGATAATTTATTAAAAAATTCAAATAATTTTATTTTGAGTAGATATTCATATAGTAGTTTTTCCATAATATCTAAACGCCCAAAGGCTATTCATGAAATAAATAAATAAAAACTAGAATATAAATACTAAATAAAATAAAAAATACAGAAATAAATAACTTTACTAAATAGCATGCATATATTAGCCACGCCACCAACGAGTTCGAGCCGTCCACTAGTGGAACCTTGGAGTATAAATCGTCTAAAATTTTAATAATGGACATAACTTACGACGATACATAATTATAATTTCGAATAAAATATTTGGTAAGTTTTGTGAGCTTGCATTCTAAATTTATATCCCTAGGGATATAGATATATACCGTAATCAACTAGAAAGCGGTTCATAAGCCGACGTTCGCACGGACGTAATAAAATCGCGGCGGGATTTTTTCGCTCACTGGATTTTCAACTCTCGGTGTTAAGTCCAGTGAGCGAAAAAATCCCGCCGCGATTTTATTACGTCCGTGCGTACGTCGGCTAACTATCGGAGTGCCCTAATTATGATATTGCGACCAATTTCGACGTAGCGTCTCAGACGTAGTTGGTCACAGTTCTAACCTAACCTATTTGGTCGGAGTGCCCTAATAGTTATATTACTACATCATGCTCGTATCATAGTTATATTCCTAGTAAGACAGTAATGAACCGCTCTTATATAATTATATTACGGTATATAGCTATATCCCTAGGGATATAACTATATTACGGCTATAACCATCTTACTGCGACAGATACAAGCTCTAAACCCAAGGTTCAAGCTCTCGGTATTCCAGAACCTGGTATTGTGCGATTAGAGTTGTTTGTACATTGTGATTATTATCTATATTAACAACCCTTGTCTTATTTTCAGTCTGTGGGCATGGATCAAAGCGTCGGCTGTTCCACTGACCATGTCCTTCTCAATACTCGGCTTCTTTCAATGGATGATTCGGAAAATGGAAATATAAGTAAAATTACACGAAATATGTAATATATAAAAAGGCACCTACTTATGCCATATCTTAAATTGCTTTTTAATTGCTTTTAGGTAGATACATAAACAATTATATACACGATACTTTTAATAATGTTCTTAATTGTTATATAAGGAGTGACCATTTGAAATAAAATGATCAATGAAACTCGTGTCTTTTTATTACATACTTTCCCACGTTATTCTCTTCAGTGATATCGCCCAGATGAACAAGGTGGGAATAATAACTCCTTTTTTACCCTGTAATGAAATCTTAGGCGACAAAGAAAATAGACCGTCATAAAAAAAAATGGTGGCACTCGGGGAGTGCCGACAGAAGTGAAAACTTGAACAAGGATCGCCTTGGTGGAAGAAAAATAAAGAGCACAATCGCGTTTACAAAAATGAGGTTTCGTCATGGTGTCGCGAAATCAATGGTTTAGTCCCATCTCAAAAATGCCCAACGCGCCTAAAGAAGTTTTCACTTCAAAAATTGCGACACAAAGTGAAATGTCGAGAATAAAAAACCAGTGTCACTGACAACTTGAAGAGTAAGCAAGCTGTAGCAACAGTAGGTAAACATATGGATGCCTGCCGAAAAAACGATAGTGATGACCGTCATTGCACTGCTACAAAGTTGTCGCCAACTCGCCATCGATATTCTATCAAGGATTCGTCTGAACAAATCCTTGATTGAATACCGCATATTAAGAAGTCGCGATACTCACCCCAGCTAAACATACCGACAGCTACACCATAGATCTTGAAACCTGAAATACAAATACCTACTTTAAATACCTAAAAATATCATAGCAAGCTTTTAGTTGAATACGACAGCTTTTATATTTCAGGACAGGAATACATACATGACTACAATATTATGCTGATAATCGGCTGCTAGCGTTCACATTCTGGGGGCCTACCACCAGCTCATAAAGCAGTATAATTTTAATATTACTTCAGTGTGAGAAAGAGATGGAGCTATACGTCCTGTAGAGCTTCATCTCTTTCCCACACTGAAGTAATATTAAAATTATACTGCTTTATGAGCTGGTGGTAGGCCCCCAGTTCAGTTGACTTTGTCAGAAGTTTAAGTGTGACTTGAGAGCTAAGCTTTGAAGGAATACTTTTAATTGGACTTCGGAGCGGAATATTATTTTTCTCAAACATGCATGGAAATATTGTCATTATTTTCGAACAAAGAACACGCGAAGTATCGAATTTACGGTCAAAGAAAATCAAATCCATTGCAGGCGCGTTTTTTTAAATTGGATCATTACAACGCTCCAGCAATGTTATATGAAATGGCGTGCTGGGGTTATTAAATACTCTTTGATTGGATCTCTTTTATCATTCTTGGCATACCAAAGTTCTCTTTGCTTAGTACAAATTGCGTTCACGCATTGTGACTGTATAGCCTTAGATGCGTTTGCCTTTCGGCACAGATGATAAATAGAAAATTGGCGGCAAAGCTGAAAATTCGTCTTGATTTGTTATTTACTTAAATAATAGATAATTAAAATGAGTTCCAACGCTTCAGTGAGTGAAATGGAGATTTATTGTACTCCACCAGATTTAAGATCAGAAGCCAAATTAGCCATGGAAAACCTGCTTCCAGCGAAGTCAAAAGAAAAACACATGAAAGTAAATGAAAATTTTATGATTTTGAAAAACGAGAATAAAGTGAACATTTTCTACAAACTGTGTATTTTTGGCGTATTTCAATGAGATTACTTAAACTAAAAAGCCATGATACATTATGGGCAATTTATTCCATGCTGAAATGTACAGTTCATGTTAAAAACGGCATTAACTTGAAAAATTATGGAAATGTAACTACTTTTATTTCCCTGCATTATTTTGAGAAAAGCACTATATATGCCTCGGCGGAAATGGCAATTGCCTGTCTCGTATTGGTGAAGTCCTCGCCTACGGCTCGGCCTTCAAACTCGTACTCGACCTGCAATTGCGTATTTCTCGGCCTTTGCAATAATGTACTATTTCAGATCAGTTAGTGAAACTGGATAGGTTATCTTTTACCACGACTCTGCAATAGATGAATGAAGGGTCTGCCTAACTAAATAGCATTTGTCACAACGATCTACGTGATACCTACCTAAGTCAACGGTAAAAAAAATTGCCCGTCCTCACATTTACGTAAATTATTTGGGTTGGTGAGTTCATCCACCTTTCGCCAGATATGTTTTAGTTCCAGGTAGGGACAAGCCTATTGCCAATGGAGCACCTAAAATCCAGTCTCAGGGCATATACTGAGAAATTCCTCAAAATACCCTTTCTGGTTTAAGGGATTAGGTTATTGGTGTAATGAAGTAAGTAATAGTGTACTTAATACTTAATTACATGAGAGCAATAGCAGTATTTTTCCGTAACGCTTATTTTTGTATATTCACACTTGTTCTTCAATCGGCTGATCAAGTTGTCAAAGAACAGAAAACAATGTTATATAAGGGTTTTTGAAGTGAAAACTTCTTTAGGCGCGTTGAGTGATTTTTGGTAGGGGATAAACTTATGAATTCGCGTCACCCGACATGTTCGCGCCGTCTCGTCGTGTTGTATGGGTGTGTAAGATATGGCATATAATATCAATGCAGGCAGCAATGACGAATGAGCGGCGGGTCGCCGTGAGCGTTGACGAATCAGCGGACTGTACTGCTCCCGTCTCGCCGCCGCCGCTCACATAGGTACCTAAGGCGTAGTACAGCAGTCTCGGTCAAACTATAGCAGTAAGTTTGAAGGTCGCGAGTGCGTGCTCCTGAGAATTTTATTGAAAGCTAAGTGTTTTTGTGTTTTTGACTGTAAGTGGATAAATATTCATTTAAGTACCTACCCATCCTATCATGTTTTGATTAATAAATAGATAACTGAATGAAAATGTTTATAATAAATTATTGCTCGGAGTGCCAATAAATGTGAAAACCAGACTAATGTTAATAATTTCAATTTACAAATTATTGATTTTTTAAATTATTCATACCATATAATTTATAAATAAAATAACTTCTCCCGCTCTCGGCAGAGCGGGAGGGCGTGTCAGACTCTTACTGACTAAAACCCACCCGTGTTCTTTCGGTTGCCCTGTTGCCGGGGGTCACGATTTCCCTATCGGTTTTCTTCGCACCCCCGGCAGGCATTGGCCCTAGCGGACCCCGTCAATTCTGCTGACATCTCTTTGAGGCGCGCGTGGAACACAACGCGCCGTCGACTCGGGCCTGGTCCTGATCGGACGGCAAGCTACCCATTGCTCACCGTCCGCATGCCCGCGCCTACGGTGGCCGGAAATCGGCTCTCGATTCCCGACGCCCAGGGCGTCTCCTCCTGCGGCGGTTAGGTGCGTAAGGGCGCGAAGTTTGCCTCTCCCTCACGCGTTCCGCCTCCTCCTTCGCGAGCATTACCGCTTCGCAGAAGGAGATGACGGCCTGCCATTTCCTCTCGCAACTGAACCAGGGCCGGACGCGAAAGATCATCGCCGCCGATTGCCTCCATGAGGACACGACGATGCTCCGCCGAAGCCGGGCAGACCTCCACCGTGTCCTCCGGGCGATCCACACAATGGTGACACCCGGGCGTTTCCTCCCGCCTTATCTTGAACAGGAACATCCCGAAGCAGCCGTGTCCGGTGAGGACCTGCGTCAGGCGGAAGGCGAGGTTGCCGTGGCGCCTCTAAAGCCACTCATCAAAGAGGGGTCTTATCGCCGCAATTGTGGCGTGCCCAAAGTCGGGACCCTGGTGAAATCATTGTTGAGACCGCTCCTATCAACATCGCCGCGCGCTGGGGCAGTGAACGAGGGGTGTGGCGAGTCTGCCGGCCGCACGGCCGAGCGGTCCACAGAGTACTTTAGGTATTATACGATACTCCGCGCCACATCATTCAACATTCTGTATTATTATAAACATGTTATACCTACAGTCCAATTAATTTTCATTTAACTCCACCACGACCTTTCGTCGCGATCAATCATGAATTACAATTATTTTCTTCCATTCATAAGAATACTTAAACCAAAGATGTAAGTACCTAATGAGTTTTAGTTTTAATTTAACTAACAAAATCAACCGATGTTTATATTACCAATACTACTATGACTTCACGTTCTCATTAACTTGTAATGCCAATAGAATACTTAGATACACAGTTATGTAAGCGAAGCTGCGGGCACAGCTAGTACTATACTATAGGTAGGTAGGTACCTACTACTAGGTAAGCTCGTAGTTAGTTAAGAGGTTATTAGTGTATAAAAAACCGGCCAAGTGCGTGTCGGACCACGCACAATGAAGGGTTCCGTAGATGGGTTGAATTTATCCCAAGAACAAACTTAACATTGTCATAGTATAAAGAGAGGTAGTAAGCTATCTTCATACAAACGCACCGCGCGCGGCTTGTATGTGTGGGGCCATAGTATCTATGCGTCGCCGCACGCACACTTAACAAAATCTCAACCCGTTTCTCGTGGCCCCACACTTACAAGCCGCGCGCGGTGCGTTTCTATGAAGATAGCTTACTACCTCTCTTTATACTATGACATTGTAGTTGAAAAACATGTTCTCTCATATGGAATGTATGGGAAACATGTTTTTTCAGCGGCAAATGTAAGTTGTTCGATTATTACTCGTTAACTTGTAGAACCTACTTAGCTGTAATAGTTCTCCTTTTAATTTAGTTAAATATGCTATTGCTGTGAATTTTTCCACAATTATCCAGAACCAACCATTTAGCTAGCAGGGGGGGCACTTGACTTAACAAAAATGTTCACTTTAAAGCTTAATGTTTTGCAAACGGATCCCTGAATCCAAAAATGGTGTTTACAACTCAATATTTTTGAACGACCTTTCAAACGATACCCCACACCTTGGGATAGACGAGAAAAAAAAACATCCCCACTTTATGTGTCCACACATCCATACTACACGTAAAGTGGGGATGATTTTTTTTACCCTAAATAATGTTTGTTTCTTGATTTTATGTTACCACTTTGTCGGCGTGATTAATATGTATACTCATGCTAAATTACAGCTTTCTAGTACTAACAGTCTCTGAGCTAAGCCGCGAACAGATAGATAGACAGACGGACGGGCATGGCGAAACTATAAGGGTTCCTTGTTGACGGCGGGAACCCTAAAAAACGGCAACGGGGAAGGAAAGAAAAACATGTAAATTGATTTTATTACATAATTTATTGTTTCTTTTGATTTAATTTTAGAATACATACTTACATAATTAATATTAGGTAGGTATATACAAAAAATCACTCCAAGTTCTACATTTGTGAAGTACTTATTCATAAATCAATTCATTGTTTAAAAAAATATTTTAACTTAGATTCTGTGTACCTGACTGCATAAATATTTTGAATGGATTCATCTGGTAAAATTGATAACAAAATAAAATAATTGCTAAAATACAATATAAAGTAAGTAGGTAGGTACCTACATATCTCTGCTTACTGTTATTTTAAACAATATTCAAAAGAATTTATTATTAGCAACATTTATGATGATTTACAGGAATGTTAATATTTTAATAGCAATCATATCTCCGAGTTTTCTTTACAGAAAAAAATATTTGCTAATAAACAAAAGTTTGTGATTTTAGCCTTGATCAGGAAATTTGACCAAGAACCGATCGAAGAAGCCAAATATCGTGCAGCTACCTAACATATACGTCCCGGTGCGTGCACAGATTGCAAGATACCTAGCGACATTGCTGTGACGTCTTCATTCTACTGAGCAATTCAATAAAACTAGTCGGCGGAGATGAGCAGCCTAGAACAGGCGTCTTTGTCGCACATATTAAACTGTTCGTAATATTCACTGAACACAATATTATCAGCACACTATTTAAATGTTAGTCCTAGAAACTTAAGTAGATGTTCAGTAACGTTGTAGCAGGAGTAGTGCAGTGGCGATCAGTATGACGACAGGAGCGAGTAAGTGCGTGTGCGCGGCGTCGGGCGCGGCGCGCGCGTCGCCGGCGTTGTCCGCCACCTGCTGCGCGGTGGAGCCGCACGCGCGCGCGCACGACGCCCACGCGCGGCACACGTCGCACGCGCTCGCGGGGACTGGGGAGAAGAACACGCGGGCGCGGTGACCTGCGGGGAGAAGGAAATTGTAGTCAGGAAAATAATGATGGTAGTTCACATGATTTCAGATACATAAATAATCATAGTAGGTATCTCTTAACCTAATTCGTAAGTACAGTTCATCAGTTCCATCCATGTAGTAGAGTTAATGCCACTATTTAAATTTCGGACTATACTTCGGACTGCTACTGAGAAATTCCCATCGGAAAAACCCAATATCATTTTTCCGGAACTGGAAATCGAACCCAGGATTCTACGCTCAACAGTCGCGACTACTAAACTAACGAGGCAGTCAATGGTGTCGATTCTCTTGTCACAAATGCCTCTAAACTAAACTAAAAATCACTAAAATTTAGTTTATTCCTGTCAAACGACGATTTCCCATTCTGAAATAGACTAAAGCGACACAACTTAACTAAATTTTAGTTTGACAGCACTAAGATGGCACTGAGATATTAGTTTAGTGAAAATGGCAATTTTGCTATTCTGAATTTGACGTTTTTAACCTAAAATTTAGATTTTCTAACTAAATATGACTATTTTTAATCGCGACTAAAAACGTGGAATAAAATTGGTTGTCATGAACTAAAATTCACACCAACAACACCTCGACTTCAAATGAAAAAACAATACTAAATATTTTTTTTTCTTTTGCTTATATCTCGAAAACGGTGTGTCCAATCGCAAAAATAATGAAAATTTCGACACCCTTTATGAAACCCTTAAACCCCTAACATTCTACATGTAGGTAATATTTTTTCTAATTTTCCATACAAAAAGTGAAAAATCCATATAAAACACGTCGAGGCTGCCCCCCCTGCGCACCTTCGGCTCTAAAAAGATCACGTGGTTAGGTATCACGTGTGGAGTCACGATTGTTAAATTCGATTTAGATGTGTCAAAATTATTTTTAAATTTAGAGAATTTATTTTGCAGAATAGCTTTGAGATTTTCATAGTCAAAAGTAAGGAATTTTAGTGATAGTTTAGTTAGTTTAGTTCGGTGTACAAGAGAATCGGCACCATTGAAGATTGATTGTATACTTTGGGTGGTCTAGGGATGAGGCATAAGGTTTCAGCATATAGTGTTTCTTAGAAAATGTTAGGAACGACGAACCTACAAAGAAACCGAATTTCTCTTACTCCGGTCGTCAAGTAGGATTAACAAAGAAGTCGGTTAATGCTGTATACTGACTGGAGTCATAGAGGTCCTGCATGGTGGCCCAGGCCGGGCGCTGGCGGCCCACGGCGAGCGCGCGCGGCGCGGCCAGCGTGGCGCAGCGCTCGGTACGCGCGGCGCGCACGACCGCCTGCACGCGCGCGCCGCCCGCCGATACGCGCGCCCACACCACGTGACGCACCGCCTGGGGACATACACGGGAACTTATCAATCTTAAATTCATTCACTGACAGACAACGCACAATCTAAACAGCTGGGTCTAGAAGCATGAACACACACACATTCCTTTTATACCTTTAAGATCCCCTAAAGGGGTTAAATAGCGGCTGAAAGTTTGTATAAATATTCGACATTTTGCTGAAAATCCCATCGGGTGCACATCTGTTCACTTAAAACCTACTAGGAACAAAAATGGACATCGCAGCGACCTACTTGCTTTCAGACTTAGCCCACGTTCGCACTGACGTAAAAATATCGCGGCGGGATTTAATCGCGCACTAGATTTTCAACTCTCAGTATTGAGCCGAGCGTTGAAAATCCAACAGAGTACACACGGCTACACATCAAGCTATACAATTCCAGTATAAACTGTACGGAAATCCCATACAGCGCGAAATCAGCATAAACTGAAAATGTATAGCTTGATGTGGAGCCGTGTGTACAACTCACCGCGTCAAAAAACACAATGTAAGATTTCAACTCTTGGCGCTAAGCAGAGCGCTTAAAAACCAATGTGCGAAAAAAAAATCGCCTCGGGAAAAAATCGCGCGTGCGTACCCGGGCTAATACTGGTTTTATACCAAACCTGTGCAAAGAAACGAAGCAGAGTGAAATTACCAATAACCTATAAAATATAAAGCAATTATATTACTCAATATTTTCCTCGAGCACCGCTTTGCTTCCTCGCAGAGCTCTGGTGAAATACCAGCCTTATTGATATTAACCGGTTTAGGACCGCGGGTGATCCGCGCCGTGACAGATTTACGACCGCACTTGAATAAACAAAAGCATCGGGTTTCATAATAACGTCTGAAGTGTTTTGTTTATGTTTTTTGCTACTCGAATAGATTAGAGATACATTGTAAATGGTTACAGTCTTTGTTATCAACGTTTACTAATCTTTATTACCCGTTTTTTTTGTGATTTCTATGTTGTTATGTTTTTACGATTTCTGATAAAACTACCGTACCAATTCACACGAAATCTTGCAGGGTACATTATGGATAGATAAGTTATCTAATAAAAGCGTTTTTAGAAACAA
Organism: Agrochola lychnidis; assembly: GCA_963680765.1. Lineage (NCBI taxonomy): Eukaryota > Metazoa > Arthropoda > Insecta > Lepidoptera > Noctuidae > Agrochola > Agrochola lychnidis. The sequence continues at coordinate 12,270,277 of OY796858.1, forward strand.
TTTTTTTTTTTAATTCAAAAAATCTAGATTTTTGCTGATCTAGAATTTCTAGTGCTTTCATAACTTTCTCCGTAACAAAAAAAAAAATTATTTTAATTTTTTTCTATATTTTGTCTAAAACGATGAAAAATTTATTATAGAAAAGAAATAAAACACTTACCGATCAGATCCATACAGAAAACTCACAAAATATCACAACTTTCACTTTCACGTGAACTTTCTCCTTCACGTTTGTTTACATTTTTTTTGGTTGGGTCAAAATAGGTATAATATAATGTTATTTAGTGCGAATATTATCTAAAACGATGTATTATTTACTTCAAAATGAAAATATCACCACTTTCCGACGATTTACACACAAAAACCATTAAAAAACGAATTATTACAGCGAACGCGCGCATCCCGGGAGTGACGTTTGACTGTCATTTTGACCGCGCGGGTATGTCATTTTCAACATTTTTTTAAAATGTTGCCCATTTATATTTTTGCTTTTAGTCGATTTATTTGACGAGAATATCTATCCGACCATAGACTGCAAAAAATTTCAGACAAAAATATAGATTACAGCGAATACAAATAGAGTTGTAAGCCGTGTGGGTGACTTGTTCACAACGGTCCCTTAACGGTATTGTATAGGTATAATTCCGTGCTTACCGTCAATTCTGTGAGTGTGTTAATGTCAGCTAAATATCCTGATGGTAGTTGGACAGTCAGTAACGTCAGCCCGCTTTCCGTCTCATTCCCTTGCGCCACGAACCTGTAAATGAGATTGTGTATTAATTTCTTACATCAGCTCAACGAATCGACCCATTATGGTGTAATTTTGTTTGATGTTCGAAGTAACATCACCACCGTCATGCACCGTGTGTCATAGAAACTAATGTGTAAAAGTAATCGACTAATTCAAAACAATTTAAAGATTGTTTTGAATTAGTCGATTCGCCATCTCTATGTTTTTGATCTGGGGGCCTACCACCAGCTCAAAAGCAGTATATTACTTCAGTGGGAGAAAGAGATGGAGCTATACGTCCTGTAGAGCTTCAACTCTTTCCCACACTGAAGTAATATTAAAATAATAATGCTTTATGAGCTGGTGGTAGGCCCCCAGCACTGTTTTTTAATCTTTCCTCGTCCTTAGTCGTTCCTTCACTGTTGAGGACCTATGTCTCAATAACTACTTTCTGAACAGCGGATCTCTATTTGTACCTAACAACATAAAGGTTAGTCAACTTAATTTAGTGCTATGTTCACCTGCACTTCCTGTTGCTCAGACACCTAACTTGACCATGTCTTTCGGCAATGTCCTTTTAGTAATTTGTCTTCCTTTTAATAAGTACCGGTCAACTGCCCTAACTTCGCCTGGCGTCCTATGTTAGCCTATAATGAAAAAGCGGTAATTTCTTTTTCATTTTACTTCATCCAAGAAAAATGAATTTTTTTTTTTTTTTTTCATTGTATGCAAACATAGGACGCCAGGCGAAGTAATGGCAGTTTATTGTCATTCCCATTTTTTTCAATTCTACTGTAAAAATAAGCTTATACTACTCACCCAAAGCAGACCGACAGTTGCAGTCTATCCTTCGTAGACACCTGGTCAACTCGAGGGTCGAGAGTGTACCTCGGCCACGGTGCCGTGACGTTGGTGGCGCCGCGGGCCGATAGACCCAGGAGCCCTAAGCCTCGGCCCTCCGTCACTGCGCTTACTGACCGGCTATTGCGGATCTGGTGGGCAAAATAATGAGATGGTTTAAGTTATTATGTACAGAGTAAAGAAAAAATCAGTTTCACAAGAGTAAAGCTTAAATTAAGCACTTTCTGAAACAATACTGCTCAGAAAACCCGCCCACAGAAAACCCCCTTTTCACCAGCTCTCCCGAAATTGCGAATCCAAAAGCATAACTACTATGTGAGGCGGAACTTACACAGTTTACAGACCACTATACTTCGGCTCGTTTACTTGTGTAAAACTGTGTTTATACCATATTTTGCTTTTTAATACCTTTACCAAGTGGATTGCAATAGGACCCAAAATCTGATTTGATCTATCTAGATCAGATCAGATTAAGAAAGGTTTGTTTCATTACCAACTTTGAACCACGAGAAGTAATCTTGGCATCTGTTTAAATCTTTAGAATTTATAGATAAAAGACAGCGTGCTATGAAAATCGACTTGTTACCGATTTCGTTTGTATGACGAGGGCGTTGTTCTCTCCGATCTGGAACTGTCTCGCCTCATCAGATCCGGTGACGTTCACTGACACGCGGAGCTTCGAAGACGTTTTCACTGTTTCCGCGTATTGTGCCAACGAGTCCATCTGAAAAATAACAATAAACACATTTATTTAGGATATTACACTTTCTTCCGACTCCGAGGAGCTCGTGGTTAAGTAATAACAGCCACAAGGGTCGATCCGATAGGTTAAACTACGCTTACCGGGGTTGATCTGTGATGGGTGACCATCTTTACATACCGATACTCCTCCGTGCCTCGGCAAGCACGTTAAATTACTTATTTAAACGTTGACAGTCGTCACGGGTCGTCAGAAGCTCGAAAGTCTGACAACCAGTCTTACCAAGGGGTATCGTATTACCCAGTTACTGGGTTGTGGAGGTCAGATAGGAAGTCGCTCCATGTAAAATACTGGTATTTAGCTGCATCCGGTTAGACTGAAAGCCGACCCCAACATAGTTGGGAAAAGGCTAGGCAGATTGATTGACACTTTCTTCCGACTACCTATGTTTAGAATTTTGGCACTGTGTTATGATCAGTGCGGGTACCTAGGTTTCCACAAGGTGGATTGACCTGATGATGGTTGTGGGAATCCACAGGTCTCGGTGCGCACTGAGCAGTTGCCTGTACTCACCACTTCCGGGTCGGGGTCGTGCGGTAGGTACGCCTGCAGCAGGTAGCGCACCACGGGCGTGGCCTCCTCCACCAGGCGCGCGGCCAGCATGGCGCGCAGGCCCCACGCGGCTGTGGTGGCTTCTAAGCTGTTGCCTTTAAGCCATGGGTTGCGCCACTCGTTGCCGGACAGAGTTCGTGACCAGAATAGGGTGGAACCTGTGGATAAAATAAAGTTTAAAAAAGGCCTTGGAGAGTCTGTCGGCTTTTTTACTGGGCACGTGCCGTTTCTCCAGCTTCTATTGTACAACAGCACGCTTAGCATGACCAAAATAGATAGATAAACAATCACAATCTGTCATTTTATTTATTTTTCCATCGACAAAACCCATAAAAATAGTATATTATGCAATTAGTGAATAAAGGACGGATTTAAATCGAGGGCCATAGATGAATTACGAGCAAGTGAAGGATTCTAACGATTGAATCACGACCGTAGGGAGTGATTCATGATGATTGAATCACGAGCATAGCGAGTGATTCAAGTGTTAGAATCCTGAGCGACGCGAGTGATTCATGGCCCTCGATATAAATCCGTTTTATTCAAGAGTTGCATACTATACTTTATACCATGACTACGAGAAAAAGAAAGATTTAAGCGAAAATAGAGATTTACTGAAGAAAAATGTGTGCGGTCGTGGGACCCCCGTCAGAAACGAAGTTCTTTCTCACGTATGATTTAAAACAAAAACAAAATTTTTGCAGTAGCCATCTTGCATTTACATTTTGACCTCATGTCGGCGTTAGCGCCCTAGAAAACTATGAAAACGACACCCATGATGAAAAATTTGATTTTTTATGAGCGGCCATCTTGGGTTTACATTTCGACCCCGCTATCGGCTTTAACACCCTCGAAAACCATGAAAACGATACCCATGATGAAAAATTCAAAAAAATTCAGAGCCACCATCTTGAATTTACATTTGGACCCCACTATCGGCTTTAACACCCTCGAAAACCATAAAAACGATACCCATAATGAAAAATTAAAAAAAAATTCAGAGCTACCATCTTAGATTTACGTTTCAACCCCACTATCGGCTTTAACACCGTCGAAAATCATGAAAACGATACACATGATGAAAAATTTAAAAAATTCAGAACCGCCATCTTGGATTTACATTTCGACCCCACTATCGGCTTTAACACCCTCGAAAACCATGAATACGATACCCATGATGAAAAATTCAAAAATAATTCAGAGCCACCATCTTGAATTTACATTTTGACCCCACTATCGGCTTTGACACCCTCGAAAACCGTGAAAAGGACACCCATAATGAAAATTTTTTAAAAATCCGGCTTGCAGTGTACTCGGGCCGATGTGCACAATTTTATTTCTCAACACTGTAATCACTTTACTCTTTTCTTTTGTTTTTTCTGCCGGCGTTCTCTCTCTCTTTCTCTTTGAATTAGAAGAAGACAATCAAAAATATTAACACTTTTTAGCGTGACGATTTCTGAAAGTTTATAAGTCGCGTTGAAGAACTTCGTTCTAAAAAAGGAAGTTTAAATTAATCGCAAGGAGGTTGTACAGCATTGAGATCGAGGTCGAATATATTGGTGTTCTAAATTCAAACACCAAAATAGTGATTAAAAGTGCTTTTTATTCACTGTTTTCAGTGAATAAAATAAGCTTTTTAGAGGGGGAATGGTATAAACTCGTTTCTATGGCTGTTGTTGTAAGTATAACCAATATTCTTAGGCCGTCTTAAGCGTTAACAGCTAACTCGAAGTTAACAGCAAACTCAGAGTTAATCCAATAATTCTCGTTGGATTAACCCTGAGTTAGCTGTTAACTTCGAGTTATTTAGCTAACCGATGATCGCGCAAGTGGGCTTTAAATGTAGTAGTTTCTTCAAGTAGCTTAGCATAGTATCTATGTATGTAGGTATACGAACCGTATCTAAACAGTCTATTACATTACAATATATGAACTCAACAAAAACGGAATCCAGTTACTAGTAAGTCAAATGTAAGTAAATTATGTAATAAAATATTAGCCTGTAAGTTAATACCTGTAGTGTTAGCGTATTTGTCCATCATTTCCAAGGTCTGCGTGAGTTGTGGATGTCTCGTCACCGCCAGTGCGCCTCCGACTAGCGCCAGAGAATACGCGTCCAGTTCCGGAGACAAGCCTCGCGCTATGTAGTCAACTGCTTTGTTGATGTTGTTCTTGTATAAGACATCACTGCCCTAAAAAGTAATGTCTCGTTTATGTAAATAACTTCATGTTATTTTTTTATATTTTCCATTTTTTATTGAAGTGAAAACTTCTTTAGGCGCGTTGGGCATTTTTGAGATGGGACTAAACCATTGATTTCGCGACACCATGACGACACCTCATTTTTGTAAACGCGATTGTGCTCTTTATTTATATTACGTTACGGATCAATGTATTATCTAGTACTTCTAATAATACTGCAGTAAATTATTTAAACTTTTAGAATTGACAAAAGAGAATGATAACAAGAATATTTTATTTCATCACCAAAATATAAATCGCTTCTCTGGAAAAATCCTAGATGTAGAAATGTTAATAGACAAATATCATATGAATATCTTATGTTTTTGTAAAACCTGGTTAAAACCAGATAGAATGTTATTTAATGTAAATCATTTTTCAGTTGCCAGTGCGTAAACCGGTCTTCATAAGGGGTTGGTACCTACCTTGATATTATGTAATAGTTTTCTCAGATATAAGGAAAGAAAGGATATCACTGCTTGCTCTGTTGATTGCTTATGTGAGGTAGTAGGTATGTGCAGAGGTTGAAGGCTATATTTTCCTAAGTGTTTATAGACCACCAGCCTCAAACTTGTCATCATTTTTAATCATAATGGAAGAAATACTAACTAAACTTTTTAGAGATAATAAAATAGTTTTTATTGTGGTGACCTAAATATTGATCTATTAGTAAATTCACAGGAAAAATGTAAGCTTGTCTCATTGTTTAAATCTTTCAATTTAAAATGTATATTTAATGTAGAAAACCGCACAATGAAGGGTTCCGTAGTTGGGATGAATTTACCCCAAAAACAAACTTAACTTTGTAGTTGATAAACATGTTCTCCCATACGGAATGTATGTGAAAACATGTTTTTACAACTGCAAAGTTAAGTTGGTCGATTATTACTCGATAACTAGTAAAGCCTACTTAGTTGTGATAGTTTTCCTTTTAATTTCGTTATATAAACTACTGCTGTGATTTTTTTCACACATCCAAAACTAACCATTTAGCTGGCAGGGGGGGGGGGACACTTGACTCTAACAAAAATTAGCACTTTAAAGCTTAATATTTCGCAAACGGATCCCTGAATCCAAAAATAGTTTTCACAAACAATGTTTTTGAAGGACCTTTCCAATGATACCCCTCACCATGGGTCAGAGGTACCCTAAAAAAAATGTTTTTTTCATAATTTTGTTTTACCACTTTGTCGGCGTAATTATTATGTATACCTATGCCAAATTACAGCTTTCTAGTACGAAGGGTCTCGGAGCTAGACCGCGCACAGACAGACAGACGGACATGACGAAACTATAAGGGTTCCTTGTTTACTACGGAACCCTAAAAAGTGGAGATATTTTATATAATTTATATAACGAAAAATCATTGACTTCAGATCAAATAATTCATAATTATGTAAGAAACTATTCTAAGATATTTTAAAAGAGTCTGCGCCCAAGCTAAATCTAAATTAATAAGTAACAAAATTAATATTTCTAACAATAAAATAAAAGCTGTGTGGCAGGTAATTAACAAAGAAATTGGAAACACAAAACAGCGAGATCAGAATTGTCTTTAAAAATTGATAATGAAACACTTCAGTAAAGACATTCCAAGTTTTGAATTCAAGCCAATGCAATTAAAAAGCATTTAAAAGTCTTAACATAAAAAAACACTGAAGACTTATGGAGATTTCCGTTAAGGTTCTTGAAGATATCATTGACACAATTGCCCCTGTCCTAACAGGCATATTTAATCAATGTTTAGATAGCTAATGATTAGTTTTACTTATTTAATTAAACATATTTTGTTTAGCTATTAATGAAACATAGTAAAGTAGCACCAATTTTCAAATCGGGTAGTAATAGTGATCCCTCTAATTATAGACCAATATCTGTGCTACCAGCATTGAGTAAAATATATGCTCTACAGGACGTATAGCTCCATCTCTTTCTCCCACTGAAGTAATATTAAAATAATACTGCTTTTGAGCTGGTGGTAGGCCCCCAGATGTTGTTACATTTTATTCTAATGGGATTTTACATAGTTACCAGTTTGGTTTCACAAAAGGTAGGTCGACGCTGACGCAGGAGTAAAACTCATCAGTCACATTTTGGAGTTCTGGGAGAAGTCCCAGGATGCAATTGGCATTTTTTGTGACCTCTCAAAAGCGTTTGACTGCGTTGACCACAATACACTGATCTGTAAATTACACCACTACGGAATTCGTGGACAAGCTGTTGATCTTGTTCTTTCCTATCTATCAAACAGGCAGCAAAAAGTAAATGTTAATGGGGCGACGTCTTCGGATTTCTTGTTAAAATGGGCGTGCCTCAAGGTTCAATTCTCAGCCCTTTCTTATTTCTAGTTTATATAAATGATCTTCCTTAACTTATCGGATATAATTCTATTTGCTAACGACACTTCTCTTATTTTTAAAGTAGACAAGAAAGATACAGATGTCTTACATGTCAACGATAGTCTAGCAGTTACCTTAGTCTGGTGCAGCGCCACAAGCGCGTAGGCCGCTAGCGACAGCGGCGCCTGCGCGTGCGGGCTGGCGCGCGCGGCGGGCGCGGGCGCGGGCCAGGCGCCGTCTGTTTGCTGCGCCTGCGCCAGCCACACGGCCGCGCGCCGCGCCGCCACCGGCTCCACGGCGATGTAGCGCGAGCAGCGGGACAGCCAGCGGGTCGCTACGGCTGTCATCCTGGGAATATACCACTACATTTTGATCTTTATCCAAAAAAAAACAAAATTGCCAGCAACTATGGTATTCTCTAGACATTTGTCTAACACTCACGAAGATTATTAACCTGTGTATTTACGAATAGTGGTAATGAAGTGAAGCTCCTTATGAAGACGCTAAACTAAGGAGGTTTAAGCTATACCTTGTTTTTCCGTGATGAAATCCTCATGAATACCCTTCGTCTTGGGAGAACAGAAGGTTATATCGGACCCCTACCGACTAAAACCCCACTGTTCCTACTACTACCATGTTTCGGGGGCCTGGAATATACTTGTACATTCGCCGCACCCCCTACTACCTACCACTAACCTATTTTTTTCTCCAAGCAGCGTTAATGTATTCCAATTTAAAAGATCTAGTATGGGTAGTTACAAGCACTTAACTCATTTGAATGTTGAAAAAGAAAAATTGTGCCGAGTCAAGAGTACAATCAGCATTAAACTTCTTCTACTCACCAGACGTCTCCCTCAGCGTCTGCGTCAATTTCAGTCGCAAACGATCCGTCAGGTCGTCGGTACGCCATCAGTCGCTGGTAGCCGGTCGCTGCCAGTTCTCGTGCTTCCTTTGTTGTCGCTACCTCTTCTTGACCAGAAGCCTAAAGATGGAAGAAAAAATAACGCCAACGATACTACTTAGATATTTGTTTTTTTTTTCATGCTTCGTTGTATAGGATCAGAAGCGCGACTCCTGAGCCCTGGGTATGGTCCCCAAGTCGGGGAGTATTAAGTATTAGGATTTTCCATTAAAAAAATATTCAAAAGCAGCCTGAAGCTCTACAGGACGTATAGCTCCATCTCTTTCTCCCACTGAAGTAATATTAAAATAATACTGCTTTAGGAGCTTGTGGTAGGCCCCCAGAAGTCAGACTTGTGAATGAATGAATGATATTTTATTTGCAAGAATATAGGTACATATGGAAAAAATCATTTTATTTCCACAAACCTGTAGATAGTCAAGCAGCACACAAGCCAATGCAAGTGGCCTCACAGCATGCGCGGGGTCCGCAGACGGCGCCGGGGGCTCCCTCGCCGCCTGCAGGGCTCCGGACAGCAGGTCGCCGGTCGCCTGCAGGGAGGTAGGCCCGGCCTTGATACCCGCAGGCACGTCCAGCGTTACGTTGGCTCGGGCGACGCCGCGACGAGCGTCGAGCAGACTCCAAGAGAATAGGTCTTCTTCGTAGCCATCCTGTGTAAACACATTGAAAGTCAGAAGTTTAGTATAGATGCACTACGCAATTTTGCATCCAGCAAGCGTCCCCACCACCGCGAGCGTCTTGCAGATGGATAGTGAATAACGTGGACGTATGTCAGAGCGATCGTGCAACGTGCACGCTGGATCGTGTATAGACTTGCTGTATAGCAGATTTTGCCAGTGTTTCCACCTTTAGGGATTTCTCCCTTTTTTAGGTTAAAATGATTAATTATGCATGGCTTAGGGCTATTTTATTTTGACAAATTCGCGAAAAAAAAACCCCAATCTGGCAACACTAACCACGACCTTGAGCGGACGTACAGAACGCGGGATGCCCGCACGATCGTGTGTACGTTACGTCCAGCTACGCGGCCTTGACGGTACAGCAAGATAGATGGTGAATATGGCGCATTACTCGGTAGTGAGTAACAGTAACACTGTTTGTCCACCGCACAGTGAACGGGGCGATAATGAGAAACGAGATTACGCGGCCAGAGTAAATGTACCAGTTTTAACGCAGCTTACTGAACAACTATAACGATTTCTTAGAAAAATAAAATTTATAGCAGATAGCCATTGAAGCACGACGAGTTCTTGAAAGGCGACCACGTATCCGCAAGCGTAACATTATGTCACCTCTCAGCTAACTTTTTTTTATTTTTAAACTGGACCTTAAAAACGCGGCCGGGACAGACGGGATGCGCATGCGCTCACCTCGGGAGGAACTTATGAAGGCTGTGTCCAGTAGTGGATTGTGGTCTTCGATTGTAAACATAATTTTACAGTAGACAGTGTAATATGTGAAACCTTCAATTCATACCTTTACTTGAATGGTCCTGAAGAGCGAGTCGGACACGCCGTTCCCGCTGGCCTCCACGATGACGGGCGCGTCTCCACTGCGCACCGCGCTCACTAAAAACGCGGTGCTGACGGAGCCGCGGGCTGGGACCGTGACGCGAACGCGACGGAATAACTCTATCTCTGTGGAACGTTGGACTTTAGTTACTATTGGTTAGAATCTACAAAAGTGCTGTAGGATAGCTCAATGGGCTTTCAATTATTAATGTGATAAACTTTGGTCGAAAAAAAAAAACAATATCTAAGTACTTAGTAGTAAAGGTGCGGTCATACAATGTCCAATAGTCAATTTTAAAGGCCTCACACAGGCGCAACGCGACTCTAATAAAACAATTTCTAAGAAAACTTCACGGTAGAACAATAACCGGTGTCGCGTCGCGTGACACGTCGCGCCAGTCTGCACGAGCCTTGATGGCTTCTAAATCGATGAAAGTAATTCGTGACTACACTGGATCGAAATACAGTTACACTTTTACGTACAGTCAACCGCACATCAGTGGTAATAATTTGACATTGACAGAACCTTAATGTCGTTGTAATAAGGGCGACTTTCATAGTGCAGGTGTGACCACTGATGAGCGGCTGACTAATCTAACTCAACCTAAGGTGATATACACAAAAATATAATCAAAAATTATCCACTTACTTTTTGCTGAATCGAGTTCGTTATCGAGAGGTTCGAATTCGAAATATTGATCGCTGTTGTAGAAAGTGACTTCGACGGACGTGTCGACTGCTAGCGTAGTCTTCAAGATAATCACTGCAGCCACAATTTCTCCTCTTTGTAACGTGGCGGGTAGTTCGGCAGCCATAGACAATGGGATGGAGGTTGTAAACTTTTGAGGTGAAGCTAATCCGAGGCCCAGGGTCGGGTGCACGGAAAATGCTCCGATAGAGAACTCGCCAGGAGTTACTGAAGTCCAACGTTCCTTTGCTCCGTTTCCATCGTTGCTGTGGGCAATTAAAACATTTTGTTTTTGGTGGCAGCCAACTATACATATGTCATGGAGATGATTTTTGATCTGGGGCCTTACCACCAGCTCATAAAGCAGTATTATTTTAATATTACTTCAGTGTGGGAAAGAGACGAAGCTCTACAGGATGTATAGCTCCATCTCTTTCTCCCACTGAAGTAATATTAAAATAATAATGATTTATGAGCTGGTGGTAGGCCCCCTGGATGAATGTATAATTTTCAAATCACTGATATACCTGTCTGAAAGGTATCATAACAACAAGCTAAGTTGACTCCACAAAGACTGGAGATTATAATTACTTGATGTTTTGTTAGACCTTTCGAAAACAAATCAGAAGTCGTTAATAGAAATAAATATTATAATCTGCCGGCATTTTATATATTTTTTTAAATTATTAATTAACTTACCCGATGGTAAGATTAGCGAGCATCCAGGTAGGCTGCGGAGACACAGTGAGGTAGTATCGTGGAGAAGGTGGTGGTGGCAGTCGACTGAAGGCGTAGGGACCCGCCTGCGGGGCGCGCGTGCCGGTCTCGAGGGGAGCCGGCGTTGGAAGGGAACCTGCAACGATCAGGAACGATAAATAATTATAAAATTTTAGGAAAATCGTTTACTTTTAAACGTGTGAACACTATGTATCTATCACATAATTAAATTATCTGTCGTTGCTTAATTTTTAATTCTTTTTACCCATTGTGGTATAGTAATTTTATTCTAGGTGCATCGTCTTCACATAATTATTTAACTACAAACTACTGTAAAACATTTTAAAAGAGTAACGGTGGAGTTTCTTACCCATTCTTCTCCATACAAAAACTATCTTTTGGAAAGGGCGACTAGAATCAATTCAATTATTTTGTAAATTTTGACGTTCAAAAGTGCCATTCATGGGCCTATTTGAAATAAATGATTGATTCCTTAGTAAATCTTAATTTACTTATCAATTAACATATTTTAATAATATCTAACTCAAAAGAGGCAAGGTGTAGTTCATCCACATTTCACCATTTTTTTTACTCTTCACTACATAGTATAAAACAAAGTCGCTTTCTCTGTCCCTATATCCCTATGTATGCTTAAATCTTTAAAACTACGCAACGGATTTTGATGCGGTTTTTTTTAATAGATAGAGTGATTGAAGAGGAAGGTTTATATGTATAATAACCCGGTTCATACCCGTGCGAAGCCGGGGCGGGTCGCTAGTATGTTATAAAGCCTATATTTCCATCGACCGAATACAAATCCATACTTCGGGCTGCTTTTGAGAAATACTAATGAATGAATGAAATTCACTGACCCCAGCGTGGTTAAACCAGACCCCATAAATCGATTGAACCCCAAGATTCGCACTAGCCCCTGGAGCCTCCTGCTTCATGGTGCCATGCAGAGGCCATATCAAGGAGTAGACCGGCGGGAGCGGTAAAGGTAGTGAAGATATACCGGATATGCATTCTAGAGTAGGCAATGGAATAGACCAAATGGGAAAAAAGATTGGTTGTCTGTAAAGTCTGTTTAAGGGATTAATAAGTCCATGGTTTACGGACGATAATTTTACGTGATAACGTCACGAGCCGAACGCTTAGGCCGATCGTGCCTCTCTATCGCTTGTTCCGCGCTCTCGCTTGCACGCTCGGCTCAGGCGGAACGTGATACTTTTTCGTGCATGCAGCCGGCGTTCATCGATTTATAAGTAAGTGAATAAGTCGTTGAAGCGCCATAATAAATAAATAAGACGTTATCACGTCAAAAAACTCATTAACACTTTTCCCGATTTGAAAATTGAACTCAAAATTCACGCTATGCAGTCGTTTTGTTTTAAATTATAAGGATTGGATAGGTAACTGTTACAAGCTATAGTTACCGCAATCTAAGAAGTCCGATTTGACACAGGGCCGCGCCGACCCTCGGCAGCGCCTGTGTGCGAAACCTATGAAGCGCCTCTTTTTTGACGTCTTGTTTCGCCGCGTATTTTTTTTTTTTTTGTTTCAAATTTTTTCTTGGAGATTTACGCTTACTCATCGATACTCAACTATGATAAATGTTATGTTATTAATACTCATAATCTAAGCCAAAGCCTCATGATTTGTGTAAAAAAAAAAAACAGTAATTGGCGCTGACATTTAATTAAGTCTTAGGGTCGCCTCCGGCGCCCCTAGTGCCCTGGCGCCTGTGTGCGCCGCACACTTCGCACATACGGGCGGCTCGGCCCTGATTTGACACCGTGCATTTTTCTAATTTAAAGTGAAACTTGGTGCTTACGAATGATACTCATTGTTATACTGTTTGGATAACGTAGTAATTAATTAGGATTAGATTCTTACGTAGACGTTCATTCAAAGTTATCGCTGCATGTAAAATGTGAAACGTCAAATCGGGCTTCTTAGATTGCGGTAACTATAAAAGAGGAAAGAAATAGGTTAAAGTGACTTACCATCTGGGCTACCCTTAACGACCACGCCGTCTGTTAGTATGACAACACCTGCGTTCTGAAAATAAGAATTTTGATGTATATCTTAAACTTAACTAAGTTTATGGAATTTTGAAAATATCCGGGTGCAAGTGAAATACTTACTTTGAAAACATCGGAAGCTGTGTATCCTCCCAAATCCAAGCCCATTCCGGGCAGATGGTCTTCGTTTTTGAATACTGAATGCGATAAACCGCTAAAGCTTTCTACTTCGCGCTCAACCTGAGGACAAATATTCATTGTTAAGGACTGTTTGTATTTGTGGATGTTTTCGTTATCCTAACTAATATTATAAATGCTAAAGTGAGTTTATTTGATTGTTACGGTTTCACGCTAAAATGACTGAACGGATTGGGATGAAATTTGGCACTTGAGTAGACCATGGTCTGGATTAGGACCACAGAGTACTTTTTAATATAGGACATAGGATACGTTAAACGCAAACGAAGTCGCGTCCAAGCTAGTGGGTGGTAAATATCCTACTAATATTATAAATGCGAAAGTTTGTGAAGATGTATGGATGTTTGTTACTCTTTCACGCAAAAACTACTGAACGGATTTAGATGAAATTTTTCATACAGGTAGGTAGAATAGATGCGCCAATTACGGACTGGTTCTGTAATATGGACTACCCGCGTTTCTCAAAGAACGTTATTAGTATCGAGCCGTTGGTCAGCGCACGCTAAGCTTCACCCCTCCCGCGGCCCGCTAGTCACTTGCAGGCTGGCAGAGAGCGCGCACTCATTCACGGGAGCCATTTTTCGTTATTACCAACGCGCGATGTCATTTCTTAGCTAACTTCGTAAACTCATAATTTCAACAAATATTACTCTTTGTGAAAGTGGATTAAACCAGGGGAGAGGTAAGTTATTTTACAATTATTCATATTAAGTTGCAATATCCAATAGTTTTTATAATTTTCTGAACAACAATATAAACCTACAAATGTATATGTCTTATAATATGGACCACCGGCATGTTTTGAATATGGACTAGTGGTCCATATTACAAACAGTCACTTATATTGCATTTTATTGTTTTAGGATGGCATCTACAACCAAAGAAAACGCAAGAGAGAAGACAGAGAAAATAGTAAATGCTTGTATTGTAATGGGCTTTTTTCTGAAGATGTTCGTGGAGATGTGCATCTTGTAGGCAATGGGCTCATGAAGAGTGTGCTGGCATAGAAGATATGGTTGATTTCTATAGTCCGTGCAATCCACGAAGACGCGCCCCACTCCGCAATTTCTGTATTGTAAGCTGAACTCTAGTACGGCGCGGAGCGGAGTGGGGCGCGTCTTCGTGGATTGCACGAACTATATGTGGGCAAATTGTGTACCAATTATTAGTATTGGTTAACCCTAACAATTGTAAAATTCAATTTTAGGCAACACGACTAGTTTTTTTAAATAATTTTAAACCCAATTAACTATAGTCCATATTTGAAACCATGTGGTCCATATTTTGTACACTTTTCGCAAATTCACAATAATGACATATTTTAGAAAATGTGGATTATTTCTAAGATGTTGATTTTTCTTTAAAAAATTACTAATCGTTTTTGATACCAAATAATTATCGAACTGTTCAAAATATATAAGGCTGATTATACTTTAAAATTCTGAGTTTTATTTGACAAAATCCTTATGGTGGTCCATAATTGGCGCACTTTACTCTAGTTTATAACCTGGATACTTTTTATCCCGATATTCCCTTGAGATCGAGGCATATGCAAGTTGTTACACAAGTTGCGACACAAAATCCGTCCTCCGCCAGCCGAATCCTGTCTAGCTCCGCTGGTATTGTCTCTATATCACCCAAAGACAAACAAGCAGATAATACTAAAACTTTGTTCAGTTTGCACTCATGCAAAAGCATTAAATAAACAAATAACTTACCGTGTGCAAATCAAGTCCATTTCCGAGTCCATTATGGCTAGCAAGTCCAGCTTGTATGGCGTTCACGTCTTCTGCTAACAACGCGACGTATGCGCCCGCGTCGCCCGACACGCGCAGCTCTATCAACGTGTTGGGCTTACTGGCCGCGCCACTGCCGGTTGATACTGGAGATACGGTGATCTGTGAAGTAGGGATGAATTAGGTAGGACAGTGGTCCGTAAACTCATTATTCAATAGAGCCAAATATCAATACTATAACCACTTAGTCCACGTTCACACGGATGTAAAAATATCGCGGCGGGATTTTATCGCGCACTGGATTTTCAACTCTCAGTGTTGAGCCGAGCGATGAAAATCCAATAGAGTACATCGGGAATAAATCAGCCGTGCGAACCTAAGATCTTTTATGAGAGCCAATCCTTTCTGTCTCAATACATTTTTCTTCATCCTTAAAAGTCCCATCCTCTTTCACTCCACAACGCTTCCTAAAATTAACTTGCTACGAAGAAGGATGCCTTCATCATCATTATCATCATAACGGCTAACAATAATATGTTGAAGGCATCTTACTTATTAACAACTTAGAAAGCTTTGAAAGATAAAGTAAATAATTAATTTTCGATGTCCTGTAAATTGGTGAAAATACTTCGGAGTTAAATCTTTGAAATAAGGTTTGAATTTTGAATATAACTGAAACCCCGACCCCAGATCCCCAGCGCGAATCTACGCTCGCACTCTCTCTTGTACAGAGCCGCACTCTATAGGCCAGAGTCGCATGCGGCTCGTGAGCCGCGGTTTGCTGACCACTGAGGAAGGCTGTTGATAGACTCTATATGAATATATATCTCTAAAACTCGAAACTGTACGTACGTCTAAGGGCCTGTGCACACTACGTTTTTTAAACCGCGCCGTCGACGCGCGTTTTAGAAACGCGCGTCGACGGCGCGTTTTTATCCAACAGAAGGTCTACAGGCTGCGTCTGACTCGCGTGCGTATCGCGTCTGTATCGCTACAAACGCGCGTCGACGGCGCGTTTAAAAAACGTGGTGTGCATAGGCTCTAAGAATGGCTGAAGTTTCATTTAGATTACTTCTGTTTCCATTAGATAATATGTGTAGAAAAATATAAAATCTTTCTACACCTTGAAAACTTTTTACGCCTTCAGGCCGACTTTTCACCTGCGGTGCTGTGCAAGGAAGCGAAGCAGTGACCGAGGAAAAATCAACCCATATAGAATTAATTCATATTGAAAATGGACCAATTCTTTCGCATTGAAAAAACACACTGTTGGATTTTCAACTCTCGGTGCTAAACAGAGCGTTGAAAATCAATTGCACGAAAAATAATTGCCGAGATTTTATTACGTCCGTGCGAATGTGGGCAGTAATGTCACGTGAAGAATAGTCTACATTAGCACATACATCGTTCTGCAGCAAGTTGGTGTGTGGAGCATATACAGCGGCAGAGAGCAAGTTGTTGATGTCGAGGCGCGGGTACCACGCCACCAGCACGCAGCCCGGGGACATGCGGGACGTCAGCGACACGGTCACGTCCACGCTGCGCCGAGCTGGACTCAACTGCGGAGAGGGCAGACATTAATGTAAACTTGCAAGATAGAAAAGTGTCTTCTTACTTGATACGTAATGGTTTGCCTAAGTAAAAGAACAGTATGTATAATACGTGGAAAGCCATTTTAAGAGCCATCTTATGCCAGCAGCTCTGGCGTGCTGCAATAGAATAAAATAAATATTAATGACTCGCACGGGTAGTTTTTTGAAGTGAAAACTTCTTTAGGCGCATTGGGCATTTTTGAGATGGGAAAAAATAATTGAACTCGCGACACCGTTACCGAAACCTTATTTTTGTAAACGCGATTGTGCTCTTTATTTAGATAAGGTTACGGACCAATGTTCTACACAAGTATTTTTCTTCCACCAAGGCGATCTTGTTCAAATTTTCACTTCTGTCGGCACTCTCGGAGTGCCACTGTTTTGTTTTTCAGTAAGGCTAGCCGTATACTTACGGTTTCCTGTTCAGGATTCCTGATTCGGAAACCTGAATGCTTGCCTTACATACAAAATGTTCAACTAGGCGCACACGTTAATACATTTTCCGAACAGAAAAAAAAAACCTGACATTCGATTCGGAAACAACTTAAAAAAAAACGAACGTCTGCGCTAGTCTCACGGAATTCCGAATCAGGAATCCTGATCAGGAAACCGAATCAGGAAACCGTACGTATAACTTGTCCCTAAGACTCCAAAAAATAAAACTGCCAATCGCATTTATACTGCAGCACTTACACCTCTACTAGAAGGTGCATATGGGTAAGCTATAAGCGCTGCTGCATACAACACCGTTCAAACCAAAGGAATATAGAAAAAAGATTCAAACTGACCTCAACAGTCTTAGCAACAATAATGTCTCCTCGTCCAATAACAGCATAGTGCACCATGTCCATGGGCTCAGTCGCGGTGATGCGCGCACGCATCTCGTCTCCCACGCCAGTGCCGCGCGTCAGTATCTGAGCCGTCAGGAACTGTCCGAATGAGTACTCGCTCCTTTGTACGTTTACCACTCGTTCCGATACTTCTTTGTATTTTACCTGTTAGTGGAAAAACAATCATTAACAATGTTTTAGTGGCATGAGGAACAGGGTGTAAAGTTCGCTCATCCACCATAGAAAAGGGAGGATCCACCGACCAGACAGGTGTTGTGTCTGGCGGGCAACTGCCCAACGGTTTGAAGTTGAAATCCTGTATCTATGTCGATCGCTCGGTAAACTCTAATTGCACGATGCAGGATTTGTGTTACGTCATGTCTGTGATGCGTAGTTTGTAAGTGGCGGTGTAACCGCTACATATGTACCTAATGCTGTATGTGTGTGCGTTCATTATAACTTGATCCGTGACGCGATTGGTCAACAGTGACGTGAAGCCGTTTTCGTAAACATGTGTGCACTTAGTGAGGTGTAGTTTGATTGTAGTTCTATCGTAAATGGTTTTAACTGTGTGCGTGTGAGCGTGTATGCAATGCACTGAGTGGAGGTGTAGTTTTGGCATGCTTCACTTTATTGTTTGCAGCGCTCAGTCTTGGTTTTTTATTTGGTCTGAGATTGGTAGCACTGAATTTTGCAGTCTTCGTTTCAATAGTAATAGCGAATAAATCAAAATGGCGACTGCCAGAACGCCCAGAATGAACGTCAAGTTAGGATAATGATCGAACGCACTGTAGGAGCTAGGTTAGGTTAAGAGTTTGTGAGCTTGAATGAGAATTCTTATTGCTGTTCTCTGTTGACATAGAGCACCGTGCAGCACAGCTTATTCTAGTGTCTAAATCAACGAACATCCTCAAGTATGCTGATAAAATTGTACAGGATCTTTAGAATCAAACAGTATGTATTTAAAAGTGAGTTTCAATGTCATAAATATTACTTAGGGATCTAATGTTAATAACTACGAGATTCGTCAAAGAAGTGCCTATAAAATAGAGGAAGAGCTAATAAAATAAGCAAATCTTACCACTAAGTTGAGTGTCGAGTTGACGTGTGCTTTGTCCGGCACGAGGGTGTAGGTCGCGATACCTTTGTTCAGCGCCACGGTGGTGATGTTGACCGGAGCTCCATCGTCCCACAACCGTTCCACGGTCACATCCCCATCCGTGGACATCACTTGCCCAGACGGATCCACTACTTCAATCTGTCAGCATACATTCGATTTTTGATATTTTCGTCGGAATAAGAAAGACGTCATCAGTCACTAGGATTTCCTGTTTCCTGAGTTCGTCATTTGTTTGTTTTTAAATAATCAAACACTCGACTCGGTACAAACATTCTGAAGATTATGACATAAATCAATATATTTTGTTCCAATGTGGCATAAGAAAACCAGGTAGGTACCCTCTAACATGTTTCAAGAAAGTCTTATTCTAAAGTCAATTCATCAAGACAGGAGGATAGACTTAGACAGCATCTCCAACTAAGGACTGATTTTATCAAGGCCAGATATGCGAGGATTTTTTATTTTATTTTTGTATTTCTTCCATACAAAAACTATCAGACGCCAATTTTATTTTACGGATAAAAAAATTATCTGAATTTGGTAAAATATACATTGTGAAGACACGAATTAACAAAAGCGATATGCCTGATTATTTAGTAATTGTTTACCTGTACGATATACGGTAGGGTAGGCTTAAAGTAATCAGGCGCTGACACTTTCAGTCTATAAGGTGTTCTCAACAGCAGTATTCTCGACGAAACATTCTGTTTTATCAGCGTATCCTTCTCCTCAATCACAGCTTCCACAACCAGCGGCCTCGCAGCATCCTCAACCAGGTCTAGGTCAGTTTTGAGGTCGAACGTTACTTGTGCCTGACCGTTGATATCGATTACTTTCCTAGTGGGTGATGCGACTACCGGTTGTAAGACATTCGAGAAGAACACCGGGTAGGACGATATTGTTAGTTCACCCCGAACTGGTAGACCGTTGAAGTGCCTGAAAGTTATTTTTAAATTACCTCTAAATTCATGCAAAGGTCGCGGATGCTAATTAGATTCCGCGAAGCAAGTAACGGAGGTAACATTCTGATTCACTACGAACAAGTACGGTCAGTAAATAAATAGGTAAATATTATTTTATGTCAGTGTAAATTATATCTTATACGCTAATTTAATAACTAAACTTCAATGAGATCTAAAAATAGCTATACATTCGATGCTTATTCAATAATGTTGTTCAATAAGGTTTTTTATGAAATTATTGCTGCTTGATTGAATTGTGCTGATAAAAACTGACAACGTTGCGTCTACAAACGGTTCTTGCTTATTTACGTAACGATTATTCTATTGAATTCGAGTGATGATTTTTTCTGTAATGTAATGAGAAAAGACAGCTTTCGCTGTGGAAATTCCTTTGTTTAGAGGAATGCTGGGAAAAGTTCATTCCAGATGATTAAAGAACACTGTGTTGTTTTTCGCAGCAAATCCAATTATTACTTAGAAGAAATAATTCTTGAAAATCCAGTTTGGTTAATATTAAAATGACATTAATTTCGTATTTTAGAACATATTACGTGATTCTGTTAAACAACTCGGCTGATACCGGATTCTTTAATAGGCAACTTGTTTTCGTAAAAGTTCGTTCGGGGACATAAATCTCGACGACTTGTTTTTTGCATTAATCAAAAGATTCACATAAAAAAATGTTTCATAATAAGTGCCCAAAAATATCCAAAATTACATTTAAGGATCTTCAGAATGTTATACAAGGTAAGTTTTTAACCAGTGCGCAAACATAAAACACGTGACTTTACTCATCATTATGAACAACTTTTACTATGGGACCAAACCTGAATCGCGAAAAAAATCAGCTGTTCCTTACTTTCAGCAGATATTTTTTTCGCGATTTCAGGTTTGGTGGTTAAAAAAATCCTGTAGAGTTATTTACTTAGCGGTGACGTTGATGTCGAATCTGCCATCGGTGAAGAGAACCTCCTTGGGCATGTGCATCTCCATGTTGAACCTGGGCTGCACATAGTCTGCCACCAGCACTCGACGCGAGTACTTCTGCCCACGAGCCTCCACCTGCACACATTATGCAAACGTAACACCTATCTATAAGGTCATCGTTGAGTGGGCGGTCAGTTTTTAGAGTTATGATTTCGAGGCTAATCGCAATTTCCGGTGTTAATCTAGCAAAATCTATTTATGTTAGTTTTGTTTCTTAACTGTTAATTAACAATAAAGCGGAATGTGTCTATTTTTTCAATTAAAAATAATAATTAAATTATTCGCCATATGGCCTAACCATATCAACCCAGAGTAGCCTATTTCGGCCAAATAATGAAGAGAGGTTGGGAAAATCTTGAAAGAATTACAAATTATCGACCAATTTAAAACACCCACTGATTCTTAGGAATAAGCTAATGAGAGACCGATTATATACAGGGTGTATCAGAAAGTTGTGGTAAAATTTAAGGGTGTGGTTGGTACAGACCATTAAACTGAACAACTTTCTCCACGGGACCAAAATCGTAATCGAGAAAAAAATATCAGCTGTCCTGTACAAAACTTCAATACAGTTTGTACGGGTCCAATAGAGTTTTTGATCCTTATAACAAACAGGATCGATCGATCGGCATCAAAACAAGTTTTTGTGAAAACTGACCATTTTCTTGTAGTCTGTATTTTTTTAATCTGAGAATGCAGATCAACATATCTCAAAAAGTTAAGGACAGTCTTAGGACCCATCTCAAAAATCCACCCCGTATATACAAAATTCATTTATTTACGTTACACGTCCGTGTTTGAGTCACAGAAATTCATGTGTATCTTTCAACTTAATCGGTCCATTAGGTTCGGAGCAAAATGGCTGTGACAGACGGACAGACAGACACACGAGTGGTCCTATAAGCGTTCCGTTTTTTCATTCCTACGTTTGGAACCCTAATTAATTGATCACACTGAGACAATATAAGGAAGTCACAACCAGATACTGCGTAATTGTTGTTTTCCTTCTCAGCTAGAGCAATTACACATTCATTTATGCTTAAATTATTTTACTCATGTCTTCGCATCTGTGAAAAATCATAATGCATAGGTATTTGCTCAGTACTCTTTGCTCAGTTTCAACATTTTATGCAGCCGGACCGAACAAAAATGTTAAAAATGAAAGTTTTGTTGGTATCCGTTATTTTTTATACTCTGTAGGCGTTTTATGTTATTTTCACAATAAGTACATTATTATTAAGGTACCCACATATAAGCAAAAAAAGCTTTTTGGAAAGTGAGAAGTCATTTGAAGTCTCCTTGTCCTTCCATTATATTTCTTTATGGTAGGATTACAGTTTCGTTGCAAGAAGTTATGCTATGTATTTCACTCTTGTCTCTTTTTACTATAGTTATAAATGATAGCTATTTATTACCTGTATAGTCCATTCTCCAAGTGCAGGTTCGTCAGCGAGTAGCAACTCCTCAGTAAGTACTCCCCGGTCCAATTCAGCGGCTGCCCACTGTCTGATAGGCGAGCCTCCAGTGTCCAGCACACTGACATCCACAGTCGTCGACAGCGGCAGCAGGTACCTGCGCAAGCGCACAGGTCAACGACCGCCTCGTAATCATACGTAATCTTACGCGCAAGAGCTCTCGTACGATGGTACAGAAAACGAAAGTGTCTTGCACTACCAAATTCTTCGTTACTGCTCTTTGAATCGCATTTTCCTCGTTAAATGGAACAAGGACACAGGTGCACAGTGATAGGAAGGTAGTCAAACAATCGATTGATGTGTTACGCATTAACAATTGCGTTAATGTTTTGTTTAACTATCAAGATAATTAAACACGTGACCTTAGAGGTAGTGGGTATGTTTTATGGAGTCAATCAAGCTTGAAGAGTATCTATTTGATATGAATAATGTCTCCTTTTTGAGTATCTTTTAACATCTTTCAGACATCATAAAAAATCATGAATGGCATAGGTATATAATGTGAAAATAAATTAGACCCTGGTATGTTTTAAGATGAGTGGGTAGAGGAGGCAGACTAACATTCACTTTAGGACGTCGGACTGTGCGTTGTTGTTGTGTAACTTTGAAATAGCCTTACAAATAACAGTAAACGCGCTGATAACATCGATCACCCATTAGAAATCGGCTCAGTATTTCTCGGTGTTAGTAAAACCAATCGTTAAGATACTTTGAAGAAGATGTGATACTATCAAAGACACAATTTTCTTACTTGTCTAAAGCGATGACCCTAAAGTTAATAGTGTCTCCGGGCTGGTAGACACGTTTGTCGGTCTGCACGAAGACGGCGAAACTACGCGGTTGGTAGAGCAACGGTGACGACGAGGAAAATAGCGGGCCTGAGGTTGACCGCGCCACCAGCGAGTACTGCCCCGGTCCAGGGTCACCGATCTACATCAGGTGCAACAGATTTGGTCACGTTTTCTTGTGGGAGAATCAATCGATTCTTCCACGAGAAAACATACAACGGTAATAGCAAATGTTGTCAGTTATTGGTTTGGTGAAATTTATGTGACATACATGTAAAAATTTCTTATGACCTGCTCTACAGAGGTCTAAAATTATGGTACTTAATGAAATTCAAATCTATAATGTAGGTAACATACATTTTTACTTTCGAAATGGTGGATCTTCATTTCAAGAATCAATTTCTACATTACTGCAATAATGTCCAATTCCAATGATGCTGGTCTATTTTATAACTTAGTTGATATACTCACTTCAAGTTCTACGAGCCTGGTGGCAGCAGCTGGGACCTGAACCTCTCTTCCCTTGGTGAACTGCTCTCCATTGGCACGGCGACCCTCTACCGCGACATACAGGGTGTATGCCCGGGAGCCGCCTGCTATGGCCACCGTGTATGAATTGTAAGGACGCAGCAGGCGCGGGCCTAGCACTGATATACTGCAGATTAAATAAAAAGTCTGATGTTTTATTAAATAAAGGTGAATCGGTATTATTTAATCCATCCATACTTCCTTAATTTTAGCATCCTGTAGTTTTCACAATTATTATAGCTAGTTTTTGAAATATAGACTCATTTGATGCTCTCCAACGTATGTCTTACGAAGATACAGAGAATTTACTTACTGTATTAAAGTGAATATATGTACCAATTACACCTACGTTAAGTATTTATCCTAAGATTTAAGCTACTCAACATATAATTAGTGATCTATTGTCAATCTGCAGATTATTTATTTATTAATAAGTCTATTTTAGCTCTTCTCGCCTGAAACACAGGATTACCTAGTTCAGGTACGTAAGTCTTAGGAATATAATTTACATTTAAGGAAATCTGTAATAATTTTAATGCCTTCTTATTTTTTGAATAAATACTATTATTATTATATTTCAAAAACTAAGAGCATGTGGGCATACTGTATTTAACTAGATAAGTAGATACGATTAACGGAACCTCTCGCCGTACGTACTGCTAAACTATTTAGTTTCTTTAGGGGTCGTAGAAATTACAGACAGTTGCTCGACATTCTTGCCTACTTAAATCGTTTGATCGCCATTATATCTGGGACAGAAGTTTTTCTTTAACAAATCAAAATGGAATAATCATGTTCATTCCGAAAAAAAAATTATTTTATGTCCTGAAAATGAAATTGACATTGGTCCAGGTGAATAACCAGACTTTAACGAATACTAAATATCGAAAAAATTTAAAGAAATTGTTTTTAAAGTTTCGGTTTTTGGAGTACTTATTGAGAAAATTAATCTTATCCAGAGCTTTCAGTTTATTTAAACTTACGCGGAAAATTATAATTCTTTAAGAATTATCTTAATTTCTTGCATGAGCACCGCGTAGGACATTTATGATTAATTATGATACAAAGTAGATAGATGACGTTTCACGTAACGACTCGTCACGTCTTTGGAATTAATATTTACATAATATTATATGTAAGTAGAAGTTTTCATTGTAAAACTCACCATTGTACGAGAAGCGGCGCCGTCAATGCTACTACGAAGTAGTATAGAACTATTTTATGAGTCATTTTGCTGAAATAAAAATAATTAACATAATTAATGAAGAGGGTGATGAGACTTCTCTTCTTCTTCTTCTTGAGACTTACTTTTGTTTTTCGGTGTGTTCGTAGGTCCGTAATTATAAAGAATACCAAAAACTAAAGATAAATGTTAACTAAAGTTTTATGTAACTACTTGGTATGTGTTTTCTCTTAAGCAAATCTCTATCTACAGACCGGGAATCGATATGTTCCGCTTTCCTTTCTCTAGGTATATTTTCTTCATTATAATCTTATATTGCCAATAATGCGTACTTATATATATTATTATATATAAACATAAATTAAAAATAGAATAGTTATGCGTAGGTGGGTACCTACGCATAACTATTCTCGGGTGACCAATGAAAATCAGCGCTGTCCTGTGGGTCCCCATAGCACAGCATCATGCTGAGTGGAAGCCTTCTTGTCACAGTCATGACGTGCCAGCAGCTGCCGCATATTTCTATTTGTGCTCGTGATTATATTTAAATGTATTGTTTTATTTTATTTTATTGTTCTCTTTTTTTATGCACGTGTGTCTGTGACAATTAAACTTATTTTTCTTTCTTTATTCTATTTTTAATTTATGTTTATTTTCTTTATTTTAATCTTATCCTTGCATATCATTTGGGATTCGAGCCTTTATCATAGCCGTGTGTTTGTACCTACGCAGCTACGGTTGCCAAAGAGTAACTATATTGCCAATAATGCGTACTTACCCACCTACGCATAACTATTCTGTTTTTAATTTATTTATTTTCTTTATTATAATCTTATCCTTGCATATCACTTGGGATTCGAGCCTTTAACGTAGCTGTGTGTTTGTACCTATTAACCTACGGTTGCCAAAGAGGAAATACATCTTGCCAATAACGCGTACTTACCCTCTTCCTCATAATTATTCTGTTTTATGTTTATTTTCTTCATTTTAATTCTGGCATTTCACTTGGGATTATAGCCTATAACATAAGTTTGTTTGTGTCAATGGTTTCCAAAGACAGACTAAATTACCTATAAAAACGCGTCGGACCTACCCACCTACTTGTATGTGTCATAAGTTCACAACTATTCTGTTTTCAATAAACACAACATCTTTACACATCGATTCGCAAATAATTTAAGTTTGTTATTAACTTCCTACACTAGACTTGTTTACGTTTCAATTAAGGGAATCTCAACAGCCGCAGCCTTCTGAATGGTCACGCTCTATATGGTCAACGTTACATTGGACTCCATTCATATAACGTTTTAACATAACTTTTATCTTCGTATATTCGAAAATTATGCTCTTGTGTTATGTAATACTAATCGCCTCTGTGGTCTAGTGGTTAGACCACCTGTCTCAGACCCCGAGGTTCCGAGTTCGATTCCCAGTGGGAATTTTCTGCTCGGTTTGGTTGGTGGTAGGGCTTGTTCTAAGTCCGCCTGGCTAGCTACCACCATCTTATCTAAGTCTGTCGCCATAACAGTAATGCTAACAGAATTGTTGTATTACGGCAGTTAGAGGTAAGATAGCCAGTTCCTCTGTGGTTGAGGATTCCGCGTGAAGCTCGCTTCCACCTTCGGTCTGATCATCATTTACGTATTAGGTGAAATAATGCAGGCCAATAGCTTCCCCGTTGTGGATAAAAAAAAACAAATTGGTGATTCTTTTTTTTTGTCTTAAAACTATAAATTGGTTTAATAAATCTGAGATTTTGTATGTCTCGTTTACTCTTCTTATTGATGCTGTGCATAATAATATTGATTATGTCGCACAGATATAGTGCCTTGAAACTCATTAGCACGTGAAAAGAAGTGTATGAGTCGTGGGTGAGCTGTTTATTCTGAATCATGAATGTATAGAATTCACATATTTGTCATACATATGTACAACTGTGTCCTTGCGTTGTTTCTGACTCACTATGTCAACATTCGCGTGGGCGGAACAGCCTTTTCATCCTATATGGTAAAACAGCTTATTTCTTAGAAGAATAAATTCATCGCCAAAACAATCTAGAGATTATTTTTTATTTCGTCACGTTAAAAATGGTAAACTGTCGTTTTACGTATTAGATACGGTACTCAATCTCTACAAAGACACAACATGACAAATGAGTGTATTGTGGTAAGAAACTTTCTCCAGGCCCACGACACCGCTCGAGTTGTGCAGTGTTTACCTCCTCGGGCAACAAAACAATCGCTGCAATAGCGCTTTTAGTGTAGTGCGTGACTCTACATCGTGTCCACCTACTTACTAAAGCTATCTTACCATCAACGTTCTTACATGGCAATATATTTTAGTTACCATTCATATTAGTAAACACAAAATGTTTCAACTTAATGTCATTTAAAATCTCGACATTCAACCTGTATATAAATAGAGATTACGTACACACCAAATTAAATGCAACTGACTGAACGAACTTGAAGCTCACCTTTTGGGTTCTAAAATTACTGTTCTTGTATCACTTAATTAAATATAACTTATCACTATATCACAGATCGTTTGATTCGGGTGCACATAGTTTGTGTAGCGTGATGGCGCGACACAGTCGGCGCGGGGTGCACTGTACAACTAACAATAAGTGTTGCGGAGTGAGGCAGCGGCGCCTGCGCCTACGCACGCGGGTGGGGCGCCGCGAAGCCTTGCGAATTTCCACCGCCACAGTACCTGTGCACTGCACCTACTCGCACTGTGCAGCGTAGTTTGAGGTTTCTTTATTGATGCCAAAACGTTAGGGCAACGACATCGATCTATGCCTAGATGATGATGATACTGCATTTTTTTACTTCTATTGACTTATCTGGTATTCTAGCTACCAATGGACTGGACATATAAATGCAGTTAAGATGTAAAACAAAGTATAGATAAAACAAATGCCAATGTGACAGGACCTTTCGTTAACAAAGTTTCAAATTCGTAACAACAGCAACCAAAATTAAACTAACACTAATTATGCCAGATTCCTAGATATTTAGTTTCCTAAAAGACCGTATTTTTTAAAGACAAACATTGCATAAACTTATACGGTTAGTTGCGTTCAGTAAATTCGTTTTTTTTGTTCTTTTAAATATAACAACAGGTTGTTTATCACGTCCAGGACACGTACATCTCAGATGGTCGATAATATGTTAGAGAAGCCCGATGCGAGTTGAGGCAGTGCATTCCTAGGAACCAGTTTTAGTGCAACACTCCATAATAATCGCTTAGACAGACAGAGTTAGAAATAGTGTTCAGGCATATTAATGCTTTTATTGTTTGCGACTGCACAATAGCATGAGTCGCCAAATGCATATGCTATGCACGGGTAATAAGTACGTACACATTTTTGCATCAGATCAAGTACAATTACTTTATCGTTACAATTATTTATATCCAGAAATGGCCAATTTTAAAATGTAATTACTTTAGTTCATCCACAATAGAATCGTGACCTAACAATTTTCCGAATATTGCGAATGTTCTAATTAAAGACCTCAACGCGTTTTTATTTTAGGACCCTAACCTATGTACTCTAGTATGGTTTAAATGGTAACACAATGATATATTTTTGTATATTTGAATTCTTCTAAGAGAATACTTCAAATTAAGTTACAAGAAGAAAATTCACAACCAAAGTATATTCCGTTACATAAGTTATCAAATTTAGTTAGACACACTAAACAGGTCGGACCGAAAGCATAACATTCGTGGAAAGAACGACATGACCTCTAAGTTTTGGATATGCGAGTCGCGATTATAAAACCTGTTCGTAATATAAATGGTGCTCCAGTAGCTTCTCCCACATCATTGTTTTCTAATGTAGTCTGGCTGTTATGCTGTAACTATTCATATTGTAATATTATATTCAAGTATCCTTGCAAGTTTTTGTAGTTGTCTGACTAATAATTGATCATCCTTGCGTATCGGAGCAATGATGACATATTCTTATTACGTAACCTACTACTAGGCTACTGCTAGGTAGTTCAACTGGGCTTGACGGAGTTACATAAATCATTGAATTCTTATTTGTTACGTACGAATGATTAAATAAGATATAATTTTAATATAACATGCATAAAAGGTAAAATTATTCAGCTAGAAATGAATCAATCGGACAAATGTTCGTAGCAGAAGATTCTGGCGGTGTTGAAGATTTGATTGTGACGTCATTGTTATCTGCAGTATTCAAGCGTGCAGCCAGAGTTGCATTGTCTGCTAAAGCTGCTGCTAAGGCTCGTTCAAGTTTTGCTGCTCCAGCTCTCTCGGCTTCTAAAGCTGCTCGCGTCTCAGCGAGAGCCTCAACATCAGGATCAACTGTTTTCTTAGTCGATGAACTATTATTTAGTTCAGATAAATGGAGTTGAAGTTCGATTACAGTTGCTCTAAGTTTGCTTATTTCCGCTACGACAAAAAGGGAAATTACATAAGTAAATCTGCGTGAGAGTACTTACTGCTGCAAAGGCATTACTGTTTCTGCTTACCATTAGCAGCTAGTAGTTCCTTGCTCGTGTGTTGCAGTTCTGCGGATGCAAGGCGTCTCTCTCTTGCATGCGCCGCAGCAGCTAAACGCGCGCGTTCTCGAATTTCTGAACCAGCGGATGCGCACTTTTCTACTCTTCGAAGTTCACTCTCAAGACGAGAAGATTCTCTGTTTTATTGACAACGAATTAAATTACTTTTAAAATTCCTAGAGTTACCGAGGCACTAAGCTTCGTGTGCGGTGAAATATAATTCTTCATGGAATATATTACTTACCAGAAAATTGATGCTTATTCACCTACCTGCGTGCTTCTTCAGTAGCTTTGCAGATGCGTTCCTGCAGGTCTGTGTATTGTCGTTGCAGGGTGCAGTGGGCTGACTGCACCGGTTTCAGTTGCTGTACTTGTCTCTCCAAAGTACCGATCTGGGCTGTCATTTCGCTGCATCGGTCTTCTAAAAGCTTTCGCTGCCTTTCCTATTAGACATTGCGTAGGCTGATTTGAGTCGATCAACATAAATATGATGTAATACCGTACTTTGCTTAACTTATTGCATCATCTTTGACATCCTCAGCCTCAACATAACAACACTCGTGGTACATAGGGAGGGATAATATGCATCTCTGGTTGTGCTTGTTTGTTTTTAGGTAACGACCTAAGTGATTCCTATTTTTACTTAGTGACTACCTAACTAAAGGTTTACTAGCAAGAACCTTGTAAAAAATTAATTGCCTGTTTATGGCCACGACACGAAATATAAAGAAAATTGCATTCGCGAATATAGTTTGCTTGATTTGTTTACTCTAAACGAACATGTGTGGCTTATTCTGTAGCTCACAATTATAGTTTATTGATTAAGGCTCCGTGCATAAAAAAACCCCTTTTTCGTCAATAACTTATCTAATTGTAAGAAAACTTGAAATAATTGAAACATTAAGCCTGTGTAAGTTTAAAAGTACAGATTTCGTGGTTCTAAACAATTCGTATCAGTCACAGCACCTGTTAATAGTTGCATCACTTTTGCGCTCTCGAAAATATGGTTTATTACGCCTTTGATTTACTTAATGAAGATATTAGTGCCGATTCTCTTGTACACCGAACTAAATTATCACTAAAATTCCTTATTTTTGACTATGAGAAACTCAAAGCTATTCTGCAAAATAAATTCTCTAAATCTAAATCGAATTTGACAATCGCGACTCCACGTGATACCTAACCACGTGAATCTTTTTAGAGCCGGAGGCACGCAGGAGGGGCAGCCTCGACGTGTTTTATATGGAATTGTTCACTTTTTGTATTGAAAATAATAAATATTATTATCTACATGTAGAGTGTTAGGGGTTTAATGGTTTTACAAAGGGAGGTTGAAATTTTCATTATTTTTGCGATTGGACACACCGTCTTCGAGATATAAGCAAAAGAAAAAAAAAAGATTCAGTACTGTTTTTACATCTGAAGTCGAGGTGTTGGTGTGAATTTAAAGTTTATGACCACCAATTTTATTCCACACGTTTTTAGTCGCGATTAAAAATAGTCAAATTTAGTTAGAAAATCTTTTAAATTTTAGGTGAAAAACGTCAAATTCAGAATAGCAAAATTGCCATTTTCACTAAACTAATATCCCAGTACCATCTTAGTTCTGTCAAACTAAAATATAGTTAGGTTGTGTCACTTTAGTCTATTTCAGAATGGAAAATCGTCGTTTGACAGGATTAAACTAAATTTTGGTGATTTTTAGTCTAGTTTAGAGGCATTTGTGACAAGAGAATCGGCACCATTGTATAACCAAACAATTAAATTTTCATTTTATTTCAAGGATAGCTGAAGACTAATGTGTGATTATTAAATTTCTTGCTATGATTTGTTAAATAATAGGAAAAAATACATTACTGACAGAGTTTAAAAAAAAGATGATTTTACAACATTATTTTTCTGCTATGTTTTATATCGAACTTGAAAAAAGTTGTTCAGCCACATGCAAGAAGATCATACAAAGATGTTGATGATAATTGTTAAATTTTAAAAGAATTCGACTTTTCAAATCATAGTTTTGTTTAAATTCTTTTTCCCTTTTTTACAACCAACGAACAAAATTGATCAAAATCAGTCGATTTCTTGCACGGCTTCTTAAAATACTACAATATGTATGAGAGTACCTTAACTAGTAGATAGTTACTTGGTTACGAGTGGGAATTTTCCCACGTTACAAAAGAAGAAAGTGTTAACTGCTGTAGTATCATTGAACTGACAATCGTTACTGCCAACTTTTATAGATCATTGTGACCCACTATTTGTCAAGTACATAGTTTGAACATCCAAGATATACCTACTAACTTAGTTGGAAGATTTTAGTTTTGCCAATAATAATTAAA
Source organism: Agrochola lychnidis (assembly GCA_963680765.1). NCBI lineage: Eukaryota > Metazoa > Arthropoda > Insecta > Lepidoptera > Noctuidae > Agrochola > Agrochola lychnidis. Next base: position 12,301,898 of record OY796858.1, read on the forward strand.
CAGGCATCAATATTTCGAAGTTTTTTATAGGCTGGATTAGCATACCGTCAGGTCCAGATGTATTCTGAGGCCGGTAAGATGTTCCTGTGTGGTAGCGAGTGCGGTGGTGGCCTTGGTGACGGCGGCGGTCGCGGCTGCGGCTCCGTTGCGGGCCTCCGCCGCGGCCCGCTCGGCCGACGCCCGCGCCGCCTCCGCAGCTTCGGCGCGTGTCGACTCCGTACGCAGCGACCCACGCAGACGACTCTCGGAAATCTAAATAAGAATTTGAGATATTGGCAGTATAAGCAAGTTTTATGGTCATCTTCATTTAGCCAAAAGATGGCCACTGCTGCACATAGGGCTCCTCTAAGTATCGCTACAACGAACGACCAATAATTTGCTTCCTGCATCCTGCAGATTTCCGCGAACTTCGGCAGGTCCGCTAGTTTCGTGATGATGCATAAAACAATAACAGCTAGGAGGTTAAATAATTTTAAAAAGGGCCTCCTTATTGAGGATTTTGTGATGTTTCTGATTACGTTTTTATTTATTCTGTAATGATTAAATATATATAAATTAAATATATATTAATAAAAAAATCTCTTTCCACTTGGTAAGCATGGTCCAAGCCACCTTTTCAGACGGAATGATAAATAATGGGGTGAAAAGGTATCGTACCTAACATCAAATACCTACGTTCTGATACTTACAAACTCTACTAACTAAGGTTCTGTAATGCTAGGGCCACACCAACTGGAAACGCCGTTAATTATCGCGATGATGGATGTTAACCCGTTGGAATAAAATCCATCATCGCTATAATCAACGGCGTTTCCCGTTGGTGTGGCCCCGGCATTATAAGATAAGATTAGTGGTGTCACCATTTCACCTCACATTCGTCCACGGCGAAACATAGGCCTTGTAAGCTCGTGCAATATATATACTGTTTGTATACTAATGTAAGTACCTACTTACTTATGTACTTAGCATAAAGATTATTATTAATCAAAGTTATTCATAGGATAAATTATATAGTGAATAGTTGCTAGAGAAAGGGAGAATTTAATTTAATTTATATTCTTTTCTTTAGCAACTATTCACTACATAATTATTCTATGAATAACATTGATTAATAATCTTTATGCTACTTAAGTAAGTAGGTACTTACATTAGTATGCAGGCACTTGATCTCATTGTCTGATTATTATGAGTAAATGTGGCCATCTACAGGGCCGAAACTATTTAGGATGAGTAGGTACATAGATGTACCGTCGAAAAGAAAAGAAGAAGGCTATGGGCAAAGTTACATGCTTATGTTCTGTGGCTATGGGTTAAAAATGTTACTTACAGTGAGAGTCCGAAATTCGCCAATAAGTTCCAAAAATTGTTGCTCCAGCGTTTCAAATTCGTTCGTGACGCCCATCGTGGATTTTTTTTTAAATCAATACAGTGCTGAATTGCTGACTAGGTTGCAGAATTTTATGTTTGACGTTCAAATTTTAAAACCGCGGGAAAAAATGTTACGATGTTTTTCTTCGGACGACTATGGAATTAGTAACTACCTACTAGATAGTACCAAACGAAGCGATGCTAAAAACCAAATTTAAAAAAAAACGGTTCAGCCCAAAACGTTCTTATTAAGTTTTCTATAATTTCATGCTTGTTTTAATAATGGCATCTCCTACCGGAAAAACTTTTGTTTTTTTTCTCTTTTTGTTTTTCTTAGTAATGAAAACTGGTTTGTTTGGCAATATTATATAATTCTTCTGTACGTCTGTATGTCACTGAACTCCTCCTAAACGGCTGGACTGATTTTGATATTTTTTTATGTGAATTTGTGGGGGTCCCTGGAAACTTTAGATTGAAAATTGGACCCGGTAGGTGGCGCTGCGATTGAGTTCTATGAAACAGGACAACGTCTACCCGGTCAGCTAGTTTTCTATATTTTTTCATGTCAAGTTTAATCTTTTTTTTTGTCCAGGACCGACCTTCAATCAACAATTGAAACGATAGTTCATACAAATATTGCAAATGTTTTCTTCAAGTCTGTAATACATAGATTAACTGAAGGAAAATTGTGAAAATATTACCATGGCAGTAATAGGATCAATCTATGTGGTTATAATAATTGAAATCTGTCAATTACTATCCTTAGAATTTTATAAGGGCAGACAGGCCTGAGGGGAATATTAAAGAAGGGGTCGTGATGTTTTCCAACGGGAGCACTTGGTATATAAAGGGCGGTTACTGTTTCACTCATTCATTCTGCTACTTGGCGAGCTCCATCTGGTAAGTGAAAATTCGTAGTTTTTTTATTTTTCCATTGATTTATATTATGTTATGATTTTCTACTTTTATTGAACTGATCGTAAACAGAACATTACGCCGTTACTGGGGCAGTCGGATAAAAAAGAGAAAAACTTTTTCTGTAGGGTAGTTATTGTATTATTGTTTGTAGTCTCGAAGTGTTGACGTGTTGATTTCTAGCTCGATATTTATTCCTACCCCCATATTTTTGGCTCATGCTCTTCTGACTTCAATCATTCAGTTTTGATTTCTGCTAGATGGTAAGAAGGGATTTTGGGATAAGAGGGAACTAACTTTTCATACATATCTCATTCTCGGAAAGTAGTGTTTGTTTGATCCGATTAGCGGGTGGAAGACCTTGCTCCCCACCCTTGGGCGGGAAAGACTCATAGTAATTGCTTATCTCTAGGGCGGGAATGAATTTTAAAAATAGAACAAAATTTGGTTAGGTAGTAATTTTGCTAAGGGGGGTATTACACTATCAAATCTATGATCATAGATCTACGATCAAATATATAATGAAATTGTAAAATAGACATTTATTATGGAAACATCCCCTTAGGGGGGGATATTACACTATCATATTATATTATATACCTATCTACGAAGTTCACAAATTACCCATAATATGTCTATTTTACAATTTAATTATATCTTTTATGATGATAGATCTATGATCATAGATATGATAGTGTAATACGCCCTTTTTAGAAAAATTTCTATTAAAAACAAATACTGCAGTCTTGTTAGTGTTTAGACAGCCAAGTGTGAATTAAAAAAAATACCTATAAGCGGGACGACCGGCAGCGGTGACGCGGTGTGTTCCATATTCAAAATTTTTAAAAGACTAGGTACCAGAATATGAGTGTTCTAGTACCTAATCTTTTAAAGTTACAACAATAAATATTTTAGAAAAAAAAAACATTTTTTTTTTTACTTTCCTTAAATTCGAAATGGAAAGTAGAGTGTTTAACACGGGTGAAAGTGAAAGTCATCAATTCCTTTTGACCCTTGTATAACAATCTACTGTTTTATGACATCCACATTGAGGAGTTGAAGTTATCTAGTTTAAGGGTGGATTTTTTAATCATGAGAAAACTTATCTGAAGAATGGTGGTTTGATATATTTTCTATACAAAAGCTTCCAAATCGCATTTTTGTCAGATAATAGTTATCTGCATTGATAAATAGGCATTGAGGAGTTGAAGTTATCTAGTTTAAGGGTGGATTTTTTAATCATGAGAAAACTTATCTGAAGAATGGTGGTTTGATATATTTTCTATACAAAAGCTTCCAAATCGCATTTTTGTCAGATAATAGTTATCTGCATTGATAAATTTAGGCCCTTAGTCATTTTAAAACTATCCTTTGTACTAGTAACTTCGAATTTGAATTATCAATGATGTTTCATCTGTGTGTTTCACTAAGCTAGAATTGTTGTTATTTTACAGAGTCAGACATCCTACAAAATGCGACTAGTAACAATTGTGGTGATGGCGATCACGGTGGCGTTAGCGATGCTGGTGCGTTGCTGCGAGGGAGCCAACCTTCACCACTTTGCCCTGCCTGAAGAAGATGAGGAGTTCAGGCACCGGCCTTTGTACAGGGACTATAGTTTAATTCGAAGGGCTGTCCGCGCCGACGACGCCTTCGATGACTACGGACACCTGCGGTTCGGTCGCTCTGATGACTGACGCAAGCGCGCCTCTCACAAAAGACACCTGCCCACGCTCAAGCATAGAGAACGACAGCCAAACAAATCGTGTACTTAACTCCTAACTCTATTAGCGGATACTGCTTCCTACTAACAAATAAATAATTAGAGAATGTAGATAGTATATTTTCAGAAGTTATCTTACCTGTAAAATTATTTATCACTGAAACATAATAATATGTAAAATGTTTAATTTCGATTAGGTACAAATAATTACGATGTAATTTATTAGCTACATATACATTTTTAATTTCTGACAAGTAAAGTTAATTTTAGACTTGTGAAATATTAAGGGCTGGTTAAATATTTCACATTGAAATACTTGTAAAAAATATTTTGTCAAGATATTTTTTTTTTGTAAAACATAACTTTTTTTGTTGATTTTGTGATCTTAATATAAAATAATTGTACTTATCTATTTCTTAGTTAGTATATCTAAGTAAAAATAAAACACTTGAGATTATTTCCATGAGTATATTATTACCCAATAAATACATTTTACAACAGTTATTATTATAATAAAATGTGTTACAATGTTTAATAGCGTCACGAACTGCGCACGATGACGAACATTAAAAAGTACCCTCGGTATGCTTTACTTGAAGTTCACTGTTAAGGCATTTCTTCAGTTTCAGCTTAAAATTGATGTTGTCACATCTAATAAATGGAAATGGTTTAAATTCTAACCGAAAAGCCAACAATTTTAATATCTCAGCATTAAATATTAAGGCAATGATTTATTTTTCTTATAAGTAATAAAAGCTAGTTTGTATGCATGAATGATAAAACTCATCAATATGTATTAAAGCTGCATTCGATTTTCTTTGTACACAAGACAGTAGCTTGCTGGTGAAACGTTATTTATTTAGAATTCATGCAAGCCTTGTACTATATAATACGATATCATTTCGTTGTACTGGTTACAATGCATTCGATCGTAAGTATAACATCGCTGTTTACTTGTCCTTGTTAATTGACTTTGTTACTAACTCATGGTGGGACCTCATCATAGCATGCACTGGATTTAGTTTTAATAATCTAATATTCATTAGGCACACGTAATATCACTACTCTATATTAAATAATATGAGACTAGTTAGTTCCTTCCCTAAGCTAAGTTATAATTTATATTTATATTATGTATGCAGTTCATCCTAACACACATTTTATGGTTAATTGTACTTGATGAAAATGAAGCGTATTGTGGAGAACAATCTTCGGAAATAATGTTTATTTAAAATAAAAAGATCACGTTAACCAAGTTCCTTATCCAATTGTACAATATATAGAATGCGACAGATAAATAAAAACATGTATTTTTACATAATAATCGTATGTTACAATGACGACACCATTTTAAATCATTCTTAGTTTTTGTGTTTTACACTTATCAGTTTGTGAGTATTTCATTAACGCAAATATTCTTTAAAACTGTCGTCATTACACTTAGATGATATCCTTTTTCTGCGAGCTGCCTAACAGAGCCTGCAAAAAAAATAAAATAATTTTAGTCACTGCGTCATATAAAAAAAACGGTGCGCCACAAAAAAAAAAAAACAGTGGCACTCCGGGAGTGCCGACAGAAGTGAAAACTTGAAAAAAAATCGGCACCGCGGTAATCAACGCGTTGATGTTTTTTACTCCACGCATCGCGGTAATCACCGCGTTGATGTCTTTTACTCTACGGTGTCGGTAAATTCCGTTACAGTGTCGCGAAATCAATGGTTTAGTCCCATCTCAAAAATGCCCAACGCGCCTCTTCTTAGGCGAAAATAATTTTACTTCAAAAATCAGGAAATCTCCGAAAATAAAACAAAACGTATTCAAAGGCTTATAAACTTACCTTGTTGACGAAATTCACAATAGCTGTGGCAGGTTGTTCGGGCTCCAGTTCAGCGAACACATGACATTGGTTGTCCGCACCCGAAGATGCACGAGCCACGAACGCGAATATTCGTCTGCAAAAGAAATAGTCGATTGTTGTAGTCGAGTAAATTACATTTTATGATTGGCTTGGAATCTTATAAGACATAACAAAATTGATCAAAGCCTATCGAAAGATTGACTGGCATAGCCTATCCTATACTATTAAACGAGCAATATCTTTATACATATAATTCTTCTGTAAATGTGTTTGTCGCCTAACTCCTCCTAAGCGGCTGAGTACCCTGGATGGTTTGAAAATACAATTGGACCCGGTAGGTGACGCTGTTCGGACAGGACAACGTCTGTCGGGTCCGCTAGTTTGTATATACATACATTTATTTTTATGTATATAGATTTCTACTCACGCTCTCGAAATCGGCTCTAACGATTTCGATGAAAGTTGCAATATAGGGGTTTACGGGGGCGCAAAATCGATCTAGCTAGGTCTCATATCTGGGAAAATTAGTTTCCTCCGTATTTTCACCCGAGCAGAGCTCGGTCGCCCAAAGTTTAGAACAACATAATGAATAATGACATGACATTATTGACATTAGAATAATGATCATGGCAGCATGGAATTAGTAAGTACCTACTAAAATGGCAGTATGGAATTAGTAGGTACTATCCTATACTATTAAATGAGCATTCTCTATTTTCACCAGAGCAGAACTCGGTCGCCCAGGTACTCAATATATAAAACCGAGATATCTGAAGGCTGAAGAAACTGACCATACAAGGAGTTACTACCTACTAAAAGAGACACGTTTCTTGTTTACAGGAAGTCGCTCTGTCTCGTATCGAAGGCTAAAATAAGACTTAATGTAATTAACTTATCGCGTAGAGAGGTCCGGAAATCTTTTTATGCAAGTGCTAATACCAAAGTCCTGGATTAAATTTCCAGGTCAGACAAAGTGCTATTGAGCGTTTCCTTCGAGAATTGCTCAGTAGAGTCTGGTTTGAATTTGATTTTTGATTTGAATTTTGTTTGTAATTTTAATTTTATTTTATTTGTAAATGTGTATAATGCTGTTCTCTATGTCACTCGAATTAAATAAATTGAATTTGAAATATGAATACAATGCTATGTTATAGTTTGATACTAACTTTTCCAGCTGTGTATTGTTATCAGTGTGCGTGTATCTCCTCTCGTCCGGGTCCAGCCCCGCGTACGACACGCCGGCGGCGGGGTAGTGGCGCCGGAAGAACAGCTTGCGCGCCGCGTCCGTCAGCGTGATGCCGCCGCCGAACACTTTGAAGTGCACTACGTGTGCCGCACCCTGGGTGACAGATTTGAAGTAATAAGTAGTTTTATCTACACCCATGCTATAAAACCTCTATAAAAGTTTCTGAAACAGTTAGCTTATTGGCAACATTATAACACAGAGTGTCATAGTAACCATTACCTCATCCAAACGAGTGTTATAATGTTGTACTAAGTTTCATTATGCAACTCGTTTCAATGTTCAAGCGGGGGACAGCAGCACCCGCTGCACGCATGTACATACGTGCAGTGTTACTGAATTTCGTGGGAATTTCTTTATTCTTGATCTTGAATTACAAACACCCGATGGTTTCAGAAACTTTTATAGAGGATTCATATCATGGGTGTAGATAAAGTATTGTATGCAACTGTTGTATAATACCCCTTATTATACAACAGTTGCATTTAATAAATAAGTATGTAGGGTGACATGGGTCAGAGTAGAAAAATCAAACACAGAGATAAAGCTTATTCCAGCAAATCAAAGTCTAGCGTGCGTTACATTATTAAATTACAGGCAAAAAAATACCAGTAAAAGCTGGGGGCCTACCACCAGCTCATAAAGCAGTATTTTTCTAATATTACTTCAGTGTGGGAAAGAGATGAAGCTCTACAGGACATATAGCTCCATCTCTTTCTCCCACTAATACTGCTTTATGAGCCGGTGGTAGGCCCCCTGGTCTCTCTAACTAAGGAGTATAAAACCAGCAGCAGTTCTTTCACCCATCCAAGTTCTGGTCACTAACCTTCTTAGTAAGTATGTTGGTGACGGCTCTCTTGACGGCCGCGGGCCCGGTCAACGCCTCGGTGTTCTCAGATCCGAGCAGTAGCACGTGACACGCTGCACCCGTTGCTAGAAGTGCTCGCGCTGCTGCGTTCGCACTGCCACCCGTCCATGGATCTCTGTGAATGACGCGAAATTTTAGTTTTATTTTAAGCTATCTTCCGCCAACGACTTCGCCCGCATGATATCTTTATAAATATGTGTGTATATGTGTTTATTATATGTTACTCAGTGATAATATAGCATTCTACTGGTGTTTTTTTTTTTTAAATCGGTGCAGTAGTTTTTGAGTTTATTAATTACAAACAAACAAAAAAACATACAAAAAATCTAATATTTTCTCTTTATAATTTTAGTTTAGACTTGCTGCGCCCCATGGTTTTACCCGCATAAGTTTCGACCTCGTGGGAATATTGGGATAAAAAGTATCCTTTGTCCTAATTTAGGTGGTGGTTTACCCATGTGCCAAATTTCATCTAAATCCGTTCAGCCGTTTTAGCGTGAATGTTACAAATAAACAAACATACAAAAAATCTTTTCTCTTAAAATATTAGTTTACATGATGCAATCTGTCCTTATTAGTAGGTACTAGTAATCTAATTTTAGTCGTGTTTGGTATGCGTTTCCGCCCGCTGGCTCGTTTTTGCACTTGACCATTTTTTTTCAAGTTAGGTACCAAAATGAAGCGTAGGGCATACACTTGTGATTAAATAGTAATTTTGTAGACTAGCTAGAGGTTATTTAGAGCTTTGTGGGATAGAAAGCGGATTTGACCGTTACTTAGGTCCCGTTACTACTCCTGTCCTCAAGCCTATATTTGGGACCAAACTCGGTCCATAAACCTATTGTAGTATAGTAATTTTATTCCAAGTATGAACATCGTCTTTACATACAGGGTGTTTGGCAGAACGTTGAACATACGAAAATGGTGGATAGGTGGGGTCATCTGCTACTTACTCAGCCCTAATTTATTTGGCCCTGGCGCTCTGGATATTAAAAATTTTTTTTTTGCTTTCTTCTAGTTTTACAACTTTCTTAACTTTAAAGTGTAATTTTTATTAAAAACATGGGTAAAACAGTCATTTTTTTTTAATCTTTAATATTGGCAGATTCTTATAACAGAAAGATGTAAAAAATACTTAAATCCTAATTTCAACCTGCATTAAAAAAAAATCCAGGGGCCAGGGCCAAATAAATTAGGGCTGAGTAAGTAGCAGATGACCCCACCTATCCACTATTTTCGTATGTTCAACGTTTTGCCAAACACCCTGTATAATTAATGTATACAAAATATTGTAAAACATTTTAAAAGAGTAACTATGTAGTTTCTTGCCTGTACAAAACTACCTTTTATGAAGGGGCGACTAGAATTAGTTATATTTTCTAATAAATTTTGACGATCATGAGTATAACTATAATGGCTTACTCGAAATAAATTACTTTGACTAAAAGTGCATTCACCTGTCAGGTAATCTGAGCGGCACGGGCAGCGCTAAAGGCGTCACGGTGTGCTGGTAGACGAGCGCGGACAGCGAGCTGAACACGGGCTCGTCGGGGCAGCCGCGCAGGCGCACGCCGCGCGCGGTGGGCTCGATGAGGAAGTGGCGCACGCCGCCCGCGCCGCCCGCGCGCACCGCCAGCCCGAACGCGCCCGGGAACGAGTTCGAGTCGCGCACGATGAACGCGCCTTCTTCTAGCTGTAGCAGTGCTGATACGGCTGTTGGGGATAAATTAATGTTATGTCGTGTGCTAAACAAAATAAAAAATCTTTGTTATATTCGTTAATCTATGTTGCGATCCGAATCTATTATTCGCTTGCCTCTCTTGATATTTCAACCATAATGAAACCGTTGTAAATACGGACGAAGGTCACAGTCAAATTGACCTCTCTTTTTGGCAGAACATTGTTTCAAGCCGGAATTGCCTGCGAGACTATTGCCACCAACAGCTTTAGGGGGTTCTTCTAGCAATACTTACCATCGTCTCTGGAGATGTTAGGCTTGTACCAGTAGTGGCTGGTGTCCTTCGCGAACCGCACGCGGTCCGGAGCCACATGTTGAGGCTCAGCAGTCCCACTGACGCTCGAACGACGAGACCCACTACTTCCATTATAAGTCCGGTATTCTGACTCTGGACTCACTTCGCGTTCTTTTCTATAGTTGAAGAAACATTCGTTTTAATTACGAGAATTAGTTAGAACGTCAAATGAATGAGAACATGTTCTGTGTCGGATTCAGGTCAAGGTCATATTGTGTCTGATCGATTTATAGTTGGGGTGAGTTTATAACGGTGATCTAATTTGTTGGAAGAAGGAATATATCTGAGGTTTCTAACAGTGTTATATAGATAAATATCAATTGTGGCGTCATAATTTTATTGCAGTCATTGCCAAAAAAAATGGTTTCAACCCTGAAAAATTCCTACTTATTTTTCGTGATTGAGGCATGGTCTATCTTGGCCATGAAAGTATCAGTTGTTGTGTTACCTCGTGTCCTCCAGGTCAAACATATTGTACCTGGTGACGGAGGGCGAGCGCGGGGGGCGCGCGGACAGCGAGGGGGTGGGCGTGGGGGGGTAGGGCGTGCGCGGGTGCGTCGGGAACGCCGGCGTGCCTGCCCGGGACTCCGTGCGGGACTCCGCGCGAGACCAGCTCTCTGCACGATCCTGGAATAACAAAATAATAAGAACTTCTTTTCTTATTTACATGGAGAAATTTAATTCGCCATGCATTGCAAGAGCTAAGAAGTGATAACATAACCTAATAAGCCACTGCTGGGACACAGGTTTTGACATTAAATAGTGCCTTTTATGTGCCTAATTATTTGAGTTTGACTTTAACAGGCCTCCTCTCTGTGGGCCATTTGATAATCCACCACATCACCAAAGTTATGCTCGCCCCTTATGTCACATGTCTTTGAAATTTGAATTCTAGCAAATATAAGATGAAGGTCAAGAGCTGAAACTAAACAAAAACGAAGACTTACGATGGTATCAGTGTTGGAAGGCTCCGCTAGCGACAGTAATCCAGGCGCGGGAGTACTGTTCGGTGTACTGGTCGTACTCCACTCGCGCAACGTCATCTTTTCGTACATGAACTTTCTAGATGAGGTTCTGTAAAGATAACAATAACCATTCTTCAAAAAGAAAATTATTGCAAAGCTGCCAACTTTCAAAATCGCAGAAGCATAACAAGCAAGAAAAAAAACGAATGCATGCTGAGATCACATCTTGAGCCGATGATGTTAGGTTTCTGGAAACTGCTAAACAATATAAAAACTATTGTGGTAAGTATAGTTTCCAGAAGATCGGGCCCGTTAGAATCCTTCAAAGCCTGAAGCTTAAAAAGAGACTCCGAAGTTAAAAGCCGTATTACTTTGCGAAATTCTCCACGTCATATATTTATTGTGACTGGTTATTAAGATAACGTAAAGTTTGAAAGATGGGCTTCTATTATACCTGTCTGGAGCCTGCGGACTGGTGTGTTCTGTCCTGAGAGGGGTGCGCGTGTTCACGTGGAGGGGCACGCTGAAGTCTTCGTCATCATCAGCGAACGCCGTCGTGTCACTCGTGTAGCCATCCACTCTGTAATCAAAACCAACGTTAATATGTTTGGAAATGAAAGTTAGTGGTGTATGATGATTTATAAAAAGCGCTTTGTATTAGTGGGCCATTATGAGACAACAGGTCAACACGCTGGCTAGCGGTGGAAAAAGAATATTTGGGAATTTCCCCGCAACTGTGGCATATAAGCTTTTGCATTATCGTTGCCTGTCCGAAAAAGTTTTGAATGTCACAGGCCATCATACTAATGATATTTTTTTTTTAAGATTTGGAAATGGAACGATCATCTCACCGATGGCTGGCGGAGCGGCGCACATGTCGGGAGGAAGCAGTATCCCACTCGAGCGGTAGTCGAGCGACTCTTTCCCTGGCCTCTTTCCTCTCGCGCAGTTTCTGCTGCTGTCTCTGCAGCCACGTGAGCCCCGAGCTTCCTTCCACACTACTCTCGGAACGACGAGGCTCTCGGGCTCGGGAGCTCTCGTGCCAGCCGAGAGTACTCGCTGATCGCCATGTTCCATTCTCGGGTGGTGTTTTCCGTGTAGTGGCGCTCGCGCTCGCAGGTCGCTCCGCCCATTCAACTTCGCCGTTCAACCATCTGCTGACAAGGTTATCAAGGTTGGTTACGGGTGATTGAATTATGTTTTGGTAAGTATAAAACAATGTTCAGAAAACTATACTCCGAAATAAGATGTAGGGCTTTCGGCAATAAATGTCAAGACTAAGGTAAGATCGAACAAAGATTTTACCTTCTTTTTCATTTGAATACGAATAATTTGGGACTGACCGAACTTCATTCTGAATAAAATCTATTTGAGGTAAGTTTAGCATAAAACAACGGATGCGAATGTAACTCTTTTTTAAACTTTATAATAGTTTTGAACTAAGTAAATCAACAACGAAATATTTTTCATGGCCGTGGTCCGGTTGTTATCTTTGTAAGTATTTTTTATATTTGCGTGTAGGTCTTGAAGGTCCAAGTGATCTTATTATGGCAATGGGAAACCTTGTATCCGCGTGCTAAGAATCTTTAACTGTGGGTGTCTGTTGAGTAGGTATGGATAACTAATAATATACTAATTGAATTTTATTTGAATATTAATCGTCTTCCGTTCAGAATGGAATGTTTCAATCAGCATGTATTTTTCATCTAGTCATTAAAAGACTGGTGATCCCGGATTAAGATAAATTTACAAACAGAGCATATTAACAGTAAAACCACATGTTTTAACAGAAAGTTAACTGTTCTAATGAAAAGGGCTTAACAAAGCGGTCTTTAATAGAAAGTAAATAGTGTATCGGGCTGTGCGAGGCGGTGCGGTGTGGCGGTGAGGCGTCGCAGTGTCGTGGCCCGGTCGACACCCGCCCGTTTATGGCCACGTTTATCTCGAAATAGTAACTTGTTTGGGTCATGGCGCGACGCAATCATACACCATCGCTCCAAATCAAATCGAGAATTGCGACTCGACAGTCGACATCGCCTTCCGACGTGCGTCTATCTACGGCGACGTGTTCGACTACTCGATTACATTTGTTATCATTACATTAAGCTGACGTGAGCAATTACAAGTTGACGAGATATTATTAAAAATAATACGGGTAATCTAATACCAAGTATGGTTAGGTTAGAAAGGACTTTTTGAATGCCGTTTGTAAGCTATAAATTATTGGTTTGTTAGCTCAAGTCGGTTCCAAGAATGGTTATGCCGTGTCAATAATTTGACTGGGAACTTAAGAAGCCATTCATTGAGCGGGCGCCGCATAAATAATTCGCAGTAGGCAGCCAGGCGACCTGAGGCTGAGCTCGTTCGCTCGTGCTCAGGCGCAGGTAATGTTGCGGAACGAGTGGAATAGATACTCGACTCGGTTTCAGCCCACGCCTATCGCCGACTCAATTAATGTGACGAACGCTTCCGTTTCTTAATGTACTGCAAATGGTTGTAGGACTACCTACTGTTAAATGCTATTCGAAACTAATTGAAAATTATATTAATTAATATTGTTTTACTTCGTTTGAGGTCGAGGTCTACTACGCGTATCCACAAAAGCTTCACTTTAAATTCATGTTTTAGAGATACTCCGAAAAAACAAACATCTTTTTTGAAGATGCGTTGAATAAAGCCGGGTCTCCTGCGCGTGTTTTTTCGAAACATTACACAAAAACCTTACACATAAACATTTATTTTCATACAAAACGTCGTGTTTGGTGTTTGGCCACGCCTCTTTGTTACGATGTTTTTGTGTAAAAACATGCGCAGGAGACCCTAATTGCGTAACTTATTTTCGTAAACAATTTTGCCTAATTTGATTCATTTTGACAGTTCAACAACATTAATTGCGTTATTTACGTTGTTGAGCAGATTTTTTTCCAACATGTGAAGCAATGGATAAGCAATCTGTTTCAAATCGAAACAGATTGTGTTGTATTACGCAATTAGGGTACCGGCTTTAAGCAGTCACGTTAGTATCTATGCTAAAATGGTTTACATAAGGAGAAAACGGTTTCATCCTTTTTTGTCATTTTAGACTCTGAATTCTATTAAATAATTATTGTTCAAAATAATTTTTAATGTATTAGTCTAGCTAGAACAACCTACCTTCTCACGAGGAGTCGGGCGTTGATAGAGGGGTGCGTACAGAAAACCTCCACGCGTGACTGATACCTGCTGGTCCCTTACGGATACGTTCGGGGGGAAGAGCAGTTGTCAGGCCGGTGCACCCTGGGCATGAACAATATACTCTTCGGAAAAGGTTTGGGAGTTTTTCGGAGAGGGTATTGTTTGTGGCTAATTTCTGTGGGCGGGGGAGCAGCATGCTCCTCGACGTTCTTCCGCTTGTCCCTCTGATTTGCAGAGGGCACAGTGGGGGAACGAAGGAGGCGGGTCGCTCCTGATCGATCGACGTTCGTCGATTGACACTGGACGTGACCCCAGCCGCTGCGGTGCAGGCGCACCAAAGCGGCTATCGTTTCTCCCTCAAGAGCTATCTTGAGGGAGAACTTTCGGCGGGTTCGCTGAGCCAGGTTATCTGGACAGCGGACGGAGGCATGTATAATGCCGCCGCCGGGGGCTTGGCTTAACCGCCCGGCCCAGAGGAAGGACACCTCTAAGATAAAAAACCACCTAATCCTAAGTTTTGAAGCGCGGCGAGAGGATGAGTGGCTGGTGGGGGACCAGTCGTTAGCGTTTCACCTGTAGATACCTGCCGAACTCTACAGTATGTAGGCTTACCTAGGCAAGAGGCTCTGCCTAGGTGGACATTTATTTCCTCACCACTCGTGGGAACTATATGGATTTAATTAACAAAAACAAAAACACCAAAGAAGTTAACGTGCCAAAATTGGCGGAGAAAGAACCGCTTGCCGGCGACGGCAACAAGAGCCGAGGAGGCTCCAGTCCCTCAGGGGACCAGAGTATGTCCGACCAGGACGTAGGACGTGGGGGCTCCAAATTTTGGGGCAAAAGATCGCGCGGGTCGGAGCGCACAGGATCGGCGGGGCAATCCTCGGGCGAGGAAAGCCTCCCGATCGCGAAAGTGCCGACAGTAAGGAGAGGCCGAGGACGAGCGGTAGCCGGAGCAGCTTCCGCTTCGAGGCCGGGGCGGGGCAATCGGGGTCGCCTCAAGCGGCCTGATACGCCGCTCATTAGTTCGGAGAGCGAAACCGGGGTCTCGTCATCCGAGGCCTCAACGGAGGAGTCGGAGGTGGTGGTCGCCGCCTCACCGGTGGGCACGAAGGCGCGGCCTGACGCCGCGAAGAGTGCTCAGGGTGGGGTGGTTGCCACCGCCACCGAACAGGTCGCAGAAATGGCCCGTCCGCTCCGGGAGCGGGCCAAAAACAAGCCGGACCACTGTGGTGGTAGGCCGGACGCCGCTGGCGGCTCTAATTCGGAGCGAGCGGCCAAGTTCGCGGAGGAGGTAGCGGCCGTGATTAGCGAGGTGGCCTTGAAGAGGACGAAGTCCTCTAGAGGCAAGGCTGTATCCGCGGCCACTGCCTCTATCATGGCGGCAGCGGAGGCCCTCCAACCCGGGCCTCCGTCGGACGGTATGTCGGAAATGCGGGCGGAGATCGCCCGCTTGACAGCCGCCATGGAGCTTCTCCAAAAGGAGAATGCGAAGCTCCGAGCGGACTTGGCCGGGCTCCGAGGAGCCGGCCCCCGAGAGGTGCCGCAGGAAGGGGAGCGGCATGGGCAGGGACGGCCCGTGTCTGCAGAGGACCGGATCCTCAACCTGGTGCGGCAGGAAATGGCTGCTCTACGGAGCAAGCTTTCCACGTTGGAGGCCATTGTCCTGCGCCCCCCGTTGGCGGCAAGCCAGCCGGCCCCGGGCCAGCTAAGGGCGTTGTCATACGCCGCCACTGCAGCTGCCACAGCTGGTCCAGCCTCGTCGGGGCCGACCAAAGGTGGGGCGGCTGCACAGGCGGCGAAGGCCCCAGCCAAGGCGGCGGGGGTCCCGGCCAAGGCGTCGGGGGCACCGGCCAAGGCGTCGGGGGCACCGGCCAAAGCGGCGAGTGCCCCAGTCAAGGCGGCAGAGGCCCCGGCCAGGGTAACCAGGGCCTCGGCTAAGGCGGCGAATCGGCCGCCCCCACCACCTTCTGAATCTCCTCCGGCTGACGCCGGATGGCAAGTAGCCGGGGAGAAGAAGAAGGCTGGTAAGGCGGCAAGGGCGGCCAAAAGGAAGGCGAGGCGGCAGCGGCGCAAGGAGCGAAGCGTCGCGGCTAGGCTCCGCGCCCCGAAGTCCGCAGCTGTAGTGATTACACTACAGCCGGAAGCGGCAAAGAAGGGCGTGTCCTATCAGCACGTGCTCGCCAAGGTGGATGCGGCGGTGGATCTGAAGGAGACCGCCAATGGCGTCCGGCTAAAGATCACCGCGACCGGGGCCAGGATGCTGGAGATCCCCGGTGCGAACAGCGGTCCGGCAGCGGACGCTCTGGCCAATAGGCTCAGGGCGACCCTGAATCCGGACGAGGCCCGAGTGTCCAGGCCCACCAAACGCGCTGACTTGCGCATCCGGGGCCTGGACGACTGCGTGACGGCGGAAAAGGTGGTGGCCGCGGTCGCCAGGACTGGGGGGTGCTCTGCCGAGGAGGTGAGGGCGGGCACCATCCACCCTGACTCCACGGGGATGCGAGCCGTTACGGTGAGCTGCCCCGTGTCCGCGGCCAAGCTGATAGCCGGGGAGGGCCGAAGGCTTCTGGTGGGCTGGGTCTCCGCGCAGGTCAAACTGCTGGAGCCCAGACCTCTGAGGTGCTTCCGCTGCCGGGTGGGCGACCACGTGGGAGCGAAGTGCACCTCGGAGGTAGACTGCAGCGACCACTGCTTCCGCTGTGGTCAGCCTGGTCATAAGGCCGGCTCGTGCAACGCCGCGCCGCACTGCATTGTATGTGCGGCGGCTGGCAAGCCGGCCGATCACCGGGCTGGGAGCAAGGCCTGCGCTCCACCCGCCAAAGCCAGAGGCAGGGGCAAGCCCTCCGCCACCGCCGTCACCGCCGCAGCCGCCGCCACTACTGCCGCCGCCGCTGCCGCCTCCACTGTCGTCGTCGCCGCCATTGCCGCCGCGGCGGTGCCCTCAGAGGGGGCTAGGGAGGGGGTTGAAATGGAGTGTCAATAACGGCCCCATTACGCCTCCTCCAGGCGAACATCAACCACTGCGCTGCCGCTCAGGATCTGTTGCTCCAGAGCATGGCGCAGTGGTCGATTAACATCGCCGTGGTCGCTGAGCCGTACTTTGTCCCGCCCAGGGATGACTGGGTGGAGGACCTGAGCGGCTCAGTGACCCTCATTTCGTCGGCCGCCGCTGGTACCCCGTCCCTCGAGTCTGTCAAGAGAGGACGGGGTTGCGTGGCAGCACGGTTCGGGGAGATTGTCGTGGTAGGGGTATACTTCTCCCCGAACCGAACTCTTGCCGAGTTCCACAACTCCCTCGTGGAGTTGAGAGTCGCCGTCGTCGGGTTCGGTTCCCTCCCCGTGTTCGTTCTCGGGGACTTCAATGCCAAAAATCTGGCTTGGGGTTCCCGCTTTACGGACACACGGGGTAGGATGGTGGAGGACTGGGCTCTGGAGACGGGCCTGGTCGTCCTAAACCGGGGTTCTGTCCCCACGTGTGTGCGGATGCGGGGCGAATCAGTGGTGGACATTTCGTTCGCCAGCCCCGCTCTGTCGCCGCGTGTAATCGACTGGCGCGTCATAGAGGAGGTGGAGACCTATTCCGATCACCGGTACATCCGGTTTGACGTCTCCGCCCAGACCTCGAGCGCGCCGGTCCGACAGGCCCCGAGTGGTCCGCGGTGGGCGCTGAAGCAGATGGACCGGGAGCTTCTCCTGGAAGCCTCGATCGTGCAGGCCTGGGTGTCATCACCGGACAGGCCTGCCGACATCAACGACGAGGCGGAGTGGTTCCGGGAGGCCATGTCCAATATATGCGACGTGGCAATGCCCCGGGTCCATCCTGGACGTGCTTCGCGCCAGCTGTACTGGTGGTCGCAAGAGCTGGAAGCTCTGCGCAGGGCGTGCGTAGCTGCGCGACGCCGGTACGCCAGGCACCGCAGGCTCCGTATCCGCCCTCCGGATACGGAAGCCATTGAGGCGGAGCTGTACGAGGGGTACAGAGCGGCGAAGACCGCCCTCCAAGCGGAGATCCTGCGGGCCAGGACACTGGCCCGCGAGGAGTTGCTGGAGTCTCTGAACAGAGACCCGTGGGGACGCCCATATAAGATGGTGCGGGAGAAGCTCCGCCCATGGGCTCCCCCGCTGACGCAGAGTCTCCGGCCCCAGCTTGTGGAGGACGTGGTGAGCGCTCTGTTCCCTTCAAGAGGGGAACATACGCCCCCGCCCATGGCTCCGCCTATTGCGGTGCCCGATGCGGACCACACCGTCGACGACGACGACGATGTTCCGGAGGTGACCGAGGTAGAGATGAGAGTGGCGGTACGCAAGATGAGTGCGAAGAATACCGCCCCAGGACCCGACGGCATTCCCGGGAAAGCCTGGGTCCTGGCCATGGGGACTCTCGGGCCTCGACTAAGGGGGCTCCTATGCGCATGCATGGAGAGGGGCCAGTTCCCACTTTGTTGGAAGACTGGGAAACTGGTCCTCATTAGGAAACCGGGGCGCCCGGCGGACTCTCCGTCCGCCTATCGGCCCATTGTGCTGCTCGACGAGGTGGGCAAGCTCTTTGAAAGAGTCATTGCAGACCGCCTCGTCGGGCAGCTGGTGCGAGTGGGGCCGGATCTGGCGGAGAGCCAATTCGGTTTCCGCAGGGGGCGCTCTACGGTGGACGCCATCATGCGCGTGCGAGCCCTCACGACGGGGGATGCTGTGGCCCGGGGTGGGGTCGTCTTGGCGGTGTCTCTAGACATCGCCAATGCCTTCAACACCCTGCCCTGGAGTTGCATCAGGGAGGCACTTCGGTATCACCGGATGCCGACCTACCTCTGTCGTGTGGTCGAGGCCTATTTGACAGATAGGGCTGTCATCTACCCCGGTCACCAAGGAGAGTGGAACCGGCGAGAGATGTCGTGCGGTGTCCCACAGGGATCGGTCCTGGGGCCGCATCTGTGGGACATCGGATACGACTGGGTGCTGCGCGCCGATCTCCCAACTGGCGTCAGCGTCGTCTGTTACGCTGACGACACGCTGGTCCTGGCGCAGGGGAGGTCGTACCAGGCGGCGGCCGATTTAGCGACACGCGGGGTTGCGACAATCGTCGACAGAATCCGGCAGCTGGGACTCGAGGTGGCCCTGCACAAGTCCGAGGCCATGGGTTTCTATGGTCCTCGTAGTGCGCCACCGCCGGGTTCCCAGGTAATGGCGGGAGGGGTTCACATCGGCGTCGAGTCGACGATGAAGTATCTGGGACTCGTCCTCGACAGCCGGTGGAACTTCGTGGAGCATTTCCGACGTTTGGCTCCCAGACTGGACCGGGCCGGGGCTGCCTTGAAGCGGCTCCTGCCCAATCTGGGAGGTCCAAACGCCTCCTGCCGGAGGCTCTACGCGGGGGTCGTGCGGTCCATGGCCCTTTACGGGGCGCCGGTGTGGGCGCCTTCATTGAGGCGGCAGCCAGCCCGCCGGCTTAACGCGTCCCAAAGGGTCATGGCCATCCGGCTGGCCCGAGGATACCGCACGGTCTCCTGCGAGGCGGCGAGCCTCCTTGCCGGAGTACCGCCATGGGATCTGGAGGCAAAGGTCCTCGCGCACATTTGGGAGTGGCGCGAGGAGGCGAAACGCCGGGGCCTAACTCCGATGCCGCAAGAAGTTGCGGCACAGCGGACAGAGCTCCGGCGGGATCTCATGGCGGAATGGAGAGTGCGATTGTCGCAACCCAGCGCTGGGCACGCCGCAATTGCGGCGATAAGACCCCTCTTTGAGGAGTGGCTAGAGAGGCGCCACGGCGTCCTCACCTTCCGCCTGACACAGGTGCTCACCGGACATGGCTGTTTCGGGAGGTACCTGTTCAGGATAAAGCGGGAGGAAACGCCCGGGTGTCATCACTGTGTGGATCGCCCGGAGGACACGGTGGAGCATACGGTGGAGGTCTGCCCGGCTTGGGCAGAGCATCGCCGTGTCCTCGTGGAAGCGATCGGCGGCGGTGATCTCTCGCGTCCGGCCCTGATTCGGGCCATGCTACGGAGCGAGAGGAAATGGCAGGCCGTCACCTCGTTCTGCGAAGCAGTAATGCTCGCGAAGGAGGAGACGGAGCGCGTGAGGGAAAGGCAAATTTCGCGCCCTCGCGCCCCTAACCGCCGCAGCAGGAGACGCCCTGGGCGTCGGGAGTCACAAGAGGATTTCCGGCCACCGTAGGCGCGGGCTTGCGGACGGTGAGCAATGGGTAGCTCGCCGTCCGATAAGGACCAAGCCCGGGTCGACGGCGCGTTGTGTTCCACGCGCGCCTCAAAGAGATGTCAGCAGAATTGACGGGGTCCGCTAGGGCCAATGCCTGCCGGGGGTTCGAAGAAAACCGATAGGGAAATCGTGGCCCCCTGGCAACACGGCAACTGAAGGAACACGGGTGGGTTTTAGTCAGTAAGAGTCTGACACGCCCTCCCGCTCCGCCCAGAGCGGGAGAAGTCATTTGATGATTTCCCACCCAAAAAAAAAAAAAAAAAAAAAGGGCGTTGATAGACAACTAAGTATCATCGTATAACATTGTTTTCTTTGATTGTGTTTGTTTTGTGTTTTTTTCAAATAAACGGTATTATTATTAAAGATCACGTCTTCTATCTATCCTACTTATCTTTATAATAATGCATAGCTACGTATTTCTAAGGCACCTACACTACTACCACTGGTGGTACAGTGGCGATAGCAACCAGTATGCAAAACGACATAAAATGTAACCGAACACGAACATTATCTCAACGTATGCGCAGACCTTTATTCGCTTACCATAACAAAAGCATTCACATTAAGTGCTGTGACTACAATGCATTACGACGATATGATTGACAACACAGATATCGGTATCGTGTCACTTAACAAAATGTCGATCATTTTGATGTCAGCCTTAATACTGACGTGTGCTATTGTTTGCCAGAAACAGGTATGATTTACATAGGGAAATACTTTTCAGATATACAATTAAACCAGTCTCCCTTCAAAAGTCGGAATGTACTTTATTGAATTGATGCGGAGATGGAAAGCGCATGCCTGTGTTTTTGTGGGGTTCGGTCTGACAGCGTTATACAGAGTGAATCTATGCTTAATTTTATCGACAGAAAAAATCCCAAAAAAAATCAATTTTTTTTAATGGAATTTAAAAAAATTATATTGTAAACTGTGTAACTTTTAAACTAAATGATATATCGCAATTAAACAAACTCCATAATGATTGGAAGAAATTAGGCGTCCTCATAAAATGAAAATTGTGGAAAAAAACTACCCTCAATTAAAAATAAACATGTATTTTTAGGAAAAATCTGTTATTTTGTTCATAAATTTTTACAATAATCGTAAAATTTCTCAATAAGTCGTCTCCATTACGTACCTTCAAAAGTAAAAAAAAAATAAAAAATGTGGAATAAAAAAAATAAAAATAAAACCTTCGATAAAATTAAGCATAGATGGGATCATTTCGATATGTGCACATTATAAAGACTCACACTGTATAGTATGTGTAATACTTTCCGAGAAATGCTAAGCCTGCCCATATAAGATTTTGTCGGTGTCCCCAAATGTATTAAAACATGCAGTCAAAGTGCCCTCTGCGCTGTCACCGACAACGCTGTGGAAGTAGCGAGTTTTGGACCAACAAGATTTGAATGACTGTCGTACCAGCGACACAAAGAAGAAAACTTAGGTATTTGAATTTGATACCTAAGCGCTCTCGAAAAACGAAACATTCTAAGAATACATTGGATAACATTATCAGTATTACAGCAAACATTTAAAGAATGTCAATGTTGATTCAATGAAAGTTGCATAACTTCAGGCGGAGATCCCATATTGTTGAGACAAAGATGCCAAGCATAGCTAACGAGAATGTCTGTAGTATGTATAAAGAAGGGCATTATGCTATAGTGCGCCACACACGCACTGTTTATGATAATAACCGTAATTTACTCCTTGTTTCTGTTGTCACGCCGCATCATTATTTATTGTTAACGCGTGTCATGGCTGAAATATTGTTATTACAGCATTTTGTGAACATTTGAACAACTTTGAGTAGGTATAGGTAATTTAATTTGAATGTTTTCAAGATTAAAAAGAATATGCTTGGTAACTGCTCTTGAATTTACTGTGTGATACTTTTATTGTCATGAAATGATAAGGATAATCTTGCTCAACATCAAAGAATTTCGATCGTATTAAATAAAAAATGGTAACATTGCACATAAAAAACATTGGAGCAGTTTATGCAAGTTTTTGTTGTAATCATTGTATATTTACACCACGCCCACATAGCCGGCTCCTACGCTTCAATCTATAATTTAATGTTCAACTACTTCTTTTGTTTGAACTAAAGTGTTTTTAAAATGTTATTTTGTGTTTTACCAGACGTATCAATTTAAGAGTTTGCAGACGTATGACTTAGGTTCATGCAGTTTGTTATTTTAATAAGTTCTTAGCAATTTGTTATTTACTTATTTATCTAAAATTGTAAACCTTAATCAGGTGGTCTCGTGGCGAAGACAAAGAAGTTGCTTTCACGAGCGTGTGCAGTGCAGTCTTACATAACATGAACAATGTCAATATTTTAGATGAGTTAATTGAAAGATGTGTAATATTTATAAAACAGTTCACTATCTATAAAAATACAGAGTACTTTTCCCATATTATTAAATAGCAGGAAACTTGTAGAACAAAGTTATGAATATAATCTTTGTTTCGTACTTGTCAAGTAGAGTGCTTTCGTAAATTGCTTTACTATTTATAGAACGTGTTAACATCGAAAGTACTTAGGTAGGTGTATAATTTTATGTTAATTACACTGCACTATTAAATATTAGGTGTCTATTTAGCGCAAGTATTTTATACTACAAGAGCTTTCCCCAAGTTGAGTTTAACGACAAACGCGAAATGGACAAACTTTTATGAAAAATGAATGAATGAATGGATAATTAGACCTTTCCCTGACATGTCTATTTGGTAAACAAACAAGGTACGAAAATCATAATTTAAGTTTATGACTGTGAAGTAAAAACTACATATGCGGTATCATATCAATGTATGCGTAAAATTCATCAAAAACTGCTTCGAATGAACCAATTTATAAATGATAATTTTCAGAAATGGGAAATCAGGAGATTTCGCCATTACTGCTTTTCCAGAAAGGAAAAGTAAAGTGAAATACACTTTACACAAAGATAATAAAATTACCAGAAAACGGCGTATCTACGAAATTCTTTCAGTAAGTATGTTTAATTTATAGCGGCGGTGATAATTTAGAGATGTCTGATGCAGATACCCTCGTTTACTCAATTAATCAGAGCACCATAAATATATTATTAGCCTATGCTTGTATGGTGTAATGGTCGTGATTGGTTCTGCTATACTTTATTGCTCTTCTTCATTGACAGTGAAGTGGGTCGAGCGGAACGCGGCTAAATAAATTAAGAGGCGACGCACTCTGATACAGTTCGGTTACAAACAATTTGTTACTGATTAAATTGACAGATACACTGTGTTCCCACGGATGTTACTAATGTTCGACACTCGGCACTAGTTACATGTTTACTTTATCTGGGTTTGGAATATTAAAAAAACTAGGTTTTGCTATAAATAATCAGATCGATGTGGTTGTGAATGTAAACAGTGTCCACGCTGTGCGGTGTAGGCGGAGGCGACCTCCACGCCTACAGCACAGGAAAACATGTTTACATCTGCCACCAGATCCCCTTCTTTTAATTACACTAATATAAAATTTAATGATTTGCCTTTGACCCCAGAAAGAAATATAAACAATAGATACAAAATACGGATGTTTAGTTTAAATCATACAACCCGTTTTTTTCAAGCTTATATTTGAAAGCAGAGGATTTCCTTAATACCTACAGTTGAAGCGCAGGGCGAACTGGTTTGGAAGGTTGTCTTTATTTATGTAGTTGTTATACAAATATTTATACGTTTAATTAACCCGTCTTGACATTTGTTTACATACATTTAAATATTTATTTGGATTTCATATTTTTGGAATTAAGGGACTAACCTGCCATTCCTTACGGGAGAAGCGGGCGGTGGTGCTGCAGCGGTGATGGTGGTGACATCTTCGTGTGTCAGTTTCTTGAGCGTGCGCGGCGACAGCGGCGTGCGCGGTGAGGGAAGCTCGGGGGTGACGGTGCGCTCGTCGTCGTCGTCCTCGATGGGGCGGTAGTTGCGATCGCCGCCGAGGGCGCGCCGTACCAGCTCAGGGCTGGCGAGGCGGTTAGGTGCGCGCAGCATGCCGGGGCGCAAGCCGGGCGCTCCGTAGGTGAAGGGCGCGGAGTCTGCGCGCGCGTGGTACGGTATGTCGGGCGGTCGGTCGGCGTGCGACTGCGGCGGGTCGGGCAGCGCGCTCACGGTGCGCAGCATATCGCCGAGCAGCGCGTCGAGCTCGTCGGGCGGGCTGGGTGCCGCTCGCCGCCCCGCCGACGAGATGCCCGAGTCCATGGACGCACTGAGCGGCGAGGAGGGCCCGCCGCCCGCACGCACCACCGTCGCGTAGATGGACCCGTCCAGGGGCCCGAACGTATGCGCCGCCTCGGCCCCGTCGCCTGCCTCACCTCCAGAACCAGACCCTTCTGCACTGCCGTTGTTCTCACCTGCATCGAATTCAACACCTCAGAACCAACACTAATAACATTCGTTTGTTACATTACGAAATGTTCTCACATAACTTCGATGTGATTAGGTCCGCCGCGGGGCGATGTGTTTAGCGACGGTTTAATTACGAATAGCTTTTAAATTGGATTCGATTCGCTCCAATAAACCGACGGGGCCTCTTTGCAACGATATAGTATCTATCTGGCTACCACGAGTATAATTTTCTACTGCACTTTGCACAAAGATAGAATTAATTAACATGTAGGTAAGTTACACGAAGAGTTCCTGTATTATTATCGTAATAATATCGCTAGAAAGAATGTGGCGAGTGTTTAATTAGCCGAGTGCCATCTGGTACAGTAGCGGGTGCAGTTACTGTCGCCACGACAGAGCCAGCAGCCAGCACATCCTAAAAAGGACTAAGTTCGCTTCCCGTTAGTGCAGCAGCGGGATGACACCGTTAAGTGTTGTTTGATGAAGTGCCGGTGCCACGTCCTACTTATAGATAAGTGTATCTACTCTTTTAAGGAAATCTTATAAAAACTCTTGTGGCCTGAGCTTGCCATAGACTGGTATCATACATAGAAGTATGTAATAAGGTAATGACTTCGCGAGTCATTTATGTAGCTAAAAATAAACGATAAAGCTGTCTTTGTCACTAATGATATTCGCATCTGAACTCTAAATTGAGATAAAATGTAGTCTAGATATTACACAGAAGATATGGATTGTAGAGACAGAAAAATAAAACTCAGTAATGACCCCCGTGATAACCCTGTCATATCAAAATGTATAAAAATATTCTAAGATGGTCCTACTCTACTAGCCAGTTGATGGTTCAAGGTGATATTGCCAAACGAGGAAACGACCTCTACTACATTACTAACACCTGTTCAATTTACATCGATAGGTAAGACGACAGATTTATGACGATTCATACCATATAGGTAAATGATACATTTTAGATATCTAATATAAAATGGATAGTTTGAAAAAACTGACCAGTTGGCGTACTGTCTGCTACGCCGCTATACCGAACTTGATTAGAAGAAGATCGAACCAACCCACACAATATTTTGACCAACAACCATTTACGAGATGGTTTGAGGCGTTAAAGTGTCAAAGCGTGTAATACTGAATGCAAATAAGGAGGAATGACACTATTACTTGCCTAATTTACATAACGAGCGTGTCTTGTTCGCGGAGCTAACGTTTCGTGTCACTTTTTTCCTCTACACACTGAACTGTAAACTGCGAAATGTCCGGAGCGCCGGCGCCGCGTCTATGTTCGATTTCGAAACTGAACTAAATGTGTGGTTGTCAATAACGCAATTAGTGTAAAGATATCAACGTCAGCGTCTGGTGACCGTCGCCGTCGGCCGCTGTTAAGGAAGATGCGGTTATTTCTGAGTTGTCAACGAAAATAACGCGTCGGGAGCGAGGGCTAGTGTTACGAAATGCGCAGGAAGAGGATGTGCGCCCTAGCGTCGTCTGCGCCGGCGTGTGTCCCACGATATATCTCGCACACGTGGAGATAAAGAAATCAGTTTTCATTAATTATACAGACACACACATGGCACTGATCGCAATCCCTGATAGATTGATTAGATTATGTGGACTTGTGATTTTATCTCATTACGGTATATATTTACTAGCATTATTCTCTACTGTATAGCTCTCTAATGTGAGTTAGTTAAAGACGGAAATGAAAAGCTCCGGAAATAAAATCGCAAGGGTGAATACTTAGGATCTTAGCGGAAAAGTCTCAATAGTACCTACACAAAGTGTTGCTGCACTATGCCACACGATACAAAGTTTACGACAGCTACATCTATTAAAGTCATCGAAACATCAAACTAACTCGTGTCCAACGAGATTTTAGTTCGTTAACAATTGAAAATGAGCGTGACCGCGATGTGGTGGAGCTTCGGACGAGTCACACCCGCCGGCCGGTCGTATATCAGAAATGTGCTGGCAGGGAGAAATATAGTGTTTGCACAGTGGTGTTTTAACAATGTTGCGATAACCGTCGTTACCTATGAAGGTGAGCGTGTGTTGGTGAGCGCGCAGACGCAGTGATGTCATCAGGTACAGGCACCACCTTGTTTCTGCGAAACTCTAAGCTCTACCGCATAATAATGCGGCTCGACACTGACCGTTGGGCTATCTACGTTCGTTATCCGACGTTAGCTCCGAATTCTAACCAGTTTCGCTCTTTTACCTTTTTTTTAAGTGAGGAATGTGGTTTATTTTGAACAACATTTGCATATTAATGCTCTTATTTTGATCTTAGAATGAATAGCTTCGCGAATTATTAGTGTTGAAGCTGATCGCGTGAATTGGAGGTATCGAATAACAAGATTTTAGGAAGGAGCACCGAAAAACACTCGGTAACACTTCACATTTATTGGTTCGTTTAATTCAATAGAAAATGCTGTAATTAAGCTTCGTAAAAGCACTGTCCACAAACACACGACCGTCGTATGTATCGGGTAGTATTGACTGTTCATCAAAACTGAAAGCTCAGGCGATAAAATAATACTGATAACTATCGCGGCAGGACATGTGTGCGTAGTGTCAGGGTAAGCCAGCGCGGATAAACTCCCATCCGATCGATACGCGCTACTATGTACTTAGGTACGTACAATCTTTATTGTACACAATGATCTGACGGCCGCAGAGTGGATCGGCTAATGGATGGACAATTTAAACAAACAAATGCTCAATGAATCAGATCTTTAAATGACCCATGCAAAACTCAAACAAAACTGTTGTTAAAAATATACAAGTGCCTTAAACACATCATTCTATAGTTCACAACGAGTTATACCATGTACCGACATTACAGATTGATTAATTCGACATGCGTTCGAAAGGATCGCAGCCTATATTTTTTGCACGGCTTGGGATGACGTCAGGGTAAACATAGCCTTGCGTGCGAATATTAAATTCTTTAGGTATGGGCTGACATGGCTAACAAAAGTACAAGTAGGTACTGTATTTCTGTTTTCTTTATGTCCCTCGGGAATCATCGTATTTCCGAATACAAACGAATGCTAATTTCCATGTCCATCAATTATTAGATGTATCTTGTATAATAATTTGAATTCAGAACTATTATAATACTTTATTGTTGTTTTGTTTTGACTTTCGTGTGAACTATATAGAGCTGTGAAACTATTTTCCTATCTATCGTGCCTGCGACTTTAGCAGCTTTCGTACCATTTTTAAATAAATGACATTAAGTTAAAAGAATATTAAACAACTCTATATACTTCCAAGTCGATTGAGAGCGTCCGGTCTTCACCAAGTGCAAAGGGCAACTGATAGAAATCCGACGACTGACTAAACACGAGGTTTGCCGAGGAACATTAAGAACATAGTTTTACTGTACAAATCTTTGACCTCACTACGTGTTGTATTGGACACTCGTAATCTTATTAGCGTAACTTTTTGTTTAATTTATGAACATAGTAAGTAGGTACTACAGCCTCGTAAGCAGTTTTTTTTTATATCTCCCATTGATTATAAAGACTTCAACGTTTTTGAGAAACAAAATCAAGATAAGACAAACACGCTGCTTAGGTACCGACACAGACAGCGATCGTGATTATTTATTACTTGTAGACCCGTACGGGCGATCTCGATTCTCGTAACGAATTAAATTGATGTGTCGAATGCTGGCCTTAAGGGCAGGCTGTCGGTTCCGAGAGGTGGACATACATCAGCGATTCTCCACGCCGGTCAATTAGCGGGCAGGCGCCGGACGAAGCGACTCCAATCTCATTTGTCGTTAGCACTAACACCGCCTATTGTTATCTCTACACGAGACCTGCTATTGTTAATATGAAAAGCCGGCTCTGTAGGCACTTTTAATTTATTCAAACACACTCTTTGTAAAGATTTTGACACGCACAATCAATCATTGCCTACATATATGAATCGGAACACTGATTCAATGGAATTACGTTCACTAATTTTGAAGTCATAAAATGGCTTCAGTAGCAGTGAAATTAATGTCACACTCACCTCGATTGTGATTTTGCTAGCGAGCCTCGAAATATCCGAAAGAAATTGTTTGCTACTTTTCTTCAAAGTTTTCTTTGATAGATTTATTTATAAAACTTGTAACGAATTTAGGGTGTCTTTTTATTTTTGGGTTGAGTTTACGAATTTTTTGATTGATGTTAAAAGTTTGTTTCGGTGTTGAACGCTAGGGATGCGCGATGCGCGTGCGTGGCGGCTCGCTAGGCGGGCGCGGACGGACTGGGCGGGCGGCGCCGGCGGACACACATCACTAAAATAGCCGACTGGCCGACACCTGCGCCGCGCCGCGACCTCTCGCTAACCGGTGTAGTTAGGTCGCTTTGTCAACACACATGACACATTTCAGTTACGAGACTTTCAGTTTCACTACAAAAGTAACCTAGTTATCTAATTGGTAACTTGAGATTTAACTAATTGCTTTTTAGCGAAGTTTGCTATAATTTATTTGTGACTAAATAATGGAAGTTACTCTTTGATCAATCGCAAGCTTTAATACACCTTGACGAAATCTTACTGAATGGATATCAATGAATGTATGGTATACAGGATGTACGGAACGGCCCCCATTTCGGCCAGTTCCTGTCAAAAGGGCTATTACGCAAGTTAGTTGAAGTAAGTCACATTGTTGCCTGTAATGGCAGACGGATGTTCTGCTACACTTGGGCTGGCCACATGTGGGTACCCCCTCATTCAAATCGTTAGACAAGCTTTTAATGCTTACGAGAATAGACTAGAACTTGCGGATGTTGAACTAATAAAACGCATTTAGGCGAATCTTGTAGATTTCCTTGTTTCAAGTAAGCGCGAATTGTAAATTAAGTTACAGTGTTGTTTATTGCTACCGTTAAAACAACCAAAATTAACCTACGTGGGTCCATCAGACCATCTGGACTTTAAAAGAGACCTCTGAGCGTTTCGGTAATTGTTATTCCTAATGGTTGATGGTCAGACGCCTAAGAAATTATGACTTAATCTAGCTTTAAAAAATATTTGACATGATAAAGTCTTATAAGTAGTTGTAGCACGAACTTACAAAATAAATATCATATGGACTATGATCATTTTATCTTTAACTGTTTGTTTAGTTCAGAACTAAACAATAAACCAACGCTTTACTGTAACCTATAAACTTAGACGCCTACGAGTTAACTTTGACCGACAAACTGGTCGAGTCACTCAGTCAAGGTTGAGCGCATTTTACTGGATTAGCACTCGAGTTATTAATTTATGCTTCCCATCCGCGAAATTGCTTCGGGACCACGCCCCTTAGCTCGAGCACGAGCGCAACTTTGTAAATATATACCGGTTACCCATGTACATATAGTTAATCATTTGATTGGTCAGATACCTACGATCATAAGTGTTGGCAACCTGCAACCAACCTTTTTTGTATTCACGCTTTTGTTCCTTTTTTATTTAATACTTCTTATGTTTTTTAGTACTAATGTCAGTGTGTGTGAAAAAGAAACGTCTTAATATACACCAAAGAAAACTTTGTGTTTCCGTTGAATACTTAAGCCCATCCTCATCTTCAACATTGGTGTCAGAAGTGAACGGCTACATTGGAAATGCCCACCACAAGATCACAGACGAAGGCCGCCATGGCGGAAACCGGTACAGCAGGTATCGTTCCAACAGGTGCTTCTCAGGAGGGCGGTACCTCCACTCACGGCGCCATCGCGCCGGCTCCGCCCTGCACCAACCCTAACGAGACCTTACCACCCGCCAGCAGGACCTCGTCAAGCATCGTGCCACAGAGCGCACGGTCAGGCCGCTCTAGCAGCACGTTAAAAGCACAAATCCTGACCGCTAAGGCGGAGCACGCTCGTCGGCTCGCAAATGTCCAGGCGGAGCGTGACCATGCCCAAGCGGAGCGTGAAAAAGCCGTTGCGGAGTTGGAATTGCAGGCGAAACTGGCGACTATCCAGGCCGAATCCTTACATGGAGGATCTCGCCACTCCGGCAACTCCCATGACTCCAGATCTCAACACAGAGTTGAAGACTGGTTAGCTCAATCATTTAATAGATTTCCTAAACGAGATAATAAAGCGCATTCATTTGTCGACAGGGGAGTAAACGAGCCGAGATTTTCTAGCGTTGTGCCACAGGCCCTGCCACGTTCGACGCCCGCCACGGCTTACGGAGATGGTCCAGTGACACATCCTGTCCTTGACGTTCTGCACCATGCCCTTACGTGCGCAGTCCCCGCCTCTGCCTCGACGCGACCTGTCCTCACCTGTGCGCCACCGCGCCAGGTTCCTACTCACCCGCCGACGTATCCGGCCCCCGCCGGCACGTCGACGCACCCTGTCCCCTGTGTCTGTACGCTTCCTGTGGGCGCGTACTCATCAGTTGAGCCGGCTGGACACACACCACACGCACTAGGTTTAGGCACACTTGCTAAAGATAACAATTGTTGCTACAAAAATAAAAATCATAGCCCAGATCTAGGTACATCATTTAATCAGCTGGTCGACGCAATTACAGGCACAGGGAAGAAGACAACAAAGGTTTGTGATATCACTAAGTTCGACGGTCACGTCTCCGATTGGTTCCACTTCAAGAAATCATACGAACAATCCAAGGTGCACTTTTCCTCTAGCGACAACATCACGCGACTTGGCGTGGCGCTGCACGGTGCTGCCAGAGAGGCAGTCTCCATCAGACTGATAGCAGCTGACGACCCGGAGCAGATTATCGAAGCGCTGGAAACTAGGTTCGCTCAGCCGGAAGTCATCGTACTACATCAGATCTCCACGGTAAAAGCGCTTCCCAAAATAAGCATGTACGAGTCTGCGCGAGAGCTGAACATCTTTGCTTGTCGCATCCGTAACTGCGTCGAAATCATCCGCTTGCTGGATTTGCCCGAGCACCTCGCTTCACCGGACCTTCTTAACATCATAATAAGCAAATTGACTCCGCTCCTCAGGTCTAAATGGAGAGACTTTGCTTCGCCGAGGGTAGGCTCTGGTAAGTTTAAATTAGAAATTTTGGCAGATTTCCTCGAAATTGAGGCAAAATTACAAATTAAATTTGATGTCATAGTGCCAGAGCCGACACTTGTCAAAGGTCAATGTCAACCCGTGAAAACATCCAGAGACAAAATTTACGCAATTGCGACAACGTCAAACACGTCAAAGCTGAAAAGTTTTTATGTATGCCAGTACTGTCATGACGGTAATCACGAGGTTAGCGATTGTGAAGGTTTTAAATCTCTGTCTCTGGACGATCGGTGGCAATGGGTGATGGAGAACAAAGCCTGCCGTAGATGCCTAAGAAAAGGCTCGCACCAATATCGCCACTGTAAGAAGAGGTGCGAGTTCGAAGGCTGCCCGGTTGTGAAGCGGCACCACACCCTCCTGCATAGAGCCCGACCTGTGACGACAGCCCATGTTGACGTACACTCGGACGCGGAAATCACCGACCCCAAGGTACCAAAGCCAAGTACGTCGAAGGACGAGCAGCGATCAGTCACCGTGGCCCATAACTCTGCTCCACTTAACTCACCCTGCCTCAAGCCACTACTAAAGGTTGTAGCAGTCACTATTTCTGGACCCCTGGGAAGCGTTAACACGCACGCCCTACTTGACGACGGGAGTTCCGTGACTCTGTTGGACCAATCCGTGGCGGACTTGGTGGGAGCCGAGGGCCCTAAGTGTAGGCTGAATATTGACTGCATTGGTGGACTGAGTACGCAGGCTGACGTGAGTTATGTTGATATCAAAGTAAAGGGTCGACACGGTTCGGACAGTTTTGACATCAGAGCGCGATCCATTCCCAACTTGGGCATCAATAGGCAGTCCGCACGTTTAGACGACGTCACCAGGTACGATTATCTATCTGATTTAGTGGACGTCGTGTGTTATGATGATGCGAAGCCCATGTTGCTGATAGGGGCGGACAATTGGCACATGTCGCTTCCTTCTGCCGTCCGCCACGGCACACGTGAACAACCCGCGGCCGCTCGCACCGCGCTAGGGTGGGTCCTCTTCGGATATATTTCCGGGAGATCTAACGCTGCTACATCCGTTAACCATATCTCCGTCGCTGACGACAACGATTCTTCGCTAGACAACCTCATCAAGGAATACTTTCGACTAGACTCTATAGGCATAACGAAGGTAGACCATCGTAGTACTAGCGAACAACGTGCTTTAAAGATTCTAGAGGAGACTACTAAGCGCCTAGATTCTGGCAGGTATGAAGCGGGCCTATTATGGCGCGATAATATCACTACTATCCCTAAGAGCCGCGACCTAGCATTATCTAGATTCACTAATCTCGAGCGCAAGATGGCTAAGGATAGTGCGTATGCCGATGCCTACAAGAAAAATATTCAAGGTATGATCAGCAAAGGGTACGCTGAACTATGTTCGGATCCACCGTCCGGCCAGGTACCGTGGTATCTTCCACATTTTGGAGTTATCCACCCACACAAAAAGAAGCTGCGAGTTGTCCACGACGCAGCGGCGAAGTGCGCAGGTGTCAGCCTCAATTCACTTCTGCTGACTGGACCCGATCTTCTCCAGCCGCTTCTTAGCATCGCCATGAGGTTTAGGGAAGGCCCCGTTGCCCTGACGGGAGATATCAGGGAGATGTTCCCGCAAATTAAAATTAGACCCGAAGATAGGGACTCCCAACGTTTTTTGTGGAGAGATAGTCCAGATTTGCCACTTCAGGAATTCCGAATGTCCTCGATGATATTCGGTGCAGCGTCCAGCCCGTGTACCGCGCTTTGGGTGAAAAACAAAAACGCTAGTCAATTTCAGTCACGACACCCGGACGCCGTGCAGTGTATCGTCGAAGATCATTATATGGATGACTTTTTAGGGAGTTTCGACAGCATCAGCGAAGCGGCACAGCGAGCTTTTGAAGTATGGTCCATACATAAAGCGGCCTGCTTCGAGATGTGCTCTTGGGTTTCGAATTGCAAGGAAGCCCTAGCCTTAATACCTGCCGACTTACATGCGACAGATGCTATTACCGAGGTGAACTTAGGCCCGACGTCTCCCTCACAAATTCGCATACTAGGTCTTACGTGGAACGTGAACGACGACAAGCTTCATTTCGTCAAGACTCTTCCAAAGGTCCCTATTAAGTATACAAAACGTTCAGTCTTGTCCCTACTGATGTCTGTTTACGATCCCTTAGGTTTTTTAACTCCCATTATTATGAAGGGTCGCGCACTATTCCAGAAAACCTGGAAGTTGGGCATTGACTGGGATCAGACTCTGCCAGCTAACTTGATTGAAGACTGGAAAAGTTGGTTGCTCGAAATCCAAAATTTAAACAACAGTTCCATCCCCCGATGCTACTTTCGCGGCACCGGGCGCATTAAGGATGCCCAACTTCACGTCTTTGCCGACGCCAGTGAACGCGCGTACGCCTGCGTGGCCTACTGGCGCTTCACAGGCGACGACGACAACGTAAGCTTATCCCTGATAGGGGGAAAGGGTAGGCTGGCGCCCCTGAAACCTGTTTCAATCCCGAGGTTGGAGCTCCAGGCCGCCCTGATCGCTTCGCGCTTCAGCGCCTATGTGACTGAAGCGCACAGACGAAAACCCAATCAAGTTTACTTTTGGACGGATTCGCTAACCGTTTTGAAGTGGCTTCGTAGCGACGCCTGCACATTTAAAGCCTTCGTCTCGTTCCGGGTGGGAGAGATAGCTGAGACAACGAACATTCAGAGTTGGAAATATGTCCCCACGGCTTTAAACGTCGCAGACGACGCTACGCGAGACATTCATAATTTCACAACTTCATCACGTTGGTTCACAGGTCCCACATTTCTCCTCTCCCCACCCTCTGACTGGCCATGTGAACCGACGTGTGCTGTCCCTCCGGTGACCGAAGAACTGAAACGAGACTCGGAATCGGTGGGATTGATAGTTGCTCCACCGCGACAGCTACCTTTACCGGTAGTTGCGGATCACCAACGCTTTAGCAGTTGGACTCGGTTGCTTCGCGCCACAGCGCGAACCCATCAGTGCTTAAATAAATTTCGATCAGTTTTGCGCCCAAATTCAATTTTTTTTCTAAATACACTTCGTGATGATCGCAACCTTTATACCCTTTCTGTTGCAGACCTCAACGTTGCAGAGGTCCATCTGTTTCGTAAAGTTCAACGCGATTCCTTCCCCAAGGATTTGACGCGCGTTCTAACAGCACGTCCCGTTTCGAGTGATAGTAGGCTTCGAAACCTTTCGCTTTTGCTCGGTGAAGACGGGCTCCTCCGTCTTTCTGGTCGCACTGCCGTTGCAGAGCATGTAGAGTCACGCCCGATTGTCCTAGACGGCCGACATCCTATAGTCAAGCTTCTGATATGCTCCTATCACACCAGGTACGCCCACGGATATAACGAACTAGTGGTTAATGAACTGCGCCAGCGATTCTACATACTAAGCCTCAGGCCAACCATCAGAGGAATTTCGCAGAGATGCCAGTTTTGCCGCAATCGGAAGGCTAAGCCAAAATCACCACCAGAGGGAGATTTGCCGGATGCCAGGCTAGCACATCATCAGCGCCCCTTCACCCACGTGGGTTTGGATTACTTCGGCCCCCTGAGAGTCTCTATTGGCAGACGCACCGCCAAGAGATGGATTGCACTTTTTACATGCATGACGGTGCGAGCCGTGCATTTGGAGATCGTAGAAACCCTATCGTCCGACTCCGCCTTGATGGCACTCAGACGGTTCATCGCTAGAAGGGGATGCCCGACAAGAATTTATTCCGATAACGGGACCGCATTCGTCGGCGCGGCAAGGATGCTGCCAGAGCTCTTCGACTTCTGCACAAATAGAAAGATAGATTGGAGATTCATTCCCCCATCCGCGCCATTTATGGGGGGCTGTTGGGAACGGCTAGTCCGCTCGGTGAAGAATGCCATCGCCGTGACCCTGAAGGAAAGGACGCCCAAGGAGGAGGTGCTAAGCACCCTGCTCCTGGAGGCAGAGTCAATCATCAATTCAAGACCCCTGACACACGTCTCAGTGGACGCGGACGCGGAGTGCGCCCTAACTCCTTTCACCTTTTTAATTGGAAACTCAAGCGGTGAGCCTGAAATTAATGTATTTGACGACGCAGACTTGATCCGACGTGTTAACTGGCGAAAGGCACAGAGGCTAGCAGACCACTTCTGGCAGCGCTTTGTACGAGAGTACCTGCCCACGCTCACACCTAGGAGGCGGTTGGATGAGGCTCGTCCGTTTAGCGTGGGCGATCTAGTTTTTATCGCGGATGGCACGCTGCCCAGGAACCAATGGCCCCGAGGGCGGATTACGGCAGTGCACCCGGGGAACGACGGGGTAGTAAGAGTAGTGGACGTCGCAACGAAAGGGGGCGTGCTGCGTCGACCCACTCGCAAGGTGGTGTTGCTGGTTGCCGGCCAGTAAATTGGTGCCTTCACACCGTCGGGGGCCATGTTGGCAACCTGCAACCAACCTTTTTTGTATTCACGCTTTTGTTCCTTTTTTATTTAATACTTCTTATGTTTTTTAGTACTAATGTCAGTGTGTGTGAAAAAGAAACGTCTTAATATACACCAAAGAAAACTTTGTGTTTCCGTTGAATACTTAAGCCCATCCTCATCTTCAACAATAAGGTACAACACGGCTACACATCAAGCTATGAATTTCCAGTTTATGCTGATCTCGCATTGTATAGGATTTCCGTACAATGCGAGGTTAGCTTATACTGGAAATTTATAGCTTGATGTGTAACCGTGTATACCAGAAAATTTATTTTTGTTATTTTTCAGAAAAAATATGCAACAGCCAAGCTTATTATTAATTTTACTGAAATCTTCGAACATAGAAAAACAATTACAAAAGTTAGTAGCAATTAAAAATAACTTTATGAAATGAAATTCTATTTGCAAGAATTGTAGTACATTACAATGGTAAAACAATTCGCTAAAACTAGCATGCGGTTTCCTGTTTTCAAAATATGCAGGACTTGATCATTTGTTAGTCTATCTGGGTTGTAATAATATATTATAATTGCTCACCTATTTTCAAAATCAGGACCCTTTTACTAATTAAAAAAAAAACTTTAATTGTGGTAAATGAAACGAAGAACCCTCTTCTTAGACATCCGTCTTGAGGTCTACGAAGGGTGGCGCAATTGTGAGTTTCCTGAGAATTATTTTACTTACTAGGTACCTACTGTTTTGCGAAAGGCTATTTAGCAACATATTTGAAGTGCATTTTCACTATTGATGAATGTTGGATATTCGGGTTTTCCTGAAAAAAATGTATCGCCAGAAGACATCCATTCGGGCAACCGCGGCAGTTTTCTAGAGATTACGCTGCCTTTTGCCTCATCAAATGGTTACCTAACGATGTCAACCAACCAACTCGAGCGATCGTAGTGTTTTAAATTACATCAGAATTTTACTCCTATGTCCTATCTCCAGAATAATTAAAATATTCTATCTTACATAGTCTTTAAGTTTTAAGACTTTTAAACCGTCCGTGTGGTAGAATACGGCTGACAAAATATGATACGTTGATATTGATACAACAAAGAAGAAGAAGCTAAACATCTCTTTCTGATTACCTATAATTCCCTCCCCGCCTCTTTAGCATTGAAAATGCTTCAAAAATAATGTTTTATTTGCTATTTCTTTTTCTAAAATTAACACTTTTTTTTTAATGCCTATTTTTGTCGTATTGTCGTTTCATTTGGGACCTTTTACAAAGAATCTTAAACTTCTCAAAAACAAAAAGAGATAACGAAAAAATAAAAAAAATATCCTGGAGAATTAGGGCTTCAAAATGATACCATTTTGGTTTCGATAGGATTATAATTAAGGGTAGATGTTTACGCCTTTTGGAGACACCTTCTTGGTGAATTCCCATAAAGAATATGCTTGACTGAAGATCTCCCTTTTTTAACTCCTTTGATTTTTAAGTGCCATGAAATAAATTCATTTTCAATGCTCCGGAAGGTCATAGGACCATGAGTTCTGTGTATTTTATATAGATACATTATTATTATTCCAAAACTGTTAGCTTATATAAATATTTGTTTGAAAATCAATTATAAAATATGTTTGTATCGTAACAACGATGTTTGCTTTTGCAGAGGTTCGTCATTGTCGCTCACCAGAATACCCGCGAAATTTCGCGCTTTATATATATTTTTAAGATTTTTAATTCATATTCTTTATGGGCACTTCTTTAGGTTATGCATGAGTCTCATGAGATATCCGAATATTTAAAAATATTTGGCCTAGGTCTTAAGGGAAAAGGTGGGGAGGCGTGAAAATTTTATTCGCTGTTACTTATATAATAGATACCTGTGACTGACTTTTCTAAAGCTCTTGTCATGTTACCGGCTACGTACTGTACGAGTAATATATTTGATTGATGCTTACCAGGATCGTCATCGGTGAGTGTGGACAGCGGTCGCAGATGTTCAAGCGAGTCAGCGCGAGCAAGCGCATCGGGGGCCGCGCGCAGCGGGGCCGCGGGCGTCGGCGCCGGCGCAGCACCCCCGCCCCCTTCGCCGCGTAGGAATACCAGCTCAACTGCACCATCACTCGGGAATGATGGATCTGGACAAACGAACAAAAGTCAGCATATAACATAATATCACGACTGCATTCCCCCACGGGACATGCAAAGGTGGGCAAAGATGCTAACGACTATACATGGGGCACACAGAAAGATTTGCGATATAAAAAAAAATATACTACTGGTTATAACTTTTTTTTATTATCTTTCAAAGAACTCTCTATTAGTGTCTATACACAGTTTCATACGTCTAAACCAATTTTCATAACATATTTTCCAGTCCGCATCAAACACCTCTTCAATCCCCCTCTCAAATGCAACCAGTGCATCTTCCGGTGGGGAAAACTGATTTCCCTTGAGTTGAATTTTTATTTTGGGGAACAAAAATGATAAATCCATCCGTAATGATATCTTAAACGCGTCGAGATGAGCCTGCTTCAAATTTTCTACGCGAACCTCCTTCTGAGCCTACGTTAGATTTTGGGGTTCATTTCATCATTCATTCATTCATGCATCATCAGCCTATAAATGTACCCACTGCTGGGACACAGTTGTTGTAGGTTGGGGTACCACCGTGAAACTATCTTCGAAAATGTTCTCGTTGTAAATCCATTTTTCAGTGAGACAGAGTATATTGATTTTACTCGTAAAAAAATGTGGAGGGAATTTCAAATTTGGAATGTTGTGTTTTTTTGTAGTAAATAGTCATAGTTTTAATTGTCATCAAAACCAGCCAGTGTCCCATAGACAAAAACTGTCAGTCGCAAAACTTTCTGAGTGATCTGTGTATTACTTCTTGCAATAGTGGCTTAAATCGGTTTGCACATAGTATTTTTTTTAAATAATTCCTTTAACCAGTGGCACTCGTGGGAACAAGACAAATCCTCAATTTGTTAAACTCGGTCAAGTAATTTAGGTTAAATTATTGAAAAATCATCAAAAATTTATGTCTGTATTAAGATATAATTTTTATGGGGATTTTAGTAAAAGTTACTCCAATAGATTAATCGAGTTTTCAGTTCAGTGACAGTGAGGTCTCGTTAGTGGTGGACATTTGCACTACTTTTGCCTCTTTTGTCAGTTATATTCAAATCCTACGTACCTTAGGGGTGAGCCTATTGCCATCAACTGATAACAAAAACCCAGACTTGGCCTTTGCTACTGAAAAATTCATAATGGAAAAACTCAATAGCACTTGGTCCCCAGGTCGGACTAAGTGTTATTGAGGATCGAACCCATGACCCCTCATGCTCAGCAGTACTACACTCAGTAGAACACTAGCCCAATGTGGCAGTCAACTCGCATAGTAAAGTTAATTTTTATCTCAGACGACTAATTTAATTCCCCAATACCTTGGGTACTCCGTGGCGTTCTCAGAGAACTTTAAAAACTTCCAATAAATCCTCATCTTTGGATCGAATTGGTATTCCTTATAATAATGGTGGCCTGGTGCCGTATTATGACGTTTTAATGCGATCATGATGCCAGTGCAAGAGAGAGATGGAGCTCTACATGACCACTAGCACCATTCCTTTTTCGGTCTGGAATCACCTTCATAATACGGCCCCTAGTTTTAAGGCGTGCTACACATATGTTCGAATCGGCACATTCGATTTGGCAGCTACAAGCAATTACTACGTAAGGTCTATTTAAAACCTTATTTCCAATTGATGTTATTTTCACTTAAACAAACATCAACTTCATGAAAGTTTAAACTAAGTTGATTTTAGACTGACTGTTGAAATACGATTAGTATTTAAAAAAATATAAAGTTGTAGTGTAAACTGAACCTTATGTAGACTTTACAGTTGTTTTTCCTAAAACTCGTGTTTGTTTACATGTTTGGCAAATAAATTGCGAACGCAGAGTACATAATACAGGGTATATTCTATTTTGTCGCCCGGCTGTGCCGATTCATTAATCGATCCGAACAAGTGTGTAATACCCACAAAATTATTCGTATTCGAGAACAAATAATAGGTATAATTTGGCTTAACTGGCATATCATTAAATTAGCGTTTTCCTCAGTGCTGAATTTATTACTTTGACCTCACACTTAATGGTCCAAGCAATTTTCGTGATAACAAAATCACGTTGGCGTAATTGCACTCAATTGTAGACAAGACTTATTGGAACAAATATATTTGTCTGGTTTGTGGGTACATATATACTCGTTCTTATAAATATGTTTTATATTATGTATGTAACTATCACAGTCATATCTCATTTGTGGCATAGGCAGATTTAAAAGCGACATACGCATTAGTGTTTTAAGGTGTAAAATAAAACGATTTTTTTCATTCCGAGTTCTTATGGATGATGGCATTTTTATATGAGAGGTAAGTTTGCAGTAAAGAAAAAACATTCAATGCTAGCAGAATCATAGGAAAAGAAATAATACTTCGTATAGAAGTGAAACGCAGACTCTGAACACGTTTAAACTCCATGCAAATTATCGCAGTTTTGGCGTATTATGCGTCAAGTTTCGTTTTATACGAAATATCATTTCATTTTCTATGACAGAAGGTAGTGTAGATTTGAAAGAAACATTGTAGGAGAAAAAGGTGTGTTCAGACAAATGTAACGAGTAATACGTAACATGAAGGTTACACCAACAATTCAAGACTCTATCAGATCTATTTATCAAGTTGCACTTTATACAATCAGATTATGATCAATCTGACCAAATTAATGGTATAACCTCCATTTTACATTTGTCTGGAAGCCAGAAAGGTGGTAGTTACCGTGCACAGCATGATCGAGCTGCTGCTTGGTGAAGGAGAGCGTGTGGTCGGCGACTGCGCACGTGTGGAACTGACACGCGAACACCAGGCGGCGCTGTCCGGGGCCCGCGGGGCCGCCGGGGCCGCCGGGGCCCGCGCCGGGCCGCGCCTGCGCCGCGCGACGGTACGCGCGCACGACGACGTCGCCACGCAGCGCTAGCCGTCCCACGCCAACTGTCCAGCCGCCGCCGTTCA
Source organism: Agrochola lychnidis (assembly GCA_963680765.1). Classification (NCBI taxonomy): domain Eukaryota; kingdom Metazoa; phylum Arthropoda; class Insecta; order Lepidoptera; family Noctuidae; genus Agrochola; species Agrochola lychnidis. The sequence continues at coordinate 12,343,199 of OY796858.1, forward strand.
CCATGTATAGACCTGCCATTATAAATGTTAAAGTTGCAAAAAGTTCTTAGGGTGATACTTAATTATGGAGAATCATTTCAATGTTAAAATTGACCACCTTTCCAAATATCTCTGATATTGAAACAGATAATAATTGCCGCTTGCGAAACGAAAGGCTCTACAAACCGATTCGCTTACTACTTACTGTCGTGTCTACCTACTGTTAGTGTGTAGCACTGTAGCCTGAGACATAGCAACCGGTTGCCTGATGTAGGTTTTGTCATTATGGTTTATGTCAATATTTTAAAATCATTGTTTAATTATCAGCGTGTCTCTCAATATTTGCAATGTATTGCTAAAAGCGCGATGGGTCGGGTGACCGCGTTCAAATGTATGTAATAAACAAGAGAAAGCGTAAGATATCTTTGTGAATCTAATCGAGCCGTTTTTCTACGTCCTGTACCCTAATTACGTAACTTATTTTCGTAAACAATTATGCCTAATTTGTTTCATTTTGACAGTTCAACAACATTCATTGCGTTATTTACGTTGTTGAGCAGATTTTTTTTTTCCAACTTATGAAGCAATGGATTAGTAATCTGTTTCAAATCGAAACAGATTGTGTTGTATTACGCAATTAGGGTACTGGAGACTTTATCACTGGTTTTAGGTACAGACAAAAGTACGTTCATGGTAACAATTTGACGTTAACAGCAACTTTATTGCGTTGCAATAAGTTCGGTTTTTGTAAGTAGTTCAAGTTAACCTTTTGACGTGGGGTTGCCCTTACAAATGTTCTTGTTACTTGCCTGACGTATAAACGCAGACGAAGTTCTCGTATATCTTGAGGAAGGCGATGGTCGGTGTGGCGGGTGACGCGAGGGAGCCCGCTACGCTGACGTGTGTCAGATGCAGCGGCGCTGCGTTCACTCGGATCTGACCAGCCAGCAGGCCAGCGAATGTGTCGATGTAGCTGTTCACAAGAAGAAAATGTAATGTTAAGCTCTACTTTAATTTTATAATTTTACAGCATAAACGCTATCTTTAAAATGTGTAGGTACCATATTGCGGTTTGACTTGGCAAAAAAAGGAAAATTAAATAGGATATTTGTGTGAACATATTCAAGTCGAATCATTTACTTAGGTTCTATTTCAAAGTATTTTTTCTACCTACCTACGGTAGAAAAAATACGTCACCTCCCAGAAAAAAAAATTATATGGAAGAAGCTTAGAAATCATCGTGTTCGTTGTAGGTACTTACCGTTTATTGCTTGGTAGTTGGAAGACGGGCACTCTGTCGTCCAGGTACCGCCTCATAGCGTATCGGTCGAGAGCATGCTCAGGCGCGCCGCATATCGCCGAGTAGTGCATGTATGCTGCCACCAACACGCCGAGACGCTCACGGTTACCCCTGGAAAACAAAACAATTATAAAATTAAAAACAAAAGCCGATCGATAAACAGGTTGACGCCCGATTATGGTACAGACTTATATGAAAATCATGGGATGATGTGGAAATATTTTTTGAAGTGAAAACTTCTTGTGCGTTGGGCATTTTTGAGATGGGAAAAAATAATTGAACTCGCAACACACCGACACCTCATTTTTGTAAACGCGATTGTGCTCTTTATTTATATTACGTTACGGATCAATGTTCTATGCAAGTAGTTTTACTTTAAAGGTTTTGGAAGTATTTTTTTAATTGTTCAAGTTTTCACTTCTGTCGGCACTACCGGAGTGCCAATGTTTTTTTTTGGAGCAGATCTATCAATAAAGAGGAAAAAGAGAGGCGTGGTCGGAACATTTGCAACTAAAAAGAACACTATGTTATAAATTTATAGGTAACAGTAATTTAGTCAAAGTCAAATAATTTATTTCAATTAGTCACAAAAAGGCACTTTGGAACGTCAAAAACAAATAATAGAATTGATTCTAGATAGTATTTACAGTAGATAGATAAAGATAGGTATAATCTATTTACACATTTAACAATTTATCTAGGATTCTTAGTATAATCAACACCCGGAAAATGTGTACTATTTGTTTATCTGTTTTCCTTATAGATCGCCGCTATAATTTGGCAGCCGGATTAATTGATTGGTAGCCTCGTGACAATAAGTTATTAGAAAACAAGTGGATTTAGCCATCTGTCTTCCTGAAAGACACAAGTTCCTTTTAGTTAAAAAAAACGGCATAATGTAATTTCATATACATGCATGGCCATGCAGCCATGTCATACATATATGCCAGAAGATTCTATGAATTGCTTGGGCTTTCTGATAGTGTCTTATTACGTCGGGGATAACAGTTGCATGCTTAAAACCGGTCCTCTGGGGGTGAGGACACGGCTTGACCTCTTAACCGAATCTCTTATTTATATTATAAACCAGATAGGTATTTACCATGCGAGTAGTATGGCGACGTTCTTTGGATGCGCAGCTAGCCAGCTCTCGATGTGTTTACAAGCAGCGCAGAGGCGCTCGAGCGGTGGGGCCAAGTTGCCGGCCCAGCCGAGCGAGCGAGCGCGGCCGAACACGCCACGAGCTGCCCCGACACCACCTGCGCTGTCACCACCGCTCACCTCGAATACCTGGAAAAGATGAAAACAAAAAAAATTAAATAAATTATTATGAAAAAGTTGTTATGTAAATGTAACTATTTCTTCAAAATCACTGAAACCTGTCTATTCTACTCAAAATTCTCACTGAGTGCTTATACTTTCTACTTCCCCTTGCCCGTCTACTGCCTACTTACGTCTTGTACTACTCTAATCAAGTAATCAGTGAAAACTTGTTATGACCTTCCTTCACTTATATTAACTATCCGTATCCTAGCGAACTGTCTGGCTGTTTGTAGCAATAGATCCTGAGGGAGACCTAAATCGGTGGTTTCTATGGTGGAGACAGCGGCAGCATATGTAAGCGTCTCTAAACGAAGATGCAGCAGGTTAAACTGCAGAGCATTAACGAAGAGTCGACAAAAACCTCGGTAGAGTTTTGTTAGGACACGAAGAAACGATAGGTACATCATAATATGGACGTATGGAGGAGTAAAAAACTAAGTTAGGTACTTTTCTAACAACCATTAATTTAATATTACTTTACGGCCTTTTTAAAGCATGAGTAGGTAGGTACATTAGGTAGGTACTTAATGGTCTTGCAATTAATGTCACCTAGGAGACTTTTAAGGCTGGTGTGCGTCTTATTTGTAGCATTAGAGTTACTAAACGCGTTGCATATAAGGGTGCAGGTCAAATTTACATCAGACTTTGTAGCTCCAAAGTAGGACCAGTGGACTTCGACAGTTGTTACAAACAAAGACTAGTTCATTCAAAATTGAAAATACTTTATTTCACATAACCTACACAGGCACCACCTACAAAGGCACTTATGAAACGTCAGAAGCTAGGTGCACGGTTCCAATTGGTCGCTTCCTATGGAGAAGAGCCGGCAGGAAACTCCACGGTTAGGTACTCTTAACCTCTTACTCAAATTACAGTGTTAATAAGTATGAGAGAACAGTGTAGGCCTATCAACAAATACCAGGTACTTGGCAAAATAGAAAATGGTCCACAAGTCTACAGCCTACAGCGTTCTCACATTCACAAAATCTAAAAGAAAAAGTCTATATAAAAGACAAATAAAATAATAAAATTAAAAACCAATTGACATGATTGCCACTACAGCTGTAACAAATCTAATTTGATAAAAAATAAAATGTCAAATAATGAAAAGATTATGTGAAGGAAGTGTGAAAATGTAGAAATAGTTACTATGTGTACATCTATGTATAATTGCGATTAGAGAAAGCATTCTTTGGTTTACCTATTCAATACTATCTTCAAATGTCCAAGCTGCAGTTCTCGTCTATTGTAGATGCTTCAAAATGTTTTACCATAGCTCACTGCAGACTATTAATTTATGATTTTTCATATAAAATTAGTACCAATTAAACGCCCGTCTTATAAAATTACATTTCAAATAAAATATTTCTTCAAAGCGCCGCTCTTATGAGACGGCGACACGCCCGCCATGTGGGCAGCACTTCCTCTAATTAAAATATTTAACATAAAAATCTACACTAATGACATAATGAAAAAACTTATAGAAATTATTTGCTGCGTGATCTATGACTGAGTTTGATAGCTCTTGTTATGAAAAAATCCACAGGGAGGAAAGGCTGGAACTGTGGTACCTATTTATCGTTGAGCGGTGTGGATATTTATTTTAATGCTACCTACTTATCGCAATCCATGTTCCGACATATTATTAAAAATAATGAAACTACTTTAGACCGACAGACTGGTGACGGAGCAACGGCTAATCTCAAAATCATTTAGAGCTCCTGCAGACATACAATTGTAAGTTGGTCAACTATAGTAACTTACTAACAGATACAGATTTACGGCCGAACACAACAACCTATTTTCAGGAAAGACAGATCGCTATTGGTGGTAGACAGTATAATTCTATCTGTCATTGAATGTCGTCTCACAATTCCGTAAGGTCTGACAGATTATTGGGACGTTAAAACCATAGATAGATAGATTTTTCTACCTCCAGTATTCCAAAACTGGTGATAGATAGGTTATCGGGTTCGGCTGTTAGTTGGACAAGATGTGCGGGCTAGCGTATGTCACTATAAGTACCTACTGGTATACTCTGCGATTTAGTCAGCCAACTTGTAATTGTAAATCTGCGGTTGTCTCTAACCCTACACCAATATCAAATCAATATTTTTGGTAAAGATTCAGCCAAAATATTATACCTATCAACATAACCCATTCTAAATACCTATAGTCTAGTTAGTTTATGTATAGTGTGCTTGAATCCTTAAACAGAAGATGTATGATCTTTAAGTGCCAATTTTGCAAAATATGTTAAATATATCTATTTTACTTTATCATTGTTTTTACGTCCATTCACAGTCCATTTAAATCACAGATAATAATAAATTTAAATAGGAAAATTTATTTCAACTTAAGCTTAAGGATCCTCACCATGAAATGTTCTCCATGTTTATTGGTGAGCATATGCGCGGCCTGGGCCTCCGCCTGCGCGTCTCGTTCGGGTAGATGCAGCGCCAGCATACGCTCCGCCACATAGCATAGGTCCAACCTGCTGCCAGGACCACCGGGGTAACTCGCCGAACGGGAACCACCCTGTATAATACAAAATACAATAGGTAAAACAAATAACCGTGGGAATTATAAAAGAGTTATAAATAATCAGCTCTATGGAAACATGACATGACATGATGATAATTTGTTTGTAATGTATTTGTAATTTGTTTGTAATCGAGCACTGCCTCACTTTTTAAGATCTTTGTAACTACTTAAGTTTCACAAATAAATTATTCTATTCTATTTATAATTTATTTGTTTATTTGCCTTTGCCAACCCTATTTGCTATCAACCGGATGTAAATCTAGGACTCAGGCTGCTATTGCGAATTTGTCGAATATGACAGGAATGGTGTATAGCTAAACCTACTTTCTAGTTAAAGATCCTATTGTAGATCGCACAGTGCACAATTTATAGGTGTGAGCAAGGAAGGATTGGCACCATTTTTCTGAAGGCATAATGCATCAAGATCTTGAAGCCACGTGTAAATGGACATAAATTGAGTTCTTCCTACCTTTAGCTCTAGTCTGGAGGGAAGTAAACAAGGACACTAATTGAACTACGGACGTCAGGTGAAGGAAGGTCAAGGAATGCTGTTATTTACGTGCATCTGGCAGATCAACCTTAAGCCAAACATGTCTGAGAAAAGGTTAATGAAGATGGAGAAGGCATATGTCATCGCTTAGTCATTTATTATAATAGTTTGAATGAACAAGTTCTTGATTTAAATAAATAATGTCCATAATGTAGGTATAGGGTCGCATTACTACTACATTGTTCGATAATAAAGGTTTATCACCCCTGTGCTTTATTGGAATCAATGGTCGGTCAGAATATCAAATTTCCAGATATTCAACGTTTCAATTATCACATTGTTATGAGATAATAATAACAAAACAAAATGTATCATTATAAAATATAAGAATACCATAAGCCTCTATTTTATATCAGCTTACAACAGTTACAAAAAAACGTAAACACGAAAATGATGGCAGATTCCAAGATATGAACTACCGGTTCGTGCAGTAACATTTACTTCATGCGTAGGTGTAAAATCCAATATCCCATTATCAGTCCCAAAATCACAAGGTCAACACGCAGGAAATAAACTACACAGCAATCACAAGACGTTCACAAGGAGTTATTTTAGGACCCCTCTTGTAAATTCGGCTATAACACGTGTTAATCGCCGGGTGTGCAGTGTGAAGGGTATAAACATTTGTCGAATCTTCAAAACAAATTCGGGACAACTAATCCTGTCATAATTTCCGCTTTATGAAATAAAACCAGACGTGTGGAAAACTATGTAAAGCATACTGTTGTTACGATAAACTAGAATAGAAAGGTGACAGCAGAGAGAAAAGCCCTGATTTGTCTTGCTTTTAAGTGTTTATGTCAGCCAACATAAGGTCGTAGGCGCGCCATAATTCTGTGAAAGTGTCTCAAGCGCTGCGTAGGCGCAGCCGCGCGGGCGACGTGAAGCTGCGTACTCTGCGAGCTTCGCCTTCAATGCATTTAATCCGATTAGAGTAGTCGATGCGTAAGCCCCGGTTCTATGTGATGTAAATTAAGGCTATTTGAGCACAAGACGTTTATTTGTATCGATGGCCCATTAAAATGCTTATTATGCTTGATTAAAGATAATTGCGAAAATTGCTGAGAATTAAGCTTGGTTTCCTTTTGCAATGAAATGTAAAATATGTTCCTTTATAGAGAAACTATTGCCAACGGAAGGTCTTAATTTTTGTAGGCGACAGTTTCTTTAAGATATGTATGGGAACTAAAATTCCATATCAAATACATACGCGTACCATACACACTCACACTGTGTATCACTTACAAGTTCTCACAATCAAACCTAATAAATGAGCCAAGATGGACTAACAAAAGGTCATTAAAGTATCAAAGACTTCATTTCCTCTCCATCTCCATTTCCGAAGAATGCTTGACATAAAAAAAAAACTTACAAACCATAAAGAAGCAACTCTAATCTATATTCCATGGTCGCCATTGAGAAAACATATCTTGGTTCAAGTGGTTTGGTATCGTGCCAAAAAAATACATGGTATGAATATTATGATTGCATTACGTAAAATAATATCCTCATTTCATATTCGCTGAGAAAGAAAAAAAGGAAAATAGGTAATCTAATATTTCTATGAGATATACCTAATCCATTAGTTTCCTATTTGTACACAAACATGATCGCTATCAATCACTAATGTTGTTTAATGAAATGGTTAATTTATTTGCTGATCAGAAACAGCTGATAACTAAGATTAAGGTTACACGTTACACCGGTCGCAACTCATAATATTATTCTACAAGTTTTGTTAAACAAACAGTCTTAATGTCTGTTTTGAAAAAAAAAACAAAATACGTTTTGAATACATTTTCAGTTGTAGACTTTTATTTGATAAAAAATGATTGTGTGGTTTTATGAAACCACAGTAAAAGTGAAACTTCTATAGGCGCCGCCATATTGGCCTTGGCTGCTCTGACGAGCGTGTTTCACTTTATCCCTACTCCGCGGCCGACCGTCACGCGACATGCAACACACAGACCAAAAAGTTTGAAATGATTTAATAAAAGTTTCACTTTAAAAATAATGGTGACTTTTTTTACCTGTTCTCTCGAAAATGTTGTTGAAGCCGGGGTGGCAGGCGCACTCACGGCTCGACTCTAAAACAAAAGAACAACATAATGTTATTAAAACATCACAGATTACTGCCAAGCTGTTATTACTGTGACTATTGCGAAATAAATCTTTGAAAAGCCCGCGAGGTCGAGCTGTCATTAAAATGAAATCAAAAGTAATAATTTAATCCTTGTAATTTTTTCTCAATGTCGGCTTCGAGTTGATAGGATTTCGTTTCACAGAAATTATACATTATTGTAGTATAGTACGTCGAGGTGACATTGAGGAATGCATTCCATTTCACTATCTAATGTCGTTGGCTAAGGCGAGCTTTGTACGGTACATGATTTCATTTCATACGATGGCATAGTGTATGGTGTAGTTTGAGGTTTAGGTGTCGTGACAGTTCAATTGACAACAGTTGATGAACGTTTCTTTGTCAACAGAAATACTATTTAGATGTTGTATTATGTGGGTGGTTGAGTTAAGCCAAGATAAAAACGCAACATAAGACTTTTTCTTATATTGTTTCGTTTAAGAGCTTTGTTTGGACTACGAGCTTTTATAGGGCAATCAGTACCCTAATTGCGTAACTTATTTTCGTAAACAATTTCGCGAAATTTGTTTCATTTTGACATTTCAACAACATTCATTGCGTTATTTACGTTGTTGAACAGATTTTTTTTCCAACTTATGAAGCAATGGGTTAGAAATCTGTTTCAAATCGAAACAAATTGTGATTGTGTTGTATTACGCAATTAGGGTACTGGTTTTAGAGATTATTACTCTTATATTATAATGATTATAATTAATCCATTTAACAGATAATAATGAAATTACAGTTTTTCTTTTAAGTTTATTCGTAGTAGGCTACGTTAATCTGCTACGACATTCGTAGCAAAAATCGTAGCAGATTTCACGAAATATCCAACAATCGTTTGACAAGCTAGTTCTTAGTATTCAAATATTTCTTACAGCTTTAACTAAATCAGACCTAACGTAGAAAATAGCAGCAAAAATATACGCGCCACTTACTACGGTTTCCTCGGGACAATGCTAAAGTTTTATTGTTACCGTAAGACGTGATACGTGTGCTGGTCAAAGTTTAACATCCGTCAGTCCCTGGTGGGGGGTATCGCGATCGGATGGACAGATTCCGTCGATAAAGCTGACAAATGAGCCCCTCTGGGCGCGGCTTAAGTGATTACTGCAGCTTATACCGCTTCATATTACAGCTGATTAATAGAGGACTACATTGTTATTATTTAACGTGACTAAGTAACTGTAAAGCTTTAAACCCATATTATTATACTAGCTGATAGCTGTCTATCGATATTTTAAAAGACACGTTGGCTTAGTTTTTAGATTTGTCAAAAATCCAAATGACAAGCTCACAGCTCGATCTATAGAAAAAATGGTGCAAAAAGTTAGAGGTACCTACTTATTATTAGTTTTTTACCTCTACTACAAAAACCTCATTACAGTCTCCTACGTGATATCTGAAATATCAGCTGAGCATTTCAAAATATCCAGCAATAGGTACTTTATTGGTAAATATGGCACTATCTATTTTCTCAAAACTGCAGTTTTAATGTCATGATTATCTGCGTCAGTATCTGATTATAGGCACAGAGATTTACTGTTACAGTGTTTTATGCGCGTGCGTATAAAACAGCCATATTTTATCCGGCTTTAAAACGGATATTTAAAAGTGTTAAAATAGGTCACGTAGTTTTTTACGAGTGTTCGTGGTATCAGTAGGAGTTGGAACAGACCGCAGTAGGAACGTGCGTGTGCGCCGCAAGGCTTCGCGAGCGTCGCGCGGTCCGCACGGGCGCACGCTGCAGGTAGAACACTGCTCGCCACAGCGCGAATGCTAGCCGGTGCAGAGTGCGCGCAGCATCCGCGCCCCTGCTGCAGCGACCACGCATCTTCGCCCACTTGCACACTCTTCGCCCAGTCCATCAATTCGTTACAGTTTTTCGATGACATTTAATTAGTTCCACTATCTCCTCACTCTATTAAAATTACTTGATCACATTTTAATAACACCTTCCTGAACATAACATATCATCACGCCAGTATTCTCTTGCTAACTTCTTTGTAAATTAAGTTCCTCGTGAAAAAATCCCTGCTGAACATAGTAAGGCATTTGAAGCTAAAATAAAAGGAAAAGAATCTTGAAAAAGAGAATTCTAAATTAATGGTATGTGTGGACAAAAACAAAGGATGTAGTGAAAGGAGCGTGTGGTTTGTAGCACACATGGAGTGGCGGCAGCGGCCGGCGCCCGGGGGCATGCGCCCCGAACCCTGCACTGCGACAACCGGGCACACACCATGCTAAGTCACTGTACTCTATGTTTTGATTCTTTGGGATGACACATGCTAATCAGAACACAGAGCTGTTACAATCTCGACTAATTAAAATATCGCTTTATGCCCCTTCGTTAGTTTGAGATAGAGTACTATTGTTAAATCTATTCTTGTAATCGAAGGAATTAATGCAATAAATGTAACGGCAGTGGAGGCGGGACTCGGGGGTGGTTGCACCGTCACGTCACCGCAATAACCCTGACCTTCCTCATAAAGCGCGTGCTACCGCGGGGTTGAACGACCTCGGGGGTGTGCCTCATCTAAATAAAAGACCGTCATGTGACGGGAATCAGCGGTCACCGAGACGCCGGGCCGCCGACGACTCTTTTCATTGCGCTAGCTTTTTTGCTTTCTATAGCAGTGATTACAAACGGTACGGGCGATTGAAACGTTTCTTTGAATATTTTGCAAGTAAGAATTTTCTTTCTAACGCGGACATAAAATATAACTGCTTCTTGAAGTTTCTCGACAAAGCAGTCGGATATTTTGTATAATTAATTATCCAGCGCTCTTGTCTGCCTTATCATTAATTTGCAAAGCGGTTATCAAGGCAATGTAATCCTTGTATTGTGCTCCTTTATCTTATCATGTTTAAACATCTGAATTAACGAGATACGAAAGGGCCTGTTCAAGTATTACGTAAGCAGATTTATTACAATTATTTACCCCCGCCTCCCCCTTGTCAGCAAAAGTAAGCAAAGCTCTTACCCCCCCCTCCCATGCTTACGTAAACATTGCTATATGCATTTTTCTTTTTTTTTTTATTAATCTGTTTTTTTATTATTGATTTATGAGCAGCAGTTATAATTCTAACAAGTGTAAATTTAGACAAGTGAATAGCACGCGGTTCTAAGCGAGTACCTAAACGTATTCATTATTTGTGAGAATCACCGAATATGCATTTCGTTTTCAAGCAAAGACAATGTGTAGGTTCCCACAATTATGTGTAAAAAAGTAAATAATTATTGCTGACGTAATCACAATCTAGACCCCCCACCCCCCATGTCATCAAAAATAAGCAAAGCATAGACCCCCTCGCCCCCCTATAGTGCTTACGTAATACTTGAACGGTCCCAAAACAATTTGCTGAAATCCTTTACATCCTTTACAATGAAGTGTTTATAAGTTTTAAACTAACTTTTCATCTACTCTTTTTACAATTAACCTGAAATCATTGTATAAAAACCCTTAAAATAATTCACATATACAATTAAGTTAAATTTTATCACAACACTGATCAACTTTTCACTGCACTTTTGTCATGATATATAAACTTTTTAAATTTCAAAAATGGAACTCGTGCGTGCGGCGTTGTTTTTTTTTTGGCACTGGTATTAAATGATCGAGCCAACTTGCACAAGAAGTCCATACTACATGCTAGAAAGATTATTTAGTTTGTCGTGTCGGGTCGGACACGCGTGAGGCGACGTCGGGAGCGGACTGGCGGCGCTCTGCAGCGTCCCGGCGCTCCTCTGGCGGCACTCTGGCGTCAGAGCGTTGCTAAGCAACCGACGCGCTAGACAACCGAACACTACACACTTCGCTGTTATCATATAGAACTTTGGGTGCAGACAGGACACACGCGTTACATGACATTCGGACCTAGACATTTTAGTACTAAAAAGGCTATTTCTTAGAACAAACAATTCAGCCATTTTTAGAGTACATTGAGCTGTCACAGCTTTTTGTAAAGTTAAGTTGAATTGCATTGATAATGTCAACTCTGTCTAGACTAGGACGATTAATTATTGTTTCGTTCAAAAAGCTCTAAATAAACGAAACTTTTTATTTGCAAAGAAAATCTTAATGGTAAAGTAGACTCTACTAATTTAATTAATATGATAACTTACAAAATTATAAGCAGAACTGAAGTCAGTCGATATCGCGATGCATTGCTGCTCTTTTGTTTTATATTTACATCTCAGATCACTTATCACTAGACGTGACATTAAAGTCGCAAGCGCACATTAACTCGCACTTTCCTATGTTTCAATCAAAAACGTCATAAAGTTCAAATGAATACCAGTAAAATAATTTTCTCGCCTTATGAACTACCTAGTTTAATGGGATATAATGACGGCGTATTGATCTTCATTAAACTAGTGTGAAGATAATAATTATTGGCTTGCGAGCTTTATAACAGTATTATTTAATTGAATGGTCAATACCTTTTTATAATTAACTGAAACAATTAATCTACCTAGCCTTGCCCCAACTATGTTGGGGTCGGCTTCCAGTCTAACTAGATGCGACTGCTTATCTGACCTCCACAACCCAGTAACTGGATAATACGATACCCTTGGTAAGACTGGTTGTCAGACTGTCGGGTTTCTGACGACCCGTAACGACTGTCAAAGATCCACGAATGATAGTCGAGACCAACTTTTTAACATGCTTTCTGAGGCACGGAGGAGTTTCAGTATGTAAAGATGGTCACACATTCACAGACCAATCCTGGCAAGCGTAGCTTATCCTGATGGATCGACCCGTGAGGCTGTTATTACTTAGCCACAAGCTCCTCAACCGTTTAATAAATAACTATAAAATTAAAAGTATCATCTTTTCATGTAGGTATACAGTAAATGTCTGTGAGTCGTGTATTCGTAAGTCGTTTTGATGTAAAAGTAGTAGTAATGCGGCGTATGACGCAATGGCTACCGGTTCATTCATGTGTTTGTGCGCTGGGCGGCTGGGCGGGCGGGCCGGGGCGGGCGGATCGCTTCCGTAAACAAACGCGCGTGCATCACGCCGCGCGAGCTCGCACGATATCTTTATAACTAACCCCGATTGAAAAATATCTTCCTATTTCGTATGTTTACTCAATTTTCGGAGTTATAAAGTACCTTGGGCATGGATGTTATAGTTACGACTAAATGAAATGGAAGTATGTAGTTATTAGAATGTCAACAGACATTTCTAATGTCTGTTGACTAAAATTGCATATTATAGTTCTTCGGTTCTTTATTTAATGAGCGAACAACTGGCGACTGGCGAATTAGCAAATGTGGGTGTACTATTGATACACCTCTGCCTAACCCTTCGGGGATTATAATCGGCGTAATGTTATGTTATATTATTTAATGAACTAATAGTCCTGAAAATGACCAATTACATCAAAATCAATCTGCCTAGTCTTTTCCCAACTATGTTGGGGTCAGCTTCCAGTCAAACCGGATACAGCTGAATACCAGTATTTTACATGTAGCGACTGCCTATCTGACCTCCACAACCCAGTAACTGGGTAATACTATACCCCTTGGTAAGACTGGTTGTTAGACTTTCGGGCTTCTAACAAAGATCCACGAATGACAGCCGGGACCAACGGCTTAACGTGCTTTCCGAGGCACGGAGGAGTCTCGGTATGTAGAAATGGTCACTCATCCACGGACCAACCCCGGCAAGCGTAGCTTAACCTGATGATGACCCGTGCGGCTGTTATTACTTAGCTACAAGCTCCTCTAAAATTACCAATTACATAAATAGGCAAAAACAACAACAAAATTATGAGCAAATCACCATATATATAGAAACTTTGAACAGAGTAATTAATATCCAAATTATTCTATATACTGATTGACAAGGTACGGGTACCTATAGGATGACGTCACCGGATATTTTTAGCGGCTCTTATTACGAACTTACCTAGATGTGTCCTGAACTCCTGATCGACAATGCGACATTCTCACGGGCATGGCCTGCAGTCAGTTAGGGGGCAACTCGTGAATGCCAATCACGTACTATCATTTCGACGATTGAAGTCAGGCCGCATGAACACCATTTTATAAAAATATCGTTGAAATTCTATCCGTCAGAAATTCAGAATCGAAAAACTACAAATAAAATAAAATTACAAGAGTATGCATAGGTTTCGCGTATATTTAAATGCCTTTGATTTTTATCAAATATTCTGTTTCTGTAAAGTCTACAATTGAACAGAAACACATTTTTTTATAATATTGTAAAGCATTAAATTCTTATCATATGTGATACTTCCAGGAAACTGGTTACAAACCCGTTTAATTTCCGAAGGTTAATAAAGAGTCACAAGTATTTTCCATATATCTCATTAAGTAAGTTACATTAATTAGATTTTTATCAGATTATCGATCACATAGCGCTTTAAAACTTTGATTAAATTACAAGCAATTTGTTTACACGGTTTTGTAAATAGGAAGTATGAACGTCTATGTTGAAGTTGTTTATTTACGTTAAACATTCTTGTACAACCGGTTTTCAACTTTAAACAGTTAATTATCCTCTTTTTAACACTTCTGAATTTAGACGATTATTTTGATATCTATATGAAGGCGGAATGTTCGTTTAAAGTTAAGATGACGACGTGCCTGCTAGTTAACCCAATTCTTCCCTCGTTGCATCGCTGCACGGGCTGCACCTTCACGAAGATAAATATAAATTGTGACTTCATTTAAATTGAGTTTCTGCTGCGTGAAAATACAAGTGCAGTGATCACTAACAAGCCTTTGAAAGTGGTCCACCAAAGTAAATATTACTTTAAAAAGCAACTAATGTAAGCGTAACGTCCACCAACGACTCGGAGCCCAAATATTTACACAGAGACTTAATATTTACATAACATTTCATTTCTATGGAATAAACTTTCTATTTCTACCGTTTGCTTCTTTTAGTCGCTGCTGGTAATTATGGAGGCTTGCAACTATGAACAGAGTAATTATACTATTTATGAGAAAAACTTTAGCTTCGTACCGTTTACTTTATGGCATGGTTATTGGGATTACGGAAATGCTGGCCAGTAACTTAACGCTCAATTAACAATTTGTATAGTCCCGTTTAAAAGAAAACTTATTCCTTACGAGCGAATGGCTGAAAGTAATGAAGCAGAACTACTAAAAACAGTGGCACTCCGGGAATGCCGACAGGAGTGTAAACTTGAAAAAAAATCGGCACCGCGGTATCAACGCGTTTATGTCTTTTTAATGGTCAAAAGCTGGTGTCGTTACAGTGTCGCGAAATCAATGGTTTAGTCCCATCTCAAAAATGCCCAACGCACCTAAAGAAATGTTCACTTCAATAAGCAAAGTGCAGTGTGCAACGGTCAGAGTAAACAACATTATCTCTCACTTTAAAAGGAACTACAATATTTTGTCGGTATTCCCGTAAGCCAGGAAGATACGTCGCCGCGGGCGCGCTGCTATCGCAATAGCTATCGTGAGAAAGTTTCGCGATCCGCCGCCCAATCACTTATCTAACATTAATCCCGGCCGCGGCCTCTTTGACAGCCACTTACGGCCGAAAGCAATTTGTATTAATTACACCACGCCGACCTATATCGATGCCTATTTATTTTAGTTTTGCCCAATTTCATAAATTGAAATATATGTTGTTATGTTTACAATATTAGACGCAGCGTGAGCCACGATGAAGATGATAGTTATGTATGTAATGTTGAGTGGAGAGGTGTGACGGTACTCGACGGTGTTGACCGTACAGCAGCCAGAACAGGTTAATACGTAGTGTTGTGATTGCGGCGAGCGGAGAAGCGGGTGGTACCGCGGTATCGCTCGATCTTCGGGTCTGTGGGTCGGGTCGGGCCGGTCTATTGTTTAAGTGTCGAATTTTATTTATGGCGACGTCTGGAAGGCCCGACGGCCTGTGCGCCGACACCTGATGCCGTGATCAGTATCTCCCTGGTCGCCGGGTGGTCCTCTCTCAACTATGGAAACCCATACATAGTAGTTTACAACGAGGTGTCATAATTTGTATTACTACTTTATTCGTTTCGCACCACACACTGGTATTCCATTCAATAGGTACTTGTTTGCACGCACTTCACATTTTTTCTTAGATGATATCTCTGGTAATTGCTTGAGATAATAATACGTTATTTTGCACGGGCAAACATTGGATGAACGATTGCGAAATAATGAAGATTAAATATTATTTATGTGATGATATCATAAATCAGTAGCTCTGTATATAAATAAATATTAACCACATTGCAAACGTCTGATAAATCACCATTCGAGCTGGGCGTGAAGGTACAGAAATATTTGTTTTTGCAAAAACTACCCTTCGCCTTTACGTTCCGTCCCTATGAATAAGACATCACTCCTTTGCAAAGCATGAGTACGTTAAAACCTACATTAATCATACTAATTTATCCGCACAATGCAAATAACAGTACGTGTCAGGCCCACGCCAAAACGCATTACGTAACATTATTCCCGCTGTCCTACGACTAGAAAACTGTTTAGCATTGTATTGTCAGTCAGAACTGAGATTAGATCATTGTATTTGCAATGCTAAATGTTCGACACTCAACTTTACAGGCACAAAAGGTATTAGAATTCCATAAAGTCTTCCCGCCGCTTGCTGCTGTCCTCTCGCTGAATATATAAATATAATACGTTACGTAACCAGCATTTCAACACTTTTGTTAAATACCTTAAACCTTAGAAAGCTACGTTCAGTTAGATACGCTTACACTTTTACTAGAATATCTACAACGCATAGATAATGCTTACTTGTTGTTGCACGCAATTTGTAAAATAAATTTACGCTATCGGAGACCATTAACTTCGAAGGTCTTAGGATGCTCTAAAGTCTAAAGAAAGAAAATTAATCAAAAGTTTGGTCACACACAAACGCAAAGCGTTTCGGTTGCTAATAATCTAACAAAGCACTGTTTCTATAATACAGCGATATTATGCATTAAAATCTTAAGACGAGAAGACGACAAAGTAATGCAAAATTCTGCAAAATTTTAATATTAATATTAAGACCTTACTTCTTGGTAAGTCCTGCAGATTTATATTCTTTTCAAAAGCCCCAAGAATTCTGTAATATCTGTCTACACAATCTAAGACAGTTTCTCAGCAGCCTCAATTATTCATTCCTGGCTTCAGCAGCTAAAATACGGCCTCATCTGCGTATCCCTTTCTTTGAACGTATACATTATTCATGGGGACAGCGATGTGATTTTCTTCGCAAGTTAATTCTTCGCAAGAAACTTATTCCGACCGAAATTTCACTAGTTAATACTTATTCTAGAACTGTATTGTTCGGGTACCTACTCTACCTATGCGCTACTTTTAAAGTTAATTGTGCCAAGCCTTGAATATATTATAATAGGAGCAGTCTTCGAAGTCTGGTCTGGGTAGTAAAATGTTTTTAGTATGTTAGTCTTGGTAGGTTTTTTTATCACTTCAAACATCATATTATGTTTCATTGATATAGTACAAAAATGCGAAATAGTAGTTTGAGCATTTTAACCTATAGGTTATTTTATGACTCTATATTTTTTCAAGTTTTGCTAATATGAAGGAGAGATCTCTCTCTATACTTCAAAAAACGTAAACGAGATAAAAATTTCATTACAAATTCAACCTATTTCGCAATTTTGTAAGAATACAGCATCACACCTGCTAAATAGGCTAGACAATGAACCAGATACCCAATCTCGTATTCTGTGAAATTTCCCAGGATAACATGTATTCAGAAAATAACGAACTTCATTCCGGAATATTAGGTATGTAGCTTTGGGACAAACTTGCAGAATTTCTTAGTAAGCGACCGTAAAAAGGTAAGCTTATTGAAATACTGTGTCGGTCTTTTGTACGCCTATGCATATAAAGAGAATACTTTGTTCTTAAAGGGAACCTCCTTTACATATATTTGAGAAGGGTAGGTATTGACACCCGGATTTTTCGATACCTACGAAGTGTTTTACATAAAGTTCTTTCGGATGTTACCTTTTGTTATCTTAATACTTATCTTCGATAGATAAGATAAACGGATTCCATAATCATTTTAGTTTTCTTATCATATAAGTATCTCTTGTCTGTGATTGTCTGTGAATAAACTTAAAAGCCAGGAACTATATATGCGAAGTAAATAACTCTACTTCATATTTAAAGAGAACAATAGGAGATAAATTAACAATGTTCGCATTTACAAGTTATTGGTAAAGGAACACGACCATTAACAAGTCGGAAGGTGGCAGCGATTGGTTCATCAATTATTGGGAGCACAATTACCCCATTAGTGGGGACTACCCCGAGGCGGCACTTACAGCGCAGGAAATTGTCATAAACGACCTTAGGGGACTATTTCTATAGACAGTTCGCGACAGCGCAACCCTTGAACTTTTACTATGACAAATGTTTACTACAAAACATTTCAGTTGAAAAAACGAACAAACTATCTGTTATTTTCTTGTGTTTTTCCTTAATTTCTTTTGAATTATTCTATGATATTTTATTGCCTTTATCAGCTCGTTCTACATAATAACTGTGTCAGCTATTATATGCAGTGATGTTGTAATCACATAAAACTAACAAACTGTATCGATTTACAACTTAATTATAATATCTAGTGCTTGTACAACAGCATTCACAATAATAACTGTTCTTACGATAATTGCAAGGTTAGCATGATTTGTAGGATTACTTCAATATAATAGACTGCAAGGATTGATGGAGTTCTAGCTGCTAAGGCACGAAACACATTCGCGAGATATTCCTAAAATGTGACTCATTGACTGTTGCTAAACATTATTGGTTGTAACGACATTGTTATAAATATAATACATAGCCAATATTGACGTAATGCTACAAATATAATGAATTGCAACATAGGTTCATTCAAAAAGAGCATTATCCTACTGAGTCATTAAAATTTAGTCAAAGACGATCGTCTATAACAGTTAAATGCAAATTGCGTCAACTCTAATTTTCGCCAAATACAACAAGAACAACTAGGTACTTACTTGAATATTAAAGAGCAAGTGAAAATAGTTTAGTGCGGAACTGGAGCCGCGTGGGTGCAGGCCGCGTTAGAAAACAAATGGCCATGCTCCATGGTGTCCCTAAGCACTCGTAATATTAATGGTGTCTACATCCGGCCCAGTTCTGCCGCCAATGTCGACCCTTTGTTCACAACATTTGTTACTTCACTAACAATTACCATTTCTATAACTTGTAACGATGATGACGAGTTTGTGAAGTACTGATGCTTTTCATTGACAAGCTATTCGGCGTGCGATCGTTACTTCCTTATAGCTTTTAGCTTGAAGTTTGTTATTACTTGCTTTGTGTGGTCAAAGGCATAACATTCCTGTAATGGACACATGATTATTGGGTGTTACAGAGTACATAAAGGTTTACTGAATGCCCGTCTAACTGAAAATAAAATGTTGGTAAGTTATAACAGTGGAGTTTAGTGACAGCAAGCGGCGGTCTCCGGCCACTAACCCTTATTTTACGAGCGTGCGAGCACAAAGGTACATTAGCGAAACAACAGGAACTCGCGGCTCGTGAGTACGTCTCTAAGCCGCCGGAGCCCTGGGCCAGCAGATTATGATTTATGACCAGTTAATGCAAATCTATAGTTCGAAAGCCGAGGCGCGAGGTTCAGTTTCTATGTCGCGTCGTGTACGAGCGTGCGCGCGCGCTGGGCTCGCCGCGCGCCGCGCCGCTGCGGTGCTGTTTGACGGGTTAATATACCACGTCCGCATACCCGCATTTTCGATTCAATTTTCTACCTTAATAAAATTGCCCGCACATTCATTCGTCATAACTAGTTAATTACTAGAATGAGTAGAATATGATGTCAAAATAGAATAAATACCCGCGAACTTGTGGTTTATAGTTAGAAGTTTCCTCAATTACTTACCTCTCGAGATAATTGCAGATAAATATGTAGTACATGACACGCGGCTCTCTACTCGAGAGAGATAAGTATTAAATAAACAAACATTAGACAGATAATAAGCATTAATATACTGATAGTCTCGTAATAAAACTGTATATAGTTCCGACACCTAATGAATAGATACATCTTCGGAACATTTAAGTTGAAGTCTGATCTCTTATCGCCACGATGATTATTATAAACTATCTTTGATAATAATTTGACGCTGAGCATACGAAACAAATGTAAGGAGATAACTTAATTCAAAGAATTTACTGGTCGTTTAACTCTAGTGCTGTTACTGAAGAATTTTAAAGTCTTTCAGTCTTCCTGACCCATTTCAGATAGAGTTACTAACTCACTACACGTAAATCTTCTTACTAAGTAAACTTCATAAAACTTTTTGCCATACTTAGTAAAAACGTTAGACCTCCCAAAAAACCTTTACTGACATAATTTACTGCCCAAGAAAATGATACACAAAATGTGATATGTGTGTTGTTTTTTATTTTTTACGGTAAAAGCCGAACTAATTTGCATGAAAGTTTGCCATCCTGAATTTTCGCCGTTAAAAACTAAAATCTCATCACGCTGACGGAGTTTCATGCATAGTTAGTTACGTACTGCTGTAGTTATGCTAATTAATATGTAACTTGATATACATGTGAAATAAATTATAATCATACCTCATTCCACGCCCGATAATCTTACAGTTCCATCGTCTATTTCTAATTGCACTCGCACATTAAATATTGATGAGCAATAACCAATAACTCCACTTACCGAAATGGTGTCATAGATGCCGTTCTGTTCGGAACGTAAGGTCACGGTCGCGTTGGCGGAGGGAGCGGGAGGCGGGCCCACAAGCGGAGCGGGCAGCGAACGCGACGGCGTCGGTGACAGCGGCAGGGGGTCGCCATTGCGCATCCACGTGTGATGGATCTGCCAACTCGTGTCCGAAAAACGTGCTCTATCCTGTTAGAAAAATGGATGAAATCAGTCAGGCGGTTCAAAAAATTGTCAGGGAAATGGAAACGGAAAATAATTTCAGAATTCTCAGTCACAAACACATTGAGTGTTCGGTAGATGTAAGGATTTTTGCACGTGGCGCTTTGTTCAGTCAGGGAAACAGCTTTTCTAAAAAAAATACAACGTGTGGAAAAGGATATGTTTTATCATTTCAATAATTGCGTAACCGTCCAACAAACGAAGGAAAGGATTCATTTTCTGTATTTTACATTGTTGTGATAATGCATAACAAACCCTCATTTGTACAAGAAGTCAGTCGTGATGTGACAACTAGCGCGAGTAAGTGAAAGTGCCTTCACATTATGATATTGTGCAGCACAGGCGTTAATCGGACGTAAGTGAAACGTAGACGCCACGTAGCAGCGATGACACCGTGTAGTTGCGTAGACGCTGCATAGCAGATAAAACTTCGCGTAGCAAATAATACGACATATGGCAGCGTAGACGCCGCGTAGCAGATAAGACTCCACGTAGCAACGTAGACGCCGCGTAGCAGATAGTACGACGCAGCAGTATTGATGCCGCGTAGCAGCTCGTAGACAACGCCGAATGCGAAGCCTAATTGTAAGAGTTTAGACACGCTAGTACGCAACCTCGCGGTATTGTCAACCGACGTCCCAAGCCATGTCCGCTAACAATAGCTTTCGAATCCGGGTTGAAGACCAAACCATAACAGCTACTGTTGCAATTCTATTCAACCTTTGGATATGCTTAATTTTGTTTAGACGCTACATGATTCACTTCGTAAAGGCAATTATAAGAAGCAGGCTGTTAGAACCGTTAAGAAAAAAAATTACGACACATAGAATCTATTTCTGTTATTAGTATTGCGCCGAATATTATATAATTTAAACATTTTTACTTTGGTTTCTGTTTAAGTTGGTGGAGGTACTAAAAGGTCATACCGACAAGACTCTAAATTGACATTGAAATAAATGAACACGAATATCTTAAATGTACGTCTGACATAAAATTACAGTGTATGAAAATGCCACAAAATTACAAGGCAAGAAGCTAATCACACAGAGATTTGCGTCAGCCGCTGTGATTAAGTCGTAACTTCGTAAGCAAAGGCCGGTGCATAATAGGATTGGTTTTATTATATTTACTGATTGGTTCCGGAGCTCCTATGAGCACTACGTACTCCGGTCACGTCCGAGGTTTCTCAGCTGGACATCTTTGTAATACAAACCGCAGTAGAACAGGATATTGGCTATAACAAACTAAAAAGGCGCTAGACACGTCCCTAGGTAACCTCATGACACACTACTGAAACTTACAAACGTCCTTTAACTGTCAGGTTTATTTTCTCTTTGACAGTTTTCCTGTTACGTTAGACCTAAACATTGGGTACAAGATCAGATAATCAAACGTCCATAGTTAATCACTACACGCGTGTTGGTTTAATGCTACGGTTTCAGAGCGATTGATTTATGTACCAAACGGTCCGAGACCATCCAGTTAATTGGGGTGAAATTGAATAATGATTGGTTATAACTTCCAACACGCCTTTCATTCCCCAGCGAAATTACCCGGAATATTGATCAATTGCTTCTAAGTAGTATTTAAAATCCCTTTAAAACCTTGAAAATTACATTTATCAAGAAACAATATTTTATGAAGACGACGTTAAAATGTATGTGTGGGTAATTTTTTACCACGTAAACAGTATGTTAAATAATAGGTATGTCTATTACAAGTCGTGCATCGCGCGTTTATGTACATTTGTAAACTCGACCCGTCGAGAGCTGCGTTCGACATGCGCGATATAAAAATAACCAGCGACTAGATACGCGAATGGCGCTGTTTTGTAAGAGCCACAAACAATGTGTAATTTATAAGAAGCTATAAATTGCTAGAATTTCAGAATCTCTGCTCTACATTGTGTGAAAATAGCACATCGGATTAACTAGCAGAGAGATAAGATAGCAAACATCCCACGTGAGGTGATGCGAGTGTTGTCAGCATGCAGCGCAGCGATACCGGCCCATCGGCCGCGATACTGGCCCATGTTCCCGGGCCAGCGTGGGCGCATGCACTTAACATTTCGTTACTACTTTCAACACGTATCGACTAGATAAGCCAACTAGAAGAATTAATAAAGTTATCCACGCCAGTTAACCTCTCACTCCATCCTTAATACAATTAGGTATATTGTTCATGTTACTTAGTTATTCTCATTATGTAGGTCAATCTTTACTTTTGGTGTAAGAAAATTGGATGTTAGTGTTGGCTATCTTTTCTTAATCCAATTATCTACCGTAACCATCCATAATCGTTATCATCCATACATTATATATCATAATAACATTCTGTAGATATCATTTCATTAATTCATAGATAATAGCGTAAATATTATATGGAATAAGGAAGTCCAAAGGCGTGAAATAAGATTGGCTATAAGCCAAACTACGAATGTATTAAGATTTAAATTAAATAATTTAGCTTTATTATTAGTTATAGGTATTAACAGCTGTTTAGAAAAAAGTGATTATGCTGCATTTAAGTTACCAAGTACAATTGGTAAATACAAATGTACAAATGTTGACTCGACTTCTTTCTTCGGAGAAATCGTGAGTACCTACGTAGCTTACGTGGGTATTAGAAATGGTTAAAAATTCTAAATGTCGCTGCGCCCACGCCTCTGTACATTGACGTTCGGTTGCTTTGATTGATTGTGGTAAACAACCAACATTGTTTCTCTGTAAACACTAGAATTTGTAAACAATAACATTCTTGTCAAAATAAATTAATTCTCGATATCTATTGCGTAAAATTTCCCAAAACATTTCCAGCTTCATATTCAAAATTCCGTAATACATAGGTCCTGCTTATTTATTGCGTTCAGCGTTGATTAAATTCTCGGAGAGATGAATTTCCCAAAAATGCGTACCAATGGATATTATTGAATGGTTATTCAAATAAAAGTGATCATTATAAGAGACAAAAGCCTACAGTAGAGGCCACTGATTCATGAAGTAATTTCTGTATAGTTTGTCTCATTCATATTTATAGCTATAGCGATTCACTATCCAGGGTCAAAAATAGAACCGCAGGAATTCCAAACTGGAACAAACTAGAGTCGTTAATCAATCAACGCGAATTATTAATTAGTCTTAGTTGTGTTAGTTTATTTCAAGTGACTGGACTAACGTGGACTATTATATTTTGTAAGTCTTACCACAATAGGACAAGAATTTATTATTATAACTATATAATAGATATTAGTCGAATAATAATTACCACATTTATTTACTCAACTATATATTATAATTATAACATTACTTATTTATAGTCAACTCATGAAACTTGGTAATAGTGGTACTAAGCGTAAAACATTTTGAGTCGTTGCAGTGTTAGTTATTTCATGATAAACCAGCCAACCATAAATTATAAATTACCTTAAAAATTCGCGTTTTATCCAATTTGAAATTCAAATTAGAATAAATTAAAATAACCGAGCCATGTCTGCGAAAACGTACAATAATTTTAAAAAACGTTGGTAGATACGATAGCCTACGTATACAAAATGTTTCATGCCCTCTTTAAATACGCCTGAAAATAAAATGTATTCGTACAAGAGGCAAAATAGCAGAGCAACATTAAACTGCATAATTTCCTGCCCTCTATTTCAGCACCGCTTTTCAGTTCCCTGGCAAAACTATGATATTTAAACAGGAATACAAACTACAAACTCGTTATTAGTGCGATACCAATGCAAGTTGATCACGTAACACACAGAGGCCAAGGACAAATGGCCGCCGCACATTAGCAGCGCGATTGCGCGCGCTGATTGTGCCTAACAAACACACCACCTCCCCGCGTTTCTCCACTACTCGCTTCCTTTATCCCGTCATGCCATCTACGGCCTTTAAGTTTAACTACTTCAGGTCAGACAAAACCTCATTAGGGTCTTAAAGCTCGTTGCCCGTGTCAATCGTGCACAATAGCTAGTATTCAGTCCACAGCATAATGTTTCTAAGTGCTCATGACTTGTATTTTATTAACGTTGGCATTGACGGGCAGATTTAAACATCTGTATAAATAACTTCCAGTGTACGTAGTATGGTCGTCGTGAGATCATAAATGCCTATTAGGTTTAACATTAGCATTACAAAGATCTGAGATAACGCAAAACGAAAAACATTCGTCAGTTTTTGGTATAAATTCGAGGAAGGTTGCGAAAATAATTTGTTTATTTTTTTTTTCCAGTCGCTGACTGCGCTTAGCAGATCGCAAAAAATTCGTTGTCTTCAGTAACTATATAATTAACAAAAGTGTAGGTATCATTGTGGAATTCTCGACCGTGACTTAATAGTCTGTGCCTGATGATGATCGATGTGATGTTCACTACTTGATCGAAGATGGTAACGTAAATATTATTACATAAAAGAAGCCTCTATCTTTTGCTAGGTTCGATAAAATTTGTGCTAGATTTCTATTATTTAGTTTAAGTATCACTTATCGGCCACTTTAAAGTGGGGAGCGGATACTAGAAGCCAATATTTTCGATTCGCAGAATTGAATCGCGCAAGTTGTGGCTAAACGCAGAGCACTACGTCGCGGCCTCCGTCTGATAAGATAACCTTGCCTTTCAATCTGCTTAACTAAAGCGTACCTACTTCTAGTACAGAAAAACACGCCAATACACGCTTATCAATTACACTCATGATATTTGAAACCATCTTAATTCAAATAGTACAAGAAACATGATGTGTTCTCAACAAAACTTCCGGCCTACTGTCGTTATCAACAAAGAACGACGCTATTATAATAAAGGTAAAATGTTTACATTAGTATTATGAAGTTTTGTGTCGTCTATTAAAGTACTGTACAAGGATGCTGCCGGTTAGTAATGATGTCAGCTGTTAGTGCAGTACTATCAATGTATATGAGCGCGAATACTTAGTGATATCTACAAGATGTAGAGTCATGGACATGGGTCTGTTAAGTACCTCGTGTTCAAAGGGATCGTCTGTACGGGGAACCTGTTTCTGTTTATCTGCGCTGAACGACAGCCTCCTCTTGAACAACTTCATCTTAGCACAGTGGACGCTGTCGTGCTGCTAGTCACTGCGCGTGTCGGACGCGTTACTAACTCATTACGAGGCAGCTACGTGACCGTAACTTAAGACTTGTTTTTTCACGAAACACTAAACGATATTCTAACAAATTCTCTTTGAGTATCCAAAGAAAATAGTCATCACTGCAACACTTTGGCAAGTTAGCCGCGATTTTTATATAAAACCGCGTAAACTGCCTATTTTCGCGCCATCTAGCCGCGCGTGGATGGGTGAAGTGGTCGTGGTCGCGTCAGCGGCGCATGTCCGTGGTATGCGGTGCGGCCAGGTCGCGGGCGCGTGGCGCACTGTCCGCGCTCCGCCGCACCGCCGCGCGGGCGCGCCCGCCGCTGCCGCCGTCACCTTCACACCGTGACACACGTGTGAACCCGCCCCCCAATGTTTACACATTTATCTCCATCACCGACCTTTCATAAATCAAAGATCATAATAGCACCTTGCGGTTCAAATGTCCCAAAAACGCCACTAATTCTTATGCAAAGTTAGCCACTGGGCAAATAGCACTGTAGATAATGTGTTATCGTAAACTGACCTACAAACTCGTAAGATAATGTAGTGTAGTACCTTCAG
This sequence comes from Agrochola lychnidis, assembly GCA_963680765.1. Classification (NCBI taxonomy): domain Eukaryota; kingdom Metazoa; phylum Arthropoda; class Insecta; order Lepidoptera; family Noctuidae; genus Agrochola; species Agrochola lychnidis. Next base: position 12,369,660 of record OY796858.1, read on the forward strand.
ACCATCTACTACCTATATCAAATTTCCATTTCAACACTATGGAAATGTCTTACGCATGAAATGGAGGAGCAGCATCCGTTGTTGCCATAAACAATACTAAAATAGGAACGGCTATGCTGGCTCTGTTTGACAGATGTCAATTACATGAAACGTACTAGTTCCCCTTCCCCGGGCACTATAATAAATTATATTTTTGAGAAGGGTGAAAGAATTCATGAAAGTTATTATTTAGGTATGTTCACAGACATAGGTAGGTACATTATTGTATACAAAAAAATTATATGGTGACCTACATACCTGTGGTTTAGGTTGCAGTGAGATGTTTCTGAGAACTTAACTTGGAAGCTAACGCTCCGCATTTGTCACTTTTTGTTTACACAATACCTACTCGTACATAAAACATGGCATGGCACTATTAAAATAGTTTCACGGAAAATACGCAGTATCTTTACTTGGGTAAACGTGACGGGCGAGGCAAAAAGGCAGGTTAAATCAAACCTTTTTCTCAGGCTTAGAGTATCGCAGCGCCGGGTGCCTACGATTAGAAGTGGACATAAAGGAGAGAAACAACACCATTTTTCTGATCTGATCCTGGAAGCCATACAAACTGAACTATTGATTTTAAAGACAGGTTGACCTTATAAAAAATGGCTATTCAGGTGCTTTCTAGGTATATCGAAGCACTTGTAATTTCGTCGCGAAAATCTCAATTCAATGTCCCAGAAACGTTAGCATTTAGAAACGTTATAGGTATTCCAAGTTCAATAGATACGTTTACAAGCTATAATTTAGGAATACTCCTCTAATTGACATTTAGTGATGCTGGAGATATTTCATTATGAACAGCAAATAACATTTAATTGATTTCAAGAGTTGAGGCCCGGAGCGAGTCGGCAATTTATTTCACTTTATACTTAACTGCTGCAATAACAGCTAAAACGGTTTCAAATTGGGTTCCTCGATGTAAAATTTGTTTAACTTTGAAATATCGAAAGCACTTTGCCCTTGCTCCTGTACAATGATGAAAAAATTTCTCTGAACGTTGTTTATTTTTGAAGTGAAAACTTCTTTAGCATCGTTGTGATTTGAAATTCGATGAAACGAAAAAGCGACCGTAAAAAGAGACAGACATAAATTCATAAGATTTAGCGTGGGAGAAAATGAGATAGGAAGCATGATACAGTGTTTCTTATGTTCGTGGTTCTCTGAAGCTGAAGAATTTGTTTGTTTGCTTGAACGCGCTAATCTCAGGAACTACTGGTCCCCCTTTAAAAATTCTAAAAAAAAGTCCGCTACAACATATGTCTATCTTTTAAAGTTGGCTCACTATAACCCTTTTTATGCTAACCAAATTTGTTCTAAAATTATGCATTATTTGCGAAGGTGTTTTTATAAACATGATACAATCCTTATCCTAATAAATACATTATTCATCACAAGTGTTTAATTTAAAAAAAAATGCCGTTTACATCATTCGATTTCAATGAATATTTTAGGAGATATCCCAGTTTTAATATAACATCGCAGCAAAATAATGATCAAGTACTGCGCGCGCATTTATGATTTGCAAGGCTAGGCAAGTTATGAGGGGGAATAAGATAATAAGACCCAGTACTTTTACCTAACATTTTAAAGTTCCACTTTTACTGATAAAAGCGTGATGTATGCTGTTGCGGACTTTTTTTTAGAACTTTTAAAGAGAAACAATTCTGTCATACATGATTTTTATTTTCATTTTCTTGAAGCCAAAATTTTTGAAGGTTTCACTTCTACCACGTGTGAATTGCACACATGCTTTTTTTTTAAATGGTTGTTGTCAGAAGAGCACATCGATATTAAAATATTCTTGTTATAAAACAAAATTTATATTTCCTTGATTATGATGTGAAATGCCTAGAGCCAATTATTTTCCTGCTTTGGTTGTAATTACAGGTTAAATCAAAGTTTCTTCCTTCTACTCTTCACCTCATGTATAATTAAAGTATATGTAGAAATATATAATTAGCACCACATATTACATCATTTATTCTTCTATCCGCACATTAGTATGCAAGGTTGTTATCTCATACATAAAATACATATAAATTAGCATAGATCTTGCAAATAAAGTGGTTCGCTCTATGGATTTCCTATCGCTCTACGACGTAAGTAAAGACGACGTTTTTCAAGCAGAAACAGAATTTATGTACTCAATTTATCCCTAGCTTGAAATATAACTGTTCTCATGACCTCGTGTATACTTAATCCTAAAAAATGTAGCTTTACTCTCCGTTAGTGTTTGTACAAAAATCAAACAGGAAGAGGAATGTAGAGCCCGGAATGTAGCGTTAACGTGAGCCTCACAATGTTTGATCTGTCGTTAGAGCTTTCTAAATCCTTGCTGGACTTAGCTGGAGCCATGAGAAACTATTTTATGTTCCATTCATAACCACAGCTACAGTCGGCAAGAGCATTAGACAACACAGGTAAATAATTATTGTTCTTTTTCCTGACCTTCGTAAACGGAACTATTACTATTCCTAGTACTTAATACATATTAATTTTATTAGCATGTATTCTTGTTCGTGTAGTAATGACTCAATATTCCTCTAACAAAGCAACATATAATAATAACACAAGCAGCTCCACACATCCTCAATACCGAAAATTTGCCAAATGGCGTGAAAATGAAGTCGATGCGGGCGTGCGCCACGTTCTGACCCGTCGTCGGTCGTGCCACTTTCTTGTTCACGTCCCATAATCATAATGGGAAGTAATATCAGCAATTTCTGCTTCAAAGAGGCCCTTATATCAACCATATCTCGCAGCTCATATCCATTCAGAGCTGAATATGCGAAAGTTAATGATCGAACTCTTTGAAGACGCCTCCCGAAATAATTATAGCGAATTCATTTATACTTCATGTTTCCAGCAATTATCGGTTAAAAGTACCATACACGGGTCCGTTTAACGTCACACGCGATATGATTTTTATATTATGACAGCTATAAAATTTCAATATGGCTGATAAGATATTTTTATGTTATTAGTTGTTAAAAATATGGAATCTGTTTACAGATAAGGAGATGCGCAGTTCATTAAGGAGGTACGGTAAATCAAAAAGTTTCTTGTTACAAGGTACTTACAGAGTTTTGTACTTGCGCCAATATCTGCGCGGTATTGGCGGACTCGCTGAGCTCCACGGCTCCGGCCACCTGAAACAAACAAACATTTCTCAGCTACATTAAGTGGGTCAATTGTTCCCGAGGCACAGACTCCGAGCGGACCATCACGAATGTCCGTACTTCATTTGCTTGTATTGTGCCTTGGAATTGGGAGAGAACAATTCGGACAAATATGACCAATTTTTGAATATTAAATGTTTGTTTCACTTCCGCAAACGTGATTTGGGATTGCAAAAAATATCCTGTTTTTGTACAACCGAATGTTAGTCACGGAAATAAAAACCACGACATTGTAGCGAGGCCGAAACTGAGCTTAGGAACAAAATCTGCATTCCATCTGAAGCACGTAGTAGTTTAGTTATAATAGTAGAAAGAGCTGGCTACGCCTGAGGCAGGCAGGGCAGGGCGCATCGACCTTGTGCCACTCCACTACGTATTCGCGACTTGGACTCGGACTCACCTTGCCAAAACGTTACGTGCCACTGCAGTGTAATAAATTAGAACTCGCGGGTTCGATTCCCGCGCTCAGTTTTTGTTTTTATGTAGTAATAAGTTATTTTCCTACTACTGAGTTTAATTGCGTACTTTTCTATGGGTTTCTTTTTTACACTTTTATAAGAACAATAAAGGTTTTGAATAAAAGGTTAGCCTGTAATTGCACTCACATACAGAAAAATCTTGTTGGCCCATCCTTTTTTACGAAAAAAAAGCTTGTCAACACGATCCCTTCTCAAAGTGATAAAAAACAAACAACCTTTATTAAAATTGGTTCCGATCCACTTACAATGTTTCCCTTTCCGAATCGAACCCAATTTTGCAACTTAATTTACGCGATAAGGGTTGAGAAACAAAAACAACTCGGGTGCGAAAAGTCGGGACAAATAAAATACCGTTAAATGGAACAAGATAAGAAAACTTCGCTTCAGAGAACAATAGGTCAAGCCAGAGAAAATGTTGCCTATTTACCAATTACTCAAACGTTATAAAATCAAGTGAAAGTGGTAAATAGTTCATAAATTGACGTATAAGTGGGTTTACGTGTATTCGTGTGAAGGTGCATGCGAATCAAGCTGCCCCGAGGGGGTAATTTGAGAGTATTGTCTGATGTGGCGATATCTCTGCATTGGAGTGCATTGGTCACGGGACTGTGCCGTATGCGTCGTGATGTTACCTATAGCGTAAAGTTTCAAGATGCAAATCACGTAGGTACATGCACATACTAATATGATTCGATGTGCTGTCTGTTAGTCTAGAATTTAGTGACCATTCATACCGTAATGTGTGTTTCCATGCCTGCCTATCAATATTTTCAATAGGTAGATAATCATAATAATTTTATTGTAAATGCATCAAAGCTTTGTAATATCGCCCAGGGCCCAGGCATGCCCAGGGCACCTGCCTATCGGCAAAAACATTACGAACACATTACATTATTCACAGCTTTGGAAAACCGTGGAATGAGGGTTTGAGAGAGGTGTTACTTAATATCTGTAAATGGCCAATTTCGTGCTTGAAAATGGCAATAAGCTCGCTACCGTCGTTATTTTCAACATAATTTCAGCTGTTAAACTTAAACCAAGGTTAAATGTGCCATCGCGTAGAAGTTATTACGTACTTATAAAACGTACTTTTAAATGCTTAGACTCTAAGGCCCGTATTACAGAACGTCACTCAATACTCAAGCATTACTTAAAACTAGATTCAAGCCAATGCTTGAGTATTGAGTGACGTTCTGTAATACGGGCCTAAGCCTCTATCAACCCCAGCTGAGCAACACAGAAAGGTATCATGGTGTTTTAGGAAGATTAAGCTGCTGAGTTTAGTTGAATTGATAACGATAACATACGCAGTAGGTACATTCTATTAAATAAGAAAACCTTAACAGCGACTAAAAAAACATAATAATCGAGCCGATATGCTTATACATATACCCTGCATCTACAATGTAGGAAGAATTATAATTTCTGTAATTGTTTTCCATGAAAACCCATCCACGTTTAAGACTCCCGAGGCTAATGATATAATGATAGATGGCACGGTGAAAACTCCATGCAACACTTAATAATTCATAAAGTAGGAAGAGAAATCCACGCGACCACGCTAAATTACAGGGGTGCCAACTTGACAACACAATCTCCTCGGCTGCATGCCGCCGACGCAATTATAAAACTCATCTTCGAAAGTGTTGACGCATTCTTTGTCTAAAGAGTGAAGAAGTGATAAGTGTGAAGACCTTAAAAGAAGCCGACGAAGCCATATCTGCAATAATAACACCAATATTTTACGTTGTCTTTCATAATTGCTCCCATGTATGTCTGATAAGTCGTTTGTTTCATTATTAATGTAATTTGCATGGAATAAATGAATTTGACCCCAATACTTGATCAATGATCAGCATTGTTGAGTCTATTTATGAGTTAAACGCTCCGTTGTAAGTTTTTCAGTATATTTTTCCTGAGTAGGCCACACAAATTCGGGTGTGATCTATTTACCGTTCATGATATAATAAGTCCTATCCATACAAGTTTATGGTTTTATCTTCAGAAAACAATAGAACGATAACTGATCGTAGTCTGCGATAACTTGACTTTTATTACATTTTCATAGGAGTAACGATAACTGTTAATCGATTCTTAGAATTTACAGTAATTTTACATGTTTATCACCGTTACATAACTGGATATTTATTATTTACCATTACAGCAACAGCTTTGCTACTAACACATACATAATTGAATTTAATCTCAACATTTAAAGTAAACGGCGCACTCTGTTCTCGATTTGAACGCTTCCGGACTTTAAAATAGCTTTTGACCCTTTCTGTAGTTGCGATAAGGTTAATTTCCACGAGCCAGCGTCGGCCGACGAGCCCATCGCCATTACTTTCCATTAGCTTAGGAAATTCATCACTTATGCGGTAAATAACGAGGAAGGAGGACACAGGTCTACGTTACTTATAACCGGGCATCGGTCACCTCTCTCGAACATTTTTCACTCAGACAACTAATGAGATTCTCGTACAATGGACGTCTGTATTCGTTACCTGGCATTGTTCTACGTCGTTACATGTGAAATTAACAAACTTATGTTGTACCGTAACATAGGTAAATAAACTACCCAACCATATGAAAAGATTCGTTAAGAAAGTTGGTGGGAACGAAATGGTGTTCTATATCGATTTAATTAGGACACGATTGTTATGAAAGTGCTTATACTAACTAAGCGTGTAGCGTGTAAGTCAATAAAGGCGAAAGTTATCTGGCTGAACATCTGTGTTCTGACAAAGAACATAATAAACTAGCAACGTGTAAGATGCAATCCTACGCCGTATGTTAACCACTTCACGTGCCGCATTGCTGTAAAAATAAACCCTATAGAAGCACTCCCGTCCCGAAGGAGTCGTTCGACCTGATTTTGTGTTGCTTGATCGACTCCAGAACCTCGCTTACCTATGTTTATTAGGTCGATCAGGAAATGGCGAAGCTATAAATGCTATAATGCAGTTCATTTTCATTTGAAGTTCTCAGATGTTCTGTGGTTACGCATCGGCCGTTCAAAATTAGACGCCTATCGACTGACGAATGACGAATCAAAGAGTTGCCATCAATAAGACTGTGGTTTGTAAAGGGAAAGGGATCCAGAGTTACCTTTGATGTAACTTAATGTAACATTTATCTTCCAAGATCACACCGTTCAGCAAAATTTACTGCGTGTTTTCAAGATATAAGGTAAGTTTGGTATGCAAAAACATTCAGAGATCAAGAACATTTTGTGCAAGTATAAAAGATTTTTGAAAATGTATTTGCCAAAAACAAAATAACATCAGTCACGCAATCGGTATTAATGGCAGGCTATAATTTGGAGTGTTCACCGGTGGGCAACGTGCAAGGGTGTCCTATTACCGGCTTGTGTCAGTAAAGCCGCAATTTGTAAGCATGCTGTTATTAATTACGAAACTCGGTGGTCCTCAGGGGTACGGCCGGCCACTCGCGCGCTCTTCCGACAAACCAATTTCGAAACATGTTTACGGACTCTCTTGTGAATTTACCTGAAAATATTGTTTTTTGGGTGTAGAAATGTTGGACCTTCATCAACAGGTTTGGCATGAGAAAGAAATTAAGTAACTAACTTGGGTGGTGGCAATCTAATTCAAATTAATTTATTTTTTTGCATTACTTACTTACAAGCAGAAATCATGTTTCCATTTAAGAAAACTTGTATTCCAGTTTCGTAACCACGAAGTTTACATAATTTTTAATTTTTATGATATGTTTTCAATTGCTTTGCATTTCTGTTGCGACACTTCAAATTACGTTAAAGTCTTCCTTATAAGGTGAGCAGCGACGTTCAGTATAATTTAAAGCACAATTTAAAAGGAAATGCATGACATTAAATAAGTGTTTAAGTTGTTTGCGTGCAGTGACCGACGTGAACGTCTCAATTCGAAGAGATGACATCGGCTGTCTCAGCAAATTAAGGTGTAACTCGTAACGGAATACAGACGGAGCCCAACTTTCTTCCGTTCACTTGATACGCGATAAATTGTGAAGGGACCGACAAAAATATTTCGGTGAAAATAAAATACGAAAATTCTCGCTCTGAATGACACTTTGTCATTCGAGATTCAAGAGTCTCAAGACAATAAAGAATATCTGACGTGAACCATTGTCCTACTCGAATTGAACTGATATCTTTCTTCGGGTCATTACGCCCACAATCTATGCAATTCTACTTACATTATGAAAGCCGTAAACTTTAGTCATGGGAATTGTTATACATTTACGAAATAGTATGCAATTCCATTGTCATTTACGTTGTTACACTATTTACTCGAATTTGTGCCGCTCTAGTGCATCGCCTAATGTTTCATGAACCTCATCAAACTGAGTACATGTGTAGATTACATGTAATAATCGACATAGTCTAGTTTCCCATCTTAGAGTGATTATATAACTGTCTTGGAATTATTTTCGCATTAGCAAAGTTAAGTTAAGGCAAATTATCATGACATGAATATTTTCCGGAAACATTTATTTTCTTGTCATGATTAAAGCATAAATCCCATAAGATTTAGATTCTCGTGAAAATAAACAAGATACCTAATAAAAATAATTAGGACCTATTGATCGAACTCGTAAAATCTACGTTAGTTTAGTTAAGAGTTATCAGAAAAAGCTCACCGAATTTATCAAGGTAAAAAAATACAACCCGTTAATAAAAGAAGAACGTTAAAAATGTTATTGTTAGCCAGCACCATAACAGTCTTTACAATGACTGCTAACAAGAAATCGATTATATTTTATTTTTTTAATTTTAGTCGAATCACGGTTTAAGCCTAATAGCGAACAAAAAATGTGCTCGTCATAAGACGATTAGCAAACGGACACAAACGGCATGCGATGGTTATTCTAACTATTCGAATTTCGAACGTGTAAAATAAAGTGGCCAGTATTTCTAGACATGCGGAGAAAAAGGAATTGTACATTGTAATGTACTGAATTTGACATATTATTGACGTTTCTCTTTGCAAGTGGCGCCGTCACGAACGGTCAAGATATATTTGTCACTGGCCACTAATGTATACGTTCATTTCGCACGGGTTTGGTCGGAATTCATACGGTCAGTGTGATTGACTGGTAGTTCCGGGTCGGCTCGGTCCATTGATGTTTTTGTACCACTGTTATAATTACGACACGAGGTCTAGAATATAAAGCGACGTGGACACTTCAGAGATAAAAAGTGATAAGTATCGACAGTAAAATTGATTGAATAGATTTTACTTTCGTTATCTATAAGAACAACTCAAATCTAGAGAATGAAATATTCTATGTAGGTATTACATTTACGTAGACATAGTAAGGGACACGCTAAATTAATTGTAGAGCATTCGAGCTTTTAGCAAGAATAAAACTTAATAAATAAGAGAAAATACAACACGTAGGTAAGTACCACGTGTACCAACAAGAACACAAAGATTGAACAAGTATCTAAAAATAGGATCAGAATAGAAAATCAACAATCAAAAGTCAGTAACGTTAAGTACTTACCTAGTATTAAATTAACGATCTTTTGTTTTCTCAACATAAAGCTTTTCATTTATCTGTACACTCACTTACGATTTACGACTGTTTCCCATTAATTCGAATAGGCACGCGTAACAACTGTTTGTAAAGTTAATGAGCACGGAGAAAGCAATGCCTTACTTAAACTTAACTTAATCTAATTAAACTGCCTACTGTAATAATTACAGATTATACAGGTTGTATACTTAATACATGCCCGACTTTCTTATTAATTAATGTTTTCTAAAACGATCCTTTAATCTTGAATTTGTTTCGTCGAAGAACTTGGAGAAATAAGTATCAACTTAAGTACTTACTATAAAAACAGGAACAGGAAAACGGTCTTATTATACAATGACTCGACACTTTTGATAGCCGAAGTAATGGTTCAATGGCTGTAACACAATCTAAGAAAATGCCAAGTTGAATTTAGTCTAGATGTAATATCAGATATTCTATATTAAAAGCGTTATTATTGCCGTTATTGGTAAAGTTTATTTGAGCATTTTGTTTCTATTCTATTCTCTAATTGCTGGGCTAAGGCCGTTTCCTAAAATCTCCAAAGTTTCAGTAATGAAAACCAACATTAATTTAATTTTGCTATTTCAGAATGACGTGCCCAATAGTTTAAAGTTCGCTAGTAATTTGAAAGGGAACATCAGTAACAGCTTCATCACACAAAAACTCCAACAATGTTGCTATTTAGTGTGGTTGACCGTACATATACACGGCCCCGCAATCATGCAAACAGACTAACACAATCAACGAATACCACAGACGGCCGTAAACTATAGCGGCAGATATAAATAAGTACGCCTGTCTCACCGATCTTACCAACTTATCTCGGAAATATGTCCCGTATCTCTTTCTCCAGACTTTCATCTTTGCTAAAGGAGCTTTTGAGTTAAATATGTATGTTACAACGTATTACTTTTGCAAAAATGCACCTCAGTATTAAATTCTCATCTTGCCTCTCACGAGGCGGCTCGCAAAATTCCGCAAACAACCGAAACGACCTTGCATTGTTAGTGTTCCAGACTCTTTTGGCATGAATGATTACATGGACTCGATAAAAGATTGTCCGGAGGTATGTACTACATGAGTTACCGGCGAGTTTGAACCGAGATGCGACCTGCGAACGGCCCGGAACGGTTTTTATGGTAAATGTTTGTTGCACTGCGGTTGGTTAACAGAGCTAAACAAAGTTACTTTGCATAAACTGAACAAACAAAGCAGATTAGTTTAACAGCTCACACAGTTAGAACTTTCTAGAGATTAATGCCATAAGGAAATGGCTAACAATCTTGCATTGCACCTATCAAAATTTAATTAGAGCCCTTGTAAATGAATTACCTACCTAACCTATTATGAATTCCTATATATATATATAATAATTGTGTTAATTTTAATAGATATGAGTCTATTCATAATATTATATACATAAATCCAATTCTAAGTGCTAGAGAAAGACCTCCCGCATTTCTACACGACGGCACTTCCATACGCATCAAGTTTGACATTATCACATCGGGGGATGATCGCAGACCTGGTTATACAATATACATTCAGGTATTTTCTTCGTAGAATATTAATATTTTAAAACATGTTGTTTAAAGCTATTGAGTTTCTATTAAGAGGCCGGCTCGCAACTACAAATCGAGATGTTTGCAAAATTCAATTCCAGGCACGTTGCGCTAGTGTGAGTGCCTGTCGGAGCTATATACACCTACAGTGAGCAATACTACCACGCACACATTGACAATTATTGCTTGACGCGATAACTTTCGAAAATGTATGATAAATTTGGATGTGTTCCGTAATACAAAAAATTATAAATGAAAACTTAATGTATTTCTATTTTTTTTTTCAATAATTTGTAACTTGATAACATAAACTATGCTTCTGCGGAAACAATATTACAAATATTGTTGTTTATAATACAGAAAAAACAATATGAAAACTGTCATTTACGCTGTAAAAATGTACGAAATGCAATTCGCTTACACTTCATTTAAAGGTAAGTGTTTGGAAATAAAAAGACGTAGGAGCCTAGATAAATACTGTCTCAATCCGAATATCAACATAGTATGGTGGAAATATGCTCAAATTGCAAATGATTTATGTAGTACGTTTGTATGGACAATTCATGCGTCGCCGCATTCTTAAATGGAGCCAATAAAATAACGGTTGGAACTTTATGCCAAACTATAACAGAAAACTTCAGGAAATGAATTGTAACTGTAATAAAACTTTCTTCACAATATTAATGGATATAAATATTTCTAGATACTAGCTGCAAACTGGAGCTAACAACATTAGCATTGCTCCGTGTCGCTCAGACCGGTCCTCATCGTATTTAATCTTCTCCGGGTAGGAGGCAATGTAGCCGGAAACTGGGTGACATTTAAAGTATCGACCGACCTACCGGAAGAGGTATTAGATCCACCACACCCGAATACAGCCGCGTGCCGAACTGCCGACGACCTAATAACTGTGCCGTAAGTAGGCTGACGAGATTCTCACTCGGATTTAAGGAGGATGGTTTCGTCGCTTTCAAAGGAAAAATCGAATCTACTTATCGGATAAAAGCTTTATAAACTCACGTTTATGAATAAATCGGAATTGATATTTTGAAGTAATTACAGATAAAACAAACAGTGATTTAAATATAGATATATTCTTGAAACTTTTGGCCAATATGATTTCCGATAATCTGATATAATTTTAAACAAGGAGTAAATATTTCAAAAAATTATTTTGTATGAAATAAAAGACGACAATTTTCCCTCTCTGAACCCCATTTAAAAAGTTCGTTCCGAAGATATATTTCCGATATTGAGAATCGGATTGTCAGAGACGCTACAATTGTCAAGTGCCCCGATCCGGGGTTAGGCTCAACTTGACTTATTGAACAAGGACCTTTTAAAATTAACATACTTTACTTAGGTACTACTTATGTATTGTCACGGATTTTTCCTTCACAGAGTAAAGAAAAGTTAAAAGAGGTATTAACTTTAAGAGCGTGGGTAGTGCGTAAAGGCTTTAGTTGTCAAGAAAGAGGTATTGAATTTAGATGGGATTATTACGTTATTAATGACGGAATCATGACAGGCATTTTCTTTATTTTTTGTAGTATTTGCAGAATGTCAAGATTCCTAATGGCTTGCTCATACTAGATACAGTGTAGTGGATGCAACAGCAACAGCAGTCCGGTACCTTGCCTTGAGATTGTTATGCTACAGCAAAAGTAGATCCTACAAGCTTTTCCTTTGGTTCTTTGGTCTTGTTTGATAGTAGGGTCAATTCTTCCCAATATCTATCCAAAATCTTCCACTACTGCATTTAATAGACCACACAATTAATGAGAATGTACGATAAATAACAAACGGATCGTAATAGTTTTATTATGATCGCACCAGGAACTCGCAGCTTCCTACTCATGATACAGACCTACGATTTCGACACGACTGGAGATGAACATTTCTGGAAAACTACAGAGCCAATAGTCATGGATTATATGACTATAGTCGAAAAGTAAGACCTAATTTTCGTTTTGTTTTTTTGGTAGTTGTTCGTTATCGATCACAAGCAGGATTCGAGCAAAATTGAAGAAAAGTCGTCGACGAGTCGGAACGCGCGCTGATTTTCCCGGGATAGATTACGTAAAACTGCCGTAACGACATTCCTAGGTGGTGTCAATCTACATTCTAGGCAAATAGGAAAAGGTGTTATATGAAACACTCACTACGACTCAGCAAGTACCTACTAACGTAAGTACTTGAGTATTACATGTGTGGGTACTTACCTACTGCACTTTCTTGTATAAAATTAAATGATAAGTATACGTGTCATACATTCAAGCTACAAGACTGTTCGACAAAGTGAGTTAAGGGGTGTAGTCACATTTCAAGGACGTTATTATTAAAAGGTAATATTTTTGCAATTTGTCGAAGTTCAAGCAAGCTCAAGCAAGCAAGGTAAGCTCCTAATAATTTCCCCAAATAGGAAAACGCGCAAAAAAATAAAGCAAAACGAGAGAAACTTTAATATCACTCCCCAAACTGGAAATTAAACCCAATGTTAGGCCTATGACCCGTAATCAAAAGAGACAGAAGGAAATGGCAGTTTAGTCAAAACAAGTCGATTATTTGCCAATTGATGGGCACTGATTTGGCAAGCAAGAATTAATTGCTTGAAACTGATGTACATCCGGTGGGGTCAAGAGATTTATATTCACGTCAAAATATATTATAAGTAGTTAAGTAGACATTACAAACACCGGTCTCATAAATATTACCCTACCCTCCAAATTAGGAAATAACAACAAAATCTCATATGGTTATGGGCAAGGCAAATAGGCCGTTTAACGAACGAGCCAGTTATTATTCAACGTCTACGGTAAGTAGACACAAGTACAACTTTATCTGCGTGCCTGATCTTTTGAAACCTATTAATTAATTATTTTGAAATTGTTACTTGAGCCCCATTATTAGTGCAACGGTAAATAGTGAGATAATGTGCGTTTAGCTGGTATTGCACCGTGGACTCGCCGCCGCCGCCGCGGGCGCGTACCACGGCTGCGCCGGCGCATTCCCGCTGTGTGCAATGTTTATCACAAGCATAATTTTCCATTTTATGCATAATTGTACCGTTTAATATACTGTTGAGATTGAGGTATGGAGCTCTAAAGTGGGTGAGACTTAGCGATAGGTGGAAGAAACTCTAATTAGACGCAGTGAAGGCAGTGGCGGACTAAGACTGTCGGGGATCGGGGGCCGGGGACGGCAAAACTAAATGAGGCCGCCCCGTCCAAGAATGATCATCGAAATATTATGCAAGCTGCCTCGAAATAATAGAGACTTTTTCGAAAACAGAAAAGTTAGAGTATCAGATGAATAGAGAATGGTAGAGCAAGCGAAACGAGCTCGAAAATTTTAGCACCCTACGCTTATACTTAGCATGCGTAGAGGGCCCCCAACTACAAACTACCTTTTACTTACCACTGAACATATTTTTGTCTTGTTTAGAATTTGATTACAAAGTATTCCTCGAGCTTTGGACCCCCTTGGACCCGACCCGGGGCGGTCCGCACCTGCCACTCTGAGTCCGCCAGTGAGTGAAGGGCAGACTTGAAAAGTAACACACCTAACCTAACAGGAAAAGATAAATAATAAAGAAAGGTCAGCCACCTACAGCTAAGAAAGACATCCTGGCAGCACACCAAAATAGCGCTAGCAAGAAGGTATTAAGTCAAATGCACGTTGTATTGCATATCAACACACATGATGAATTGCATTATTAAGGTCGTTACTCGTTATCAGCGGTTGGCGATAAAAATAGTAATCTGATAGATTAATTCAAATTCGATCCTTCAGGTAAAGACTCGTTTAAAGGACAAACCTGTTCAGGAGTTGTGAAAGGACCCAGAGATTTTGAAATTTTTAGGATTGCGTTTGTTCCTTCGAGCTAGCAATTCAATGGGTTTGTTAGTGCATTGAGCTGAGGTCGTCAAGTTGCGCAGGCGGCGCGGGCGACTTGACGGCGAGCCGGTAACGTACGCCTGCCCAGTGCCCACAAACCTATCATTGTATGCAATCTTTGACCCGCAGACCGCGGCTACAAGGAATAATCAATGCTCCTGCTGTTGCATTGAAATCGCCATTCGTCAAGGAAATTACAAATGTGATATCAAAACTATGAAGATATCCGAAAAGAAAAGAAGAATGATGCATATTATGAACTTACCCGTAGATCAGAACTACCCGACGACGTCGACGTACTACTGGAGTCCAGTCTGCTGTCCAACCTTCCGTTGTAATTATACATTTCGAATTTCCAACTGAACTAACACATAAAAGTTCGTTAAATTCACTGACTAAACTCTTTGAACACACGGAGCCGGACAGTTACAGTCCCGTTCGTAATTTTTATGGCGTTGACAATCTTCTGTTTACTACACAGTTAGTTACAATTAACACGATACACACATTGTTCCAAGTGACCGATTAAATCGCCGACTTCATCTTAATAAACACTTGACACCATTAAAACCGGCTCTTGCAACGAAGTAGAGCACTTCACGACTACTCCGCGAACATATACACTTCTGGGAAATTAGAATATAATATTTAATCAGCCGGGTTATATAAGGTGGTGTATTTACTAATAGGGACGTTAATCAGTCAGCTAGCAGAGTTACAGTCGCTCAACACTGTGTGTTGAGCAATGGAGCAATGGCTACGTGACTCAAGGAGTTAGTTTATCGATAACACTGAAACACAACAGTGTTATCGCATACGATCGTCATTCGCGGCAATATCCACTATTTACGAGTGATAACAAAAAATCGCTTTCACCTTTAACGATTGAATTCGGCGATTGCATATTTAATAATCATAATTTTCAGGTTTCAGCAGTCTATTGTCATTTGTAAGAATCTGAGAAACACTTCAGTTAGACTGATTTTGTTGCAAATAGATAAGGCTAAATATAGCGCCCGCGTGTTCTTTGAATGATTTCGTGAATCCAGAAGATAACATTTATTTCGCTGCGGTAACTGCTCATAAAGATAACATAAAATACATATACATTTTGTTTGATATAATTATCTTCGTTACAAGGATATGTCAATTACCAATCTCAGTAGCACAAGCTATTTCAAGGTTACTTTTTGAGAAAGCTTTTTTTTTCATTGCTTCATAAGCATAGATTAAAAGCTTTTCCAATAAAAGTACATTTTCATTATGAAAACTACGTAAATACAACTCTTTCTGATGAAATGTTTACTCTTTTGCTTGCGCACACTATACAAAGTATACTGTTATACAATATTGATTCAATATTTATGGAAATATAATCACCCAAGACGCACGCCTAGAGTTCAGCCCTCCTTATTCGGTTGAGAGTTGTTAAAATAGTCCAATATCTCAAGTTTATAACATAGGAACATTTGCACAGATTTCGCGAACTCGCTAGAGCACATCGGCCCACCGGTTGGCGTTATTTATAGAGCGACCGAGCTTTGCGACTATAAAAGGATTTTGTTTGAAAATGGGAAGCTGTTTGCATTTGTGCGAATGTGTATCGCGAAACGCAGATTTGGCGTGCGCGTGGGCCAGTCGACGCGCGCGGTGGCACTGGTGGCGTCGCCTGCGCGCGCCTCGTGCGTTGCACCTGACTCGCCCGCGCCCGCGGCCGCCGCAGCCACCAGCTTCCACGCCACCTCCACCTACCTATTACAGGAGATAATATCCTGTATGTCGCACCAATACACCGTCATTCACACAGCTTTCTTTACGATTATCAATAACTGCCGATCGTAACTTGCAACTCGTGGCGCTTGAAGCTCCAGTCGCTATTTAAAGTTAAATTGATAACGAAAACTGCTGAAACTAAGTATTTGTTTACTGTTATTTATGAATTACTTATGATTTTGAAATCTGAAAATTACATAATTGTATAAAAATATAAAGAGAACATTTGGATAGACCATCTCTATTTGGCCATTTCTACAGCTCCTGCAAGCCTATTTTTACGTAGGTATGTATCAAACGTGACTAATACAAAGGGATATGTGTTAAAGATACTTGTATGAGAGTAGTTATGTAGGTAACGATAACAACACTCTTACTAAAGCGTCCGACCTCAAGTTTTCCCAGTAATGTGAGTAAGCAGCGAACATTGTTCATTTACATGCTGCGCCCGCGCACCCGCGCATTTCACTCACGCCTCTTTACACGTCGCAACGCAAAAGCTCCCGTCACACGTGTCCATACTTTATTGTCTTCATTTCAAGTATTTCAACCACTATACATGCTTACTAATACAAAAAAAATATTATTACCTAGTTATTACTAATTTAAATCAAGTATTTATGTCAAATCAAAAACGTGTTTATTACCGGAAGGACTCAATCAATCCAAGTGACCATATCTTTCATCGAAAGTCGTTCCACAAACCGCAGTCGCTGGACTGCTGGTGATTGTGGAGCATGAAATATTAGCTATAATGCCAAAACAAGTTTGTTTGCACAAGTGTCTCAATGAGCGCTGCTGTGGTGACGTCACACGTCACGCGTGCGCAGAACGTTGACACCGAGTTAACGGCACCGCACACAATGACACCCTTGTTGTACCCCAACGTCTTTCTGAAATATGAACACCTTGTTGTTTGTGTCACAAAGCCCAATATAATAAATAATTACTTGTACATATATATGAACTTTGCGTAATAAATAATCACAAAATAAATAAGGATATCTTGAAAGAACAATGTGAGAGTTTTGTGCTTGAAAATAAAGAACCCTATTACACAACAGAAAGAAACACTCATCCATATCTAAATGAATAACACTCTGTTTTGAGAGAGGTAATTTTTATTTAGCAATCTACTGGGAGAGGGAGGTCGTTTGTTGATCAAAGAAAGTGGGTACTTATATTTAAATCTTTTATCGAATGCCCATTTATCAAGGCCAGATTCGCAGCAATTACAGCTACTTTACACCCAGTGGTGCTAAAAATACACTTAATTAACAAATGTATTTAAAAATACGCTTTCGTGATCGTGCTGTAAAGTTTGATTATTTCGAAGAAAACCGAGCGGGCCCAGGATTAATTAAAATATTTATACATTTTAAATAGGGGTAAACGATAACTTTTATATTACGATATCACGAATCGGTATTTACCTAGTCCGTAATCAATTATATATTTTGATCTATAAAATTATAAATTAAAGGCCCGAGCTTTTGTACTTTCACAACGTTTCTGCAAAGGACAGAACCCGTGTAAATAAAAGTACTAAGAGCTATAAAGTTTTTTTTTATAACATCAATTTAAATAAAATACATGAACGAGCTAAAAACCTGCTGTTTCCAAAATTCCAATGCCTGAACTTATACCACAGCTGTATTTTGATAATTCGAGTGCCATGCTCATTAAAATGTATCGCACATGGAATCAGTGTTCCTGTGAGTGTGGAACCTCAAACAACAGTCGACGACACGGGTGTAAAATGAAACGGTTATTGCTGATCGTGCCTGATACGGATGCACAGTCGCGCCGCACCAACGAATCGGCGTGTCTTTGTCACAAATATTTCAGTAATTTCCCAAGCTTTTCAGTTTATTTTTATACCCAGTCTCGACGTCGATGGACATTTTATTATATTTTTATTTACCTACAACAATACGTAACATTAAATCTTACTTTATGTGATGTTGCCTATTGTCACAATACAATTTACTCGGACTTATGTATCTTCTGTTGTGTCCGAGATTCCGCTCGCGTGTACACTCCTACGTTGTGCAGTAAAATTTACGAGCATTTTACGATTCAATTTACATTTAAAAAGCACAAGTAACGGGTTTTCAAGTGATCTCTGTATTTCGGTAATAGCAGTACAGAATGTTCGACAATTTCTTTTCTTATTGATATTACCAATAGCAGGTTATGTTGGATGCTATGTGAATACAGATTTTATTGCTACAGAGATTTATTTTTATAGGTGGCTGTTATAATTACATATTTATGGCAACAGTAGAAATGCATAAACGAGAAACTATAAAAAACTGGGGCAAACACAATTCTGGCTACCGAAGATTTTGTATGCAGATTCCTATAGCTAACCTACCTTCTCTTCATAATAAGTTCTCACAATACGCCATGCCAGGTGAACTGTTCCACATGATAAAACCAGTGGAGAAGAGCCAGCACAGCAAGACGTGGCAAGAATAATCAAAGATACTTTGTTAAATAAGGTTTTATTTTTAAGGTTTTTTTTTATGCTGGAAGAGATTTCTATAGAAATAAGCATCACCTTTGTACATATTTTTCTGTTCCTTTCTTCTTATCTGTTTATATGTGTGTACATAAACTGTTAAATAAATAATAAATAAATAAATAATCCTTAGTTCCTCACACTGCGTTAAAATAATAGTCCACTAGACATAAATTCTGTCTAACATCTTAACCTTCACTTAACAACATCCTATAAGGATCTACGAAACAAGTTTTAAATAAAACCTTAAAATATAAGGAAACTTCATTCAATTTCAAGGTTTAACTCAACATTGTGGCGGTAGCTATATAAATAACCATTGATACCGGTACACCGGCACGATTCATTAGCATTGCAGATTTGCGATACCACGAGAAAACGCCCGACTTCACAACAACACTGAAAATACATATTGTTCTGTTTTCACAGAGTACCCACGTTCAGAAAGGCGAAGTCTGTTTGTTTGGTTTCATGATATTTTACAGAGGTTTTTGTAAAACTTTTTGATTATAATGGACTCTGTCGGAGACAGCGTTCGGAGAAAAAAAGCGGCCAAGTGCGAGTCGTACTCGCCCATGAAGGGTTCCGTAGCAGCAAGTAACACTGAATGAAAGGTAAATTGCGGTTTACGATTTATGACGTATTAAAAAAAAACTACTTGCTAGATCTCGTTCAAACCAATTTTCGGTGGAAGTTTACATAGTAATATATATCATATATTTTTTTTAGTTTTATCATTCTCTTATTTTAGAAGTTACAGGGGGGGGACACACATTTTACCACTTTGGAAGTGTCTCTCGCGCAAACTATTCAGTTTAGAAAAAAATGATATTAGAAACCTCAATATCATTTTTGAAGACCTATCCATAGATACCCCACACATATGGGATTGATGAAAAAAAAAAAATTTGAGTTTCAGTTCTAAGTATGGGGAACTCCAAAATTATTTGTTTTTTTTTTCTATTTTTATGTAAAAATCTTAATGCGGTTCACAGAATACATCTACTTACCAAGTTTCAACAGCGTAGCTCTTATAGTTTCGGAAAAAATTGGCTGTGACATACGGACGGACAGACAGACAGACATGACGAATCTATAAGGGTTCCGTTTTTTGCCATTTGGCAACGGAACCCTAAAAAGGTTTACAAGAAAACAATATTCGGATTGAGACTTATACTGAAAATGTTAGCATTGTATTGTATATACTTTTTATCAAAGGACATTGAATTTTTTCTGAAATAATCTGTTTGTTACCTACACAGGTTTTTATCTATAAAAAAACGTTGTTTATAGTTAAGAGTCGTTTTAACATTTAAAAAAAAATGTATTGTTAAGCAGAACGTTAATAGCCGTTAATATTCAGGATCACTATTTTCCTATGTATATAGATGAAAAATCAGTAAAAAAATTATCGGACAAAGCTATGATATACCAACGGCTATCCTCAGAAATTAGCGGTCACGATCACGAAGCTGTTAATTGCAATTATCTATTTTACTAAGTATTTTAAGATAGTTATAGGCACTAAAGTAAATACTTTCTATCTAAGACCAAATACTTCATATAGATTTTTTTTTACAGCTTGCTAAAACGCTAAAAGAAAACATCTCTATACATTAGTCTCTTCAACCAAACAATTTCGGTTCAAGATTTTTTCGCCAAGATGTTTTATTCATTTTTTATATGTTCATGCCATGTGTGTGTCATAAACTCGTCACATTTGAGGGAAGAATACACAAAGGATCTGCTTTTACCCTTTTAAGCACACGGCCCACCCACTGAAAAGCTTCTGTCATGTCACAACATGACATATTATATGACTGACGATGACTGACATTGAGCAAGATGAATGTGGATGATGGTACAGAGCCTTTACTGAAGGGTTGCCGATGTAGGAGAAGTGTTGGCAGACCAACAGCCAGATGTGGATGACCTACAAAGGAATGCGCTTAAAACCTGGATGAGACTTATTCAGTGCAAGGAAACATGGCACACAAAGTGGGGTTTGGTTTATAATCAGCAGTGTGTGGAACAAGGCTTTCATTAATGATGACAATGAAGAAAACCTATCTATAGCTACTATATTTATAATCCCGACCGATAGTACAAAGTATTTTCTTTGTAGGTACAGCTGTAAAAAACCTTTATTTTATATAAGTAACATAGTAATTAAAACTGAAACAAATTACAGTAGTATCGCATGGCGCGCGTGCCAGCCTTCTACGATATCTTACCAAGTTACAGTCAAAGTTTTCACAGTCGCATCCAACAGCTTGTAGAATGTACAGTGCGATTAGCATTTAATATAGTTAAGTACATACTTTTATTTTTCAGTAACGTAATCAAGAAAATGTATAATGTAAAAATCAATCACCTTGGAACGGCAGCTGTACAAATAAGTTGTTGACTGTAGAACACTGCATAGGTCGTGTATGTCACAAAAGTATGTGCTTGATAATATTATATTTTAATTAAAGTAATATTTATTTACCTAATTAGAGCATACTTATATTCATACCTGATTACCCCGAAGGCAGAGGCGTAACATTTCTCCAGAATTTTCAAAAACACATATGGTCGTATGTGCAACCACTAAAGTTCACTAAACCAGTGAAGCAGTGTGTTTAAATCATGAGGAGTCGACTTTCCCAACGCGACGCTCGTTGTAGCCTTTAGGTGAGGTTGTCTGTCTCGTGGGAGACAAAGTAAAGATATAATCACAGGTCTCCTATTCACGGAGCATAGATGCCTCGGGGTCTCAGCTTCCCCAGTGTCGTGGCATACCTTCACAAGTACCTTGTTTATACACAACTAGCGACCCGCCCTAGCTTCGCTAAGTTTTTACAACTTAACAAAACATTGAAATTTCTTTATTATATTTTTGTATTATACACAAACTTTCCCGAATACATTTTCTAGATGATGGTGAAAACAACATCAAAATACGTTGCGTAGTTCAGAACTAAGACGGTCACACAGGACAAACGACTTTGTTTTATACTATTAATAGTTAGACGGTACTTTATCAGTTACGATAAAGACCCTCTTCTAAACTCCTTACTTATAAACGCTGTATAAAGTTAAAACCTGAAAAAATGTTATGTTACACTGACTTTTCTATGGAAAGACTTGTTTAAGTGTTTTTTTTTTAAGTGAAAACTTCTTTAGGCGCGTTGGCCATTTTTGAGATGGGAAAAACAATTGAACTCGCGACATCGTTACCGACACCTCATTTCTGTAAACGCGATTGTGCTCTTTATTTATATATCTTTACGGATCAATGTTCTATGCAAGTATTTTTACTTTAAAGGTTTTGGAAGTATGTTTTTAAATTGTTCAAATTTTCACTTCTGTCGGTTCCAAGTGACCACTTGGAACCTCTTGCCTGCATCTCGCCTGATGGTAAGTTATGATCAGGCCGAAGATGGAAATCTTCACCCGGAATCCTTAACCACAGAGGAACTGACTATCTTACCTCTAACTACCGAAACAACAATGCTGTTAACATTGTTGTTGTGGCGACAGATAGTGGTGATAGCTAGCCAGGCGGACTTAGAACAAGCCCTACCACCAACCAAACCGAGCAGATTTTTTTTCCACCACTGAGTTTCGAACCCGGGACCTCTGGGTCTGAACCACTAGACCACAGAGGCGGTGTTTATTAATAGGTAAGATAGGTACAGTACTTGTAGCATAATAGCACTATTTTTACTACAAATTCAACAAAGTTACAATCAGTTTTGCTGACCTAAACAATGCTATTTCAGTTTTCAGAAGTCGAAACCGTTTAAGTGTAAATGTTTGAAGTTAGTTTTCAGCATGTTCGTGTTCGTAGTTT
The DNA here is from genome assembly GCA_963680765.1 of Agrochola lychnidis. Classification (NCBI taxonomy): domain Eukaryota; kingdom Metazoa; phylum Arthropoda; class Insecta; order Lepidoptera; family Noctuidae; genus Agrochola; species Agrochola lychnidis. The sequence goes on from OY796858.1 coordinate 12,392,501, forward strand.
GTGTCGTTGCACCAAACAATTGTAAATTAGATTATTTACATTCTGTTTAACTTTGCTCGTAGTAAAACAGAAAACAAGTTAAATTGTAGGTGGTTTCTTATTTAACTTAAAATAGGATGGTTTTGTTGAATATTGATTTGTCTGGTCATGGGTTCGATTCCCAGTCGGGCAAAGTGTTATTGGGTTTTTCCATCTGGAATTTCTCAGTAGCAGCCCGCAGTCTGGATTAATTCCCGGTTGATGGCAATAGGCTCTGGGGGGGGGGTCTGGATTTATGCTTTCACGGTTGCACAACGACATGCTTTGCTTTGCTTGGTAGTATAGATGCAGGCCTACCCTACCCCCTCTGAAGGAGGCGGTAGGGTAGGTCTTGAGGGTGAGCGCTACAGTCGTGTAGATCCTCAAGACAAGTCTGGCGGATGCACCTTCCCGAGGTTGCCACCCCGTTCTTGGTCTAGTTCCATAAGAAATAGACGTAACTAAAACCACCAGGCGCCTTTGCATCCCTTCCTCAATTCCCTTAACCTCATTCTGTCCCGTCTTATGCCGTCCTGTCCCAAATCTCACAAATCCTCCCCACTCCATCCTATCCGTATCCCTACTCCACCCTATTCCGCTTTCCAACTTCCACTCCTAACCGTGACCCCCTGTGACTGGGTGGTGGCGGGCTCGACTATCATTAAATCCAGCTGATTGTCGAGTAGGAGTAAGCAGTCACCTGCGCTAGGACCTGCGCAGTTGAGCGCCGTGAGCGGGGATGAAGGAGTCCTGGGGGGTTGAGCCGAGCGGCTCTGGCTGTAATGTGCCCGTAAGGCAACACGCCCCCTTTGGTCCGAATTTCAAGCGAAACGATGGCCCTACCCAGTAGCCAGGGGTAGGGAAATGGCCATAATGTCCCGTCAGAGGGCCACAGGCGAGGTGCGTGAGGTCCGCTGAGGTCGTCCTTGGACGGCCAAAGCGGTAGGTAAAGGTCATGCTGACGGTGTAAGTGAGGGTTGATCAGTTCGTTGGCCAACGCCAACCCGATCGAGCACCCGATGTCGCACTGTAAACCAGCCTCGCGCCCCTATATCTCCCTGGTAGTCCTAACGATCGAACTTTTTTATAGTGAGATGTTCCCAGTTGCGGGCTCCATGGTGGGTGGGAGCCAGAGAGATGAATTTTATTAACAATTTAATATGGATTTATCAAGGCCATTTAAAAAAAACAGCACCGGAGTGGAGGCGAAAGCCGATGAGACTCCCAAGGGAGGTGCTTGCACTTCCCTTGCCCCTGGTGGCCATGCAGCTAACACTGCGGGTACCAGCGCGGGCACCGGTCCAGCTGTGGCGAGAACCACAGCCAAGACCAAAAATAAAAAGTCCCAGTATAAACAAAGGACGTCGGCGCTGATTGGGACCAGTACCGACCCTTCTGACACACAGGCGAAGACCAAGGCGACGACTAATAATACCACTGCCGGTCTGACCCTCTCTACACAGGCCCCGGCGCCAGGTAACACTGGTACCGGGCTCCCAGCCAAACACCCTCCTCCTCCTGTGGCTCCTCTAGCATCCCCTTATCAGACGGTCGTCACCGGTCAAGCGGAGACAGCTAGTTGCATTGAGGACGTGTTCTCACGCGCCTGGCAATTTGTGCAGAAACGCAAGGGCAAGGGTAAACATACTCAACAAGCCCATTGCTCTTGCAATGACCCTTCAGGTCCAATTGCTGCCCCGGAACAGGGCAGAAAGAGGGACAGATTGACGAGGAAGGAGCGCCGTCAAGCATTAAAAAAGTCGGGCAAAGGCTCCCGCAACAAACAGGCCACTGTCGCTAGCACAGTTAAACCGACAGTCGGCCAGCTAAACTTCTCCGCCGGTAAGCGGTCACAGGCAGAGGCCGGCACAAGCCGACCAGCGCCCAGTCAACCGCCAACCAGCGCTCCGGTGAAACCCAAAGGTGACACTACACAGCGACCCTATTGGAAGGATCAGGCCGCGGCCAAGCGAGCTCTCAACGAAACCTTGACACCTCGGGGAGAGCATAAGCGGCCGCGTCTTGATCAATCCAATAGGGTCGACCAACGAAGCTACGCCCAAGCTGCCAGCGCAACCCTAGACGTCGCCATCACCTGCGACCGCACGGGGATCCTCAGCAAGGACGCGTCGGACCAGGTTCTCGCTGCTATCCAGAAGCAGATCATCCTCGAGGCCTGCTCCCCCAAACAGGACACCCCAGGGCCGACTTTCAACGCCAAGCCGCTGTTCGCCGGGGGTATCCTTAAACTGTGGTGCGGTAATGACCACACCTTAGCCTGGCTAAGTCTCCGGATTGACTCTCTCAACTAGCACCTCGTTAGTCGTCATGAGCCAGTCGGAGATCCAGAAGCGTGCACGGTGTGGCATCGTGATCCCGGACGAGCAGGGGGTCTACGGAGAGTCGACTATGATCGGTCGTACTCTCAGCTACCAAAACTCTTGGGTAGACATCAAGAGGTGGGTACTGCTGCACGCTGACAAACAAGCTGCGGCGTGGTTCGTGGTGGTCGGTGTCCCTGTGGACCAAATCCCGACTCTGATGGAGGCCGGACGCCGCCTCTCAATTGGATTAGGGGCGGTGTACGTGAAGTTCCAGGGTCGGAACGGTAGGTTCACCGACGTTCCACAGAGATGGTACCCCGCCACGGGAACCGTCTGCGAGGCGCTGGAACAGCTGTCGCAAGCAACAGCAGTGGAGTCCACTCCCCCTTCACACAACCCGGAAGCATCCGCAACTGAGCCTGCTACTGCAGAGTCAGCCGCCCCTGCCGCCGCCACCGTGGGTGTCGTTCCCTCATCGGGCGGGGAGCTGGACGACATGATCCTGTCTCCGGCTTCGGGCCCGGGGGAGGACGGCTTCGACGAGGGCGACCTTTTTGCCGGGCTTAGACTTGGGGACAACGACGAGGGTTCGACCAGCGATGGCGTCCCTTTCGTCGATCTGTAGAGTAAAAAAAACCTCCACCACAGTCAGACCGCGACGGCTCAGCTTCGCAAGTGGCTGGAGGTACAACACACGGCCATTGCCTTAATCCAGGAGCCGTGGATTAGGGCGGGTCGCATACAAGGACTCTCCAATCTTGGCGGTAAGCTCCTAGTCACCTCAGATCATGATCATCCCAGATCGTGCATCTATGTCACAGGTAACCTTAAAACACAGCTCTTAACTGACTTCTGTTGCAGAGATATCTCTGCAGCTAGGCTGCTTATACAGCGCGACGATGCCACAGAGATGGTGATCGTTTTCGCCTCGGTCTATATGCCCGAAGCGGAGGCGCCGCCTCCTAACGGACTCGCCCGCCTCGTGAACCATTGCGAGAGCTGCGGGTTTGAGGTTGTTGTCGGGGCCGATGCCAATGCTCACCACCAACTGTGGGGTATGGACACGCAAAACGAGAGGGGTAAGGCTTTGGTTGACTACTTATTCTCGACTAACCTATCCCTACTAAACACTGGCTCCGAACCAACATTCGTAACCAGGTGAAGCCGCACAATCATAGATCTCACTCTGGCATCAGAGGGCGTGGTGGAAATCACCACTGGGTGGCAGGTCTACAAGGAGGCCTCCTGCTCCGATCACAGGTGGATCCGCTTCGACATTCAGGTCTGTGTTCCATCGATACCACCACGGCGTTATCCGCGTAAAACGGATCGTGCCACCTACACACGCAGCCTTGATTCCAAGCTAGCGATGCTAAGCGATCCGGTGACATATGCGGACACGACACAGATTGAGGCACAAGTAAGCCATCTTACAGAATCAATCATAGACAGCTACAAAACCGCCTGCCCAGAGACCACGCCGCGCAACATACCGGGTAAACAACCCTGGTGGGGCGCTGATCTGGAGCGCAAGCGCAGCAAGGTAAGAACAGCTCTGAATAGAGCCATGAACACATGTGCGGATGAGGACTGGGATAACTACTACGCGGCCAAATCTAGCTACAAAAAATGCATCAGATTCAGGAGCACCTCGGGATGGCGCAAATTCTGTGGTAGCATTGAATCCTGTCAGCAAGCAAACAGGGTAAGGAAAGTACTGGCGCAACAGAATACACCTGGGCTCGCCACCCTCCGCAAACCTGATAACACACTCACGTCGTCGCCTGAGGAAACAAGACGCATCCTAATTGAAACTCACTTCCCTGGTTGCGTCTTCGCGCAGGTAATCGACTGGCAAGATGAAACCCAAACACCAGCTGACACTGACCGGAGTTACGCACGCAGGGTAATCACGTTGGAGAAACTTCAATGGGCCATCAGGAGCTTCCATCCTTTTAAGGCAGCTGGTCCTGATGGAGAGTTCCCCGCTTTACTACAGTGGGGGGGTGCTTCTGTCGCAATAAGACTGGTGCCTTTAATGAGGGCGTGCCTGGCCTTTAGATACGTTCCTAAAGGATGGAGGGAAGTGAAAGTAATATTCATCCCTAAGCCAGGTAAGGGTGACTACACAAACGCCAAATCCCACAGACCAATCAGCCTGACCTCCTTTCTCCTAAAAACTCTGGAAAGGCTATGTGATAGACAGCTGAGGGATGGCGCTCTGAAAAACATACCGCTACATGGTAATCAACACGCATACAGCTCAGGTAATTCGACCGAATCTGCTCTCCATCTAGTGGTCAGTCAGATAGAGGACGCGATTCATCAAAAAGGCACCTGCCTAGGTACTTTCATAGACATCGAAGGAGCTTTCGACAAAACCAACTTCTCCAGCATCAGAAGCGCCCTCTCCAGGCATGGAGTAGAACAGGTACTTACGGACTGGATTACAAACATGTTAAGCAAACGGGTGGTTCGCCTTGAGGGTGAACGGCAGTTGGCCATGATAGCCAGAGGCTGCCCTCAGGGAGGGGTTCTGTCCCCCCTTCTATGGAATCTGATAATTAATGACCTCATTACCAAACTCAATGCCAACCGCTATTACACAATAGGGTATGCAGATGACCTCGCAATCCTTGTATCGGGGAAGGTGACGGGTACGATCTGTAACCTCACTCAGCAAGCACTACGTATCGTAGAAAGTTGGTGCAGGGAATTTGAACTGTCAGTGAACCCCACTAAAACTGAACTAGTCATGTTTACCCAAAAACGAGTATTAGGCCCTTTCCGCCTACCCAAACTGTTCGATACTGAAATTCAGTTGGCCAACGAAGTCAAGTACCTCGGGGTCATTCTAGACAGTAAGTTAAACTGGAGTAGTCATGTAGACAACAAGCTAAACAGGGCCTGCATTACCTTCTGGCAGTGCAGGAGAATGATAGGTAAGAAATGGGGGCCTATCCCCCAAAATCATACTGTGGCTGTACACAGCAGTGATCCGCCCTATGATCGCGTACGGAGCCGTGGTTTGGTGGCCCCGCACTCAGCTGGTTACAGCTTCCAACAAACTACAACGCATGCAAAGACTAGCCTGCGTGGCAACCACGAGCTGCATGAGGACTACTCCGACTGCAGCAATCGAAGCCATGCTGGGACTGCCCCCACTCCACCTGCACGCGTAGCATGACCACCGTAGAAACGAGTTTTGTCGACGGAAGAGTAGACAAAATGACTGATAAACAATCACAATTTCTAATTTTGTCTATTCTTCCGTCGACAAAACTGTTTGACGAATTTGTTTTTATCGAATCTGTATTTATCGAATTTGTTTTTATCGACTTTGTTTTTATAAAAACAAATTCGATAAAAACAAATTCGATAAAAATAAATTCGATAAAAACAAATTCGATAAAAACAAATTCGATAAAAACAAAGTCGATAAAAACAAAGTCGATAAAAACAAAATCGATAAAAACAAAGTCGATAAAAACAAAGTCGATAAAAACAAAGTCGATGAAAACAAAGTCGATAAAAACAAAGTCGATAAAAACAAAGTCGATAAAAACAAAGTCGATAAAAACAAAATCGATAAAAACAAAGTCGATAAAGACAAAGTCGATAAAAACAAAGTCGATAAAAACAAAGTCGATAAAAACAAAATCGATAAATACAAAGTCGACAAAAACAAAGTCGATAAAAACAAATTCGTCAAACAGTTTTGTCGACGGAAGAATAGACAAAATTAGAGATTGTGATTGTTTATCAGTCATTTTGTCTACTCTTCCGTCGACAAAACTGTTTGACGAATTTGTTTTTATCGAATTTGCTTTTATCGACTTTGTTTTTATCGACTTTGTTGCTATCGATTTTGTTTTTATCGATTTTGTTTTTATCGACTTTGTTTTTATCGACTTTGTTTTTATCGATTTTGTTTTTATCGACTTTGTTTTTATCGACTTTTTCTTTATCGACTTTGTTTTTATCGACTTTGTTTTTATCGATTTTGTTTTTATCGACTCTGTTTTTATCGACTTTGTTTTTATCGATTTTGTTTTTATCGACTTTGTTTTTATCGACTTTGTATTTATCGACTTTGTTTTTATCGACTTTGTTTTCATCGATTTTGTTTTTATCGACTTTGTTTTTAAAGTCGATAAAAACAATTTTTCTTTATCGACTTTGTTTTTATCGATTTTGTTTTTATCGACTTTGCTTTTATCGACTTTGCTTTTATCGAATTTGTTTTTATCGACTTTTTTTTATCGACTTTGTTTTTATCGACTTTGTTTTTATCGACTTTGTTTTTATCGACTTTGTTTTTATCGACTTTGTTTTTATAGACTTTGTTTTTATCGACTTTGTTTTTATCGAATTTGTTTTTATCGACTTTAAAAACAAAGTCGATAAAAACAAAGTTCGATAAAAACAAATTCGTCAAACAGTTTTGTCGACGGAAGAATAGACAAAATTAGAGATTGTGATTGTTTATCAGTTATTTTGTCTACTCTTCCGTCGACAAAACTCGTTTCTACGGTGGTCATGCTACGCGTGCTGTTCATACAGCAGGAAACGACAATGGCGGCGGTGCGTCTTAATGCAATTGATCTCTGGGGTAAGAGAGTCATACAACACACCGCGCTGCTTGAGGGACTCAACAATGAGTTCCCTATTACGAAAGCCGTAAATGACCGGGTGCCCAAACAATTTATCTTCGATAAAAAATACAGAATCCAACTCCACGAGGACCGCAAATGCGAGGGTTTGCGCCCCGCAGAGCTGCGAATCTTCACCGACGGATCCAAAACAGGTAGTGGCACAGGTGCTGGAATCTTCTCGGAGGACTTCAACATACACATAGCCACACCATTGGATGTCCATAACACAGTGTTCCAGGCCGAATGCATGGGTATATCTCTTGCCGCTTCAGCCATCATGGCCAGGGAAGTTAAGGACCACTCGATACGAATACTCTCAGACAGCATGGCTGTTCTGCAAGCGCTAAACAGTCACACTGTTGATTCTGGGCTGATATACGAGTGCCACCAACGCCTCAACCAGGTGGGTGACCTCAATAATATAACCATTCAATGGATCAAGGGACACAGCGGTTCGCGGGGCAATGACGCAGCCGACGAACTTGCCAGAAGGGGGTCGAGCA